>CP092089.1:12825125-12835125 GCA_029203775.1 Neoneuromus ignobilis | reverse complement strand
TATATGTTATACATATATGTTGTTATACAAACATACAAATTCATATATAAAAAATAATTTTTAATATATAATTTTCACAACTTAGATGTTAGTTTTGCATTATTTGCTATTTATGTGGCAATTTCATTAGTATTAAATTAATGTACACACACCTGTGTATTATATATATATATATATATATATAT
The DNA here is from genome assembly GCA_029203775.1 of Neoneuromus ignobilis. Lineage (NCBI taxonomy): Eukaryota > Metazoa > Arthropoda > Insecta > Megaloptera > Corydalidae > Neoneuromus > Neoneuromus ignobilis. Next base: position 12,834,940 of record CP092089.1, on the reverse strand, counting down.
ATATATATATATATATATATATATATATATATATATATGTATGTTTATGTATTAATGTATATATACACATATGCAATTCATGTTGTAGATACATGCATACAAATAAAAAATAGTTAAAATTATATAATGTTTAATTATAAAAGCATTACTTTGCTGTAAATCTAAAAATGTTTAAATGAAAAATGATACATTTTTTCAATAGCATTAATTTATATATATATATATATATATATATATATATATATATATATATATATATATTTATATTTATATATACAGAAACTTGAAGAAAGCAATTTTAAAAATGAGTATAGAGAAGTATGTAATGATTCTGAGAATAACAAAAAATAACTACATTTTTTCTAAAAATGAGTTGTTTTCTTGACATCATTATTTTTAAAATGCATTTATTTAGATGTTCCATATATATATTTAAGTTTGATGTATTTATTGTAAGTCAATAATTTTGTACTTAAAAAAAAGTAAATATTTTTTCTACAAAATGAATTTAGAAAGTTTAACTAAAATTGTTGTATAAAAGTACGATGATTTGAAATAAAAATAATTCTGCACAATTCTTTTTAAAATTATATCAAAATGGATATTTTTTCTAAAAAAGTAGTTTGTTACTTCTAGTTTTTTTGGAATTTAGAACCGTTTCATACTTTTACATATCCATTTTCATTACCTTTGCATATTTTTTATGTAGATGTGTGTATATATTAGTGTGTATTTGTATGAATACAATTAAGTTATAACTATATGTAATTAAAATGATATAAATAGTTTTCCAGTTTTAGCTATAAAAATAACATACTGTTTTATATTCAAGTAAATATTTACATAAGGTACTGATGTTTTATATAGTAAAGTATTCTATTAATTAAAAAATATGGGTATTCTAATAATTACTAATAAAATGAAGGTCATTGATTTGTTTTTGTTTATTTTTTAGTGTTCTGTGAGTGCAACAACAAATATCTGACATCATGAAATCAACCAAGTCACGTAAGCGTTCACAACAGTAAAGAAGGGTGGAGTAGGCAGGAAAGCAACTGGTATTCTAAACATAAAAGCAGCAAAATGTTTTCAAATTGTTCTGTTTTGACTCATAATGAACATATATTTTTATTATTTTATTTATTATTAATTATGATTTTAAATCATCTAATTTACATGGTGATAATTTTAATTAAAAGCATTATTTTTATTTAATAAAACACATTCACATACTAAAGAATACATGTTAAAATTAAGGGAAAATTAAAACAAATGGATACAAATACACCCAACACACTCACAGATTTATATATATATATATATATATATATATATATATATATATATATATATATATATATATATATATATATATGTATATCTATATCTGTATAGTCAGATGTTTTATCTGTCATTAATGAAGTTACTACAATAGTTACTACATTATACTTATAGTAATAATAAATGAAAAATATTTTTTGTACTTATTACAAATCATTGTTCCATTGGTTTGTTTTATACATATTACTATCTACAAAACGAGTAGAATATTGAAGATATCACTAGTCAGTCCATTTTATACTGGCATGGAACAATAATAAGAACTTATTTTTTTAAATTATATAATAGATGATTTTTAATGAAATATATAAATACATTCACGCAAGCGTGTATGTGTGTGTAGTAAACAAATATTTTTTTGTTTTTACTACATATGTATTTATCTGTACATAACTGAGAGTTGTATGCATGCATGTATATCATGAATACCATCATGAATAAATTGTAAATATTTCATTAATTACAATTGCGGTATTATGTTAAAATAATTATCAATGTAATGCAACCCTTTTGTTAATAAACATATTTGTTCATTATGAATCAGTAAAAACATTTATAATAGTTATTTTTATGGTAAATTAATCATCACATACCTATGACTTATTTAATGATAGAGAGATAGTATTTTTTATGGAATTTACATTATTTTATACAGTTTTTTCTTTATTTTTAAGTTTATGTTATAATTATTATTAATATTATATTTTGGAAATCTAACAAGACATCTAAAAATAACACCCACAAAATGTGATTGATTCGTTTGTTTTTTCTTTTTTTTTTTTGTTTTTTTGGTATGTTTTAATAACATTTTTTATATATTTTTTTTCATTCTATAAAGGATGTGGTGATATCACTACATTTCCTGCCATCAATGCATATTGCTGCTAACACACATAATATAACTTTCATATAAACTTAAATACACATTTAACGGAATTACGAGATGATGCAAAGAAATATGTATTATATTGCATTCATTCTCCGTCATGACATATTTTTGATTATGTGGTTTGCTCATTATGTAGTTATAGGATAAATTTATTAATGATAAAAATGAAGTGTTTTTTCCATTTATTATGTGCTACATTCATTGCATTTGTGTTTGTTACTATATATAATATAGACTACTTAGCAAAAATATATTAAAATATAGTATGGACTTTGATGTTTCATCAAGTAAAGTACTCACATTTAGCAACCAACAATAAAATGTAAATATATAAACTGAAATTATTTTATCAACTATTTTGAGGATTTTATTGAGATCTAAAATTTTGATTCAATATATATATATATATATATATATATATATATATATATATATATATATATATATATATATATATGTTCATACACATACATACGGATTACATATTTCTGAAATATCTAGTTTTCCTATGAAGAATGTTAAACATTTATCTTTTAAATTTTCATCATTATATATTATTAAAATAATAACTTTTGTGATAGGTCAGAATTCAGTTATGAAATAAACGTATTCATATGGTCATATTTTAAGTTTTAAACAGATTTAACAGAGTACACTTTAAATAACAACTATACATTTGCTGAATTCATTACTAAAAAGTCTGTTCAATTAATATCCATATGTATGATGAATATGTAATAATTATGAATATATAAGTGATTAATGTACACACATACATATCTATCTACCTTACATATATATTTATGCCTGTGTATTTATGTAAGTATGTATATGTTTTGTATGTATGGATGGATGTATGTTTGTACGTACATATGTACATATATACATACATATATACATGTACGTACTATAGGTGTTTTTTAAGCGTGATACAAATTTACATTGAAATCAATTTAAATTTCTATTATGCTTAAAAAAACATTTACATATATAAATTCAAAAAGTTGTAACTATATACATACATAACTTACACACAAAAAAATGAATAGGTACTTAATTTTATATATTGATTTGAATTAAAAAATGTTTAAAATTCATATTAAATATTGATTTGTTATCCATTAATTTATTTAATAAAGTTAATGAAATTCTTGAATGGCAAACCACATCAAAAACTATTTCTCCTAATTCTCTCTCACACAAAACGAGTACACTGAATATTGCATCAGTAATTAAACATATACACACTGACCTATTATATTAGTTAATTGCTTTGTTATATGTAATTGTGAACAAGCAGTTATATTGTCACTGATGGAAAAAAATAATAACTACTACATGTTTACATGTGCATATGTTACAAACAAAAAATATTGATACAAGACAGAATTAATCAATTTTTATGATTATATCTTAGATTTACTTGCAAGTATTTAAAACATAAACTCAATTATTTTTCTATCAATTAAATATTTTGTTATTGAATTATGTGGTAGCAGACATATTAAGTTTATACAATTGATATAATGAAATAATTACACATATACATGCATGCATATAATATATATATATATATATATATATATATATATATATATATATATATATATATATATATATGTTACATTTTTTTAAAAAAATAATTGAGTAAGTAATTTATAATAAAATATCCATTTTACTATTTATTTTTAAGTATGTCAATTTTATAATAGATACAATAAAATAAAATTTAAATACTAATTATGGAAAATATAATTATGGTTAATAGAATTGTTGATTGCAAGCAAGTTTTACTTTTTTATATGTAATATACTATATAAGAAAAATGAAGTAATTTAAAAACCTTTGTATTTTATAAACTTAATTTTATAATGTATTTAGTACAGTTTGATTATGTATGATGAAAACACATTATTGGAGAGGGTTGATTTATGTTGTGATTATTTAACAGATTAATCGTACTCGATTTATAATCCTTTCAAAGTCACAGTTATTCATAATCAAAACATTCTCAAATATTCATTTTAACACAAATATGCATATTCACTTTTATTCGCCACTGCTACACTCAAGAGGCTCAGTTCTACCAGTGGAATGTAGACAAATATTAAGTTTGTAAGCTGATTGATAAAATTAAAAATGCTTTTTTTCAACTATTTTTTGGAAACGGTAATTTTTTTTGAATACAAAATATGTACTTTCAGTTAAATTTACATTGACTTGTATATGTAAATATTAAAAAAATGTATTAATTTACGTTTTTCAGACAAGTTACAATCAGCTTGAACTATAACATTGTCACATCCATGGAAAAATAAAACAAAAAAATCCCTTTATCATACGGGACTTATACAGAATTTGTACTCTTTGAATGTTGAGTCCAATGAATCTTGCATAGATGTTTAATGTAATCAACCACAAAGGACAATGATGTGTTAAATTGTGTCCATGCCAGAATAATTCACTTATATAATGTCTAATAATAAGAAACAAATTTAGTTTCATGCCCATATATGAGATATAAAATTTCTGACTCGGAGTTGGTTACTATATGTAATATGCAAGAATCACTGACATTAATGATGTTCGACTGGAGATTGAAGGGGTAGAGATCTAAATTGTATAATGACCCCTTCTCTGCACTCATCATTTTATCTCATCCTAACAAAAACACTATACATTAGTTTTCTTGTTCTTTTATACAACTTTATATATATATATATTTTTTTTTAGTTCCAAATGTCTTCGATTTTCATCAATAACAACAAATGGTTTTCGGTGCTCTTAATATAAGCACAATTATCAGGATTTTATATAAGTTTTGTTTTAATAGTTAATAATAATAATAATCGGTCAGCCCGATCCACGGACTAGCCATACATACACATAATTACGGAGAAGAGTCTTTGATCGCAGCCGCCATATTTACGCACATTCTACATTTCTCAATACGATTTACATATTATTTATTCAGCCGACAACGCTTGTACTTATGAATCAAAAAGTTTCCGAAATAATGTAAAAATTGTCAATCGTTTTGTTTGAAAGGCGGTCGTTTCAAAATTTGAAAAGAAATCATTGAAAAGCAGCATTTTTTGGAAATATATTTATTGAAGATGACTTATTTTAAACTATTATGTACTGTGCTGTAAAATATTTAAACAAATAAATCAATTAATAAATGATTTTAATTCGATATTATTTTATAAACATCTCGAATGTTTTGTCAGTATGGTTTCATGAATCAAACTGATTTTTCCCTTTACGAATAATTACTAGAATTTAAAATATTTACAATTTACATATTCTGTATCAGATTTATGGTATGTTGGCTATATATTCGATATAATTTATATATACATATATATATATATATATATATATATATATATATATATATATATATATATATATATATATATATGTATATATAAACCAAATTACTGATGTGCTTATGAGGCAATTCACAGTATTTGTCTCAAATATAATATTCCCAAGGTAATGGACAAAAACGACAAATCCGATTGCAATTTTTGAATTATAAAGACAATTCAATAATACAATGTTGACTAGAGGTGAATTTGTTGATGGTGGGGAGAGGACTGGCGCGCGACTGAGTTTTGTAGAGGTGCGGTGAGCGGCGCGACCGGCAGCCTACATAATCTCCATTTCAGAAAGTGTGAGACGTGAAGTGGACATTGCAACACCGCTGTCGCTTGATGCGCTCTGTACGCTTGAGTGGTCGTCAGTGTCACTTTGATTGCTCGTGTAACCGATTACATCAACTTCATCTGAAAATAATGATTTTTTTTAATTAACATACTATAATAATGGATGATTCTATTAAAATGTACATATTTAATTATCTAAAATACATAAGTATATATTATATTCTATTTTTCGATGAAAGATAACTTTTTGTATTCAAATTAAAAGGATTTTTATTTGAACAAGAAAATGTGAAGATTTGTAATCAAATATATTCGGAAAAATGGTAAATAAAAAAAGGAAGTAATGGAGTGAGGAAAAATGGTAACGAATAAATTAGGAAATTGCACGTTACTGATAATATTATGGATTAATACAATCATCTAATTATTTTGAAATAATATGCGAAGAAAATTGTTGACAAGTTTTGCTTAAGGAGGTTGGTCTGTTAAAAAATATGATAAGATTAGTCTAAAATTTGAATATAATGATCATAATAATGATCAAATTCTTCAGAAATTTTTTTGAAATTTTTCTCCATCCCGTTTTAGAAAAATTAAAACATGAAAATTGTGTCTTATAACATGGGCTCTTATGGCGGTGTGGTATAAATTAAAACTTAAGTCATTGAAACTCCACTAAAAAATGCCAAGAATTTTTTAAAAGATGTTTTATTGTAAAGCTTATATTTTTAATAGTATTATCACTCGAGTAAAACAAATCTTCACAACGCCGTTTGCAAGTTTTTAGTTGAAAAAGAATTGTAAATGAATGATTTTAAAGTTACAGCCAGTACGAACTTTACAGCCAGAACGAATCACGGCGCAGCACTGTAGGCACGAGACACATACGATGCGCGTGTAGTGTGTTCATATACCATGTATACTATACAGAATTATTTATTTGCAGTTGGCAATCATTATTTTAGCCCATACAAAAGTGTAGACTACTACTCCTTACCCCGAGTCCCTGTAAGACTATGACCAACCACCTTAAGAACTGAATTTAGTTTTTAACACAATAATATTTTAAAACATATCGCTCTACATCGTTGTCAATATTTGTATATTTTCAATTTTAATCTTAACACGTTAAACGTCAACCCTATTTTGTCTTACTTTCCGTTTAGGCTACTATGTCAGTCACTGGCTGAAATGCTGGCGGCCGATGACTGACGTGGCCTGAATGGAAAGTTTGGTGTCAGTCACTGGTGACTTACATGGCGTTTAACATGTTAATAGGCTAGTTCATACTAGTATGGCCGCATGCAGTATTCACAGCGTATTACCGCTCGTCTCAAACTCTCTTTGCAGAAAACTATTTTTTTTAGGTGGGGGAGTTTGATGGTAAAAGCGTGTGAGACGAGCGGTAATATGCCATGAATACTGTAGGCATGAATACTAGTGTGAACATGCTAAATGGGCCTATTCACACTAGTCAACATTCCTACAATATTCACGCCCATTACCGCTCGTCTCACACCCTCTTATCACCAACACCCCCACCTAAAAAAGTTAGTTTTTGGGTAAGAGCGAGTGAGACGAGTGGTAATGGGCCGTGAATACTGTATGCATGTTGACTAGTGTGCAAAAGCCCAATGAGTATATTTGAAGTGAACTAGAAAGACAAGTAACAAAAACCAATTTAAAATATTGGAAAAATGGTTGAAAATCTCACCGAAATTTACCAATTCGGTAGTATTTGTTAGTACTTTTAGTAGCAGTTCATAAATTACGATCACATTTTTGTCGTATATTTTTTATCTTAGGATTAATTTTTATTTTATTTTTTTTAATGTTTAAGTTTTACTTTAAAATATACTTAATAATTTGACTGTATTCAAGAGAAAAACAATTTTGGTTGCAAACATTTAAAATGCACGTTACTAAAAAGTGCATTTGAATGCTGTCATGAGAAAATAACAGGGTTTTCCAATAAGTACTTCACAAGTTTAAATGGAAATAAAACAAAAAGTATTTAATTAATTAGTTATTTTTCTTATTTTTAAGCATATTTTATGGCATTAATGACAGAACAAAATTTCACTCATATGGCCACCACGACTTTACTTGACATAGTGAATTCGTTTAGTCCAATTTTACTTGCTCTTTTATATAACTGTGGTTCATTTTCATGAATTACACGTTCAATATTTATTTTTAATGATTCTGTTGTTTGTGGTTTATCAGCATAATCCAATGATTTCACATAACCTCACAGAAAACAATTCAATGGAGTTAAATCACATGATCTTGGTGGCCAATTGATGGATCCATTTAGTGAAATAATGGGCTCATTAAACTTTTGTTTCAATAAGTCTATTGAAGTTTTTATAATTTCAAAGCGTTGTTGAAGTGTTAAATGTTCGATGATAATTTGACAAACTATGCTGAGTTGAAATGTCAAAATAAGTTTAAAAAAAATCAAACATGGCTGCCATTAGTTGTCAAAGTTCTGATATTGTTATTGGAAACCCCTATATATATACACTGACGCGTAAGTATTCGTCATACGGGTAACATAAGCAATTTATTGATATAATTCAATAAAGTCGTTAAATTATTATTTTTTTATTTATTTGATATTACATATAATATTCATTAGAAAAAAATACAAAAAACCGTAATTAATTCTATTATATAGTAGAAATTGCTAAAATAAAGACAATAGGTTACATTTAGGATGAACAAAGGTATTCGCCACTTATTGATAATGGCATACAGTATCAACGTTTTTGTTAAATAAATGTGGCAGCACTGCAGTATAATCAAATATTTATATTTTCCGAGGATTCCTCGTTCAGTTTACGATGACAGTTTTCATCATTTAGGGAGTTTGAAGAAGATATTTTAAAAATGGGACGCAAAAAAAGAATCTTGTATATCCGAGAGAGAAATAATTATAAATTTACACCAAAGAAAATAAATTACATAAGGAGATTTCGGAAATAGTGTCCAAGAGTCGTACTACTGTCCGTGATATAATAAAACGCTTTAATGATACAGGAAGCTTAGAAAATTGCCAAATAATTGGTCGGTCATACAAAGTTACATTACATGAACAACGTAATATAATTATTATTATTAAGAAAGAGTCTAAAACAAGCTCATCCTCTGTCGAAGCACAGTTAGAAAAATATATTGGAAAAAAACTACATCCTTGTACAGTACAGAGAATTTTTAAAAAGGCTGGTTACAACGACCGTGTCTGCAGAAAAAATCAGCTTTAAGTAAAGTGAACCAAACCAGAAGGTTTTAATTTGCAAATGATTATAAAAATAAATGTAATGAGGAGTTTTGCACCAAGGTTGAAAGTAAATTCTGTATTTATCGTTCTGATGCCCAAATTTTGGTATGGAGGAAGAAAAATACAGAATTGTAAGAGAATTATATACACACAATTGTTAAACATAGTGGTGGCGGGGTTGCATGGCCGCTTCTGGAGTTGGCAACCTAGGTTTTATCAACGAAACCATGAATAAGTTTTAATATTTGAATATTTTGAAACAAAATTTAAAAGAAAATGCTAGAAAATTGTGTTTGAATAATGAATATTACTTCCAACATGATAACAACCTAAAGCATAAAGCTCATATAGTGAAGCTTTGAACTCTCTACAATACTCCCCATACACTGAAAACACCACTACAATCTCCCAATTTAAATCCCATAGAATATTTTTGGGATTTATTTGAGAGAAAAATTTGAAAGCTCCATATTACCTCCAAGAAACAACTTAAATCCTTACTTTAAAAGGAATGGATAAATATAACATCGGAAGCAATAAAAAAATTAATTTATTTAATGCCAAATTGTTTAAATAAAGTAGTAAAAAGAAAAGGGAAACAAACAAGATATTAAACACTTTTTTTTTAAAA
>CP092089.1:12815125-12820125 GCA_029203775.1 Neoneuromus ignobilis | reverse complement strand
GACGTTAACGACGACCCAGATTTACTCGACAGGGTCATAACAGGTGACGAAACATGGGTATACGGTTATGACGTCGAAACTAAGACTCAATCGTCCCAGTGGAGGCATTCCGGATCACCAAGACCAAAAAAAGCACGCCAAGTTCGATCAAATGTAAAGGTTTTGCTTACAGTTTTCTTTGATTGCAGGGGCGTGGTGCATCATGAGTTCTTGCCACATGGTAGAACAGTGAATAAGGAATATTACCTGCAAGTTATGCGCAATTTGCGCGAAGCAATCCGCCAGAAACGTCCGAATTTGAGGAAGAACAAAAATTGTCTTTTGCACCATGATAACGCCGCTGCTCACACATCGTTGCTTGTGCGCGAATTTTTGGCTAAAACCAACACACTAATGATGCCGCAGGCACCGTATTCCCCAGACCTGGCCCCCTGTGACTTCTTCTTGTTCCCGAAACTGAAGAGGCCCATGAAAGGACGGCGTTTTGCAACGATTGAGGAAATAAAGACGGCATCGAAAGAGGAGCTGAACAAGATCACAAAAAATGATTTTTTGAAATGCTTTGAATTGGAAAAAGCGTTGGCACAAGTGCATTATATCCGAGGGGGATTACTTTGAAGGGAACAAAATAAAAATTGATGAATAAATAAATATTCTTTGAAAAAAATAAAAATTCACCTTATTTTTTGATCACACCTATATATATATATATATATATATATATATATATATATATATATATATATATATATAAGTTGTCAGAAAAGTCATGATGCATTTTGGCTATTTTTTCAAATGTCATTTATTTATATAAAGTACAAAGTTTAATCAATAACATATTTGCCATTTTGCTTGATGATTTTCGCCATCTTTCGGTGAGTTTCATAATTCCACTTTTATAGAAAGACTTGTCTTTATCACCGGAAAACTGGACAAGGTGCTGTTTTATAGTCTCATCGGAATTGAACGATTTACCAAGCAAGAAGTTTTGCAAAGATCGAAACATGTGGAAGACTGACCGTGCAAGGTCGAGCGAGTACGTTGGATGCGGCAACACATCCCATCTAATTTCCAATAGTTTTTGACGGGTGACCACACTTGTATATGATCTCGCGTTGTCATGTTGGAACACAACTCTTTCACGATTAATGACTTCTGGGCGCTTTTGGATGATATTCGTTCATACTCGCAGCCAAATGAACTTCTTTGAGTTCATGATGAATCTAAATGTCGAGCTTGCTTATGTATCCCAGCATCTTCAAATGATGGAACAACTATCAGAGCTGGAATGATGAATATTTAATGTTTCTGCAATCTCATGTGTCGTGTAACGCGGATTTGACTTGATCAGTGCCTTTATTTTGTCGTCATCAACCTCGATTGGCCTTCCTGAGCGAGGAGCATCATTAACATCAAAATCTCCAGGACGTAATTTCGCGAACCATCGTTGGCACTGACGTTCTTGTAGTGCATGGTCACCGTCAATTAGACATAACTTAGTACAAATTTGCTATGTGTTCTTTCTTTTACAGAAATAAAACAGCAAAATGTGGCAAAAGTGCACAGTTTGATCTTCTGTCTTTAATTTGTTATAAAATCTATAAAACTCAACCAAATCGTTCAAACTTTTCATCTGAATGAAGGTATAAGTGTCAGCTGTCAAACGACATAACAATTATATGGATGCGAATGACGCTACTATTATAAAAAATAAACTAGTAACATCTATTGCAAAAATCCAACATGACTTTTCCAAAAACCCAATTATACTGATGGACTGAAGTATTCGCCACATGAAAAAAATTGTATGTGAAATTCAAAAACAAAAATGACTTGTAAGTCAAATAATCATTTTATTATATCTATTATTTATGCATTTTAAATTAATATGCTAAATAAAAAAAACAACCTTTGTTATATACATGTGTGTGTGTATGTATATATAAAGGTATGATAAAGTGTTTTTTTTTTGGTTAGATAGAATTTTCGATAGGAATTCAATTTAAAGTTCTATCACGCTTAAAAAATATATATCTATGTATATATATATATATATATATATATATATATATATATATATATATATATAAATGTGTGTGTGTATGTAGTAAGAAACTTAGAGTAAGTTATAAAAAATTGAGGTAATAAACAATTAAAACATTTGTTTTTATTTACGATACGAAATTTACTTCATTTCGTTTTTACTGATTCAATCACATCCAGTTTAGATTACTACTAGTTGTGCGATGGAATTGTTACCGAATGTCGTAAAGGATTTAGATTAAAACTGAAAACTCTATTTTATCCAGTTTCTCTACGATAACTTTTGCAACTGTTGTTTTTCTCTCACGTAATCTGATGCTATAGTTTTATTTTGTTAATGTGAACAGTCGTGTGTATTCGCTATATCTGAACACTATTTTTATTTTTCGTGGAAAAGAATTGTATAATAGAAAAAAATACGCGTTGTTCGAAAAATTAATCCATAAATAATTTATATCAGTTTTAGTTTAAGAGAATAAAAAATATAAAAACAGAACTAACGTATGGGAAAAACACTGATTTTACATTTTTACATACATAGATCACTCAGTTAACAAGAGCAGATTTTTGCACACTAGTCAACATGCATGCAGTATTCACGGCCCATTACCACTCGTCTCACACGCTTTTACCAGAAAACTAATTTTTTTAGGTGGGGGATTTTGGTGATAAAGGGGGGTGAGACGAGCGGTAATGGACGTGAATACTGTATGAATGTTGACTAGTGTGAATAGACCCATTAGGTCTAGCGAAAATTCGTTTTTTCAGTGAAAGAAAATAATATTTTCTTATACTGTTTATTAATATTCAATTAATAATGTGATTTCCATTAATGTCTTTCCTTAACTGTTATGTTACTACCCGGAATTTTCCACATTAATTACCACTATTATATTACCACACATTAATTACCATTAATGGGGTACACGTGTACCCCATTACAAAATGACTTTGTTTAATTTTAAAAGTGAAAAACTTATCTAGTGTCTTTTTCACATCTCCATCTTCATTATTTTTTTTTTCATTTAAAATATTTCGTAGAGCCAAAAAGATGGTATTAGGAAGATGCTATATCTGGAGAATATACTGGGTAATTTAGAATCTCTCAATCGAGTTTCGTTGTTTTTTCTGGGTTGTTAAAGAAACACGTGGCCTTGAATCGTCATACTTTAAGATAAAGTGCTTTTTATTACCAAGAGTCGGACAATTTTTTTAAGTTCATTGTTCAAATTGTCAAATTGTTGATAATATTTTTCAGAATTATTCGTTCTTTTGGCTTTAGAAATTCATAATAAATTGATCTTCTCATATGTCACCATACAGACAAGATTCTCTTTTTCACAATTGAACTTGGTTTAGATATTTCATATCTGCCTATAAAAGGGTTCGATGCATAGATATATGTAAATATAATAGCAGTTTTCAATCTGTAATGAGTGTACCAGTGTGATAAAGTACAAAAAAGAGATGATTTATAATAAAGATAGTTTATTATAAAAAAAAAACACTTTTTAGCGTGAAAAACATCTAGAAGGGATAAAAATATGATAAATTACGTAAAGCATATATTCTATACACAGAAGTTGTTAGAAAAAAATTAAAAGAACCAATTTCGATTTTATTCCAAAAAAACAAAACTTTGCTAGGGTTAAAGATCACTTTATTTAAAATATCTGAAATATTTATCATAGTTTTTATACTTTATCAATATTTTGAATATATACACCATCTTTTGATGGAATTAGAAAAAAGTATTGCTTGTATGTATATATATATATATATATATATATATATATATATATATATATATATATATTTGGCATCAAAAGTTCATACAACGAAACACGCGTTAACGCGTGAATGGACTTACAGTAGTCAAACAAGAAACACATATTTAGACGTGGCCGGGCGGTAATGTGTTAACAAAAGAACTTGTTTCAAAAATAAAAAAGAAACGTTAAAAGAAAACTAGTAATTTAAACGAAGATAAGATTTAAAAGTATTAAATTGCATTAAAACATAAATATCAAATAAGTAGTCATTTTATTATTTTTATAGAAAGGAAAAAATTCAATTTACAGAAATTCGTATATATGTAAGTAAATCAAATTTAAATAAAAATGTACGGTTAACTATATTTCATTTTTTTTACTTATTATAACATGGTGATTTTGTTATATTGGATAGATAAAAATAGTAAATTCATACTAAAATATATTTTTAAAATTAATATATGAGGTACAAATAGTTTTATGAATAACTGCATATATATATATATATATATATATATATATATATATATATATATATATATATATAGATATATACCTTTTTCATTAATCAAAGATAAGAAAAAGTTCACTATTCAAAACTAATTCTAATGAAACAGAGAGTGCTTTACACTTACAGTGCACAAAGTAAAATTGTGCAGCTTTCTTTCCTTCGTCGAGTTTTAATTTGAAATGTTGACCATACCGCCCGGTTAACTTCAATCGAGAACTAAACCATCAAAAGACCAGAATAAAAAAGCTCGGCTTAAATCGTTAAATCCCCTTTTTCAAGCAACGCCTGCAAGTTTTCAACGAGTCCACTTCGTTTCTTACAAGATCTTCTATTCGCCCGCCTGCAACGTGTTCTTTAATATTATTTTTTAATATCGACAACGACATGCGCTAGAACGAGATCGACGGACGCACGTTACGGAAGAACGATACGAAGTCTTTTTCTGTCAATACGAACATTACTTTTATCTAAGAGTTCATTTAAAGAACTGGTAGATTTTAGGCGACGATGCCGATTTTGTGCTAATCCGTTATCGAAGTCATCTCTTTAGAAACAGAGATTGCTTTTGAGATGAACGCGTATATAAAAGATGTTCTCTGCTATTTTTCGGTCTAAACTTTTATAAAATTTGCAAGATTCGACTGATTATAGTGTCAATAAAAACGTATAGAAAT
>CP092089.1:12755125-12807625 GCA_029203775.1 Neoneuromus ignobilis | reverse complement strand
CAAATGGCTTCCCGGTCAAAGGATCGTAACAGACGCTGACGATGATGGCATCGCCATCGAAATGCGCATTAGCCAACAATGTTATAAACAATAAGTGATTATTTAACATTTTATAACCATTGTGGTGTTGGGGATGAAAATTAATTTGTTTTCAAATGCAATATTTCTTTAAAACTTAATTATAATACGGTTTTGTGTATTAAAAAACACATTAATAATGCTTCTATCTTTTCTACAAATGACTTTTTACACGAATAAAATAATAATGGGTTAATTATATCTATATTAATCTTATTTTGATTCCGTTTAGTACGTCTATTTGTTAGGTAAAAGTTCTGCATAAATTTTTCTAAATAGTTTTTATACACAGTTATACTTTATGGCCTACCATATAAGGTTTTCCAATAACCGTTTCAGAAGTTGAAATGGAAATAAAACAAAAAGTATTTATTTTAATTAGTTATTTATTTTATTTTAAGTATATTTTATGGCATTATTAATGTAACATAATTTTACTTATATGGCCACCACAATTTCGCTTGACATATTGCATTCGTTTAGTCCAACTTTAGTCACTTTTTTAGATAATTGTGATCCAATTTCATGAATTACACGTTCAATATTTATTTTTAATGCTTCTGTTGTTTGTGGTCTATCAGTATAAACTAATTATTTCACATAACCTCACAGAAAATAATCCAATGGAGTTATATCAAATGATCTTAGTGGCCAATTGATGGGTCCATTTCGTGAAATAATGGACTCATTGAACTCTTGTTTCAATAAGCCTATTGAAGTTTTTACCATTTCTAAGTGTTGCTGAAGTGTTAAACGTTCTATGATAATTTGCTAAACTATACTGAGTTGAAATGTCAAAATGAGGTTAAAAAATTCAAACATGGCTGCCACCAACTGTCAAAATTCTGACATTCTTATTGGAAAATCCTATATATATACGAAAATCAGATGGTTTAATCTAATAATCAAAAATGAAATTATTATAATTCACTAAGTCTATTCCAAAAGTACCGTTATTTTAGATTCTCTCTAAAATAACGATTATATAGATGGTATTAATAGAGATGTCTTAAAACAAAATGAGATTCTTTCGTTAACTTTTCTTTTTAGAATTATTTTCAATGAAATTGAAATTATATGCATGAGTTATTTATTATGAAGCTAAATGTGAAAATACATTTTTGATATTAGTTAAAATATCAATAAGGACTAAAGAGTAAAATTCAAGAAGATATTTACGGAAACAACTCAAATGATGAACGAATTTTATGGGAAAGAAGCTTTTTCATATACAATAGTTAATAAGTGGTACTCAAAGTTTATAAAATGTAAAGAACCGTTCGAAGACGATGGACGCAGCGGACAATATTCATTCAGCTAAAGGTTAAAATTTCGAATGAAAAATAATCATTGTAAAGTTAATTAAAGTTCTGCATGGTATTAGTTAAATACAAATTTATCTCATTTTTACCAAAGATTTGCAACAAAAAGTCAATGCGCGATTTGTCCTGGATAGATTCATTATTGTTAGCAGATTTTTAGCATCGAAAAGTGTTTCAGTGCTTAGTCATCCACCTTATTCGTCTGATTTAATATTCTGCGATTATTTCTTGTTTATAAAATGTAACATAAATTTAAAATAAAAGTAATTTAACAGCATTCTAGGATTCAAAAGACTACGATTGATTTTATTTCAGCCATTTTTAAAGAAGAGTACGAGATATGTTTTTAAAAGCTGTATAGCCATTGTGAAGATTGTATTATTTCAGGAGGAATGTATTTTAAATAATCAATAATGAAAATCATAAATATCAAATGAAAAAAATGTTTTTTGTTTAAAATTCAAATACTTTTAGAATAGATCGTGTACATAAACATATATATATATATATATATATATATATATATATATATATATATGGTGTCCCCTCAGGAACGCACACTCATCATCGCTCAAAAAAAAAATTATCGCTCACTTAAAAAAAGATGAGTTTTATTTAAAAATTAAGTTGTGCACTCAATTTTGTGACTGATGAGTTACATCATATATATATATATATATATATATATATATATATATATATATATATATATATATATAAGTTATTCATTGTAAATATTATTTTTTTAACAAATTTACAAAGTTCCTTTTGTAAATCTACTTTATATGTGCTAAGTGTTAGAGTAATGTTTATTTTTATGGGTCTTGATTAAAATATATTTATTTCTACAATAAACCTTTATAATATTTTAGAAAATAGTTCCAAATTGTTTATTTTATTTTTTTCTTAAATTGCAAAACGAATAGAAGTGAGTTATTTAACGAACATGTTGCTCCGATAAGAATCAGATGCAACAAATTCAGAACTATGCTCGTGAAGCCTACGAGGCAAAAAATTTAAAACTGAATTATTTATTCATAAAAGTGGGGTCCCGATTTTTTAGAAAACTATAACAGAAAAAGACAAATGATTTATTCGTTTTATAAAAGACAAACAAATAAATTTCTTGATTTACGATTGGACAAAATATATTTGCTATCGACACGGCAGTTGAGTAATTATTTACAAAAAATTGCAAGTTTAACAAATATTATAAACCCAACAAATTTATATTCAAATGTTAGTAGCAAAATAATCTTCAGTCATGCTTTCAGTAAAACGTTGTTCTGAAACTTGCAAATACAATTTTATTAACTTTTTTATTCATCAAAAATTGGAAAAAAACAACAACTATATAAGGAAACAAATGAGAACTACCCAAAGCAGCCAAACAAACGAGGTATGCCTCGTTTTTCCAAATTATATAAATTACAATTGTGTTTTACAATGTATAAAATAACCAAATGATGTTTAAGTTCTAAGCATAAATTGTGAAAATTGATAAAAGTAATATGTTTGTAATCTATTCAAAAAAGACAAAATGAATTGATATTCAAATAAATATGTAACTGTGTTTTGAAATATTTTTCAATAATAATGCATAAATTATTTTTTTTGAAGTAAATTTTTGTTTGATAATGAAATGATTATAATTACATAAAAATTTAAAAATTAATTTTAAACAAATTTCTTTACACATTAGTTATTCTTTCAAACAGTCATTGTGACTGCTTTTAAATACGTATTATTTTCAGTCTTTCAGTGTTAAAAATTAAGTTGTGCACTCTGATGAGACATCATATATATATATTTATATATATAATATATACACACACACACACATCGCATATATATATATATATATATATATATATATATATATATATACACCTATGTATATAATTTCTTTATTGTTTTAGTTATTCATTGTAAATATTATTTTTTTAACAAATTTACAAAGTTCCTTTTGTAAATCTACTTTATATGTGCTAAGTGTTAGAGTAATGTTTATTTTTATGGGTCTTGATTAAAATATATTTATTTCTACAATAAACCTTTATAATATTTTAGAAAATAATCTTCAGTTTTTTCTTCATTGCAAAACATTTGTTTTAATTTCTTATCAATCACAAAAGAAAACTGAATAATTTCTTCATAAATCTTTTTGAAGTATAACAGAAAAAGACAACATAAAAGAATAAACAGAAAAAGACAACATAATGATGATAGATTTACGATTGTCAAAAACTAAACAATTCACACGGCGTGACTAATATTAGTAAAATTACAAGTAACAAATATTATAAAAATTAATTTATATTAAAAAATAAAATGTATGGTCATAACAGTTAAAACATTTCGCAAATGAAATTATTACTATTATTGATTGGAAAAATGTAAACATATAAGCGACAGAGAAATTTGAGTATTTTTTAAATTATAAAATTACAACGGTTTTATTTTAATAATTTGATGTTTATTTTAAATTGTTATTTTTGTATATGTTTGTAAATATGAAAAAAGAGAAAATGAATTATTTTAAATATGTAACTGTGTTTTGACGTTTTTATAGAATTTGCATTACATTTAATTAATGAGTAAAAATGTTTGATAATGAATATATATGATTTTAATTATCCTAATTCCAAATTACATTTGACATGCATACGGAAACTTGTTAATTTTTAAATACGTTTATTTTCAGTTTTCAAATATAATTATTGACTCTGCGAAAAGTGTATATAATTTATATAAAAATATCGCATTAACTAATTATTCCTTATACGTAAACATGCGACCCTTTGTGTACGAATGTCAATCTAATTAAAACCAGTTCATTACAGTCAACTTTAGAACTGACATAATTTGATATCTAGAAGCGTATTTTATCCTGTCTGCATTGATCCCATCGTATCTACACATACGACATTATGCAAATAGACTTGTGCATGCATTTGCTCTCTGCTTTCTCAGTCGTTGCTTCCTATTCCTCCCACATCCACATCCTGTCATCACGAGTGCAATGCATCCATGTAAAGTTATACAACAGCAGCCTCGGGCTGTGCAGCTTGCAAGTTTCAACATACGATTTTACGTAACATAAACTCGAGGGTATTTATTAAAATATGACAAGCAAACATGATGAAAATATGTCTTTAGGAGATTTCATCAGAATAGTGTGAATCATCCGTAAATATATACGTACTACTACTGTTCTCTTCTTATATAAATATACATATGTATATGTATATAATGCACACATGCATGCGCGCTTGTATTAATAAATACACGCGTACACCGTCTTTATTCTAGGGTCAGATAGATTATAATTTTATAAAATATTCTCGTGTTCATTTGAATGAACACGCTGACATGACACGTTCCATCCGCCAAACTTTAATTTGAAAACTTTGACGTAAATATCGATCTGTTTACACAAATTTTGGGTTCATGTGCGCGCGTTCAACGCTGCACGGATGTCCACAACACACCCTTCAAGAGCAGGGTAGTATCCAGTAGTGTCTTTAATTTAATTCAGAATGTACAGTCATCAAAGTAATGACATTGTTCTTTTTTACGACTTACGTGATAGCGTTTGAAGAGACTTTATTCTGATTTACTTACTGCAATTGTATATGCAAGTAACTATATATATATATATATATATATATATATATATATATATATATATATATATATATATATCTATAGGTAAACCCCGTATAACACGGTTGTTACGTTCCTAAAACATGCCTTATTATGCGAATCCGTGTTATACGAAACAAAGAACTAGTGCAAAAAAGGGGGTTAGGTTCCAAAAATTACAAAAACATACTATTATATTTTTATAATTAAGAGAAATATAAATATATAAGGTTTTTGCCACATATGATATTTTTCCTCTTTTTTTCGAGCCGATCCAAAATGTGTAATTTTTGTTCTAGAGAGATGAAATGCCTTTGTAAAGGTATTTTTTTATTTTCGCCAGACATAGTTGAAGGTTACAAATTAATACACAAAAATGAAAAACATAATTACAATCTCTGAAAAAGGTTGAGTAATACGCACCCAAAAATTTTTAATCTATGTATAATGGAGTAAAAAGAAAAAAACAGTTTTAGAAAGTACTTAATACTCCACGAAAACAAAATGGATTTCAAATTTTAATCAATTTCAAAATTCTATGCTCTCATTTCGTTCCGTGTTGTACGGGGATTTCCCTAATTTAAAATTTTGTTCTTAAAAACTTTAAGCGTTGTACGGGGATTTATCTAATTCTCAAATCTTGTTAAAGTGAAACCGTGTTATAGAAGTGCTGTGTTATAAGGGGGTTACCTGTATATATATATGTATGTATATATATATATATATATATATTGTTATCATCGCATTAATTGATTATTTTTATTAAATCTGTTATTAGCATTTTTTAATTTCTTGTAGGAATATGTCTAATATTATTTTGATTAAAGGTAAATTCATTGTTAATACATAATCTCTCTCTCTCTTTCTCTCTCTCTATATGTATGTATGTATATATATATATATATATATATATATATATATATATATATATATATATATATATATATATATATATATGTATGTATGTATATATATATATATATATCTGGAAACTGATGGAACTTTCTCATTTAAACTGCGCGCATTTATGGAATGTCATGTACTTATTTTTGTTGGTACAGCTGTCAATGACATCTGTGTCAAATTTCATGACGCTACACTCATTAGTAAATAATACAGTGGTTTTTGTGAGACGGTGATTTTTATTTACGGCGATTTTTACGATGTCGAGATCAGTTGATCAAAGAATTTGCATTCAATTTTATGTTGTGAATCAAATAAACTTCACAAAATTGTTGGAAATGTTAGGAAAGGCATATCCTGAGGGTTGTATATCGCGAATAAGAGTTTTTGAGTGGTATAGGGCGTTCAAAGAGGGCCGTGAAGCCGTCGATAATGAACCACGATTTCACGCCCATCGACATCAACTGACGATGAACGCATTGCCCAAATCAAGGTACCGGTGCTTAAAAATCGTTGTATGTTCATCAGAGAGTTTGAAGCTGAGGTGGGAATCTCAAAAACACAATGTCATGCTATTTTGGTTGTCGCTTCTCACAAATCGTTGGTTGTTTGTGAGGTTTTGGCCAAAAATCAACCAATATCGTTCCGCAGGATCCGTATTCGCCTAATATGGTTCCGTGCGATTTTTTCTATTCCAAAAACTCAAATTACAGCTCCGATACATCGTTTTGAGTCGACTAAAGCCATAAAAAAAATCGCTGCGCGAATTGAAGACTGTACTACCATAAAATCCGTTCACGGGGGCGTTCGAGGACTGGAAAAAGCGTTGGCATATATGTTTTGCTTCCAATGAGGAGTACTTTAAAGGCAACAAAAAATGTTATTTCAAAATTTGTTAGTTAATGGACTTATTTAAGACGTGTATTTGCTATTGAATGTTGTTCTTTAAGAAACGTAAAACTTCCGTAGAAGCCACTATTAAATCATTAGTAAAATTTATAGCGATGGTAATTTAGCTGAAAGTTCATGACGTGACTGGTTACAGAAGTTTAAAAATAATGACTTTAACCTAAAATGTAGTAAATGTTCTGGATGACAGTAGAAATAAAATCGAATGATTTGAAAGAGATGTTGTTTGAAGTTATGACATAATCGAGTGAACAGCTTATTAAAAGAAATGAAAATTCGATTCAAGATTCGAAGTTGACATGAAATGAGGAAGTGAGATAAAAAAGAAAAATAAATTCCTTAACAAACGTCAGTAATGTCATTGCCAATTGGATAAAATCTTAATGCTTTAGTTTTCACTGCTTAATCGCCACGTAGAAAAGTTTTTGTACCAAATATAAGGATGTACCAAATGAAATGTCCGAAATTGAATGATGAAATGAAAACACAATTTTGTAAGAAAAAAATATGTTATTTAATCAAAAAATGCACCATTCATATAAGGGATTTTTTCCAACTAAACTATAGATCCTTCTCTTATAAATCTCCATGTCTTTAGAAGAAAACAATGTGTAAATGCGTCATCTATAGCTTCTTAATTTAAAAATTATTTTGAATAAAAATATAAAGATGTTTTAAAAGATGAAAATCAGTTGGTGAGAAGTCAAGTGAGTTTGAAGAATACCGTAAAATTTCATAACCCAAATCTGTTAATTTCTGTATAGTGATTAAAGAGGTATATGGTCGGGAATTGTTATAAAACAATATTGGTATATCTTTGTTGATTAGTCTAGGTTGCTAAAATCTTAATTTTTCATACATTTCTTCAATTTCTTGACAATAAGATGCAGCAATAATGGAGTGTCCTTGTAGCAAAAACAGATAGTCTATGATTCACTTTGCAGATCACCTACAATCACTATAATTTTACGTGAGTGCAACAATAGCTTCGAGAAATACTTTGATGTTTCGTTGGAGTTTAACCATTATCCAGAACAGTGTCCTGTTATCGTACAGTATCCATTTTTCATCACATAAAATGATACAATACAAAAATAGGTCATTATTGTTTAGAATAATCAATGATGAACAAACTTCCAAGATATTTCTGACTTTCTGTTAATTAATGTCACACCTATTTGTCAAGTTTTTTTAATCTTTCCTACTGCAGCCAAATGACGGGAAACTATCATGGGTGAAACTTCTAGGCATACAGTAAGTTATCATATTATATTATAGTTCCAGGATTCTTTGATATTTTCTTTCAATCTATCATTATTTAAGGCGGTTGCGAGTATTCCACATGGATCATTTTTAAGGCTCAGATTAGCAGTTTGATATTTCTGAAACCATCTTCGTATTATTCATTGATTAACAGTTCCCTCTTTGAATGTTGAATTTATGTTTTTCTCTGCTTCGACTGCACTATGCCCCAGTTTAAATTCGTACAAAAAAAGTTCGCTCTTGTTTCACAGATAACATATTTTTGAAGGTTAATAAAGAACCTTTTGTCGAAATACCAAGTGAATACTAATAGTACTGAGTGTGGAGTAGCTGATTTTATAGCAAAAATAACAAAATAGGAATAAACCTGTAAAAAATTCTCGTGCTCGTGCAAAAATGAATAGTCAGATATCGGACATTTCAGGTGGTACAACCTAATATTATTCCAGAATGAAAAATGGATACATTACAATTCCAAATACAAAAAGTTATGGGAAGTTTTAGTGAAGTCTCTACTTCAAAACAAAATATCCATAGTTATAAGATATTTATATTTATCTGGTTATATATATATATATATATATATATATATATATATATATATATATATATATACAGAGAGAGAGAGAGAGGGAGGGAGAGAAAAGACATATAAATAGACAGCAGACAGACAGATAGATACATAGATAGATAAATAGATGAATAAATAGAGAGACAGACAGATAGATAGACAGATAGATTGATAAATTAATAGATAAAGAGACAGTCAGATAGACAGACAGACAGACAGACAGACAGACAAACATACAGATAGATAGATAGATAAATAGATGGATAGAGAGAGAGAAAAAGTGAGTTGTTTATTTTGTTTGTTGCAACGTATAATAATTAACAGTTCAGGCGAACGAATGAAGAATTAGTGAAAAAACAAACGTGAAAAATCGAAATATATATATTTTTTTATATTAAAATTAAAGGACGTATGTTACACTGCTGACTTTGAAAACTCTATTAAAATTATAATGAGAAGTTTTATCATACTCAACATACTTTCCGGACACTGTTTTACTTGATTTTTATTTGCTCAATGCAACATGGGATTTCGATTACACTATTGAGTAATTTTGACGAAATACAATAATGATCCGATAAGATTATTCGTCAAAAGGATAGGGATTTATTTTATCACGATCAATTTTTGCCTGAAGGATGGTAAAGGTAGAAGAAAATATTTTCATTATATTGTTTTATTTTGGAAATATTTATAAAAAAATTTGTTAAAAAGTGATAGTGGAAACATTCGTATATTCCTAACATATACTCGTAATATATATATATATATATATATATATATATATATATATATATATATATATAAATCATCAACGTAAAGCTCTAAATTAGTTCACTGTAGGACGAAAACCTTATCGAAAATCATTACGCTTCCTTAAACGTTTTCTCGAAATTCTTTGTTATTTTTTTTTTGTCCTGGACTAATCTCATTTAACCCTCGCTTAAACAATAGTTTAAAATATCATTTCTGTATCTTTGATAGATTGTTTTTCTGGGTTTCTTTTTGTCTCTTGATCGCCATTTCATAAAATTTTTGCCCATCTATTGTCTTTTCTTTTTGCTATATGTCAAGCCCATGCCAATTTTATTTTTTGTATTATATAGGATACCATCGAACGACATGACTTTTTTTGAAGTACAATAATGTACATATATATATATACACACACATACATATATATATATATATATATATATATATATGTGTGTGTGTGTGTGTAAAATCTTAAAAAAATAAATAAGTGGGTACAAGAAAAACATAGACGTTGATATGTTCTAGGAAAAGTTGGTATAGGAAGGTTAAAATGATAATGTAAAATAAAGAGATTAAGAATTGTTGTCACGAATGGAATTAGGAATGAAATAAGGTTAAAAAAAGTTATAATCTTTTTAAAAAAAAATATGAAACGTAGACAAAACTTATATACTAATTCTCACAAAGAAATGTATAAAACAACATTTTGTTCAAAAATACAATTAAAAAAGGATATTTAAAACCAATGTAATACTATTAAAAGATAACAGAATTACAATCTAAATGTGGGTTAGAAAAAAAGTGAACAATGGTTAATGAATATTTTCATAAAATGTTGTTGTACTGGAGTGAGTAATATATTTATATAAAAATAAATTAATCATAATGCTAAGCCAATAGCAAGATGTTGATGTTATTGAATTACTTAAATTTATCGATCTCTTCAATAAAAGAAAAGTAAAGAAATGTTATATTCAAGTTATCTTACACTTACATTGTTTTATATAAATTCCTTGGTATATATCGTTAAAAAAATTGATTCGGTTGGAACGACGAAGTATGTAAATGAGTTCTTTTAATAGATATAAAAAAGAATTACTTTGGAATCAATTACATAGGATATAAACTAAAGCCGACCCTGTTTAAAAACTAATAGTACACTCTGCATTCTAACTCAATATGTTGATGAGAGGGTTGTTTTGTCGGGGACGTGATGGCTCGTGGTCCAAGATAATGTGTTTCGCGCCCTTCGGCGGTCAACCCCGGTGTAATTGGTTGGCTAGTCATAACAATCCCCTAGGCGTGACATGACTCGAATCCTAGCACTATGAAAAATAATTCGACAATTTGTATTTAAAAATTTAAACATATGTTCACTGAGTGTATGCACATAAAAAGAATTTATATAAGTGTGAATTTATTCATAGCGGGACGTCAAAAACATGCAAGTATAAGCGATGCTCGTGTTAATTACAAATTTTTAATTACGTTTTTTTCCATACAACATGTAATACGGAGTTTCCGAGAAAAGATTTTCATTTTTATTAACTTTGGACATGTTGGAAACGATGTTGCTGCATATACCTTTTAACAGTTTTATGAGTCTATTTTTTTTTTTAAAAAAAAACGAAAGAATAAAATTACTTTAACTATTAATTGAGGGGTATGATCTTCGAATGAAGAATATAATAAAGAATATGTACGTAGGAAATAAAACGCGTTTTAAAGTTGTAAAAAAATGATTAAAATAAGAAACAATCATATCCATTATTTTTAATGACGTATTTAAAAAATTAAGAGACGATATCTTTTTGCAGTATTAGTTATGTAGTCTCTTTTTCTCTTTCTTCTCTCTCTTTTTCTCTCTCTCTCTCACACACATATATATATATATAAATTATCATCATTATCAAAATCTATATAACTTTATTGATGGGAAAAAGCTTCATCAAATGTCATGAGATTCTTTCAAATATTTTTTAAGATTCTTCCATTTTTTCCTATCCGCAGCTAATTCCATCCAACCCTTATTTTCACTATATTTCACAATTTCCAAGAAAAAGCCAAGTAGTCAAAAAATGAATGTATATATATATATATATATATATATATATATATATATATATATATATATATATTATTTTCATTATATTTCACAATTTCCAAGAAAAAGGCATGTAGTCAAAAAATGAATGTATATATATATATATATATATATATATATATATGTGTGTGTGTATATATATTATATGTATATATATATATATATATATATATATATATATATATATATATATATATATATATATATACGAGGGTCGTTTGATAAGTTTGGTAAAAAAGTAAGAAAAACTAAATTGAAAAATTTAATTAAATTAAACAATAAATAAATTTACCATACTTATTAAAAGACCCTCGTAAAATGATGTTATTTTAGGTTAGATAGAACTTTTGATAAAGATAGCTGTCAGTTAGTTGTTAGTTTTGGTGTTATAAATTACATTTAGAATCAATATACTTTAGCAAATTATTATGGAACGTTTTACATTTAAGCAACGTTTCCAAAGTGTGGAAATTTATTTTAAAAATCAGTGTTCTGTTCGCCAAACGTATAGAGTACAAAATTTTGTTCAATGATGAGGTTCATTTTTGGATTAACGGGTGTGCTAATAAGTAAAATTGCCGTAGTTGGAGTGAGACCAATCCTGAAATGATTCACGAAAGCTCGTTACATCCAGAAAAATGCACAGTATGGTGCAGATTGCACGCTGGTGGCATCATCGGATTTTATTTTTTTGGAAATAAAGCAGAGAGCGAGTTACCGCCAATAGTGAACGTTACAGACCGATGATCAATGATTATTTGTTTCCAAATTTGCATGACATCGATCTGGAAGAGATGTGGTTTCAGCAGGATGGTGTCACGTACCATACTTCGACCGAAACAATCGAGTTATTGAAACAAACATTTGCCGATAACGTTATCTCCAGAAATGGACCTATGAATTGGCCTCCACGATCGTGTGATTTGATACCTCTGGATTATTTTTTTGGGGAATTTGTGAAGTCTCTGGTTTATATTGATAAACCAGCAATGATTGAGGCATTAGAAGCCAAAATAATTCGCATTATTGCAGACATAAGGCCTCAATTGCTTGAAAAAGTGACCCGAAATTCGACTGACAGAATGCGGTATGTGAAAGGTAGCTGTAGTCTACATATGCCCGAAATTATTTTTAAATATTAATGCCATAAAATTATCTTTCGAATAATATCAAATAAATGGTCATCCGGTCAATTAGTATGTATTTTATTTCAATTTAAGTTCTATCATGCTTAAAAACACACACACACACACACACACACACACACACACACACACACACACACACACACACACACACACACACACACACACACACACACACACACACATATATATATATATATATATATATATATATATATATAGAGAGAGAGAGAGAGAGAGAGAGATGGAGAGAGACGGAGAGACTGAAGAAAAAATACGCAGATATTGTTATTAACTATTAACAATTATTATTTATCTACGTTAAAATATACAAATAAAAAAGAATCACTTTAATATACTTTATGAAAAAATAATTTTTCATATTTTCAATAATTCTATTCGTTTGATTCCGTTTTGAAAATCACTCTTTACCTAAAGTAGAATATCAATTTAATGGCGATTTTATTTTAAAAATGTCAAGATCAATGATTACTATGTGTTCGAAATTGATTGATTGATTATTTAGATTTTAGGGCGCGTCAGTATCTTAATCTATTAGCGTCACACGTGCTGAAAACAATCGATATTCTTAATGAAAGATGACATGCTTCATATATTTCGATTTGAACTCACGGTATGCTGGTCAATAATCTAGTAAAGTTGTTAACATGTCACGTTTATATGTGTATTTTGGAAGAATTGGCTGATATCGAAAAATATCTTTATTCAATTAAATTATTATTAGTTTTTAATTAAAAAAGGTTACTTTATTTACTTATACGGTTATTTAATGATTAAATGGATTAATCTCTAATATATTTTTTATTTCATAAAAAATGTTATTTAATCGGTAATATGTTTCTTAGTTGAGAATACAAAAAGGATATTCAAATAAGCATTTTTAACACAAATTTCGAATAAATTATAATCATACATTACACCACTGGTGCGCAACCTGTGGGTTGCGACTCCTCAAGGAGTTGCAGAAAAATTGTTAGGAGTTGTGAAAATTTTGAGAAATTCTCATGTTGAAATTCTCAAACTAAACGTTCAGAAAATAAAATGGTAACAATAAATAATGGGTCGCGTGAAATTTCAATCTGAGTATGGGGGTAACCGCATAAAACCAAAGCATCAAAGTGAAATTACTCTAAAATTCGCATAAAAAAACGGAAATAAAGAATGTCTAAAAAATTTCAAATATCTGAATAAAATTGATACAAAACATAGCTTTTTTATTTTATTTTTTTATTAACTATTTAATTCACAGCAATATGTACATATGTGTAATTTATTTTACATTTTTTCATACATATTTGAAAATATGCGGGTTTGTTTGTGAACTGGTGTAAAATCAGATTCGTCACTAGACGAAACACAAACAGAATTAGCAGAATTAGTGCCGACTTCTGTCTCGTTCTGTGTGAATTTTTCTGGCGACAATGTAATTAAACTTTAAGACAATGATTTTACTAATTGTTTATGAAGCTCGCGATATTCAGATATACAGTTATTTAGCTGTTGTTGGAATTTAAAAGCTCATTCAGAATTTGTGTCATTAACAAGAATTTTTTTTACAATTAATTACAAAGTTAAAGACCTTTTAAAATCATTTTTGCAATGAACGGAACAGGTTCTTCTTTTGTTTCATTATCTTTTTCTAAATCTTCTACGGTATCTAAACTTATTGCAATAATATCATTGTCACTTAAAGCATTAACCATCCTTTGCTAGCCGAAAATTCCTTATCAGTTTGAGAAGCGGAAGTAAATGGCTCTGATTCCTTCATTTGTTCATAAAACTGAAGATCTTTTCGTTGAATGAAATAACCGCTTAAAGGAATTTTTTTTAAAAAATTGCATAAAAATTAATTAAGAAGAAATATGAACCGCATATTTTCAAAATCGCATTAAAATAATCTGCACATAAACAGACCCAGCTGTATATTATATATATATATATATATATATATATATATATATATATATATATATATATATATATATATATACAGGAAGACCTAGCACAGTGCGGTTTCGATTAATACGGTTTCGCTATAGTACGGTTTGAAATTAAAAAAAATTATACGCATGCACACATCATACGCATCGCATGCGCAGTTCTAGTTTTGTGGTATTCTTTTTCTATTAGTTTTCGATTCGTAACTCTGAAGTAAAGTCGATTTTTTGATAATTAAATTTTAATTGAAAATGAATTTAAAATGAATGTATGAACCCCTGATTTTGTTTTGTTGATACATACGTTCATTTGAATATATTACCCTCGTTTTATTTACTGAAAAACAGGAAAAAAATTTGTTTGGAACCAATTAACGTTATATGTATTTAGTTAATGTTTCGATTAGTTCGGTTTCAAATATTCCGGCAAATCAGTGGAACCGATTAGCTGTATTATACGAGGTATTTCTGTATGTATATATATATATATATATATATATATATATATATATATATATATATTAGGTTGGCAAGTATCTCCCTTCCGCTTTTTTTTTTTTTGTACATAGCTGCGAAATTAAAAAGACCAGAAGGCGGAAGGGAGATATTTGCCAACCTAATATATATATATATATATATATATATATATATATAGGGTCATCCGAATGCGATGCCTAGATTTGTGTTTTATTAAAAAAAAACTATACACATGTTTTTCTATACATCACCTTATACGAGTACACATGTTTATTTTCAATAAAACTCAAATGTAGGCGTCACATTTGGATGACCCCTCCTGTATGTATATATATATATATATATATATATATATAAATGTAATATTATATCAATATACTCATGAAAAGCATAAAAGTGGAATGCCTATTAAATACGCATAAAAACAAAATAATGAGCTATAAATATTCGGAAATACAGATTTTACTTTTATTACATAATCAGCGACGGCGCCAGTAAATATTGACAGATATATAACGCGCGTACCGGTGCAAAGACACACCCCAATATTTCAGACAACTGTGTTGTTTTTCGTCACGGAGAAATATAGTTTAGTCGAAACACTCTAAAACCGGTTGGTTTCGTGATAACGGTAAGGATATTTAAATTTTAATAACGTTTTCGGGGTTACACGTTTACTACTACTACGACTACTACTACTCTACTATGGCGCGCTAATACACGTCTAGGGTAAGGGCGTAATCTCGTCACCAGCAAATGCTACCTCCAGAGCTTGATGTACTTGCACGGCCGACTAGATTGAAATCTGTGCGAAATGACGAGGTGGTTGTATATCGTGAGGTTTTTATGCGCGACCTAAATTAAAAATAACTTCGTCGTTTGTTTTTTTTTCAGGATGCTTTTAATGTTTTAATGAAAAACACATCCATAAAAATCGCGGATAAATGAAGATAAATTACGGTGGAATTTATTTTTCGTTCCTTTTCACGTTTTTCTTTTTTACCTATTCTGTTTTCTTACAAAGCACTCAATAAAAACAGTTTAACGAAGAAAGATGAAGTAGTAAGAATTACTAATATTGATGTGGCACAGTAGCTAAGTCGTTTTTTTAAAAATGATTCATTCGTGTAAAAGTCGAGTCTATGCTAACAAGCCACAAACAATTAATGATTTAAAGAACAGCATTCGAATTGCAATTCGTGAAATAAATCCAGAAACATGTCGAAAAGTCATTGAAAATTTCGATATTCGAATTGATGGCTATAGAAGCAGTCATGGTGGACATTTGAACGATATTCTGTTTTATGTATAATTGTAATGAATCATACTTTCAATAAAAAAAACTGCTTGAAAAAATTCCAAATAGTTTGTGTTTTATTGAAAAGAAACATGTAGGCGTGCTTTTTGGATGACACTATATATTAGAGAGAATAATAAATGATTATTGAATACTTTTATAAAATTTTATAATATTTATGTAACTGATTCATACGTATAAAAAATAGATAATTTAGTCATAAAATAAATATGTCTTTCATCAAACGTATATTTGGTATTTATAGATAGTAAAATAGAAAATTGTTTTTTTATTACTGAAATAGATTCGATTTTTTTAGCATAAAATTTTCTTAATATGAGCAATTAAAATAAAAATATTTTTTAATTTTATTATTTTTTATCAAGTAAATGCAATTAAAAATCTCATAATTTCTCAATTATGTATTTATAATATTTTATAATTAATTAATTCAGTTCCATTTAAACTGTATTGATGATATGAGCATAATTTAAAAATTTATAAAAAAAATTAAGTTTAGAAATAACAAAAAGTATTTTGATTAAAAGACTAATATGTATTTTGTTTCTTTTCAATAATTAATTCAAATCTTTAAAACCAATACATCAAATTGACTATATTTATGTTTAAAATAATATGTACTTTAATAGTCATAATAATAATATTTCAGAAGAATGTAGATGACAAGAAAGACCTAGATAAAGCTAGAACACGAAAGTTGATATGATAATGGAAAAATGAGTGACACAGGATGAATTATAAAACCATTGAAATGAATGGAGAATTGAGATGGAAAGATGTTTATAGAAGTTATAAAATTTATAAAAAAAATAAATGTTAAAATATTTTCCCTAAAAACTATTTTAGTTCTTATTTATTGGTCATTTTTCACTGATGCACATTTCGAAGGCAATACCATTATCACTAGAGATTTGTAATATGAAAAATATGAGAAATAAGTGATATTGCATAGTTATAATTTAAATACTTTAAGAGAACTGTGTGATTTTTAGATAAATGAATAATTTGTGTATAAATGTGAATTGGGAATAATACTAAATAAACAATGGAGAATTATTGTAATTCTTCATTTTTGCATGACTGTGTTTATTTTAATTATTTTTTTATAGTTTTTCTCTAGTTTGACAATATAATGTTTATTTGGTTTTTAAATTATAAATAACAAATGAGAATTTAAAAGAATAACTAAACTTTAAGAGTCATTTTTAAAATGTAAAAACCAAAAGTTATTTTAAGAGACATAATAAATGACAATTGTATTCCTATTATGTACATTAAATTAATATTTCATGTAATTTGTGTTTCGAAAATAATTGCGATCGATATAAAATTCTGTTTATCTGTTCAACGAAAAAAAGGAAAAAACTTTCCAAACGACGATTTACATGAAATAATCTCATATAAATCAAACAAGCAGTAACAAACAGTTCTGATAAACGTCTCAATAATGAAAGTTTTTTTTTTATTAGGCAATAAATTATTCACTCGATGCAGTCTACAGACAGTTTAAAAAGAACAAAGAGACTCACTGAAGAAAGTAAACGTCATCGCTTACATAATACATAAGAAAAAATTAACAGAGAAATAAACGATTGTCATCCATTGTACAATTTGTTACCGGAAAGAAAACTTCAGTCGCAAACTTGTTCTTTTTATTTCGTTCATGATATTAAACTTCCTTTATATCTTCGTTCTGCTTCTGTCTGTTCACTTGAACGATCATTGATAATGACTCGTGTAATGATCTTTTTCCATTCGTTTTCACCGTTGCCCAGTTACAAAGTAAAAACTTTGCGCACAGAGGGTGGCCCACGTCATTTGTATTTACTTGAAGCCGACGATTAAGTTTTCTATATTAAATACTTTACTTTGAAAATTATTTCGAATATATTTAAATGATATTTTCTAAAGACAATACTCTTTTTTTAAATGAATTATATTAACGATTTACCCCAAGTAAATGAAGTAAAAAAAGTGTTTGTCATTTAAAAATATTTAAACTACAAAAATGTTATATTTATTTTCTAAGAGAAATTAGATTTTATATAATAATTATATATATATATATATATATATATATATATATATATATATATAAATGAGGTCCATTTGATAAGTATGGTAAATTTATTTATTGTTTAATTTAATTAATTTAATAATTGAATTAAATTTGTCAATTTGGTTTTTCTTGCTTTTTTACCATACTTATCAAACGACCCTCGTATATAGTGAGTTGGTTGAAAGTCTATTTGATTTTTATGTATGCAGTAAAAAGTTTTTCTTTCTTTTCTTTTATTCAATCGACTATATAATTTCCAATATTTCTTATCATTGTGTTCCATCTTTTAGGAAGTTAATTTATTTCCTCATCATAAAAAGATTTTAATTTAATGTAAAAAATTCATCGACATATGATTTTATTTATTCATATAAATTGAATTTTTCTCCATTAATATAAATTTGTAAAGATTCAAATAGCTGGTAATCTGAAGGTTCCAGATTGGAAAAATATGTAGAGATTTTCTAGTAAAGATTTTTTGGGTTTCTATTTACGAGGGCCGTTTGATAAGTCCGTGTAAATTCCGAAAGATGGCACCACTGGTGCATATCGAGGTTATTTTTAATTAGTAGCACCTCTTGGAAGAACACACATCAAGTTTCAGTCATATCGGTCTATTCCTTTGTGTTTGACAATCGTTGGAATCAAGGAAATCGAGTGATTGTCAAATAATGGACGAAAAAGAATTTCGCGTGTTGATTAAACACTACTTCATTAAAGGAAAAACGCCTCAGGAGACTAAACAGAAGCTTGATAAACATTATGGTGACTCTGCACCTTCGATTAGTGCGGTTTATAAGTGGTTTCAAAATTTTCGGAGTGGCCATATGAGCACAAGAGACGCTGAACGTTCTGGACGCCCTGTTGAGGTCACCACTCCAGAAATCATTGATAAAATCCATGATATGGTGATAGATGACAGAAGAGTGAAAGTGCGTGAGATTACTAGTGCTGTAGGCATCTCGTGTGAACGGGTACATAATATTTTGCACCAACATTTGGACATGAAAAAGCTATCCGCCAGGTGGGTGCCGCGATCGACAAAAAACGAGGTCGTGTGAAGTGTTGCAAGAACGGTTTGCAGCTGTTTCAGCGAAATCCGCAGGACTTTAAGCGTCGTTTCATCACTGTATATGAAACATGGATACATCACTACACTTCTGAGACCAAAGAGCAGTCTAAACAATGGGTTATCAAGGGGGAATCTGCTCCGAAAAAGGCGAAGACAATTCCTTCGGCCGGGAAGGTTATGGCGACTGTCTTTTGGGATTCGCAAGGAATAATCTTTATCGACTATTTGGAAAAGGGTAAAACCATTACAGGTGCATATTATTCATTGTTATTGGATCGTTTGAAAACCGAGTTGCAAGAAAAACGTCCCCGATTAGCCCACAAAAAAGTCTTCTTTCATCACGACAACGCACCAGCTCACACCTCAGCAGTTGTGGCCGCAAAACTAATGGAAATAGGGTTCCAAATCGTTTCACATCCCCCCTATTCTCCATACTTGACTCCATCAGACTATTATTTGTTCCCTAATATGAAGAAATGGCTCGCGGGAAAAAGATTTTATTCGAACGAGGAGGTGATTGCAGGAACGAATGACTATTTTACAGACTTGGACAAATCCTATTATTCGGAAGGGATCAACAAACTAGAGCAGCGTTGGATGAAGTGTATAAACCTAAAAGGAGACTATGTTGAAAAATAAAAACGATTTATTCAAAAAAATGAAGCAGTTTTTATTTTTACACGGACTTATCAAACAGGCCTCGTAGTTATATATGTCCTTTAATTATCATAACACATGCTTTTTGTTCACTAAGTCCAACTTTTTGATATGCAGTGTTTATTTAATTCGGTTGATTTTTGGTAATAGTGATTTGAATAATTGGTTTTGTTGGATTTAAAAAGTATAAAATATATCAAACCTCTGTAATCCTATTAACATAGCATCATCACTTTATTTTGATGTATATTAGCCTTTGGTGTCAATAATGATCTAATCGAGTTTAATTTATATATGTTGGATTTTTGTGTATAATATATATATATATATATATATATATATATATATATATATATATATATATATATATATATATATAGGGTTTTCTAATAAGAATATCAGAACTTTGACAGCTGGTGGTAGCCATGTTTGAACTTTTATTAAGATAATTTTGACAATTCAACTCAGTATAACATGGAAAATTATCATGGAAAGTTTAACAATTCAGCAACGCTTATAAATTATAAAAAAATATTATAAAACTCAATGTTTGGTTTGTAAAACTTATCGTGCGCTGTGTAAAACTTAACACAATTGTCCAAATGAACGTGCCATTTATCGAATTGTTGAAAAATTTGAAAACAATTTTACTTTACATAATACAGCAGTGCTTGTAAGACTAAGAAATGCAAGAAGTGAGGTCAATATTGTTTCTGTTAGTGAAAATTTCAAAATTAAACTGGAGATTACGATACAGTAAATGGTGTGCGTTAACGAACCATGATTAATGATTTTTTTCCAAAAATGATTGAAAATGGTTTGCACGATATGTAGTTTCAACAGAACGGTGCTACGTGCCATAAATCTACGGAAATAATAGACTTATGAGTCCATTATTTCACGAAATGGATCCATCAATTGGCCACCAAGATCATGTGATCTAACTCTGTAGGATTATTTTCTGTGAAGTTATGTGAAATAATTGGTTTTTACTAAACCACAAACAAAATAATTATTAAAAATTAACATTGAACATGACAACAAAATTAACATGACAAAGACGGTTCTATCAGCCACAAAGGTTATGGCTACTGTTTTTTAGGATTTCTATGGAATAAATTTCATTGATTACTTAGTAAAAGAGAAAACAATATCTGTTCAATATTATGCGTCGTTATTGGATCGTTTGAACAACGAATTCAAAGTCAAAAGGTCTCATTTGGCAAAGTCGTCCTGTTCTACCAGGATAATGTATTAGCATACAAGCCAGCAATTGCGATGGCAAAATGAATGAATTACGAATAAAAATTACTGAATGTGCATCGTATTTGCCAAATTTGGCCTCTTTTAACTTTTTCGTGTTTCCAGTGTAAGGAATGGATGGGTAGAAAAAAATATATTGAAGTGATCAAAATTATAAAAGGGTATTTTCGAGGGTTTGAACAAAAATTATTTTACTGAAGGAATGAAACTCTAGAAAATTATTAGACTAAATGTATTTAGGTGCAAAGGAGACTACGTAGATAAATAAATATAATTTTGACCAAAAATGGTGTTTTTTTTAGGTTAGATAGAACTTTCGATAGGGATTCAATTGAAAGCTCAATCACGCTTAAAAAATCATATATATATATATATAGGGTTTATATAACATTTTATAATACAACTACTTTTTCGAACTGTGTTAGACTATTACCTTTTTCATTTACAATAATTTCATTTGACGTTTGTTTTGTATTTAAAGCTATTTCATAACATAATTAAAAATTGTAAAAAACGCCTGAAAACATGGAAGAAACATCAATTAAGTTTTTTTTAATATTTGCAATTTGTCAGTTGATGATGATATGAAATGCAAATGAACGTATATTAAAATTTGAGGGAAACTTCAGACACCTGTCAGTTCAATGAGCTATGTGACGTACCGTTGTACATCAGTCGCGAAAAACGTTAACAGGATCAAAAAGAAACATTTATCGTTCAATTATGATATTGAAAACGGTTATATATTATATTTATATGTACATAAAGACGTTCTTACATAAAGAACAAAGTGAATAATTTCATGAGTTTGTATTGATTTTTTTAATAACACACACATATACAATGGTAAGCACGGAAATATCAGGTGTCGAAATTTGAGGTTAGGAAAAAAGTTGGCTATTATTTTATAAAATGTCAAATATTGAACTGTCATTATTTAACATTTGTTTATTAAAAACTTGTCAAATTTTAATGATGGAATGCTACACACTTGAACAACGCATTTAATTAGTGAAAATTCACTATAAAAATGATGAAAATTTTACAACGTCAATGCGTAAAAATGTGCATCTTTTCCTCGTAATCAAGTGCATTCGGAGTCTGCTGTTCGTAACTTAATCACGAAATTTCAATAATTTTGTACTATTGGAGATCAGAGACTAAAAACATATGTTTGTAGTGGTTGTTTAGCTGAAAATATTGCTGCTGTACGTGACAGTGTTGAAGAAGACCTTAAAACATCGATTAGTTGACGTTAACAGCAATTAAACAACACAAGAAGCAATCTGCATAACAATTTACGATAAAATTTGCATCCTTTGCATATAAAATACAGCTAACATAAGAACTGAAGCCAGCTGACCATCATTTGGATCGTATTATTGGTTAATTGGTGCCAAGAAAAAAAGCAGAAAATGTTGATTTCTTAAAAAATCATCTTCAGTGATGAATCGCAATTTCAATTAAATGGTTATGTAAAAAAATGTCACATATAAGGAAGTGTAAATCCAAAAGCCATTGTTGAACAATAATTACATCCTCAAAAAATCACTGTTTGGTGTGGTTTATGGGGTGGAGACATCATTGGGCTCCATGCTTCTTTGAAGATGAACAAGGTATTTGTGTTACAGTTAATTAAGTACGTTACAAAAGCATGATAACAGACTTTTTGTGGCCGAAATTTGAAGATATTGATATCAGTGGCATGTGGTTTAAACAGGATGGTGCCACAAGCCATACAACTTGTGGGGTAATCGATTTATTCACGACCAAATTCTATGAACGTTTAATTTCTCGTAATGGTGATGTTAATTGTCTACCTAGAATTTGTTATTTAGCTCCGTTAGACTTCTTCTAATGAGGTTATTTGAAAGATAAGGTTATGCCAACAAACCAGCATCAATTTAAGAAAAGGATGAAATTAGTGCTGCCATAGCTGAAATATAGCCTCATTTATTACAAAGTGTGCTTCAAAATTTCAACAAAAGAGTGGACGTCTGCCGATGTGGTAAAAAAGGCCATTTGGTTGATATTGTATTCCATTCATAATTTCCATGTTTCTACTTGACATTAATACCAATAAACATGAATTTTTCTATTAAAAACTGTATTTTATTGATAAATTACTTTCTAATCTCAAATTTGGACACCTATTAGTAGCGTAAGAATATATATTTTTTTCTAATGATTTTTTACATTAATTTTTACAAACTGATTTAATTAACATATATTGTATTTGGTATATATTTAAAACATTTAAAAATAGTGTTGTATATTTTAAAATTAAGTGTTGGTGTATATTTGGTATATATTGAAAACTTTTAAAAATAGTGTTGGTGTATAAACGTTATATTAGTAGACGTTTTCGGCAAATTTGAACGGAAATAATCAATAGATACTATTTTTGTGCATGCATTTCTAGAGAAATATTGATTTAAAATAAATTTCAAATATTGATTTTATTATTTAGTGTCGCATCAAAATATAAGATATTATTTTCGATTGCGAGAGAAACTGTAATTAAATATTTATAGGTGAAAAGTAGAACATGACTGCATGAAGATCTTATTTCTATTTTTTTCTACTTCATAAACTTCCAAAAATATATATTAGAATTATTACCACTGCTAGTATAGTACGTGCTAGAATTTGAAAAAAAACTATTATTAGTTATTTTATAAAAATAAATCACTTATGCTATAAAAGTATATTTCTTTGAATAAAATTAATAAAAAATCTATTACAAAAGTTTGAAAGAGTAATTAAAAACTTAATTACATATGAAAATTCATATCAATATTACATCCAAGCAGTAATATAAATATTTATCAGGCGTTTTGGTAATGGAATCGAAATTGTAATAAAAATAATTGAAAATTATTCGTTATAGAAATTACTAGAAAAATCCAGAACTGAAATGTGAATTATCTATTGTCACGATATTAAACCATCGTCCTTAGCTTTTCGTGATGGAAACACTCTGTTCTGTTCATAATAACTGTTCTCACTAGAAAGATTTATACTTCTGAAATAAATTAAATTTTAATGATTTACATCGTTATAATTTATGCGTTTCACTTGAATATGTGTATATTTTATACATACATACATACATACATATATATATATATACATATATATATATATATAATATATATATATATATATATATATATATATATATATATATATATATAATACATATATATTGTACAGAAAACGAAATAGGAGATTATTTCTTCATTTCACATGTCTCTAATTTACAGAACAATATCTGTAAATGTGACAAAATACATTTATATCTAATGGAATATTTATAATCAGATTAGTGAACATTTTTATTCACATGTACTGAATGAATATGCGACATTATATTACCAAATGATTCTCATTTGGTTGTTAATTAGTACGAGTTTCCTATCAGAATATATGCAAAGTGTATTACATCCAGTAGCAGGAACATAATGCACTAAAACTGAGTTATTATAAACTCATATTCTCCGATGGGACATGAACTGAGATAAACTTTATTACATGTCGGTATTCCTAAGTGAATTTATCTACATCTGTTATCTTTACGGTATATTAGTTTCCAATGTTCATTTATTGTCTATTCTTCCAATCGTATTTTTCTATACCACGCTTCATTTTTCTCATATTACTATCTTCAGAGTTTCCTTTCAGCTGAGTAGTTACGATATTATTAATTGATATATTCCGATCTGGATAAGCTCAATAAATTTGATTTGCATACTATCCTTCCCTACTTATTATATCTGTTACATATTCTAGTATAATAAATGGGATTTATTCTCATTATTTAATACCTGTCGGAGCAAATGCACTCAAAATTACGTGCATTTTATACTTGATGGAAGTTAATACGACTTGCACAAGAGCATAAAGTTTTATCAGGAATAGTCAGCTTTGTATAGTCTGTTTTAATGGTTCATTATAGATGACATCGTATTATACAATATTAATCTATTTATTTATTTACTAAAGAAAACATACAAAATTAAGTATCGTATTGTGAGAACACTGATTGTTTTATCAATAATTTGATGTAGAACGTAATAATTACAGTTATATGATGCAATCAATTTAAGATGATACAAATTCGAGTTTTATTACATTTGAACGGGAATTTTGATGTATAAAATTACTCCTCTTTTATTAGTTTTTACTCGAATATAAATACGTAAAATGACAATTATTTTCAAATCATTTATTAGATATTATACATACATACATATATATATATATATATATATATATATATATATATATATATATATATATATATATATATACACTCGCTCGAAAAAATCTGAGTACACCTATCAATACGGATATATTTTTCAATAAAACAAACTTATTAATATAAATTTCGAAACAAACATATTTTTTATTATTCTATAAAGTACTAATTCTTTATACATGGCAATTCAAAACATTTAAAATTTATAAAAAATAAACTAAAAAATAAAAAACATAAAAATTCATATAAATTAAGCAGAAAATGATTGCGTACAGAAAATGAAAATCGAAAATAATATAAAGTAAAATAAACTTTTCAAGTGAATTAGTAACTGGTTGGATAGCCTCTTCTTTTAAGAACCTCCTATAATAGTTTTTTCATGGAATATACCATTTTTGTAGTTTCTTTAGCACTAATCTTATTCTACTATTCTTCTATAACTTTTTTCAAAATTTTCTTTGAAATTATACGAAAATCATAAATATGCTTTACAGGATTTAGGTCTAGAGATTGGGGAGGTGCATGCAACTGTTTCAGACCGTTATATAATATCTATAGCTTAACAACTTCTGCCGTGTGCTTCGGATCATTGTCATACAAAAAATTATAATCGGGATCTAGACTTCATTTTTCACTGTTTTATATTTTGTTTTAAAATATTTAAGTATGCATATTTATCCATCGTGGATACTAAAAATTCCAGTTGTCTCATGCCCTTACTTGTTATACACCTCTATATCATTACTCTACCACCACCGAGTTTCACAGTAGGAGCAAGATTTTTTTTATTCAGTAATGTACATACAATTTTGAGTCCTTTTATTCCAAAAATGCAATATTTAC
Organism: Neoneuromus ignobilis; assembly: GCA_029203775.1. Classification (NCBI taxonomy): domain Eukaryota; kingdom Metazoa; phylum Arthropoda; class Insecta; order Megaloptera; family Corydalidae; genus Neoneuromus; species Neoneuromus ignobilis. The sequence goes on along the minus strand of CP092089.1, from coordinate 12,781,021 downwards.
TATCGTCTGAGAAAATCATGTTTTCCCAAAACTTTATTAGTTAATTAATGTGTTCATTTGCATATGCAATCTGTTTTTATCTATTGATACGTGAAATAAATGATTTCTTACGCGCAACACGTTCATGATACCCACCCTTTTTTATTATTTTTCGCACAATTTCAGCACAGATGTTTTTTAAATAGTACTTTAATATCTTTTGCAATTTGAGGTCCAGTTATTCGGGGATTTTCTTTCACTGAAGCCACAGTTTGAGTCTTTATCTAAATGTTAACTTCGATGGCTGGCCAGAAAGCGGTTTCAAATGTGGATTTAAAATTGATTACTACACTTTGAATAAAAGAATGTTGTCTTCCAACACCCTTTCATATTTCACGAAAACTTTTTCCTTCTTTTCCTAACTTTAAAATAATATTACATTCACTAACAGAAATTTTCTTTTTTGAATTCCATCTTATTTATTTTTTTGCAAAAAACTTTACTATTAGTTACTAAAAATAATATTTTAGCGTTTCAATTGCAACATACGAACTGTGATATAAAACTGTGATAATTTTAAAACAACAATAAGTGCAAATATTACAAAAAAAATCGATGATTTACCGTTTAATAAAATGTGTACGCAGACATTTTCTGCTCAATTTGTATGAATTTTTGTGTGTTTTATTTTTGAGTTTATTTGTTATAAATTTAAAATGTTTTGAATTGCCACGTACAAAGAATTGGTACTTTATAGAATTATTAAAAAATATGTTTGTTTTTAAATTTACATTAATAAGGTTGTTTTATTGAGAAATATATCCGTATTGATAAGTTACTGATAAGTTATTGATAAGTTTTAGTGTATGTAGACATTTTCGAGCATGTGTGTGTATATATATATATATATATATATATATATATATATATATACACACGAGGGTCGTTTGATAAATATGGTAAAAAGTAAGAAAAACTAAAATGAAAAATTTAATTAAATTAAACAATAAATAAATTTATCATACTTATAAAACGACCTTGTATATATGTGCATATACACACACCTTTATACGATTTTATAATAAATAATATATTCCTATTTTTAAAAAATTATTCATTATAAATAAATGTTAAAAAACTGTTAAAAACAAATTTTGAAAGTGTTAGACATTTAATAAAAAGGCAAATTGAAAAAATATTCCAATGCGATCAAATGACAATTGATTTAAAATATAAGAAGTCTTGATATTTTTTTTAATAGCGCTGAAATGTCGACCGTTCGAAACAAATATTACAGTTGTCAAAATTAAATTAGAAATTATGCTTAAAAATACAATTTGAACAATTATTGGATGTAAATTTGTTATACGAAATTTTATTTTCTAGTATACATTAATGATCATAATTTATTTAAATAATGTTACACGAAGAGTAAAATACACTTATATATAATGAAATAGATCAAATACTGAAAATTATTTGTGGATTTATACGATTAATTATATTGTTGTTTTTATGTGTATCAGATTATTGATTGTGATATGGATGAAGAGACAGAATCTGCCTTATCAAAATGTAAGAATATTTTTTTATATAAAATCTGCATGTCCAAAGTTCAGTAATAAAAAAAATGTGAATTTATTTATGATTTATGTTTTGTGCTTAGTTATTCGTAGTTAATTAAGTAATGATTGTTTCTGAAAAGTCAGTTTTGCGAATGTGGCTTCACGTTGTGGTGGAAGATGCATTTTCGATTCGACAAAATCGGACGTTTTTCTTTGATTACTGCATCCAGTTCAATCAATTGTGAACAATATTTCTTCGTATGGATAGTCTAACCAAGTGGGAGTAGTTTAATATAAATAATGCCCTTGCAATCCCACTAAACAGATATCATTACATTTATCAGGTGCAAGTTAGCCTTGGCCACTGGTTCCCCGTTTTCATTTGGTTCTCTCCAAGTCCGTTTGCGCTGGATGTTGTTGTAGAGTATCTATTTTCCGTCACCAGTTACCATACGTTCCAAAAAAAGGCTCTCTTTTAAGGCGTCCAAACAAAGAAACGGCCACAGCGACGCGATTTAACTTATTTCTTTCGGTCAATGCATTTGGTACTCATGTATTAAGCTTCAAAGTGAAACTAAGGTTCTTTAAATGACGAAATGAGATCCACTTGTCAACGTTCAATTCTTTGGCGATCTCTTCCGTCGAAATGCGTGAATTATTTTCAATTGAAGTATGTATAATGTCATCATCGACCATGGTACGGCATCCAGAGTCCTACCATGGTTAATCGTCGAGGTTAAAATCACCTAGTCGAAACTTAGCAAAGTATTTTTTCACATTCTGAAGGGCTGGGGTATGATCCAAATAAACATCCCGAATGTGTTTCATAATAGCATCAACAGTTATTCCTTTCCGATACTCGTATAACATGACATAATGCAAATGTATGTTATTGATGTCCATTTTCAAAAATTTCTCATGCACACAAAAAGAATCAAAACCAATGTGTTTGTCATTCAAATGGCAGCAATGATTGTTATTAGTCCAAAAAAAAAACAACGAAAAACAATATACAGGAGTACCTTGCATAGTCTGGCTAATCGGTTCCACTGATTAGCCGGATTATTTGAAACCGGACTAATCGAAACATTAATTAAATACAAAAAAAGCTAATTGGTTCCAAACAATTTTTCCTTGTTTTTCAGTAAATAAAACGAGGGTATATATTCAAATGTTGGTATGTACCAACAAAAAGAAATCAACGGTTTATACATTCATTTTAAATTCATTTTTAAATGGGTTATTAAAACTTAATTATCAAAAAATCGACCTTATTCTAGAGTTGCGAATCGAAAACTAATAAAAAAAGAAAAAGACCACAAAACTAGAACTGCGCATGCGTTATGCATAATGTGCATATACGATTTCGGTTTTCTTTTTTATTATATTTTCATAATAAAGGGGAAAACTTGAAAATCTGCGTATAAAAACAATTTTATGTATTAATTTTTTGGGATTTTTTCAAGAAAAAGTTTTTGGTATGATTTTTTCAAATAAAAATTTTTTTTTTGGAAATTTCAAACCGGACTAATCAAAGCCGGACTATGCGAGCTATTACTGTATATAACATTCAACAGCGCTGCCCTGAGGCTTTCTTAACATTATCTATCGGACTCGGGCACGAACTTTTGCAATAGCCCAAAATAATGACATTAAAATAAATAAAATAAATTATTAAATGATGCACTGAATAAATGAAAAGAAATTAGGCAAATTAAATTGAAAAAAAAACTATTCCTGTGCTAAAAATAATTAAAACGGATAAGTTAATTGCTTTAATTTTTTAATTGTAGGGTTTATACTTCCGCAACGTTATATATTCGGAATAATGGGTTTTTTGGCTCTTGTTAATGCATTTACATTACGAATTAGTTTGTCTATTACGATTGTGGCAATGGTTGTAGATATAAATACAAATACTACATCGGAAGTAGCAGTAGAAGAGATATGCCCAATAATAGATTTTGCCTCTTATAGGATAGTAAGTGCAGTTTGTAATAAAATTGGTAAAAAACAGATTTAGTTATAATTTTGTGATCATTTAAAGAAATAATTGTATACAGTATTGTTTGTTTTGAAACTGTGGCGGATTCATTTAATACAAATGAATTTTTATCCCCAACACCACAATGTTTATGAAGTGTTCAATAATAACTTATTGTTCATTTTTTGTTTATAACAATGTCGGCTGATGTGCATTTCGATGGCGATGCCACCATCGTCAGAGCCTTTTTGTTAAAATCTAGACTAATTGTTTAACTTATTTATATCATCTATATATACTAGACTAATTGTTTAACTTACTTATAAATACTAAAAAAAATGAGTATATATAAGTAAGTTAAACAATTAGTCTAGATTTTAACAAAAAAGCTCTGACGATATCGCCATTGAAATGTGCATCAGCCAACATTGTTATAAAAAAAGTGAACAATAAGTGATTATTAAACACTTCATAAACAGTGGTGTTGGGGATAAAAATTTGTTTGTGTTATTAAAGTATATAGTATATTGATTTTTTTATAATAGTATAGAAAATAATGATTTATTTTCACAAAAGTTAATTATACACCTCTCAACATCACAAAATGTTATATAAGTATTCACTACTTATTTATTGTTTTATATACTTATGTGAATTTCGATAATCATGTATTACCAATACCGTGATGTATTGATATTATTAGTTTTATCTATGCAATAAAAAAATATTTGAAATGACTCATTAATCTCAACAGTACAAGTTATAAGACTCTGTATTATCAAAACTGAACAATAAAAGATTATTAAATATTTTTATAAATCCTTGTGATGCTAAGATACATGACTCATTTGTGCAAAAATGAATTGGTCTCAATACCAATCCAATAGCAATAAATTATTTATTTTTTTAAAAAAATTTTTTAATAAAATATGAAAATCAACTAATTTGCTAACTATTTATTGTAAGATGTTCTTTTTAATATATACGTTTAGAGTTCGGGAAGTTACGATTGGAGTCAGAAGATGCAGGGAATAATTATTGGATCATTCTATTGGGGTTATATATTTACACATATTCCAGGTGGTTTTTTAGCAGAATACTATGGTGGAAAACATGTGATCGGAATTGGATTGTTGTTTAATGGAATATTATCAGTATTAACTCCAATTATTGTAGATATTGGTCAATCGACTGCTTTAATTACAATACGAATTTTGGAAGGATTAGGACAGGTAAATTTATATTACAAAAAAATTTAGTTAGCTTCTTAAGATTAATAATGTCATTTATTGATTTATTATGTTATGATATATACGATCATCCAAATGTGACGCCTAGATTAGTGTTTTATTAAAAAGAAACTATACACATGTTTCCCTATACACCACCCTATACACATGTTTCTTTTAAATAAAACACAAATGTAGGCGACACATTTGGATGAGCCTATATTACTAATTTATTTTATAGTTATTGCTCTGTTAACACTATGAGTTTGTTAATTTAATATATATATATATATATATATATACACATGTAATCATAATCATCCATAGGCTAAAGTCCTTATGGTATGTTTGCTTTTTTGATAATGTTAAATTTTGCAGGGTTTATTTGCATAAGTTTTTTGAGAATTATATTTTTTACAGGATGAGTTTTTTAGTCTTAAACATAACTTTTCAGTAGACTATATATATATATATATATATATATATATATATATATATATATATATATATATGTTTTTTTTTAAAGTTATTTAATTTACGTTTTTCTTTTACAATATTTGCTTTTTTGTTCAACACTTGTTGAAGCTTATTTTTAGCCTGAGAAATTTTTAGAAAATTATTAAATCATTCATTATTAATCTATCGCATAAAAACAGACTCAGTTGTACTCGTATATGGTGTATGTATTTTTGTTTGGTTCAATTTTTTAGATATATTGTTTATAGATAATAAATAAAAAAATATGCTTGACAATTGATGTACATCTATTTTTCAGCTTAATTTTTTAAGTCAATACATTATTTTTTTTTTATAATTTGATACATCTTACGCTCTTGGTATATATATATATATATATATATATATATATATATATATATATATATATATATATATATATAGATCCACAACTTTGGTAAAATTGTTGGAGATATCAAAATAAATTTCATTTAAAACAATATTACTTTTGAACTTATAAATCAAATATTAATCAAACAGTTAATAAGGCATCATAGTATATTTTCCTCTTTTCTCATTCATTGAATGTAAAATATTTAACAAAATATATAGTCGTAAAGTAAAATTAAATATTATAAATAAGTGCAATTAAAACATTTAATAGATTTTGATCCATTCTAGGGAGTTATGTATCCTTCGTTAAGTGTAATGTTGGCAAAATGGGCACCTGAACATGAACGTGCAACATTAGGAACAATCATTTTTTCAGGATCTCAAGTAGGAACTGTTCTCGGATATATTGTTAGTGGCGAATTACTTTATTATTATACATGGCCGACAGTTAATTATTTATATGGATCGATTACTATTGTATGGTGGTTATTTTGGATTTTATTATGTTATAGTGACCCTAACGATCATCCTATTATCAAAAACAGTGAAAAGAATTACCTTAAAAATCATATCGGTTAGTATTTTTTTATTTACGTATATATACTATATATATATATATATATATATATATATATATATATATATATATATATAGAGAGAGAGAGAGAGAGAGAGAGAATTTTAACATTCACTTATAGATGGATGTTTAGTTGATTTTGAGGTGTTCCATTTTGTGATATATTAGTGTTATATATCGTTTAAAAAGTGATATGTCACATAACTTTTTATTTATTTTGTGATTATTTTTTTAAAATTATTTTTTTAACTGATCCGTGTTGTATCAAAAACTTGATTAAATTCCCAAAAACGACTTTTTTTTATTTGGTGAGATTATAGGCATACTTTTTTATAAATTTTGTAAAATATCGAACTCAAATGATCAATATAAAATTATCAACTCAAAAACGTTCATTTCTTTGGTTCATAAATATACGTGTATACGTTTTTTCTTTATTGAAAATTCTAATATTACCGCAAGTATTTTTGTTTATCATATGGGCCGTTAAAATTAAAAGTGGAAAAACTCCATTTTTGGAAAAAATGAGTTAATGACAGTTTTAGGTAGACATAGATGTCCTCTTTTTATATTTATAATAATACAGTCAAGGGTGTACAATATAAATTGATCAAATGAAATTTTCTGTATAATTTTATCGCAAAAAGGTTAAATTAGAAAGTGGAATAACTCCATATATTCATACATGGAGATAAAGGCTTGCGTTTGAATTAAACGAAAAATTGACTTTGAAATATTTTTAGTTATATTATATAAACATTTATAAATAAACAATTATTATTTATTTATAAATGTTCCTAAACATTTTCCAAAAATTTTTCATAAATCTTTTTAAAGAAATTTTCCAAAATATTTAAAAAAAATATCATAATTTTAAAATTAAATTTTTTAAACCTCTTGATTTCATCATTTTTTATTAAATATATTTATTTTTAGTTATAATATAACTAAAAATAAATAGTTATAAAAATATTAGTTATATTATAACTAAAAATAAATGTATTTAATAAAAAAAAAGATAAAATCAAAAGGATTAAAAAATTGCATTTTGAAATTATATATTTTTTAAAATTTTTTGGAAAATTTCTTTAAAAAGATTTTTGAAATTTTTTTGGAAAATTTATAAATAAACAATAATTGTTTATTTATAAATGTTTATATAATATAACTAAAAATATTTCAAAGTCGATTTTTCATTTTAAACGCAAACCTTTATCTCAATGTATGAATACATTGACTTATTCCGCTAAAAAAAAACAAACTGCTCAATTTGTTAAAAATGAAAGTGGAATAACTACAGTTGTAGCTAAAAAATCGGTTATTTTCCCTAATCATTTTATTAATTATTTTCATATAACAAAATTTAACAAGATTATAGTTTTAAAAACATAACCTGAATTTAATAACGTTTGCTAATACTTTTTAATTCATTCAAACGCAAACCTTTAAATATCTCAATATATAAATAAATGGAGTTATTACACTTTCAATTTTAACGCTTCATATATAAAAAACATTTTCATGTTTTCTTCTCGTGCTGCAATTCATAGCTTTTCTTATATCTATTTTGGCATTTAAATAAGTTTATTGCTTCTTATGATATAAATAAATTGTAAAAATAATTGTCAAGCAAATACTTGTATATAATAGATAATAAGAACTATATGTATATAATTTTTAGCTTATATTTATTTTAATGTAAATATTTTTATACTTATGTACCTAGACTCTTCCATTGCTTACATTAGTATAACTTGATGATAATTAATAAAAAGAAAGAGAAAAACTAATCTCTACTCTTTGTACATTAAAGATTATAAACGTAGCAGTATTTGCCTATCACAAATGCCTTATAAAAAAATGATTACGTCTGGACCATTATGGGCATTAATTTGTGCACAAGCTGCTCACGAGTGGATTTTTTTTATTATGGTTATTAATATACCAAAATACCTGAACGACGTACTCCGTTATAACATTAATTTCAATGGTATTATGACTAGTTTACTCTATTTAGCAATGTGGTTGTCTGGTATATTTGCAGCTATCTTTTGTGATTATATGATATATGAAAGAAATATTGTGAACGTTACAGTTGCAAGAAAAATATTCACGACTTTTTGTAAGTTTTATTGCAAATAATTAATATTATTTTTTATGAGAATAAATATGTACTCTGTAAAGTATATAATATATATATATATATATATATATATATATATATATATATATATATATATATATACACTCGCTCGAAAAAGTCTCAGTACACCTATCAATATGGATATATCAATAAAACAAACTTATTAATGTAAATTTAAAAACAAACATATTTTTTATTAATTCTATAAACTACTAGTTATTTATATATGGCAATTCATAACAGTTTAAATTTATAACAAATAAACTAAAAATTAAAAAACACAAAAAATCATACAAATTGAGCAAAAAAAGTCTACATACAGCAAATGAAAATCAAAAATAATATAAAGAAAAATAAACTTTTTAAGTGAATTAGTAACTTGGTTGGATAGTCTCTTCTTGTAAGAACCTCCTATAATCGTTTTTGCATGGAACGGACCAATTTTTGTGGTTTCCTTAGCACTAATCTTATTCCACTCTTTTTCTATAACTTTCTTCAACATTTCCTTTACAATTATGCCATGTTGGCGAATTTACATTCGAGAAAATGCCACATATATTCTACAGGGTTTAGGTTTTTTAAGTGTAAACGTTTTATTAGGTTCTATAAGTTTAAACGTTTTGCGTGGTTTATATTATTTATGTACGGCTTCTACGTGCACACATAATCGTACATTATATCCATACCTTCTTAAGACCTTACGGAAAGTTTCAGCACAAATATTTTTGTTTAAATATTTATTGAACATTGTTGTAATATTTTCATTACTATTATGTGGAGGTTTTTAATCTCACGAGCTAGAAAAAGTTCTTGTCGCTGCGATATTACTCTTGGGCGTTCCGTATGATATTTGCTGCTTTAAGAAAGCCATCTATTTTATTTATTTTTTATAATGTATTGAACAGTAGACTTACTCCTTTTTATTATTTTCCCAATATCCAAATAAGATTTCCATTTATTATGAAATTTGAACACAATTGCGCGTTCTTCATCGCCTGTATCATAACTTTTAAGTCTCATTTTGAAAAAAAATATGCTTTTTATGTACTGATTTATTGTGTTAACTGTTAAATATATGTTAAAATTTACAAATGGGACATTGTACAATACTATAAAAGTAATAAACTCCTCAATATAAACTTTGTAAATTATCGAAAATATCTGATTTTTTACGAGTACGAATAGTTTATTGGACTCTAATTTGCATGTCTTTAAAATAAAAAAAAATATATTTTAAACAACGAGTACTGAATTTAATTGAAATTTTGTAATTTTGTTGTACATACATACACTGATGCACATAAGTCTTCGCCATATGAGTAACATAAGCAATTTATTTATATAATTCAATAAAGTCGTTAACTGTTATGTTACTACCCGAAATTTTCCACATTAATTATTACTCGGAGTACACGTGTACCCCATTACAAAATGTCATTATTACGGATCTGAATTCGTATATCTGGTGGCGTCTATTGTATAAATATGATGGATTTGTGATGTGGAAAACTTCTATCCTCTCACTGGTCAAATTTATACTGGACAATCAGCATCGTGTAGAGAAAAAAATTTAGGAGAGCGAGTTGTAAAAGAGTTGATGGCTCCGTTCAAATGATCAGGCCGAAATATTACCATAGATATTTTTTTACAACTCTCCCGTTAGCCCGACATTTACTATCATGGAAATTGTCAGTCGTTAGGACATTGAAGCGTAATAGAAAATATATTCCTGCAGAAATGACACAGACAAAATCTCGAAGAATAAATTCTTCATTATTTGGTTATAACGACGACGTGACAATATGTTCATATGTGCCAAAAAATAAATAAATAAAATCATCATAGTTTTGTCATCGATGCATCACGCTGACACAATGACTGGGCCCAAAAATAAATCCGACATAATCTATTTTTATAACAAAACAAAATCTGGTGTAGACATTATGGACCAATAAGTAGGACGCTATAATATGTGAAGGCCTATGAACAGGTGGCCACTTGTATTGTTCTTCAATATCGTTGATATTGCAGCTCTTGCAGTATATATTATTTATTTCGAAAATAACTGTATGCTCAAGAAAAATACAAATCAGTATTTTTGAGACAATTAGGAGAAGAGCTTTGCCTTCCAAATATTCAAGACCGTTCCCTCAATATACAAATTATAAGAAACTTGTCTACAAAATTAGCGATCGAGAGGATGCTAATGAAGTCAATCTCTTGCATACAAACTGCATCTACTTCTGCGTTGGTTGCTTCTACATCTACTAGTACTTCAGCTCAACGTGATATACGTGGTCTTAAAATCGTGGTTGGTTCTTGCCGCATTTGTCACGCAGCACCGCATAAACGGAGAAAAAAGACTCGTAAATCATGTGTACAATGCCAGAAACCTATTTATGATGAACATTCTTCGACGTATTCAGTTTGTAAAAATTGTCCATCACCTTCCGAAAGATGACATTTTTCGGCTTATTTTTTTTGAAGATACAATAAAGTCCTACAATTAAAACGTAGTATTTATTTATTTAATTTATCCTGTCTTTTACAAAATACCTATGGGTACACGTGTACCCGGGTAGTAATTAGAGGGTTACATCAGTTAAATGTCATTTGAATTAATATTTTTTTGATAAAAAAAATATAAATATGTAGATCTTCTCGAAATTTTCCAAATAATGGGGATCTGACTGGGCAAAACGATCCTTCCCATAGAAATTTATTGGCTTCAACGCAAAGGGGAAAATGGGTACTTGTGTATCCGGGTAAAAACATAATGGTTAAATTAAAAAATATATATTTAATTGATAATAAATATAATATTCATTATATTTATTTTCAATTAAATATTTTTTTTTATTTAATGACTTATTGAATTATATCAATAAGTTGCTTATGTTACCCATATGGCGAATAGTTTTGCAAGTCAGTGTATATACGTTTATAGACAAAAATAAATTTCATTAGCAATATTTTAAATATATTTATTTTAAAAAGAAACATTTTTTTGCGTAGGATTTGAGAATATTTTGTTTGGTCACTGTGTATATATAAAATATATAATTTTTGAAATTCTGTATTTTTTCAAAAATTAATCATTTTTACCGTTTTGATAAAAAAATTATATTTTATCTATCTAATTGCAGATAGTTCTATTTTTAAAGACAACAGATTGTAATAAATATCATTACTTATTGTATTAAAAAAAATCATAGTTAAATATTTAGTATATTAATTGCGTATTTTTGAATTATAAAAGAACTTAATTAAATAGTACTAATTGCCACTAAATAAGTAACATTAATATAAAAAATATGATATAAATGTTATTCGTGTTAATATTAACAAAAAATATTTTTTTCTTTTAATTTTGTATTTAGCTTTGAGTGGTCCATCGATATTCATGTTATTTGGATCTTATTCGGAATGTAAACGTAATACAGTTATCTTATATTTTGCAATAGCATTAATATTTATGGGCTTATATTATCCGGGAATTAGAATAAATCCAATTGATTTAACAACGAATTATGCAGGCATAATAATGGCTGTAGTTAATAAAATCGGAATCTTGTCAGGAATTGTGGCAACTTGTGTACTCGGGGCATTAACTCCTAACGTAAGTAAGTTATTTTACGAAATTGTTATAATTATTGTGACTTTCAGATATAATTTAAATTAACACATTACCGCCCGGTCACGCCTAAATACGTGTTTCGTATTAGACTACGTAAGTCCGTTCACGCGTTAACGCGTGTTTCGTTGTATGAACTTTTAACGCCAAAAAATATATATAAGCTATATTTTTTTCTAATTCCATCAAAAAATGGTGGTGTATATATTAGGTTGGCAAGTATCTCCCTTCCGCTTTTTTTTTTTGTACATAGCTGCGAAATTCAAAAGACCAGAAGGCGGAAGGGAGATATTTGCCAACCTAATATTAAAAAGATTGGTAAATTATAAAAATTATGAAAAATATTTCAGATATTTTAAATAAAGTAATCTCTATCTCTAGCAAAGTTTTGTTTTTTTGGAATGAAATCGAAATTGGTTCTCTTATTTTTTTTTACGGAACGTATCCCTAATTATTCAATGTAAGTTAAATCTTTTTCTGTGCGATTTTTTTAATGCGGTTATCTGTGAAACGTATCTACCGCATAAAAAGGGACCCAGATGTATATATTTTTGAAAGATTATTGGTATTGATTTTTTTAAAAGCTGAAAAGTTGCAAATTTTGTGGCGATTACGAAACGACAGATGTGCAATCCAATTAGAAAAAGTTAATATTCATTTTAGTCGATTAACCTAAAGTGTATTATAAATAATTATCAAACCAAAGTATAAACACGATTAGTAAATGGTCTATTGGTATTGATTTTAGTCGATTAACCTAAAGTGTATTATAATTATAAGAGTATAACACGATTAGTAATGGTCTAGGTGAATTTCCTTTAATATACGTTATTCGTGATTTTTTATTTTAATACAGAAACCATAAAATATTATAATTATAGATATTCATTACACACACACACACACACACACACATATATATATATATATATATATATATATATATATGCGTGTGTGTATATGTATGTATATATTGCAGCATACTTTGTTTGAATGGCGAAATGTATTTTGGATAACCTTCGTTATTAGCACTGTATCAAATATAATATATATTATATGGGCGAGTGGAGAAAAACAATGGTAATATAAACATTAAGGAAGATACCATACAAACACGTATAGATAAAAGAAATATATAAATTCGACGTTTGAAAATGCGTTATGATTGTAATATTCTATAATTTGATACTTTAAGTGTATTTTACTTCATACTGGTATTTTAAATTACATTGATATTTATTTAACATTTGTATTGCTTATAATATAATTTTCGAAATATAATAGTTTATACGAATTGTATGCGAATATATGTTTTTAATTTTAGAAATGTTTATCGATTTCATGTTTGTAATTATTTATAAATAAAATGTTTATATAAAAAATATGTGTTTTTAAGTATACCCTAAATATTTCTAAATATTAAGTACAAATTTGTTTCTCTCTGCAAGTGTATACTTAAGGGGTTATACGCAGTTAGAAATTTCAAAAAATCGATTTTTTTTGCATTTTCGGAATGCACATATATTTGAGTATATTCTCTGAAAATTTGAAGTAAATCCGATAAATATTTATTATACCATGTAAGCTGAAAAAAATTTTTTTAACTATGTGTAAACTACTTCCGAAACTTCAAACGCGTTTATCTCAAAACGGTGTTTTCATAGTCGGTGATCTCGATATCTCAGAAATAGCTGAACCGATCGGTCTCAAATTTTCACACAATCTTCTCAAATATATTCCTCAGGTATTGAACGAAAGAATAAGGTTTACAAAAATTATTACTATTTTTTTTAAACAATTTGGAGCGAAAATTTTAGTAAAAAACGAAAAATTTTTTTCAAGTAGACGCCATTTTGTCAAAAATGAAAATTTTTATTATTCCTTCGTTCAATACCTGCATTAATCTATTCTTTAAAAGAATTGATCATATTTTTTGATTTCGGATAATCTAAACCGCCGATATGGAGATCACCGCCAAGTGCCTTTTTTTGGTGGTCGTTCGGGACATCGTCTGTAGGAGCGGTGCACTTCAATATTTTTTTATGATCGACATGTTATTTTATTCTTGAAAGTAGGATCTATTCAAATAACCATAATTTGTAATTGCAAAATAAATACTGTTTCTAAAAAAAATTCCTAAAAAAACGTCGTTTTTGCGCCTCGCAACTGCGTATAACCCCTTAAGGGGTTATGCTAAGTCAGAAGGTTCAACAGAAAATTTGATTTTTGGATTTTGACATTTTTGCAAGTATAATATCTGGAAAATATTCTCTGAAAATTTTCAGTTAACTCGACAAAATTAATGCAGATAAAGGCATACTATTTTTTTATAGATACATACTTGTGTAACCTTACTTTGAAACTTTAAACGTGTTTTTCTGAAAATCGCATTTTTAATACTGATAATCAAAATATTCCGAAAACAACTGCATCGATTTATTTAAAATTTTGTACACTTATTATACTCGTAGATACAAAAAATAGTCTTTGAACGAAAGATTTCTTCTGCAGTTTCATTATTGACAAGAAACGAGAGATTTTTTCATCGAAAATCGAAATTTTAAATTAGAATGTTCATTTTGTTCCAAATCAATATTTCAAAAAATTGATCATCGAAGGACTACATAATTTAATGTATAAAATAAATCTATTTTTAGGTGTTTTAACAATTTTATGGTTATTTTAAATTTTTATTTATGTAATATATTTTAGTATCCAGTAAAGTGAAAAATAAAATGTTATTAGATAAATTAAAAAAAATGATTTTGTTAAGTTTTTGATACTAAAATATTTTTAAGTTGTATTAAATGGATTCAAAAAAAGATATCTTTGCGATTAATAATAAAAAATTTCAAAATGTAACTATTTTTCCAAAAAATTGCAAAAAATATTTACATTGAATGAATACAGTGAACAAAAAATGCGCATATAGGAAAAATGTTATTTTCGACAATTAAAATTTAAAGATGTGGCAGGAAATGTTGAACAAACGATTGAAATATATAAAAAGTTAAATTTTTTTGCAAAAATCATCGTTGAAAAAGTATCAAAGCTATGACAGTTGAAGTTAAGAATGCATGTAGTGATTTATGGGATCGAACATTAAGAAGATACATAAATGATTTATGATTGATATGTTGTTGTTCAATCAAAAAGTCAGACTACCTGAAAATTTGATCAAAAAAACAATTTCTTTGGGCTAAGGTTTATCGCGATTGGAACGAAAAAGAATAGAAAATATGAATAAGTTTATCGAATAGCTATTATCATCATTTTTTTAATTCGTCGGTTTGTTTTTCTAACCAATTTACTTTTAAATGTTAACAGAAAAATTTAAATTCATAACAAGAAAGACTGGTCAGAGAATTTTGTCAAAATGTGTCACGCTAAATGTTTCATCTGCATAATTCTACTTCTAATGGTTTAGGATCTAAAAAAAAATTACAAAATGAGAGTTTTGTTTCAAATGAAATAATGTTTTCTAAATGGGGAGAAATTTACTTTCATGAATTATTCTGTTTTCTGTCATAAGATAAGGAGTGTTTTTGAATATTTAAAATAGCCTATATTTTGCTATTTTAAGTATTTAACCCATTTGTATCACAGCTCCAAAATCGCTACTAGCGTTACATAGCCGAGTCGTACAATTGACAGCTGGCCGTATCACCGCTCATTACTGCACAACGATAGTTCTTGTATTTTTGTTTATTATTGATTTTATTTAGAAATTACGTGTAATGATTAGATAAAAGATAGTATTATACATTTGTATAGTAAATAAACTGAGATAATTCGTAGATTTTTTAAATTAATATGGTAATTTTTAAAATGGTCTATATAGAACTGTACATCGCAAATATCGCATTTAAAAACAGTTTCTCTTCTAAGGGATTTAAATAAATATACATTGCATAGCTTTGATGTTTTTCTTTCCTTTGCTTCTATTGGAGGTGTTCTTGTGGGAAAGTGCCGGCCAGTATACCTTGTTAGTGAATAATTTATAGATGATGTCTTCTTTATCCTTTTATTTTTTAAATATTTGGCAATAATTTCTTCCGCTAGTTTTTGCTTGTAAATGTGGAAAGTTCGATCCTTTTTATTTTTCTCGAAAAAGCTATACCTAACAGCATCATATCCACAAAATAAAAAAATATATTTTTTTATATGCTTTGCTACATCTTCACATTGTGTGAAATTTACACAATGCGGAGAATGAGGGGTCGCCTATATCAATTACACTCATATTTTTATTATAATCTATTATTTCTGTTTGTTTTGAAATTTTTTCTCTATTATATCGATTTACTTTTCCTGTCTTGGAAAAATCTAAAGAATGTATTGTTGTTAATAAAACCACGTTTTTCTTATCTTTCCATTTTACTGCAGCTATATCTTCTGTTGAAAATATAGTAGCTTCTCCCGTTTCTAATCTAACGGATTTTAATTCCTTAGGCATCTTTTTTCTATTTACTCTTGCAGTACCACCACCATTTGTTTGCATATTATACAGTTTAGAATATAAAGTCGGCGAACTGTACCAGCTATCTATATAAAGGCAGTACCCTTGATACAATAATTCACTCTCTTTCATATATCCAGAATTAGTCTTGTTTTTCCCAATGAATATTTTGAAGTTATGAATACATCTTGTTTGAGAATCACAAAATTTATAAAAAAAATTATCACTGTGTGGATAATATACACACGCTTTCGACTTGTTCCTATTTACACGTGGGACTCCGAATCGGAAAAATGGTTGCCATTCATTGTGCAAATAAAATTTTATTTTAATTGAAGTTATGAAATTAAGTTGTTTTTAAAATTTATATTTCGATTAGAAATACCTACTATGTTAACAGTAGTCAAAGAGGTCTGAAGAACATTGAATAAGGAAAAACCTGAGGGTAATGAACTATATGTTCCGAAATTTTTAAGCCTTAAAATCTTTCTATATTGCTCATAAGACACTCACGAAATGCTTTACGGCGACAGGAGAATATTGCTGAGAGCGGAATAGTCCGCGGCTGGCGATAAGCGACAGTCATCGTGCGCGGACTATTCCGCGCTTGGTGATATTTGACCAGTCATAGTGCGCGGAATATTCCGCTCGTGGATGCAAATATATATATATATATATATATATATATATATATATATATATAATATATAAATATATATATATATATATATATATATATATATATATATATATATATATATATATATATATATATATATATATATATATATATATATATGCAGAAAAAATAAGTTGATAATATTCAAATACTTTTATAAGTTATTTTTATGTAATAACTATTATCGTTATTTAATAATACATAGTTAATTAAAACATTCATCTCAAAAATATATTATTTTTACGCTAAAAGAAGAACAAGATTAGATTTATTAAATTTATGCGATGAAAATTATTTACAATTTATCGGTAACTTAGTAGAAATAAATTATATTTACTGTAAATTTTAAAATACTCATGTTACGTGTTCGTCTGTACTTGGTTAAAATTATATAATTAGTGCAGTTCAATTCTCGACGCATTAGAATTAGTTTCCGTTAAACATGCTGAGAGTAATGATCGATTAGTTAACGAAAGTTTATAAATGTATTAGTAAATATTTAATTAGTGATCAGTTTGTGTTTTATATGAAATTTATTTTGATACTTATTTATTTTAGGTTATATTCGATCACATGGTGAATATTTTTAATGCATAGATTTTATAAAATTATATATTATTTGCGTTTTGTATAGTTTAATTAGTTAAATGTAGTAGAAGTAGGAGTTTATGAGAGATATTTGATTCAAAATTTTATAAATATGTATGAATATACATACATACATATATATGTAAATATAAATATATATATATATATATATATATATATATATATATATATATATATATATATATATATATAAATAGGTCATTCAAATGTGACGCATAGATCTGTGTTTTTCCAAAAAGATACTATTCACATATTTCCCTATATACTACTCTATATAGATGTTTCTTTGTAAAAAAATCCAAATATAGGAGAAACATTTGGATGACCCATATTTCAATACTTAACTGGCATGGCAACTAACCAGATATAAATCCAATAGAGAATCTGAGATATTGTGAAGAGTAAAGTGGCAAGAGAAGTACTATTGTAAATAATAAGCACTACTAACATATTGTAGACTAATAGATGTACGAGAGGTAGAAGTAGCAAAATTTCGAATAAAAAGTATGCTTCGTAGATTTAATACCCCTATAAGAGCAAAAGGAGATATTACAAAGTATTGATTTTGTAACATGTCTGAATTTTTTATTGATTTTGTAGTATTTTTTTTATTTTATTTAAATTACGTGATGCAGAAATATTAATATAAGATAAAACTTCAAAAAATATAAGGTTTATAACATTTAGAAATCGTATTTATGATTTTTTTTTTGGGCAATTTATAAATATATATATCATCATCATCATAACGCCCACATCAGTCCACTACTGGACGAAAGCCACAATGAATGCTACCATAAATATATATATATATATATACATATATATATATATATATATATATATATATATATATATAAATATATGAGTTTGGCAAGTATCGCCCTTCCGCATTTTTTTGTTTTTTTTTTTTTTGGACATAGCTGCGCAATTCAAAAGACCAGAAGGCGGAAGGGAGATATTTGCCAACCTATATATATATATATATATATATATATATATATATATATATATATATATATATATATATATATATATATATATATATATATATATATATATGGTTTTGTGTATAAAGATATTATTTCTGCTTATTATAAATTTTAATTCATAATTATTGCTACTTATAAATATATTACTAAAATTAATGTCATTAATTAAATTTAAGATTAATTTTAGATATCTATATGCGATCTTATTAATATATAATTATATTAAAGTCTTTATAATTGAATATGAACGCACACATACACACACACACACACACACACACATATATATATATATATATATATATATATATATATATATATATATATATATGCACACACACACACTCGCTTATGTATGTATAAATGGGTATATAGATTCACGATCCGTCCGTCCGTACAATGACGAACGTCGCGTTGTTAGATACTGCGACGTTCGAAGCAGGAAAAGTCATGGCGGTGCTAACGCAACTCGATCCCCATTTTCTCTTTTATAGTCACCTCTTCTTGGTTGCTACCGCTGTTGCAAGTTTTATGATTGTAGCCGAGCTCCACCGTCATTGCCGCCACATATTTAATTACGCTTACATTTCCTGCCCAGAGTTGGAGGCTGTGATGGCAGCGCTCTCAGATACGAACTGGGCGCCGTCGTTTATGTCGTTTTTTTTTTATCATAAAACGGTGTTGAAGTGGAAAAAGGAAGAAAAAAACATTCACGATATTTCACGGTCGAAGGCTGTAAATCGATTATTCGTTCAATTTGCGTCTGACTTTTTCATTCTTTATACTCTTGAATCATTTCAATTATCTGTCCAAACACTCAAACAAATCATTTAATATACAGCTTTGTTATTTTTTTACCATCTACATTTTTATAATATACTAAGATAATAAACCGAGCTGTTGATATTTTTGTTTCAAATCAATACTACATCAACTTATTTATCCTTATATATATATATATATATATATATTATATACACAGTGAACAAAAATAGAGTTGTCTTTGTTATAGAAAGAAGTCAATCAAAGTTGGGAATGTAATTAATATTCTCAAACTGTTTTGATTCTCAGCTGTTTGTCATATATTAAATGTCAATTTTGGGATTTACTATTTTATTAAAAAATTAAGATTACTTTTTTTTGGATTTTTTTTGGTATTGAAGTGTGAAAAATACAGGTATGTTATATCAAAAAACAATTTTTATTTCGAAAAAACTGACTGGACAAAAGGTAAAAAATGTATTAATATTTGGTAGCATATCCCTTATTCTCTATGACTGCTGCAAAACGTTGAGGCATTGAGTCAACTAAGGAAAGGTATCAGTTGATAGGGATAGCTGTCCAAGCTTTTTGAACTGCCGTTCATAATTTATCTTTATTTTTAAATTTGTTGTTTGCAATTATCAGATTAACGTCGCCCCACAATTCTCTATCGGACTTAGGTTAGGTGACTGCGCTGGCCAGTTCATTACTGCAATTTTGTGGCCATCAAACCATTTTTTTGCTAATTTAGACGTGTTCTTTGGATCGTTGTCTTATTGTAGCACCCATCTAAGCGGCATTTCGAATTCCGGATAAGACAACATAATATTACACAATATATCAACATATTTTTGTGCATTTATAATGTCCTTAATCCAAAAAACTGAATCCACGTCACTATAAAAAAAAAAACATTGTCATATCATTATTCCGCCGGATCTATGTTTGACGGTCTTTACTGTGTATTGTGGAAGTAATTCTTGATTTTGGGGCCTTATAATGTATTGCTTGCCACGATCAATTCAAATAAATTAATTTTGCTTTCGTGAATCCACAAAATATTTTTTCACTTCATCACAGGCCAGTTGTAATGCTCTCGTGTAAATATAAAACGATTTAAAACCGTTTTTTTAATTAGCAGTGGTACTTTACGGGGACTACGGGCTTGAAGCTTGTTTTTAATTGAAATTTTTCTAATAGCTGATGTTACTTTCAGTTTTTAATCCTTTTTTAATGCTGTTAAAGTAGCAAACGGATTTTTTCAAACATTTTTATGATTGTTCGCTTCATATCTTCAGTAATTTTCTGCTTCCGTTCGTGGCACTCAATCTGTGGATACCATTTTAAAGTATTTGTTACCATATTTTGGGAGCAATTTATTATTTCGGCAATTTCTTTATAAGTTTTGCATTTCTTTCTTAAGTTTAAAATCATATGACGCTCATCAGGTTGACAGAGTTCTCAATGATTTTTTTTAAAAAAAATAAAATTTTGAATTTCATTTTCCAATTTATAATAAAGAAAACGACATGAAGTGAACAGGAAAATAAAAATGAGACAGTGTCAATTCGAAAGAATTTACATACTCTGAAATCGAATATTCTTCTATGTTTGAGGAAAAAGATTTTCATCTACAAATTTTATTTGTATTCACTTCTGATAGTGGAACCATCCCTCTCGTTTCTTCTTTGTTGACTCAATTTTTAACATTTATTTTCATTTTATCTGAACAAACTATTAATTCTCTAATAAATTTATAGGGTTTACTCTTCGAAATTATTTTTTTTATCATTAAAAGTTGCTCGTCGCTACAATGCTTACCATGACCAATTTTAACTAACTGAAATATTGAAATTAGTAAATTACTAATTATAAATGATGTAGTTATTTCACCTTCTACTATAATAATTCAAAATAGTTCAATTTATTATCATTGACTAAGAACTCTCTAAGAACTGATATGGTGCTATTATTTTGTACAGTCGAAATGCTGATCTTTTTTTAATTGAATACTGTATTTTTGTTTTTAGTTTGAATGAAAAAAAATAATTTTTTAGTTTATATTTCATTATTTTTCATATTATTTTTTTAAATTTATTATACAAGGGTCGTATGATAAATATGGTAAAAAATTAAGAAAAACTAAATTGAAAAATTTAATTAAATTAATTAATTCATTGAATTAAATAATAAATAAATTTACTATACTTAACAATCGACCTTCGTATTAGTTTGTTATCCTAATTGTTAAAAATTTCTATATAAAAAAATTGTTGGTGCTATTTTTTTTGCATACAGCTTTCTTTATAACGTTGTCTCAGCTATTTATGGGTCTCTTCCTGGGCCTTTTTTATATCTAGGTTCCCAATCAATAACTTTTCTTATTCTCTTTTTGTTATATGACCGGCAGATTTCTATTTAAAACTTTCCATTTTTGTCATAACATTCTTAACATATATATATATATATATATATATATATATATATATATATATATACACACACATACATACATCATGTAGACTTTTTTAAGATAAATACAATTTCACACCGTTGTATTTAAAAGAGAACTTTCTGACAATTTGTGTGTTTGTATTCTATATCCAGAGTACTTTAAAATAGAAATGAAAGAAATCATATTGTGGTGTTAATAATTTTTCGAGAGAAGAGAAGAAAATTATTCATATATTTATCAAATCGCAGAAGTGTATTTTAAAAGCAACGAAATTAAAAGATAAAAGAAAACAACGCCGCATTAAAAAATATATAAATGTAAATTTGAATGAAAGCAGACATATTGCAGCGCGTCGTGAATCCTGCCACCGGTATATTATCTTTAAAGAAAAATTATGACTTTCATGAGAAAAGACGAAGGTGGGTTGACTTCAACCTGACGTCTACTTTATTTTCAGCGTTTTGCACAGTTATTATGTCGTAGCGGTAACTGCCTTCCATGCAATGCATTTTTCGTTGCTTTTTGAAGGCAAGATAGAAAACAGAATGTAATACAAGAAGCGAAAGAAGAAAATATAATAAGAAGACGGAAGAGTAAAAAAAACACCTCGAAGTTTTAACATGAAGGATGTTTTGCATAATTTGATACGTATTAATTTTTTACTTGCAAGTTTTGCGATGAAGGGTGAAATTGTTTTTAAAAAAGGTGAACAGGGAAAAGTCAGTATATATCTCGGAACGTGCGTTTTCGCGTACGTATGAAACAAAGACGGATTTACGGTTGCGTTTCATAAGCAGATAATTCGATCTCTGTTATGTATTACATTATCGTATGGTTGTTTCGAGATCAGATAAAAGTTTAAAATTCTGTTCTGTGGTTTGAGCAACAAGGTTAATGATTCGTAAGAGGTATGAAATATTAATGAACGCGGACTAAATTCGGGGTTAGGCCGTTTAAGTTTCACTTGTTTGAAATAACGAGAAAATTCCTAAGAATAAATCAACCGTAGATATTTTCTCGTTATTTCATTTGTATACAATAACTTCAAAGAATTCGGTAAAGGTTAGTCAAACATAATTAATATTTAACAAAAAATGTATTTGTTTTCAATAAAACATCAATTAACATCAACATTCAATTTCAGAATCATTGAAAAAATATCGAACAGCATTGTATTGTATAATCGTTCAGTCGAAGAATGAATTATTCATTATTTTTTTTTTGAGAATTGAATGTAATACTTGAAAACAATGATTACTATGAATAAACACTATTTCATAAATTAATTATTATTTCATTTTATAAGTTGTTCTTACTTTTAAATCCATATAAATTCCTATACAAACAAATAATACAGATTTTTTTATATTGAAAAAACGAGTGTGAAAAAATCATACTATTTTTTCAAATAAATCTTCGAAGTTATGTTTCCTTCATATTAAAGAATTAGAATTAAAGAATTAATAGAAAATTTTGTATTTTTCAAAATATAAATTTAAGATGATCAATAATAGATACAAAATATATTTAAGAACATATATATATATATATATATATATATATATATATATATATATATATTTATAAAATACAGAATATTTATTCCGATAGATAATTTCCATGGTTATTTTAATATCTTGCCATAATTTAGGGAATTCTTCGATGCCTCTTTTATAAAATTCTGGCTGCTTTGACTTGAAAAAGGCATCCAAGTGTTTTCGAACATCATTATCCGAATTAATTTTTTATCTCGAAGCGAATGCTCTATACTTCAAAATAAATGATAATCAGAAGGCGCAATATCGGGAGAGTAAGGTGGATGAGGCAGCACCTCTAAATCCAGTTCCTTAATTTTTTCCTGGGTAATTCTCGCTGCATGCGGCCTCGCATTATCGTACTCCAAGATGCGCCGTTGATTATTCACCAGAACGGATCGTTTTTTTAGTAATTCAGCCTTTAATCTCTTTAACTGCGCACAGTAGAACTCGGCTGTGATAGACTGACCAGGTTTTAACAATTCATAATGAATCACACCCGAAATATTCCACCAGATACATAAAATAAACTTTTTTAGTCAAAGATGGTTGAGGTGTTGAAACCAGTGTTTGACCTGGAGAAAACCATTGTTTTTTTATGTGAATTGCTATAAAGGATCCATTTTTCGTCTCCAGTAACAATTCTTATCAGAAACGGATCGGTTTCATACCTGATCAGCAGCAAAGAACAAATGGTTACTCGCTAATCTAAAGCCGACGGCGATATAGATCGTGCGTAACCCAAACCCTTTGTCTGTGTTTTTGCCGAGCCTTTTTAAATTACTTTTTATAGTCGACCAGGGGCAGGCGATGTTCTGCGATAATTCCTTAATGGTTTTGCGCGGATCTGATTCCATAAATGATTTTAACGTCATCATTGATTTTTTGTGGTCTTCCCGATTTTGGCGTATCCTTAAGATTTCTGTCGTCGTTTTTAAATTGTTTGACAGCATTGGCATTCACGGATATTCAAGATTTCGACGTAATAAGTTTCATTAAAATTTTCTGTAGCTTCTTTGGGCTTTAATCCTTTATCAAACAAAAATAACAAAATACATCGCAACTGCATCTCTGAGATCTCTAGACCTGACATTTTTACTATCAGTAAAAATAAAAAAATGAAATGAAAATAGTAACAGTATGAACAGAGCTTCAAAATAATACCAATATTGACATATTTACTCGACGGCAGCCACACTATAATTGGTTTCAAAATGATACATAAAAACGACATTTCTTTCCGCTTTACCTAAAATGTATAATATGTACCTAATATGTATGTATATATATATATATATATATATATATATATATATATATATATATATATATATACTACTACTACTACTGACAGCTCACATTAGCTCACTGCTGGGCGAAAGCCTCGTCGAATGTCATAATTAAAATAAGAAGAGTTTTCCGAGCCTCTTCTAATCTTTCCTGTCGCTGGCCAATCTCATCCAGCATTGACCTCCACAATACTTCACAATTTCATCTCTCCATCTTTGATGTGGCCTTCCTTTAGGTCTCTTTTTATCTCTTGGTCTCCATTCCGTAACAATCTTCGTCCATCTGTTGTCCTCTCTTCTCGTTATATGTCCTGCCCATGTCCATTTCAACGATTCAACTTGCTCTATTATATCAATTACTTTTGTTTGTTCCCTTATCCATTTACTTGTTTTTCGGTTCAGTTTAGTAATTCCTAACATTATTTTTTCCATACTTCTCTGCGCAGTTAACAGTTTCTGTTTCATTCTTATGTTTAGAGTCTAAGTTTCTGCTCCATACGTACAGGCCGGTAGTACACATTGGTTATATGCCTTACTTTTTAAACTGATTGGTATATTGCTTTTCATTATACTATTTAGTCTCCCAAATGTTGCCCATGTAGCTTTGATTCTCATTTTGATTTCTAGCCATAAATCACCATCGTATCTTATAGTTTTCTCCAGCTATTTTATTTCGTCCACTTGTTCCAGGTACTGATTCTCTAGTTGTATTTTACTTCTTTCCGCGAAATTATTGAACATGACCTTGGTTTTCCCATATTTATTTTTAACCCTATTTTTCGGCTTTTTTCTAAGAGGGTTTCGAGTAATGTTTGTAATTCTTCTGAATATGTATATATATATATATATATATATATATATATATATATATATATATATATATATATATATATATATATATATATATATATATATATATATATATATATATATATATATATATATATATATATATATATATATATATATATATATATATATATATATATATTGATATATATATAAAGAAGTAAATAACAATTAATTTTATTGTAAAACTATAAAAACTGTCAAGTCTTACTGATTTAAATCATTTTTTATTAAGAACGATATATTACTAAAGTATATTTGGTTCATATATGCTGAAAGTATTAAAACATAAAATTACAATATATAT
>CP092089.1:12727625-12752625 GCA_029203775.1 Neoneuromus ignobilis | reverse complement strand
GTATATACGATAATTTTTAGTATTTATTCTTATTCCAAAATATTAAAATATATAAATACAAACAGAATATTTTATGCATACATAAAAATACAGAAAATAAGACATATTTCCAATAAAATGTAATTTCTCTAAATACTATTTTTGTCACTTAATATATTTAAAAATAATTTGGCATTACTTATAATTACACACCCATTGAAGTACGTATCAAAGAATATAGGGGACAATAATCAATTATTGAACGTTTTTTAAAAAATCATTTGATGGGGTAAGTGATTTCATTAGTAAATTATCCACAGTTTCAAAAGAACGGTATTTTTTAAAAATATTAGGTTGGCAAGTATCTCCCTTCCGCTTTTTTTTTTTTTTTGTACATAGCCGCGAAATTCAAAAGACCAGAAGGCGGAAGGGAGATATTTGCCAACCTAATATATATATTTTAATATTAACACGAATTCGTAAACTGTCGTAAAAAGTATAATAATTATCAGTAAGAGATTGTTCAAGTGAATAAATGTTTGATTAGTTTGTTATTATTTGAAATATTGTATATAATTTGAAAAACAAATGTATATTTTTTATACAATATAACGAATTATATATAGATATAGTACTATTACTTGATATCAATAAATAGTTTCATAGAAAAACAGTAACTGTTGTTTAATCTTAACAGAAAGTTGAATAATTAATCCCTACATGGAATCTTGAACAGGTGATATCAATAATACGAACACACGGTTCTATTTAGAAAATATATGCGTGAGTATATGTAATATAAATGGTATCAACCTAACTAGACATACATTTTCCTAGAATAGAAAACAATTTCTGTTCTACACGTTCTCATTCTATTAGAAACAATTATCAGCGGTACAGTAAATCATCATTTATACTTCACAAAATCTAAATAAAATCTCCTAACAAATAGTTACTAACAATGAACACATTCCCATTTTAAAGTCGTATCCATTCCTGGAATAACAGTTCTGTGTATTGTTACTAATTAAATTTACGTTTTGTATAAACTATGCAAATATGTAGTTGATGTTATTCCCGTATCTCAAATTTATAAACGTCGAGGTATTAAATACAGAAGGGTAACATTTCATATTAATATCTATGGTACACGCAAGCTAACATTGCTTTATATTCGTATAGAAATAATGCTTGCTTCAGTATTTATAATTAGTGTAATTAGAACAAAATTAATCAGCATGATGATAAACATGTGTTTAAGTGCATTGTTGTAGTGAACATTTGTAATACTAAATGACAGGTATGTCGATACTACGATGTGACTATGAATAAAATGCATACCTTCAACAGATATTCTATTGAATGTGTTTTCAATTTCGCCTGTGAAATTTATATTTAGAAAGAGACGAAACTAGAAATACACAATACGTAAACCCTCATATAACGCGATTAATTCGTACCGCGTTATATGGAAACTGCGCTATAAGAACCTCAGAATAAGTACAAATCAGATTAATTCGTACCGCGTTATATGGAAACCACATGCCGCGTTATAAGAAGCTCAGAATTAATACAAATCAGATTAACTAGTACCGCGTTATATGGAAACCTCGTAAAGTGAATCTCAGAAATAAATAAATTGTACATAAATCAGATCGATTCGTTTTGCATTATATAAAAATTGCATTCTCAAAGCACCAAGTTATGATGCATACGGTTATTAAATAAAATTTTATGATACAAATGGCAAGGAATATGTTTACATATTTCAGTTTAAGTTTATTGAATATAATACATAGTTTATATAAAAAAATTATAAACTATAAAACTTGTTTCCAACAAAAAAACTTAATTTGATATTAGACACTTTTAACATTCATCATCACTGTTAAATATTAGTAGCCTAATTCTTTTTTTTCAATGGGCCGAATATCCTCATCACTTTGCAAAATTTCATCTTGGTTTTCAAATGTAGTTTTATTTTGCAATTCTACCAAAACCTCTTCACATAGAGACAAGCAATTTTGTAATTCTCTTTTAAACGTTGCACTGCGCACCGTCGAAGGATCATTTTGAGTGAAATGAAGCTCTAATTCGTTACCCAAATCTAGTCCTTTTTTCACATCATATAAACTGAAATTTGCCATGGATTCGTTATCAGTGTTTTTTTCTACCAATGCATTTTTGGTAGATGCATCAATTAATTCCATCAATTCCTCCTCATCTAAACTTTCTTCCCGAAGTAGTTCTTCTACATCTTCATGGTTTATATCTTCAAATTCTGAAGCAATGTTTACTATTTCTGTAACTGGGGCTGAAATATCATTTCCTGTCTGAACCATTTGAGGTAAAAGAGGTTACCAAGATGCATTAAGTGTTGATGGTTTAATTTCCGCACAAGCTGATGATACAGTTCGAATATAATCTAAAATAGAAAATTCTTTCCACACTTGAATAAGAGTTTTATCTTCATCATTTTCTAATCTGTCGAAAAATGATTTGGAAAAATTGGCGTATGTAGTACATTTTGAAAGTTTGGATGAGTCTTAGATTGAACGGCTGTATTAATGAAGTGCAGTTAGGAGGAAGAAAAACAATTTTTACATTTGGATGATCCAGTTGTTTGTTATTCTTTATCGTTTGTTCATTTATGGGGGAGATCCGTGATAACTGAAATTGATAAACGTGATGTGCACTCACTGCAACAAGGGAATTGCCCATTAATTTCAAATGATAAAATTTAATACATAGAAAAAGTAATGTTATAGATAATTTATAAAACAGTTAAGTTGTTGAAATGTTGTACGAAAAACGCGTTATAAAAATACCGCGTTATAGGAGGGATATCGCGATTTTTACTCCACGTTATATGAAAACCG
Source organism: Neoneuromus ignobilis (assembly GCA_029203775.1). NCBI lineage: Eukaryota > Metazoa > Arthropoda > Insecta > Megaloptera > Corydalidae > Neoneuromus > Neoneuromus ignobilis. The sequence continues at coordinate 12,749,767 of CP092089.1, read as the reverse complement.
CGTTTTGAAGCTCATTTTACAAAGGATGGATTCGTTAATAAGCAAAATTGTGGTATCTGGGTTGATGAAAATTCTCGTGTTATTCATGAAAATATCTACACTAACAAAAAGTCACTGTTTGGTGTGAATTTTGGGCAAATAGAATCATTGGATAATTTTTTTTCAAAGATAATTTGGAAATACTATTACTGTGAATGCTGAGCGATACCAATCAATGCTGAGTGACTTTTTATAGCCAGAATTGAATGATATTGATGTGTCCGATGTCTGTACAGCAAGACGGTGCTACATGTCACACAACTCGAGGAAACATTCAGTTTTTGGGATCGAAATTTCGTCAATGTGTAATTTCAAGGAATGCAGATTTCAACTGGCATCAAGATTATGCGATTTAACACCATTAGATTTTTTTTTCAAAAGTCGAATCTATGATAACAACCCATAAATAATTAATGACCTAACTTGTTATTATTTTATTTTAAATGCTCCGTTAGTTTCCTGAACTAATGTGTGTATGTGTGTGTGTATGTTTGTGTGTATATATATATATATATATATATATATATATATATATATATATATATATACATATGTATGTATTTATAAGTTTTTGTATAATCGTGTTCATATGAATAACACATTATTTTATAATGTAGATTGTTAGTGGCGACATATTTTAATCGTTATCAATTGTCCGGAGAAGATTGCGCGTCTTAGTTGCATTTTATATTGAATTTCCATGCATCGATAAATAAATTTTAAGTTTAAAATGACATACTTCGACGGTTACGTAACTTAATCCGAGATGAGGTCTGTAGATGTTCTTGAAACGTTGTTTACATAAAAGCACTCGAAACAGGACGAACGAGAACTTGAAAACGATACTCCTCCACAAACCACTTTACTGTGACGTCTACCTCTTCTGCATTTCGAGCCTGCATAATTTCAACATCGTGTCTGCGGCAGACACTAGCGATTTGTAGTTGATGAAGAGGAAAGAAGCCAAGCAATATTGAAAATAACGTGGATACATTAAATGGATTTGAATAGAAAGATAGTATCGGACATATTTACATTTAAAAGAAAGGAACGTTTTACATATCAACTTATTCAAGATAAGTTCAAGTAAATGAACAAATGTTTTATATATCATACAATCACTATCTTATACATGGTATTTGTATTTCACAAATTGACAATCATTTTCTATAGATAGACATATTTGAAAAAAAACATGAAACATTTTACATTTGAGTTTTTTAAAAACTAAATTGAATTGTCTTAATTTTAACATCGGATTACATGACTTTTCAGAAACTACAGAATGAACTTTCATAATTCAGTTATAATCACGAAATGGTAGAACCATTTATTGATTGATTTCATCTTTTTCTGCGGCTATTGAAAGACCCTATAGCAATAATTAAAGACAGAGTTGAATTTTTTGTTAATCTTTCGTTATTACAAAAGTGTGACTTTGAATTTTTATGTTTTTAAAAAGAGTCAAGTCTACTATAGGGTAGCCTAAATGAGACTGAAGAGTTTAAATAATAATTTACTTATTATCATTCAGTCTCTTTTGCACTATCCTATTTTTTTTGTATCAGATTGATCGGAATTAATATCAGATTTTTTAAATAAAACAAATGAGATATATTTTGAATTTATTTCATTTTTTTAATCAATGTAGTGACCCTGGATTTCAATAACTGTGTGCCATCTTTTTGGCAATTTATTAATCCCGTTTGTAAAAAATTGAGATCTTTTAATGAGAAATATTGATTCAACTGCTCCATTACTTGATTTTCGTTGACGAATTTTCTTCTGTTTAAGAAGTTTTAAAGCAACCTAAATAAGTGATAGTCTGAAGGTGTTAAGTTTGGCGAAAATGATGGGTGAGCTAAAATTTCTCATTGAAATTCAGCTAATTTTTGCTGAGTTTTTAAACTGGCATGTGGTCGCATGTTATTGTGCTGGAGCACTACTACTTTTTTATTCACCAGTGCAGAACGTTTTTGATGAATAGCTTGGTTTAAACGTTCTAACTGTTCATAGTATATCTTAGATGTAATTGATATTCCTTCTGGAAGAAGCTCATAGTGTACAGGTCCTTCCTTGTCCCACCAAATAAACAGCATACGCTTTTTTTGATGCACTGGCGGTTTTGCTGTTGTAGGTACTTGTTGATCGGGTTTGCAATAAGTTCTTTTTCGTTTTACATTCTCGTAGGAGATCTATTTTTCATCTCTTGTTATTAAACCAAAATGGCTCTGAACTGTTGAGAAAGTAAAGAATTGCATACATGTACCTGGCGTGACAAGTTCTGTTAGCTCAATTTGTGTGGGGCCCACCTTGAGTTATTATCGATAAATCCTAATCTGCGTATGTGTTCAACAACGGTAGATTGAGTTACTCTAAAGTGTTCTGCAATTACTCTTGTTGTTTTGAGTAGATCTGCTTCTAATGCCGTTGTAAAAGCGTCAACGTCAAGTGCTGTTTTTTTTCCTCTGTTTGTTTCAACTTTAAGGTTAAAGTTGCCACCACAAAATTTCGCAAACCACCTCTAAACCGTATCTTCAGATATAGTATTTTGCCCAAAAACTTCACACAAATTCCTTGAAGCCACATTCGCATTATTGCCTTTTTGGAACTTGTAGAGTATACAATGCTTCAAATGTTCATTGTTGACTTCTATATTAACATTTCAAAAACTTTGCAAATACTAACGTTAGAAGGTGAAATGTCAGTGTTTATATAGTATATGATTCACACTTTATTTTACTAAAAATGAGGGAATACCCGTCCATACATGTAAACGAAACATGTTTGTATGGACATGTATAAAATTCGACATTAATTTCCGATTAACCTAATAGTTATTCGATGATGGATATAATCATGAGAGTATTAATAGCAAGCAAAAGCTAGAAATTATATTGTAATTAGACAAAAATGGAGTAGATTTAGTAGATGAGATGTGCTCTATATACGATGTAGTAAGAAACTCACACGACTCTAGCTATTGATGGTTTTTTGACATAATAAACAAAAATTTCTTCTCAAAGAAAATTGTGTTAATTTTTTATGTTACTCAGTGTGAAATTATATAATGAATGCCATTTTTTTTAAAAAAAATTTATATTTATTTAATAATTATCATTTTCAAATATATTTTTTTACTTTTATTTAATTTAGTGGATTAGTTAGGCTTTTAAAAGGCCCATTTAATTAACATAATATTGTGTTGTATCATAAGAAAAGTCTGATTTTTGTGTAGTCATAGATGTATCGTCAGTATATAAAATTATGCTTCTCTTGTGTTTTTTATGATTTAAACATTGATCATTTTCATCTGAAATGCTTGTTAACAGAACTGAATTTTAATTGACTGTCTCGTTACTTATTTCTGATTGATGTTTGAAGAATGGTAACTTCGAAAGATGTTTGAATATTTTTTGTATGATACAAATGAGGTAATATTGATTGAGACGAAGCCCGGGTACATTAATATAATATTCTATTAGTAAGTATTGAAATGAAAAGTGTTGCCCACGCGATGAAAACCTTTTAAATGAATTTCGTGGAACAACAAAACATTGTCATTGAATGAAATCTTTCCAAAAGTGTAAGATTCATTGTCAAGGACTTAGATGTGTCTTTTATTGTACGTCGACGTTACAAAATAATTGGAAAAACTAAGAATTGAATGCGTGTATCGTGAGAATTGGACGATATTTAAAAATTATGATGTCTTGAAATTCGTTTTTCATGTAATTTAAGAACAAAAATGATAATATTTTGAAATAATTAGTTATTTATGATGAAAAATAGATTCTGTATGTTTATTGGAAAAGATCTAGACCATAGGTTCCCAAAGTGGTTCCTACGGACCCCCAGGGGTCATTGTGACCACTGAGAGGGTCTGTGGAAAATTAAAATTAATTTAGGGGTGCGTGGACAACGTCGGGGGTTCGCGAAAGAATTAATATAAAGTAAAATAATTGTGACCCATTTTCATTATTATAAAAGTTAAAATAAATAGTAATAAATAAATTGGTAGCGATTTTTACGTCCTGAAAATATAAGTATAGATAGGTACATAAAATACAAGTAATGACAATGCTTGGAGAGAGGAGAATGCTCTGATTCCAAATCTTTCAAAATTGCAAAAACGAAATGAAGATTTGCTTGCTTATTGTCAATACTTAACGGCTCTTCATTCTGACCTCAACCAAAGATTTGAAGACATACTTCACTTGGTTATCCCCGATTGGGTGTTGGACCCTTTTGCAAGTAGACCCACAAACTCAGATGAATTCATACTAATACAGGAGCAATTTATTGAATTATCCATAAATGAGGAGCTGAAACCAATGTTTGAACAAGGATACCACAAATTCTGGTTACAAAAACAGATACCAATTTTATATTCTACATTATGGGTCACTGTACAGAAGCTGTTGATTGCTTTCCCGTCTTCTTATTTAGTAGAACGTGAATTTAGTGCAGTTATGAGCCTCATCACGAAAAAAAGAAACCGACTGGAAGTTAGTGCTTGTGGAGAGTTACGAATGTTACTCACAAACATAGAGCCGAACATAAATAATCTCTTATCATTCCATCAGGTTCACCTATCTCATTGAAAAAGAAATGTGTTTTTGTATTTCAAAACAAAAGTTATAATTTCAATAAATACTACTTTAAATATCAAAATGTTTTATTTATATTTTATTTTTACGTCACTATTTACCATTCAAGACATCAAAGTTAAATTTGTAATTTTTCTATTATGCAGTTATGTAGAGTTATTTCACTTGGGGGTTCATGGTCAGGTTTTTGCTATAAGGGGTCCCCATGGGTGATCTAGACTATAGATGATGACTATACTTGACTCTACTTGAGATATAGACTATACTTGATGTCAAACAAGTCCTAAAATATGTAGATAAAGTGTTATTATAATCAGGAAAGATTATTGCAACCGTGTGATCTGTCAAAGAAATTACTCGTTACTATCTTAACACATTACCGCTCGGCCACGCCTAAACGCTTGTTTCGTATTTGACTACTGTAAATCCGTTCACGCGTTAACGCGTGTTTAGTTGTATGAATTTTTGACGCCAAAAAATATATATACGAGGCCGTTTGATAAGTCCGTGTAATTTCCGAAAGATGGCACCACTGGTGCATATCGAGGTTATTTTTAATTAGTAGCACCTCTTGGAAGAACACACATCAAGTTGCAGCCATATCGGTCTATTCCTTTGTGTTTGACAATCGTTGGAATCAAGGAAATCGAGTGATTGTCAAATAATGGACGAAAAAGAATTTCGCGTGTTGATTAAACACTACTTCATTAAAGGCAAAACGCCTCAGGAGACTAAACAGAAGCTTGATAAACATTATGGTGACTCTGCACCTTCGATTAGTGCGGTTTATAAGTGGTTTCAAAATTTTCGGAGTGGCCATATGAGCACAAAAGACGCTGAACGTTCTGGACGCCCTGTTGAGGTCACCACTCCAGAAATCATTGATAAAATCCATGATATGGTGATGGATGACAGAAGAGTGAAAGTGCGTGAGATTACTAGTGCTGTAGGCATCTCGTGTGAACGGGTACATAATATTTTGCACCAACATTTGGATATGAAAAAGCTATCCGCCAGGTGGGTGCCGCGATTGCTCACGATCGACCAAAAACGAGGTCGTGTGAAGTGTTGCAAGAACGGTTTGCAGCTGTTTCAGCGAAATCCGCAGGACTTTAAGCGTCGTTTCATCACTGTAGATGAAACATGGATACATCACTACACTCCTGAGACCAAAGAGCAGTCTAAACAATGGGTTATCAAGGGGGAATCTGCTCCGAAAAAGGCGAAGACAATTCCTTCGGTCGGGAAGGTTATGGCGACTGTCTTTTGGGATTCGCAAGGAATAATCTTTATCGACTATTTGGAAAAGGGTAAAACCATTACAGGTGCATATTATTCATTGTTATTGGATCGTTTGAAAACCGAGTTGCAAGAAAAACGTCCCCGATTAGCCCACAAAAAGTCCTCTTTCATCACGACAACGCACCAGCTCACACCTCAGCAGTTGTGGCCGCAAAACTAATGGAAATAGGGTTCCAAATCGTTTCACATCCCCCCTATTCTCCAGACTTGGCTCCATCGGACTATTATTTGTTTCCTAATATGAAGAAATGGCTCGCGGGAAAAAAATTTTATTCGAACGAGGAGGTGATTGCAGGAACGAATGACTATTTTACAGACTTGGACAAATCCTATTATTCGGAAGGGATCAACAAACTAGAGCAGCGTTGGATGAAATGTATAAGCCTAAAAGGAGACTATGTTGAAAAATAAAAACGATTTATTAAAAAACAATGAAGCAGTTTTTATTTTTACACGGACTTATCAAACATCCTCGTACAAGCTATATTTTTTTCCAATTCCATCAAAAAATGATTGTGTGTATATTCAAAATATTGGTAAATTATAAAAATTATGAAAAATATTTTAAATAAAGTAATCTCCATCCTTAGAAAAGTTCTGTTTTTTTGGAATAAAATCGAAATTGGTTCTCTTATTTTTTTCTAATAACTTCTGTATATAGAATATATGCATTTCGTAATTTATCATATTTTTATCCCTTGTTGATGTTTTTTACGCTAAAAAGTGTTTTTTTTTATAATAAACTATGTTTATTATAAAGCATTTCTTTTTTGTACTTTATCACGCTGGTACACTCATTATAGATTGTAAACCACTATTATATTTACATATATCTATGCATCGAACCCTTTTATAGTCAGATATGAAATTTCATTTCAAAATGTTCATTGGTTTAAGAATTACATCGATTTTATGAAGAAGTTATTTTTGTGTATTTTTTTGCGAAATTCGCCGGACTCTAGATGAAATCTAGCGCGAAATACTGTGGACCATAATGTGTTAACAGGAAATTTAACCATTTACTGGGACTACTTGGAAAGAAATATTCAGAAACATTCAACTACTAGCAAAGAATACTTGAAAAAGATATTACAGGAGGAATGGTGGAAAATACCTGAATTTTTTACAAAAAAGCTGGTTTAATCGATGCCAAAAAGGTTGGAGGCAGTGTTAAAAGCAAAGGGAGGTCCAACTAATATTATTTTTTTTACCTATTGTTACTTTTAGTTTTTGTAAGTGTACGATTACTTTTGTGACATTGATAATCAAATTTTTGGTAATTTTGTTATTATTATTTCAATAATATGCCTTATTTTCGTACTAAAATTATTCTTAAACTAAGTAGTATTTAAAAAATTTATAATTTTGTTGACCAGAATTTTAGTTTATATAAAAACGTTAAAATATGGAGATGTATGATGACTTTTGTAACTGACTGTAGGTCAAATAATAAATAATAAAAGTAGCTGAATATTTCTTGAGAAAAATTGTAGTACTTTGTACAGTGAATTTCAAATAAGTAGTAAATTTTAATAATATTTCTTCGTATATTTCAAGATATCTGTTTTTGTAAATTATATTGAAAACGACATTCGTAAATGAAAGATCGATTAAAAAATAAATAAAGAGAACAACATCAATTTGATATTTAAATATGTTTGAATACAATTCCATCGAGTATAAAAGAACGAAAAACAATTACGAATTCTAATTACATAGATACATATATACAAACAGATACATACAATTATTTATTACGTATTCTTTCATCATTCCACGCGTGTCGAGCGTACAAAATAATCATCGAAAGTATTTAAAATATAATGCAAACGTATAGAAAAACGAAAAACAGAACGAAAAAAAAAACGAAAAAGCAAACAAAGATTTGTGTACGACGATGGCGTGTTGGTGAAATCCTCCGTACGCGAGAGGGTTTGCAAAACATCAAACACAATTTGTAGTGACGGGGTGTAGAACCCGGACGAACAAACGTAGTCCGCCTTCACTATTACACTACCTTCACCAACCATCTACCACTCAACGTCAAGTCATGCTGGCGAGAGAAGAGCGTCACTCCGCAATATTTGATCGCGTTTGAAAAGAACGAACGGCAAAATCCCAAAACCGACGTAAGATGATAACGATTCCGATGCAAATAGACATATCATGGATAGGGGAAACATTGATTTTCAGTGTGAGTGTGTGTTGTGAGGCTCTATACACATACATATCGGATGGGTGTGTGTTAATGTGAGAGTGAGATATATGCGTGTGTATCTTTGTATATTTGTATATGTGCCTGTGGGAAAAATACTGGAAAGGATAGGAGGATTCACTCGGCGGTTCGATTGGAAATTTCGATTATGTTTATATTGTAACTTTATTGGAATTCGGTCGTGGGTGTAAAAATACGGATGAACGCACGCATGCACCAAATATACAAATACAAAAAAAAAACATAAATAAATAAACACATACAAGAGTTGATAGAGGAGTGATTTTGTTAAGCATGATGTGTATTTTTATCTTAAAATATATTTTTACTGATTGTACCGTAAAATTTACTTTTTTTTATAATATATATATATATATATATATATATATATATATATATATATATATATATATAATTATCATCATATAAGCTTATTTCAGTTCAATGTTGATTGAAAATCTTATTATTAAATTCTTATTGGCATTTGGCCATACTTACCACATTTACTAGGAAGGTTAGTGAAGATTTTTATTTAAGCTTGACTACTTTGGAAAATTTGCCTTTGCACCGACTAAAAAATATCTTAAGGTTGAGATATAAAACCAGTCTTATATCTTTGATAGTAGTTCGAATGCACTTCTCTCGCATAATTGGCGGTGATGCTAATTACTACATCACCGATTTGTGTGTGTGTGTGTGTGCGTGTGTATATACACTATCGTTAAAAAGTTTGAAAGCAAGTATATTCTTCATTAAACAAAAAAAATTTAATACATCTCAAAAAAACCCCTGCATATAATAAACATTTATTAACACGTTAAGCGCCAAGCCTATTTTGTCTTGCTTTCCGTTTAGGCTGCTATATCAGATTTCACCGAAATGTTGGTGGCCGGAGATCTGTTTAGGTTGCGATAAGGCTGAATGTTTATATAGCTTACAATAATCCGTTACGAAAATCCATGAAATGGTTTAATAAACTAGCTTACTAAATACTACTGTTCTCAATACTCATATTTTATAGAAAAATATTAGTAAGAAGAATATGTGTATCACTGAATTTCGGAAGAAATTATCTGTACATTTTACAAATTGTTGGGATGAAGAAATTCCATGTAGCTGTACTGCAAATACATCTCAAAAACCTCAACACAAACTCCAAAAAAAAAAACTGGAAAAGTGTCTAAAGTGCGAAGATATTGCAAACAATGCTACGAAGACAATGCGACACTATTTGGAAGAGAAATTGCTAGACAGTTGACTAAACAAGTTGTAACATTTTGTAAAACTTGTAAAGGACAGCCATTTTTATGTTTACCGTGTTTCAATAAAACTCATTAAATTTTTTTTGGTAATATTTAGGTACATTCGTGATATGATCTCGAAATTATTTAAAATTTATTAATAGAATGTATTTTTTTAAATTTTATATCGTCAGTCATCGGTGACTGACACGGTCGAATGGAAAGTTCGGTGTCAGTCGCTGGTGACTGACATGGCGCTTAACGTGTTAAATAATGGACGAAGATTAAATAAGTAATATTTTGTTTTCTAACAGCATTTCTCGGAAAACTTTTGTGTTACCGTTTTAAGATTATGCCGGTGTTCTGTAACCATGCTGTATTCAGAATAGAAAAACAAAGAATGCTGTAAATAGGTTTCTTCTATTGTATATTTATATTTGTTACACTTAAGCATCTACAGACGAAGGTTCTACTTCTTACACCCACTGTTTACGAACATTACCCATTGAAGTGCCATTATAATATTTTGTCATAGAAAATGGCTAAATGTAAAAAATTAGCACGGTTAAAATGATTTTAAGGTAATAAATAAAATATTCAGGAAATATTGGCGGTTGTGAGGTTATACATAGGGTCATCCAAATGTGATGTCTAGATTTGTATTTTATTACAAAGAAATATGTATAATGGGTGGTGTATAGTTTATTTTGTTTCTTTTTATTGAAAAACCACATTTGGATGACTATAGCCTCATCTGGTATTGGTGAACTTACATTCATTAACAGATCAATAGATAAAATGGGTTACATGAATAATATGAAAAATAAGTTTTTTTAAAAAAACGCAAAAAATTCTGAAAGTGAGTACTAATTTTAATAAAATGACTATTAAAATATAAGATATTTGAGTATATATGCAGTATTAAAATGGATTTTATACAATATTTCTTGTAACAAATACTTTTTCAGAATCTTTGATTTAAATACATCGAGTATTTGAGGAATAAACATAGAAGGACTTAAAATAATTACATTATCAATAAAGTTAAATTAAAAGAAGTGACTGTAAATGATGGAAAAATATAAGATTGCGAGTGATAGATTTTTTTTATTTTGCAATTTAAATTAAAGTCTTGATAACTTATTTATATGCATGTGTATATATATATATATATATATATATATATATATATATATATATACGTATTGTATATTGTTTTTTAAGCGGGATTGAACTTTAAATTGAATCCCTATCGAAAATTGTATCTAACCTAGAAAAACATATATATATATATATATATATATATATATATATATATATATATATATATATATATACACACACACATGTGTGTGTGTATGTGTATATAAAGGTATGATAAAGATTTTTTAGGTTAGATAGAACTTTCGATAAGGATTCAATTTAACGCTCTATCACGTTTAAAACTCTCTCTCTCTCTCTCTCTCTCTCTCTCTCTATATATATATATATATATATATACACACACACACACACACACATATATATATATATATATATATATACTCAATACAAGGATAGACTAATTTTTTTGCTGCTGAACGAGAATGTTCGCGGTTGAGATTGAGTGGAGATTTTAATGAGAGTGTCTAAAATCCCTCCTTATTGTGCACATGATGTCGCATTCGTTTTTTTAGTAGCTAATACGATGAACGAGAAAACAGTATATAGTGCCGTTGCACAAAGTATTCTAATAAAGTTTTTAACGAACGAAAATGTGAAATCGACGGAGATTTTGTGAAAATTATATGAATAGTTTGGGAATGAAATGTTATCGAAATGCGATTATTTACATAGCATACGGTGTTTATTGTAGGCGTTATGACATATAAAACTTGATACATCGGCATCGCTCTACAGTATCAAACCAGACAACATTCCAGCAATTCGAAACCGTACTGAAGGTTATCAGTGGTTAACAATAGACAAAATTTATGAAGAAATTGGGATAAGTAATAGCAATATACAGTACATCATTAGGAATTAAAGTTTCGAAAAAAAATTAGCAAGATGAGTTCTACGCTTGTTGGATGCAGATCAGAAGGCTACTCGAATTTTTTCAGAGATTATTGAATTCGTATAAAGCAAATAAGAACGCTTTTTGAATCGTATTATCACCTGTAATGAAACATGGATATATCAATATATTTGAGAATTGGATATTGATAAAGGGAATGATGAAGGAGAATGATGAAACACTTCATATGTATTTAGCTCCGGGCACATCTCACTATTTTCTATGATACAGAAATAAAAAACTGCCAAATTGGTGGCAAATGTTTAAATGATAGCAAAAATTATAAAAAAATAATTATGTGTATATTTGAGCAATATTAATTTCATAAATAGTAAGAAAAAAGTTCTGTTTATATTTGACTGACCCCCATATATACATATATATATATATATATATATATATATATATATATATATATATATATATATATATATGTATGTATGTATGCCATATGTATATATAGCATATATATATACTTAATATATATGGCATATATATGGAATATATATATATATATATATATATATATATATATATATATATATATATACCGACTGGGTAGTACAGTGGTTAGCATCACCGCGTGTCATGCGGGAGATTGCGTTCGATTCCCAGTCGGAGAGTCCCTCGTTTTCAAGTCGAGGGTTAAGCATGAAGGCCGACAACCTCATCTTGTAAAAAATAACTGTCGAGAAGGGAGTAAACCCCGAATAAAAAAATCTTCACCAATCCGCCTGGTCAGCGTGGTGAATATGACCAAATACCAATGAATGTTAGCATTCATTGTGGCTTTCGTCCAGTAGTGGACTGATGTGGGCGTTATGATGATGATTATATATATATATATATATATATATATATATATATGTATGACTGGGTAGCACAGTGGTTGGCATCATCGCGTGTCATGCGGGAGATTGCGTTCGAATCCAAGTTGGAGAATCCCTCATTTTCGAGGGTTGAGTATTGAAGGCCGACAACCTCATCTTGTAAAAAATAACTGTCGAGAAGGGAGTAAACCCCGAATAAAAAAATCTTCACCAACCCACCTGGTCAGCGTGGTGAATATGACCAAATACCAGTGAATGGTAGCATTCATTGAGGTTCTCGTCCAGTAGTGGATTGATATGGGCTTTTATATGATGTGATGTGATGATATGTATATGTAAGGTTTTCCAATAAAAATGTTATAACTATGACAGATGGTGGCAGCCATATTTTTTAAAGCACATTTCAACTTAATATAATTTGGCAAATTATCATAGAACGTTTAACACTTCAATAATGCTTAGAAATTGTAGAAACTTATCGTACGCTTCTTAAAATTTACGGTCTTGCAGAATTTGCAATGAAAGCAATTCACAAGTCATTGAACAAAGATTGCAGCAACCACAAAAAGTAATTGTCTGGTATACGTTACATGGTGATGGTGTCATCGGACCATATTTTTTTTAAATGAAGCTGGAGATCACGTCCGAACCATGATTAATGATTTTTTTCCAAAACGATTGAAAATGGTTTGCACGATATGTGATTTCAATACGATGGTGCTAAGTGCCATACACCTATGAAAACAATAGACTTATTGAAACAAAAGTTTAATGAGTCCATTATTTCACGAAATGGACCCATCAATTGGCCACCAAAGTCATGCGATCTAACTTTATTGGATTATTTTCTGCGAGGTTATGTGAAATCATTGATTTATGCTGATAAACCACAAACAGAACAATTGAAAATAAACATTGAATGTGTAATTCGTGAAATTGGACCACAATTATGTGAAAGAGTGACTAAAAATTGGACTAAACGAATGCATTGTCAAGCGAAGTCATAGTGGTCATATGAGTGAAATTGTGTTTCATTATAAATGACATAGAAGATGCTTGAAAATAAAAAAAACAACTAATTAATAAAATACTTTTTGTTTTATTTCCATTTAAATTTCTAAAGCGTTTATTTGAAAATTCTCTCTCTCTCTCTCTCTATATATATATATATATATATATATATATATATATGTAAATTTGTGTGTGCATGTGTTTGTATGTATGTAAACATGTCGATTTTAATTAAAATATATTACAACTGTTTCATTCAACTGTAAAATAATATTATTGATAAAACATTTAAATAGATAAATGATAATTCAAACAATGTCATTTCAATATAAACGTTTTTTAATTTTTAATTTCTATTCAATTAATTATTATCAATATAAAAATATATACAATGAATGCTATATATAATATATATATATATATATATATATATATATATATATATATGCATATGTATGTATAATATACAAATTCATATACACACGTGTCTCTGTCCTTGTGTTTGAATGCGCGTGTGAACGTGTGTAATAACATACACACGCACTAAAGTAAAACTATACACCTGTAAATAACTCTTTAAGCTAAACAAGTCAAAGCAAATACATCCAGTTTAATGAAAACCACTTTCACACGATGTAGAGCAATGCTGCCAGCCACTCGACAAGGACAATTCAACAAAACGAAATAAAACCCGCACGTCGTACGATAAGTTGATAGAAAACTGTGAACGTGCACATATATCTTCACCGTTTTCATGCCCGTAACAGATACATTTAGTGACGGGATTACTTCTAGGAATATTGATTTATCATGTTACCCTCGCGACTCGTGGTGTGCAATGCAATTCAGGGTGTATGAAATGTGCTCGATACAGTAAACGTGTATTTGGTATATTTGGGGTTTTATTGCGCGTCAACTGATTTGGTTATATGTGTTATAAACAGGAAATGCTTAAAGAAAAACATGAACTTGCGTACGAGATTTATTTACACATGAAAAAGTACTCACTTTTGCATCACTCTATCGACTATGTTCTAAGTCACTTACTACGATATTTATTACATATTGTAAAATTATATTCGATATTTTCATTTGGGAATTTTTACAATTACTGATTATGCAAAAAAAACATTTTTTTATTTATTTTTGAGTGTAATAGATGAACTTTTTATTTACATGCACGTTTAAATTTAAGTTATTTGCTATCTATATAAGAGAATTAAATATATTTTTTAAATATACAGCTTATTTCTCACAAACATAAATGAGTAAATAAAAATAAAAAATCGTTCTATATATACTGGCTAAAATGAGATTGAAGGGTTTAAGCATACATTTTATTTACTTACAACCATCTATTATTCCTTATTATCTTTACGTTTCATTTGGGCCATCTTATACAATAAAATAATAATTTCTCGATTTTTAAGAATTAAAATTTTTGATAAGTTAGTAGATATAAATGACAAAAATGAATAAATAGTAAAAGAAAACAATTTAAAATTCAAAATATAAGAAGCATATATATATATATATATATATATATATATATATATATATATATATATATATATATATAAAAGAGGGTAATTTGATAAGTATGGTGAATCTATTTATTGTTTAATTTAATGAATTAAAATTATTTTTTTCAATTTAGTTTTTCTTATTTTTTACCATACTTATCAAACGATCCTCGTGTATGTATGTATATATATATTAGGTTGGCAAATATCTCCCTTCCGCCTTCTGGTCTTTTGAATTTCGCAGCTATGTAAAAAAAAATAAAAAAAAAGCGGAATTGGAGATAAATCTTGTTAAAAATAAAAATCAAGTTTTAAAATAATATATAATATGTATATATATATATATATATATATATATATATATATATATATATATAGAGAGAGAGAGAGAGAGAGAGAGAGAGTGGGCTAAAAGTTATTTCCTATCTTTTTTTTGAAAAAAAATATATCAAAATATAATAAAAAAACAAATTTTATTGATCTTAAATTAAATCTAAGTCAAAACATATCAAAAAATCAAATTTAAAAAATAATTTCTTTTAAATGTTGACTTTTAAAACGTACACAAATTTGTGCTCCCTTTAAAATATTTTCAATTACTGACTGTAATTTTGATGCTGATATTGATATTGTTGCTATTTCGGTTCGAATGTTATCCTTCAATTCTATTAAAGTTTGCGGCTTATTCACGTAAGCCTTATTTTTTAGATAGTCCCAAAGAAAAAAGTTAGGAGTCGTCAAATTCGGTGATCTTAGAGGCCACCTAAATTTTGAATTTTTCTATATTATTCGATTATTAAATGCTGATTGTAGGAAGTTCATTGTGGATCTGGAAGAGTGAGTTGTAGCTTCATCCTGATGGAATCAAGCTTCTTTAGCATCATCTCCAAGATTCGGTATAACAAATTTTTCAAACATTTGTTGATGTGGAAGTTGTTGGGTCTTTCGCTACGTTCTCCCTTACGAACTAAATATTGTTATTATTCCTTGAAGATCTTGGTTTGCCTGATATACTATCTGCCACTGTTCTAGTATCTTCAAATTTTTGCATTATTGCGCGGATGATTACACCAGAGGGCAAATTTCTGGTATTGTAAAATTTTATACATTTCATTTGTTTGTGAAACACTCTTCTGATTTTCAAGGTGAAAATCCACTATTTTAATACCACTATTTTTACCACTATTTTACCACGGTTATTACCACTATTTTTCTTGCTTGCAGTGTATATTTATTCATATTCAATATTGTTTTCTTTGTACTTGAATATGTAAAAAAAATTACAAAAATGATAATAAAAAAATATGAATTTATTTTGTTAGGACGACACTTTTGGCTTACGTGTGTGTGTGTGTGTGTGTGCGTGTGTGTGTGTGTGTGCGTGTGTGTGTGTGTGTGTGTGTGTGCGTGTGTGTATATATATATATATATATACACATAATAAATAAACAAAATTTATTAACAAATTGAAAGAAAACACACATAAAATGCAATCAGATAAACAGTGAGAAAAAATAAATAATAAACAAATTTAGTAGTATTAAGGTAATATTACTTATTCACAACTGAATACAGGTTTTATAAGACAGAAAATTTTAATAATTATACGATAAGTAATAAATACGATTTTTAAAAAGGCATATTATATATTGCTATTTAAATGTCCCTCCTAGATTTGTTTTATTAAAAAGAAGAAAATACACTTTACATAAGTTTCCCTATACACCACCATATACACGTATTTCTTTTTAATAAAACACAAATCTAGGCGACACATTTAAATGACCTCATATTTCTCTATATATTTATTTATACTAGTTAATTTTATAATCCTTAATTAGAATCATTTATTTTATAAAATATTATGTTCTTTAATTTGTTCTTTTTTTGGTTACTTTAAAGAAGAAAAAGATTTTTGGTGATTTGTTCTTTCGTTGTTTAAATTTGATATTGAAACATTGAAAGATGCGAATTTTTTATCTATATTATCTAGAATTTTTTTCTGTATATATATATATATATATATATATATATATATATATATATATAGAGAGAGAGAGAGAGAGAGAGAGAGTGGGATAAAAGTTATTTCCTATCTTTTTTTTGAAAAAAATATCAAAATATAATAAAAAACAAATTTTATTGATCTTAAATTAAATCTAAGTTAAAACATAATCAAAAAATCAAGTTTTAAAAATAATTTCTTTTAAATATTGACTTTTAAAACGTACACAAATCTGTGCTCCTTTAAAATATTTTCAATTAGTGACTGTAATTTTGATGCTGATATATATATATATATATATATGGTTCAAACTAATTTAGTTTAGAAAATTTTAGTTTTTTTAAAAATATGTATTTAAACAATTTTAGTAAACTAGTTATTAAATGACATTAATATATTAGATATATTTTGTGTTAATTTATAGCGAGACAAATTTGTTTGATGGAGTTAATTTGTTAATTATTTACGTACAGATTTCCCTGATTTGTAAAATAAAAAATGCTATAGGAATTATGTGCTAAAACGATAGATATTGAATCAATAACAGATTAGCTGCCTGTTAATCCGCTATATAATCAATCTTCTATATACAATAGTGCGTATTGAAAATTAATTCTTTTAAAACTACCACCGACTACATTATTTTTTTTTTAATTCCAAACGTCGATATTTTATATCCGAACGGGAACATAACTGCGAGATAATAGATATGCCATTTTCCCTCCACGTTTATAATATAGACGATATGAGAGAGGAAACGGTACGGTGGTGATTTCATTTCATTTCGTACGCGTTGTTGAATACGTTAAAGCGAACGTTAGCACGATTCTGACATTACATAGCCCAGAGAGAGGATTTGGAATATTTGCAAAACAGCCTCTTATCCTAGTAGTAAAAGAGAGATCTGATCTGTGAAGAATGGTCACGCTCACGTAATGTATGCGTGCAAGCGACGAGCTTTATCGTAAGTATTATATGGCGACATGCGGTTCCAGCGCATGGGGTTGAAGACAGTAGAACAGAACAGAGAAACTATAGTTCTTGGTAGGACGTACTGATAGCGAACCAGGGACAAATTTAAATCCGTTGATACGATCTGATATAAAGCCTGTTGTTAGAAAAGAATTTATGTGGAAAGGTAGACAAAATAATACCTTTTTTTCTACTAAATATTTCATATATCACGCGGTTATGGTTTCAAGAACAAATTATCTTCGATACGATCAGTTAGGGTCAAGATTTATTTAAAAAAAAAAATTATTACAAATTTGTATATCGATCGAATCATATATGTGTGTACATACATACATACATACATACATACATAAATATACATACATATATATATATATATATATATATATATATATATATATATATATATATATATATGCATGTTTTCTTCTTCAATTCACATTATTATATACAACATACAGAACAATGTAACATGAAAGCTCATTTCATACTAAGCACATCCATTTGCTTTATGAAAGCTGACACATACATAGCATTGACTCTGAACTGTCAATACACTAAACCGTAATATTGGCATATATATATATATATATATATATATATATATATATATATATATATATATATATATATGTATGTATAATATATATCAGGGGCGGGCAACCTTTTAGACATTGGGGGCGACTTTTTTGGTGAAAGTGTACCTGAGGGCTACTACGTTTTTTAAAATGTACTTACGAATTGGTGTTTTTTTTATAAACACTTTTTAGCTACTCATTAATATTGGTGACGTTTTTGGAAGATACTTACGAACTGATGACTTTTTCTATAAGACACGAACTGACGAAGACATTTTACTATGACTACTATTAAATTACCTTTAAATAATTATTTTCTAGAACTGGTCCTTAATTTTAAAAAAAATCAAGAAAATCTAGAGAAAAAATAAAATTATTGTTTTAGAATTGTATTAAAATAAATTAGATGCAAATTTTATAAAAAAAATTACAAAGTAAAAGAAATAAAAAAATTGATTTTTTTTATTTTGATGACATTTGGCATTACATAGTTTCGGCAAGTTTGTCAAAATTTTGCTCATATGAACTTAAACTAATTCTTAAATACGATTCTAAATGTAGATCCAATAATTGTGACCTATGTTTAATTTCTATCGCATTTATGCAGGAAAATGCTGATTGGTACAAATATGTTGAACCAAAAAATTAATTTATCACTATAATTTGTCAATGTTCACGTCAACTTCGCGAGCGACTTCCAGAAGCCTTGCGGTCGATCGTGGTCGACGTCTTGGCCGCCGTTAATATACGAGGTCAGACAATTAAGTAATGCGACCGATTTTTTTTCTCGGCCTGTGGTAACACTGCGAACCTGTAACTCCGCCACCGTAATAGCAGATTCCTACTCTCTCGATTGAGACCTTGACCACCCTCGTACGATCATTTCTTCGCCAGCTGTTTAGTGTTTTGTAACAACGCGCGAGTAGTGCATGTCACGAAAATGGAACAGAGAACATCGCTCAAGATTGTCTCGAGCAGGTTGAAAGTGATCCTACTCTTCTCGATCGAGTTTTTACTGGTGATGAAAGTTGGTTCTTTCAATATGACCCCGAAACTAAACGACAAAGTCAACAGTGGCTGTCCCCTGGAGCACCAAAGCCAAAGAAGGCGAGAATGAGCAAGTCCAAAGTGAAAACCATGTTGATTTGCTTGTTCGACAGCAAAGGGGTGGTTCACAAAGAGTTCGTACCACCTGGACAAACCGTAAATCAAGTATTCTACCGCAATGTGCTCGAAAAATTACGAAAAAGGGTGCTCAGAGTGCGTCCAGAGATCGCGAAGATTTGGGTTCTGCATCACGACAATGCTCCCTGTCACAGTGCGTTCAGTGTCTCTCAGTTTTTGGCGTCTAAAGGCATCGAAACGTTACCACAACCGCCCTATTCACCGGACATGTCACCCTGCGACTTTTTCCTATTCCCCCATATGAAAAAATTCGCCAAAGGTCGACATTTTGACTCCGTTGAAGATATCCAAGAATCTGTGACGAGGGTACTCGGAGAGGTCCCACAAGAAGTGTTCCAGAATTGTTACGAAAACTGGAAAACTCGCTGGAATAAGTGTATAGATGCGGGAGGGGACTACTTTGTTTGAAGGGGATCGCAGCGATGTACCTTAATTTTTAAATATACTCGATTTTTGAATTTTGTCACATTCCTTAATTGTCTGACCTCGTATATAATATATGTATATATACACTTGTGTGTAAAATAATAGGTATAACCAAGTATTTTTTTTTTATTTTTAATATTATTTAAAAAACTAACTACAAAATTGACTAAATAAATTTATTTTACATATATAAAGCATACAAAAACTATAAGAGAACTACTAAATAAAAAAAACACAAAATAAAATATAAAAGAAAACAAAAATTATTTTAGTAGCTGTGCAAAAAATAGGTATATTTCCAAATTAGAATTGTAAACTAAATACGTTCACGGACAGTAAAAAATTCAGTGAGATGCAAAAATAGACCGGTGATTTTTTTTAAATTAACTGTAATATCCGAAATTTGATTAGACACATTTTGTAAGAGTAATCAGAATATTACATTTAATAGTTATATACAATTAATTAACAAATATTAATAAATTAAAATATAAATTAAAATTAATTATAAATAATTATAAATTAAAATTATAATTAAAAAATTAAGGTTATATAAAATTAAATGAATAACAATTGGAATTGGCTTTAAAATTTGAATGCTATAGAATTCATGCCATTCTGCATCACTATGAAAATGAATGCATTCAAGTCCGCGAACCTGTTAATATATTTTTTTAAAAAATAAAGTTTGTCGCTGATATTTTCAAATTGAGGATGTATTTTTAATAATAAATTATATATCCTCTATTTTAAATGACATTTCTGAATCGATGCGGCATAGACTCTATTAATTTTCTCAATTTATCAATAAAGATATCTTCCCAGGATTTTTTAACAGTTCTCCAGAGCTTATTTTTGTTTTTTAGCTTTGATTTGAATTTTGCAAGCCAGTTGTTAATTTCAGCCCAAACATTTTCAATTGGATTAAGATCTGGTGACTGTGTTGGCCATTGTAAAATTATTATCTTATTTTGATCAAGCTAATTTTGTTGTTTTAAACGTATGTTTGGGAGTCATTGTCGTGTTTATATGAGTAACAAATTTTCTTCTGCTTGTTTTAGCATTACATTTTCTAATATGTCAATATATACCGCTTGAGTCATTGCGTTCTTTATTCAGTGAATTGATAAAAGTCCATAGTATGAAAATGAACCGCAAACTATTATACTCCCATCGCCAGTTTTTTTTTTAATTTTAAGATGTACTTAGAATATAGAGTAGTATTTTTTTGGAAGTCTGAACGGCTTATTAAACGAATCTGACCTCCAAAAAAATATTTTGGTTTCGTCGGTCCATAAAATATTGCGCCATTTCGTTGCGAGATATTTAAGATGTTTCCTTGCAAACTTCCATCTGTTCTTTATATTCTTCTGTGATAATAAAGGCACCTTCCTCGACTTCATTGTTCATAAATTATTTTCTATTAGGCGTCTTGTAATTGTACTAGCATTTATATTTAGATCAAGTTCACTTTTTATATTTACTGAAGTTGAAAATGGATCAGACAACCATTTTAACTATCTTTCTATCCATTTTACTTGTTGTTACAGTCTACCTCTAGTTTCAGGTTATTCTCTATACTTTAATGTATTCGTTATCATATTTTTGGAATATCCTAACAATTAATCCTAACCCAGGAAAAAATTCTATTAAAATGGTGGGATGTTATTGCGAATTATTGTGGAGATACGGGATGGATTATACGAGGATAGTCCCATAAGTACCCGGCCTGACCTAGAGATGGTGGTAGTTGTTTGAATGATATCACTGTATTAGAAAGTACACAATCTATAAAGCATATGTTTCAAGTTTGAGGACGCCACGTTGTTTAGTATTTGTTTGGCAGCCATCAATAGTGAACGTTTTCAGTGAATTTGTGAAAATGGAGAAAATTGGTCATCGTTATGTGATACAATACTTTTATTTGAAAGGCCTCAGCCCAACCAATATAAAAGCTGAACTGGATTCTACTCTGGGTGAGTCTGCTCCTTCGTTTACAACAGTGAAATATTGGGTAGCAGAGTTTAAACGAGGCCGTACGAGCTGCCAAGACGAGCATCGCAGTGGTCGACCAAACGAGGTGACGACTCCAGAAATGATGAAGAAAATCCACAAAGCGGTACTGGATGATCGTCGACTGAAAGTG
>CP092089.1:12697625-12722625 GCA_029203775.1 Neoneuromus ignobilis | reverse complement strand
TGCTGATTATTCAAATCATGTGAACCTCATTTATCGAGCTTTTTAACCTTGCCCATGTTCTTGAGATGGTTACCGATGGTTTCGCAACAAACCTCAAGTTCTTCTGCGAGGGAAGACAATGTTCGAGAGAGATCAGCTTCCATCAGCGCTCGATTAACGTCATCATCAACAAGGACAGGTGGATTTTCCGCGAGGCTTATTGTTTAATTCCTTTTCTCCACAACGGAATTTTTCGAACCATCTTCGTACGGTTCGTTAATTAACAGTATCATCGCCAAACACAGTGTTGATATTGCGAGTAGCATGCATCGCGCTATTATCCAATTTGAACTCGTACAAAAAAATAAATTTTAATACCTTGATCGAACATCATTTACAAAATTTCTGCAAAAATATAGTTATCCAAAATTTTTTTAAAAATAACAGTAATTTATTGAGAATTGTATGAACTTTAAATAAGCACAAAAAAACTTATAACTTTTAAACATATAACTAATCACTGGAACGATCAACTTGTGACTGATAAGAAATCCGACACTTCATATTACACAACCTAATATATAGGGTCATCTAAATGTGACGCCTAGATTTGTGGTTTACTAAAAAGAAATATGTGTATAGGGTGGTGCAGGCGTCAGAAACCTTTTTTGGCTGCGGGTCAAAATCAGTGAAAATGTGATTATTAAGAAGACATTTCGGGTCAGTGGTATTTTCATTTTAAAACAGTCTTTTAGTGAATAATAAGATACATTTTATTGAGAAAATAATTACAATATGCTTTTAAAACATAACTATAAAAATAAATATAATTCTCAAGTTTTAGTTCATTAATTTATGAATTTTATTTATAAACGTTCTCTTCGTTTTCAATGGCTATTCTAATGCTGAATTTGTGATATCAATTTAGTCAAGTCTGATTTATAATTAGTCACCTTGAGACAAATACAAGCGTCTGAATTTTCGGTAGTTAGGTTGCTCTTGTTCTTACTTGAAATAAATTTCATGTGTAAAAATATTTGCTCAAATTTATAAGTAGAACCGAACGCGGACAAAATGGCAAAACGAATTTTTTCAAAGATAAAAACTTCGTAGGAAGTGATGCTCAACACGTTGATATCATGAAAAGATGATTATCTTTCGTTTTTTTCTAAATCTTTCCGCAATGTCTTGAATTTATCCGTTCACAACGTTGAACTTTTAAAATCAATCACTTCTAAATTTAAATTGTCAATTTTAAGATATTCAAAATACTGCAAATCTAAAATATTTTCGTCTATTTCGTCGGCTTTTATTATAAATGTAAACATTCGCCGTGCTTCTTAAAACTTTGAAATCTACTTTCAAATTCACTTCTAATATTCAAAATCAAACTTTCGAACATATTTAGATTGCTTTCATCGGTATTTTTTCCTCATACTGGCTTTTTAACAAAGAAAAGAAAAGAAATATTTTAGTTTTTATGTCAGTTTCAACTAATATTAATTTTGAAGAATTTGTTTAATAATTTATTTTTATATATTATAATTTACTTGTGGAACTCAAGTGGGTCATTTGAAATTATCAAATGGGTCACTTGGCGACCCGTGGGTCATAGGTTGCCGACGCCTGGGATGGTGTATAGGAAAAGATGCATATAGTTTCTTCTGTTTATTTTTAATAAAATACACATCTAGGCGTCATATTTGGATGAGAATATATATTTTGGATGAAAATAAATAAATTTAAACCACTTGTTAAAATTATATATACGTATTCATATATACGAGGTCAGACAATTAAGTAATGCGACCGATTTTTTTTCTCGGCCTGTGGTAACACTGCGAACCTGTAACTCCGCCACCGTAATAGCAGATCCCTACTCTCTCGATTGAGACCTTGACCACCCTCGTACGATCATTTCTTCGCCAGCTGTTTAGTGTTTTGTAACAACGCGCGAGTAGTGCATGTCACGAAAATGGAACAGAGAAATTTATTACTGGTTATTACTGGTGATGAAAGTTATTACTAGAAAAAAAAAGTTATTACTGGTGATGAAAGTTGGTTCTTTCAATATGACCCCGAAACTAAACGACAAAGCCAACAGTGGCTGTCCCCTGGAGCACCAAGGCCAAAGAAGGCGAGAATGAGCAAGTCCAAAGTGAAAACCATGTTGATTTGCTTCTTCGACAGCAAAGGGGTGGTTCACAAAGAGTTCGTACCACATGGACAAACCGTGAATCAAGTATTCTACCGCAATGTGCTAGAAAAATTACGAAAAAGGGTGCTCAGAGTGCGTCCAGAGATCGCGAAGACTTGGGTTCTGCATCACGACAATGCTCCCTGTCACAGTGCGTTCAGTGTCTCTCAGTTTTTGGCGTCTAAAGGCATCGCAACGTTACCACAACCGCTCTATTCACCAGACATGTCACCCTGCGACTTTTTCCTATTCCCCCATATGAAAAAATTCGTCAAAGGTCGACATTTTGACTCCGTTGAAGATATCCAAGAATCTGTGACGAGGGTACTCGGAGAGGTCCCACAAGAAGTGTTCCAGAATTGTTACGAAAACTGGAAAACTCGCTGGAATAAGTGTATAGATGCGGGAGGGGACTACTTTGAAGGGGATCGCAGCGATGTACCTTAATTTTTAAATATACTCGATTTTTGAATTTTGTCGCATTACTTAATTGTCTGACCTCGTGTGTAGAAATGTATAAAACATAATTTATTTTAAATATATTCATTCAAATTCGTAAAAAGATTTCGTCGTCCATTTAATGTGTTTATTATAAAACTTTAAACGATTGAGGACAATAATAAAAAAAGACATATATTTTTATGATAAACAACAGTAAAAGCATTCTATAAATATTAAATTAAAAAAATGAACATTGCTGTTTTTTAAACGTAGAACATAGGAATTAGTTTGTTTCACTATGAAGAGAATAAACTACATATAAAATATTGTACGACCGCAGTAAAATTAAAATAAATGAACACGGTTTCATATTTCAGATTTAAGAACAATGGGAATATACTTGTGGGCAGACATAAAATATAATGGAATAAAAGTCGTATATGTCTCTCGTTCATTTCTGACCGATGAAAGGGGAAAGAATGTGTGTGAGTATATATGTGTATATATATATATATATATATATATATGTGTGTGTGTGTGTGTGTATACATATATATCTGCCTTAGAAATAGCTCCGCTTCGGTTATCTTTGCAGACATAATATCGTTTTTATTCCGACAACAGAGTGGCCTTTATCTGGAGCTATAAAAATATGATAGATAAAGTGAGAAATGATTTGTCTTTTGGGTGTAGATGAAAAATGTTACAGTATGTTTTTAGATAAGCGATTTTTCAATAATTGTTTTAAATAACTTTCACTAAAAATATATAAAAATATTTTTAATTTCCATTGAAATCCAATCAGTTTGAAGATTATTAATTACTTAATTTGAAAGTTTTTTCAATAATCATTTAAATTTGTCTACAGTATATATTCAAAATTCAATCTTAAATACTTTTAAAATATATTTTCGGAGCTTAGTGAAACTAACAGTCATTTACCTACCGAGATTTTTTGAAAAGTTATCGGATATGAACACATGAAAAAAAATGACAGATTCACTATGCATACAAAATATAGTAAATTCCATCTAAATTTGTGTTTGATTAAAAAAAAAACTATATACCTTTCCCCATACACCACCCTATTCACGTTTCTTTTTAATAAAACACAAATATAGGCATCACATTTGGGTCACTCTATATTAGATAATTAACTCTTTTGCACTACAGCTCTGAATACGCTACTAGCATTATTCATCTGAGACGTTCAATTGACAACCGATTTGCACAACGATAGTTTTTGTATTTTTTTTTATTATTGATTTTACTTAGAAATTATGTGAAATGATGAGACAAAATATAGTATTATACATTTGTACTGTAAATAAATTGAGATAGTTCATAGATTTTTTTAATTAATATGGTAATCTTTAAAATGATCTATACATAATAGTACATCGCAAATATCGCATTTCAAAACAGTTTCTCTTCTAAAGGACTTAGATAAACATACATTGCATCGCTTTGATGTTTTTCTTCCCTTTGCTTCCGTTTGTGGTATTCTTGTGGGAAAGTGCCGGCCAGTATACCTAGTTATTGAATCATTCATAGATGATGTTTCCCTTATCCTTTTATTTTTTAAATACTTGTCAATAATTTCTTCCTCTAGTTTTTGCTTATAAATGTGGAAAGCTCGATCCTTTTCGTTTTTCTTGAAGAGGATATAACTATTTAACATTATCATATCCACAAAATAAACAAATATTTTTTATACGCTTTGCTACATCTCCGCATTGTGTGAAATTTACACAATGCAGAGAATGAGAGGACGCTTATATCAATTCCACCCATATTTTTATTATAATCTATTAGGAGAACCGGAAAGTAATGTCGTTTCTGCGCATGTCGATATTCGTTAGTCGTTTATCAGCTCATTGTGTACTTCAAAGTTGTGCTAAAGGCATTTTAAGGTTAGAGTGACTTGTTTACTCGTAAATAATAAAATCTTAATTTTTTTTTGCAATTTATGGTGAAATGGCCAGCCAAATACCAGAAGAGGTACATATCCGGCATTGTATGCTTTTTGAGTTTCACAAGGGTAGTAACGCAACGGTTGCTACCAAAAACATTTGCGATGTTTATCCAAACGCATTAGACGTTCGTAAATGCCAAAGGTGGTTTTCTAAGTTCAAATCCGGTAATTTCGATCTTTCCGACTCGTACCGATCAGGAAGACCAACAACTTTAGACAATGATATGTTAAGGGCGGAAGTGGAAGCAAATCCGTGTCAGACAATCGAGGAACTGTCAAATACTCTTAACCAACCTTGGTCGATCATCCAAGAACATTTGCAGCTGATTGGTAAAGTAAGCAGAGCAGGTGTTTGGGTCCCGCATAATCTGTCCGAAGAAAACAAAGCTAACCGATCCACCACATGCGACTTATTGCTTCAGCGGCACAATACAGAAGCATTTTTTGATCGCTTGATCACTGGAGATGAAAAATGGGTTCTCTATGATAATCCAAAATGCAAAAGGCAGTGGTTCTCTCCGAATGAATCGCCACGAAGTACAGCTAAGCCAGGTTTACACCCCAAAAATGCGCTTTTGTGTGTTTGGTGGAGTATTCGTGGGGTCGTTCATTTTGAAGTGCTCAAACCTGGACAAATTGTGAATGCAGACCTTTACTGTGAACAATTGGATCGAGTAAATCAATCTTTAATTGAAAAGTGCACAGTGATTGTCAACAGAAAAGGTGTTATTCTGCAACACAATAATGCAAGACCGCACTGCGCAAGACGAACCCTGGAAAAAATTAATGAATTGGGATGGGAGGTATTGGCTCACCCACCATACTCGCCCGATATTGCGCTATCGGATTTCCATTTATTCCGATCGCTACAACATTTTCTAAGTGGCAAAAAATTTGAAAATTCGAATGATGTCCAAAATACCATCTCCAGATATTTTGCTCAAAAACCAATTGATTTTTATCGATCCGGCATTGAAAATTTGCACACTAGATGACAAAAGGTTGTTGATAACGAGGGTGATTACATTAGTGATTAAAAATAAAAATTTGGTAAAAATTTATCTGTTTGAATTTAATGTAGAAAAACGACATTACTTTCTGGTCCCTCTAATATTATTGCTGTTGGTTTCAAAATTTTTTCTCCACTGTATCGGTTTATTTTTCATGTTTCGGAAAAATCTAAAGAATGCATTCTTGATAATACAACTACATCTTTCTTATCTTTCCATTTTACTACAGCCATGTGTTCTGTTGAAAATATAGTAACTTCTCCTTTTTCTAATCTAACGGATTTTAGTTCTTTAGGAAAAACTTAATGGCAATGAATGTTTCGAACTTTTTAAGTCTCGAAATCTTTCTATATTGCTCATAAGATACTCACGAAATGTTTTACGGTGTGAACATCGTTGTGAGCGTATTATTCCGCGATTGGTGATAACGACAGTCGTTATGTGCGGATTATTCTGCTTACGGATACAAAAGGGTTAAGAAAAATCTGTTGCTTTTGAAATTAAAATAAGAACGCTTGTATTTTTGAAGTGAAACTTCTTTAGCGGCGTTGGGGTAAAATTTTTACTTGACGCGGAAACCACTTAATTGTGATCTACATTATTTCAGCGGTTTATTTGAATTTGCATAAATGCTTAGACGATAGAGTGAGAAAAAGTCCATCACGCATACGCACTCTTTTAGCATGTGATTAGATAGCAACGGCATTGTTAACTTATTGCAGGCAGCACATTGTATTTTTATTATTTGAATGATTTCATTATTCTGTTTAGTAATTTTTATATACAATTAGTTGTTGTTAATTGTGTTTACTACTACATTTCTTCATTTTGTTACTTGCTTTATTCTGAAGAATTTGTTCATCTACGAGTTTTAGGCATACGCTTGTCCGTGTACCTTTTGATTACTTTATTGAAAAGAAGTTTCACTTCTGGCATGTGTATATGAGTACACATACCCTTTTTTTACTTGAAATAATGTTATTTGTCAAAATATTTACTTTCACATTGAACTATCATTTTCCAACAAAAAGAAGATTTAAAATTTTCATTTTTATCAAAACTCACAATTATTATTTCGAAACAATTGAAATATATTGTTTTTCAATAAGAATGTCAGAACTTTGACAGCTAGTGGCAGCCATGTTTAATTTTTTTAAGTTAATTTTAGCATTTCAACTCAGTATAGTTTGGCAAATTATCATGGAATGTTTAACACTTAATCAATATTTGCAAATTGTGTAAACTTCAATATACTTATTGGAAAAAAATTAATGAGTTCATTATTTCACGAAATGGATCAATAAACTATAAACTAATGTTTTCACATAACCTCACAGAAAGTAATCCAATGGAGTTAGATCACATTATCTTGGTGGCCAATTGATGGGTCCATTTCGTGAAATAATGGACTCGTTCAACTCTTGTTTCAATAAGTCTATTGAAGTTTTTACAATTTCTAAGCGTTGTTGAGTGTTAAACGATCCATGATAATTTGCCAAACTACACTGAATTGAAATGTCAAAATAAGTTTAAAAAAACTCAAATATGGCTGCCACCAGTTGCCAACGTTCTGACATTCTTATTGGAAAACCCTATAATTTTAATTATTATTATATCATATGAAAAATCTGTAATATATTTTTTGATTTTTGATTACTTCATTCTAAGGATATTTTTTATTATTGTCTTGAATGTGGTTTTTAATTTTAATTTATTCGTTATTTTGGGACTGTGGCTGATTTACTTTACACAAATGAATTTCAACCCCAACACCACAATAATTAAAAGTGTTCATTAATCACTTATTGTTCACTTATTATTTATAATTATATAGTCTATAATATATCGGCTAATGCATTTCGATGGAGACGCCATCATCTAGCTAGATTTCAACAGAAAGGCTCTGACGATGATGACGTCGCTATAGAAATGCATTAGTCGATATAAATATAAACTATATAATTATAAATAATAAGTGAACAATAAGTGATTATTGTACACTTTAAACTATTGTGGTGTTGGGGTTGAAATTCATTTAATTTATTTATTTTAAATAAATTATCTTTTCTGGATTATATTTATATTGATCAATAATGATTGGAAGAAACACATAATTATCGATGATTTTGATAAATATAAGGTACTCCAAATGAGATTGAGGATATAAACCAGAACTGAAGATTACATCTTTTAGTCTCATAAAAGCCATCATGTATTATTGTAAGATTTGTTTTTATTAATCATAATTTTAAAAACTGTTAAGTGTTAATAATTCATAATCAATAGAGATTACCTATATAACATAAATTACTCGAATTGAATGAAAAAATATAACAGACCATAAAGTACAAATTCCTTAATTAATTAATAAATAAAATATATGCGTTTATTCAGAAGAAATATAATCATTTCTAAAAAGATTTAACAATGTATTTTAAGAGAAAAGTTTTTGATGATAACATTCTCTCGGTAATAACATATGGTGCCAAAACTTATACACTTAACACGAAGATAGTACAAACACTTCAAATAATAGAGAACTCGAAAATGTGTATTCTCAGCTGTATATAAAAGAATCGGAAAATTAACTTCTTGATAAAACAACAAAGAAAGTTTTCAATACTATTTAAAGAACCGAATCATGAGAAACGAAACTAAGAACGAAAAAAAATATACTGGATGCGTATAAATTTAAAACCGACGAATGTGCGATTTTATATGTAAGATAAGAGGATGAAATTAAAAAAATATAAAGGAATAATGTTAGAAGTATAGTTGTACTCAGATATATATATATATATATATATATATATATATATACATATATATACATACTTTCTTTCATTCAGCAATGAACAATAAATGTTGATAAGATACTCGTATCAAAGTAAAAACGAATCTAAATCCACTTTATATATATATATATATATATATATATATATATATATATATATATATATATATATATATATATATATATATATATATATATATATATATATATATATATATATATATATATATATATATATATGTATATATGTATGTATGTATGAAGTAAAAAGAAGACTGGCGTTCCTTGAGAAACCACTTTGAGAAGTATTACACTTAATTTATTTAATAGCACTGCCTTTGCTTTCATGTTGACATAAGTTCATTCATGCGCTATGTATATTTATATAATTTAAAAATATAAAAAATAAAAGAATAAAAAAATCATGTGTCACATAGGATTTTGTTGAAATATTATAAATAATTTTTTAACATGCATATTTTCTATATCTACTTCATGTATCAACTATTATTGAATCTAATATAAAATATCGGATAATATAAAATGTCGGATTTCTCATCAGTCACAAGTTGATCGTTCAAGTGATTAGTTCTATGTTTAAAAGTTATAAGTTTTTTTGTGTTCATTTAAAGTTCATTTAGTTTTAAGTTAGTTATTTTTTGAAAAAAATTTGGATAATTAATTTTTGCAGACATTTTGTATAATGGTGTTGATCAAGAATTAAGGGTTATTTTTTGTACGAGTTCAAATTGGGTAAAGTGCGGCACAGGACGTTTTCAATATTAATCAGTTGCGCTGGCAATTAATTAACATGCACGCGTGGCAAATCCGTCCAAAGCAATTCGCAGCGAGTTGGTATTTGAAATCATTTTTTTATAAAGTTTTAAATACACAAGTTATGAAACTCCAATCATCGATTATCACTTAGACAAAACATTTGAAGGTTAAGAAGTGAAGTCATCATCTGAAGAACAAATTCGTCGACTTAGCAATCTGATGAACAACGAACAACGAGTTAATTCATCCGAAGGACAAATTCGCCGACTTAGTAATCCAACGAACAACGAGTCATTCATAAGGACAAATTCGCCGACTTAGCAATGCGACGAACAATGAACGAGTTATGAAATTCTAATCATCGATTATTACCTAGACAAAACATTTGAAGGTTAACAAGAGAAGACATCATCCAAAGGACAAATTCGCTGACTTAGCAATCCGACGAACAATGAACAAACGAACTATTCATCCGAAGGACAAATTCGCCGACTTAGCAATCCGACGAACAACAACAGGATGCAGACCAGTTAACTATATAAGCCTTGTATAAATTAAATTGTATTTACTATTTTTAAGCGGGTTTTGAAATTTTTCCTGCAAAATGGACACATGAACAAACATTATTACCGAAAATTTACTGTCAATCAATTATATAGCATAATATGTAGATAATAAGCTAACTCTAAGCACAACATTGTAACAATAATTGTACAAAACAAGTCAAAAAAAATTGTATTTAGTATTATTGTTGTATTCAAAGAATCATCTAATAAACTCCACTTGTGATTTTTTAAATCTTTCGTAACACCGAAACCAAAACTCACACACACATTAACATTATAGTAAAACTCTTAAATTGATTAACAAATTTATTAATAATGTTAATAATTTTTGAAAAGGAGTATTTCTTGGGTTTTGGTACGTTTGTTATTTTACCGAATGGAATAGAGGTATTAAAAAATTCCATATCCATTAGATAAAAGAATATTTTTCTGTAACTTTTGCAAATTTTCTCATTAAAGGAAAAGATGATAAATAGTTATCTTGCAGGTTTACTCTATCCATACCATCATTGTAATCTAAAACTATATTAGGTTTTGTAATGTTTCCATTTTGGTCGGTATAATTTTTAATTTTTTTCATTTTTGTTGTAATTATTTCTGCTTTGGAATGTTTTGAAGAAAGTAAATATATATCTTTTTTGTTCTTCAATTTTACAGCTAAGATACCATTGAAAGATCTTGAAAAAACTTCAAATCTTTTTCATTTTGTAGCTGCGAGATTTTTTGGCATATTCTTTTTATTAGATCTGACTGTTCCGATAGTATTATTTTTTACAAATGAAATTTCCAATACATTTTTGGTGACGAATACCAATTACCTAAAAAGAGGGTGTGTCCAAAATCAACAAAAGGTCCATATAAATCCAGTACAATATTTTCTGATGCGCTATTATCAGAATAAAATAATTCTTGGATAAAATAGTTCTTTATAATAATAAAAAAATTGTGTATTATAGTTAATTGATTATATTATTCAATGAAAATATTTAAAATTAATGAAGTTCTACAAAAACGCACTTGTATGCCTTCAAAACAAATGTGTGACATTTGCTAACAACTCCGATGTTATATTTAGCAAAGATTATACGACGTGCTATGCACGTCATATCGGCATTTGGTACAGATAGCAGTCGACGTGCATAGCACATCATTCCAGCGCAAGTGTTTAATACTGTGTTTGGCGATGGTACCGTTAATGATGAACTGTACAGAGATGGTTCGAAAAATTCTGTTGTGGAGAAAAGGACTTAAAAAATAAGCTTCGCGGAAAATCACCTGTCCTTGTTGATGATGACGTTCTTCGAGCGCTGGAGGAAGCTGATCTCTCTCGAACATTGTCTTCTTTCGCAGAAGAACTTGAGGTTTGTTATGAAACCATCTCAAGAACATGGGCAAGGTTAAAAAGTTCGATAAATGGGTTTCACATAATTAGAATGATTAGTAAATGCAGCAAATATTTGAATTTTGCAGTTCGTTTTATTTGAGGAACAATTGGACACCCTTTTTGAGAAGAATTGTAAGCTGCGATGAAAAATGGATCAGTTATGGCAATAGAAAGTGATCAGGACAGTTGGTTAATCGTGATGAACATCCAGAATATACACCGAAGCTATCTCTACATGGCCAAAAGATTATGGTGATAGTATGGTGGATTGCAAGGGGTATCGTTTATTATTCATTCTTTAGGCCTGGAGAAACAATAACTGCTCAGTCATATTGTCTTGAAATTGAAGAAATGCATAGAAAACTTATCCAAATGGATTTGGCATAACCAATACACATTGACCTATTCTCCTTCACGATAATGCAAGACCGCATGTAGCACAAATAACCTTGCAAAAGTTAAACGACTTAGGCTACGAGATCCTATCGCATCGTCCATATTTGCCTGATCTAACACCAACAGATTGCCACTTATTTCGCAGTTTGGAACACTACATAAGAAATAAGACCTTTCGTGTAATATGAATGAGGTCGAAAGGACTTTTGCAGACTTTGTGTCTTTTAAAGATCGCGACTTTTTCGAAAGTTTTTTTTTTTGTTGGAAACGCGTTGGAAGAGTGTATACAAGCTAATGGTGCTTATTTTGATTAATAAAATGTTTATTCGAATTAAAAAATCAATTTTTATTTCTTTTTGAATAATCTAACATTTCATATTACACAACCTAACATTTCGTTTATGATTGAAAAGAAATATTTAATCTATGTGTATATTTAAATAATTTATATTTATGGTTTAAAGACGTGTTTGATTTTTTTTGGATCACAAAATTCATGCTTTTTAAAATTATTTTCTGAATCTGCAATATGCAATTAATTTGTGTTGTTTTTTTTAATAATTTTTTTCAATTATCTTCCCAAAAATAACCTATTTATCAGAGAGGAAATTTGTTGCAAATAGAATTATTTAAAATAGAAAAAATGAGTACTATTGGTACACTTGACTATCAGTAATCAGGTCATGGGTAATTCAATTCCACTGATTATTTAGATATAATTTCTTCAAGTGTGTCTGTATCTAAGAATTGAGTTAATTTTATACGAAGAGTTGTTGTTTTCTATATTGAATTTGTATCTCTTTAAAAAGAAAACTAAATTGTCATATTGCCATTGCATATTTCTTTTAGATCAAAAATATTTGAAATTTTAACAGTTAATGAGATCTGTCTAAGATGGAATGAATTTATGTATGTGTTACGTCTTTATGTTTCTTATTTATATGTTACTGTGCTTTTATTCTATAAATTCCTCTCTAAATATAGGGTTTTCAAATAAGAATGTTAGAACTTTGACAGCTGGTGACAACTATATTTGAATTTTTTAAAGATCATTTTGACATTTCAATTCAGTATAGTTTGGAAAATTATTATAGAACGTTTAACTCTTCAACAACGCTTAGAAATTGTAAAAAAATATTATAAAAATCAATGTTCGGTTCGTAAAATTTATCGTGCGCTTCGTGAAACTTAACACAATCGTTCAAGTGATTGTGGCATTTTATCGAATTGTTGAAAAATTTGAAAACAATTTTACTCTACATATATGCAACAATGCCTGTAAGACTAAGGAGTGCGAAAAGTGAGGTTAATATTGCTTCTGTTAGTGAATATTTCAAAATGAAACTGGAGATCACGTTACAGTAACTGGAGTGCTTTACCGAACCGTGATTAATGATTTTTTTCCAAAAATGATTGAAAATGGTTGGCACGATATGTGGTTTCAATAGAACGATGCTACGTGTCATACACCTATGGAAATAATGACTTTTTGAAACAAAAGTTTAATGAGTCTATTATTTTACGAAATGTGCCCATCAATTGACTATCAATATTATGTGATCTAACTCCATTGGATTATTTTTTGTGGGGTTATGTGGAATCATTGGTTTATGTTGATAAATTACAAACAACAGACGCAATAAAAATGAACATTGAACGTGTAATTCATGAAATTGTACCGAAATTATGTGAAAAAATGACTAAAATTGGACTAAACAAATGCACTACATCATCAAGCGAAGTCATGGTTGTCATTTGAGAAAAACTGTATTTAATCATTAATGCCATAGAAAATTCTTAAAAATAAAAAATTAATAAATAACTAATTAATTGAATACTTTTTTTTATTTCCATTTAAACTTCTGAAACGATTATTGGAAATTTCTCTCTCTCTCTCTCTCTCTCTCTCTCTCTATATATATATATATATATATATATATATATATAATATGAAAATCTTCTATTCAAGGAGATAATACGTTTATATAATGGAATTTAATTTTAATTAAGCTTTTATTTTTGCCCTTACGAGAAAATTAATAAACCGCTACATAAACATCTATGAAAATTATATTCGAATTTAATTATACATAATGAGAGGATAATGAAACGTTACGATAACATTATAAGTTTTAAAAGATAAAACGATTTCTCACATAAGTACTTACTTAAACAAGATATGTACATATTAATAGAAATATATTTTACTGAAGATATATTTTCTTTTAAAATAATTATAAAGAACTTTTTTAAAATTTATTAACACGATTTAATTAAAGTGTATAATAGATGACATTTAAAAAATGAACTTACATTGAATTTTCAGTATAAAAAAGTCAACGAAATGAATTGATTTAGAAAATAAAAATGATAATACTATCGAAGAAGAAAGTTAAATACTTGTATACTTTTTCAATTTATTTTTTATTTTTCAATTTATAATTAATAATAGAACGTAAAAGAATAAAAACA
Source organism: Neoneuromus ignobilis (assembly GCA_029203775.1). Lineage (NCBI taxonomy): Eukaryota > Metazoa > Arthropoda > Insecta > Megaloptera > Corydalidae > Neoneuromus > Neoneuromus ignobilis. The sequence continues at coordinate 12,708,634 of CP092089.1, read as the reverse complement.
TATTTTATGAATGAATATTTAAACGTTGTAATTAACATAATCACATGTCAACGATTTATTAGTCAGTAAACACATATATAAAACATTCGTCTATTTATATTGTTTTCAAAGTTACATGTAATTATTTCCATTTGAAGATATTTTATTGTTCTACAAAGGGTTCAGAGATAAAAGAATATAGAGAATGAAACTGGAGGACATTTTCTGATGAGTCGAGTGGACATTTTTGGTTGTTTTTGTTTGTTATCAAAGCGGAAGCGAGATTTTGATGTGGAGTCGTAAAAATAAATGGAATAGACGTAACATTTTTCCTTTCGTCTCTTAATATATGTTTTTAGTGTATTCCCTTTATACTGGATTTCTTTTTTTTCGGCGTGGACATTAATAACGTAGAGTTTATATCGATGAAGTATGTACATAAAAAGTGTATTCTATTTCTTCAGGTTAAATGTGAACATATAAATGGATGAAATATTTATGTAGTTGATATTAAAAAAAGAAAAAAACAACACTTGTTTTGCAAAAAAGGGTATTATTAAAAATGTAAGTTAATGTGATATATTTCAGTCGACAGTGACATATTTTGAATGAACAGAAAAATGCGAAAATTTCAACAACGTTATGTTGCTTCGAGATAAGCTTGTTTTAATTAAAATCTTCTTTTTTATATAATTGACACAAGATTAAAATAATAACAAGTATATTTTTTACAAACAATTTCATCAGAATAAAGTGACTGTGTTCTTTGAGACTGATAAGTGTTATATAAATATATAGAGTTTTTTAAGCGTGATAGAACTTTAAATTGAATTCCTATCGAAAGTTTTATCTAACCTAAAAACAGTCTATATATATATATATATATATATATATATATATATATATATATATATATATATATATATATTAAGAGTACCTATAAGTAATATTGTTTTTTTCTAATTCTAAAAACATTGCCATCTACTGACAATAATTTCACTTCATATAACATAACCTATATTCTAGTTAACTACATTGATATTTAGTGTTTATTGTTAAATTTTGAAAAAAATTAGATGTATCCTATAAGAATGGAAGAATAAAGTGTGGATAAGTTCTATATTAGACATTTTATACTTTATGAGTTTCGAAAGCATTACAATACCACTGATGTCACAAATGCTATTAATGCTGTTTATCCTGGTGCCTTGGATAGCAGAAAATCTCAGCGTTGGTTTTAAAAATTTAAGAACGGTGATTTCAATCTTTTCTACTGTATAAAATCTGGAAGACCTGTTGAGTTTAATAAGGATCTATTCTTGGCTGAAAATGAAACTGATCCCAAACAAACCATCCAGGAATTAGCCACAAAAGTTAAAACTTCATGATTAACAATACAACGGTGTTTAAAACAACTGAACAAAGTGCAAAGAGAAGGAATGTGGTTGTCATATCAACTTTCAGTTGAAAACAAAATTCAACGTGTAGCCATCTGCAGTGCACTTTTGTCCAGGTTAAGCAGAGATCATTTTCTTCAACAAATTGTTATTAGAGATGAACAGTGGATTCTACACAGCAATCCACATAAGAAAAAACAATGATTAATACCAGGACAACCACCTTTGCCCACTCCAAAACCAGGTTTTCACCCTAAAAAGTGTTACTGTCAATATGGTGAGATTTTACAGGAGTTATTCACTCTGAGGTTCTGAATCCTAATGAAACCATAAGTGCTGAATATTATTGTGCTCAGCTTGGTAGACTAAACATGATTTTAATTCAAAAATATTCAAGACTGATTAATCGAAAAGGTGTTATTCTGCAGTATGACAATGCAAGATTTCATAGTGTCAATGAATCACCCAAGAAAAAATCAAAGAGTTAGGTTAGGAAGTACTTCCTCACCCACCGTATTCTCTTGATGTTGCACCATCAAATTACCATCTTTTCAGATTTCTTTTACAAAGAACTTTTTTCCACGAAGAAAATGTTCCATAGGGAACATTTTCTTCGTGGAAAAAAATTTCCAACTGCGACAGCTATCAAACTGCACTCGAAGAATATTTTATTTCAAAATCACCCTCATTTTCAAAATCACCCTCATTTTACAAAAAGAGAGAAAAAAGTTTGTCAGAGAGATGGGCGAAGATTGTTAATAACGATGGAGATTGCATTATAGATTAAAACTGTATTAACTTTTAAATAAAATAAATTTTATACAGTATCAAAGAACTTATGGGTACCCCTAATATATACAAAAAGTGTTTTCTTTAGGTTAGATAGAACTTTCGATAGGGATTCAATTTAAAGTTCTATCAAATACCTTAAAAAATACCTATACAAGGTGTATAATTTGCATTAATTATACTTGAAACAATTATTTAATTAGCCGATAGTTACTATTTTCATATACTTGAATTAATTTTCAGAATAAATAATAATTACATGGTTTCCAATAAGTATTATTTTCGAAAACTATCGTATCGTACTTATCGTATAGAAACATACAGTTAAGTATGTACATAGAAATAGCAGTGGTAATAATTCGTATATTACTATATGTTTTTAAAAATTCATTAAATAAAACAAAATAAGAATTTTAAACTTTTATGTATCAAACTTTATTGTTAACAAGTTTTTTGCAATGTGAAGAAAACCGTTTATCAAAGTTAATTGAAGATTTGATGAGTTATCCTCTCACTGTTAGAGAGACTATAGGAAGATAAAAATCTGATTTCATTTGCGTAGAAGTTTTTTATGCTTTCTTTTCGTAAGAGCTGCCATGTATCGGTCTTAATGTGATGATGTTTTTATTATCCAATATTTTTCCACGCTTCTTTTCTATTTTTTTGCATTAATAATAATTTGTTCGTATTTAATTATTTCTGTTGAAAATCTAATAACATTTTGAGTAAATTTATATATTTTGATGAATTTTAATAAAATTGCTATGAAATATTTTTATCTATACACATTATTTGTAAATATGTATTACAATTTTGTAATACTGTTTTATTAATATTTGAAATTATATTATGATACGATATTAAATGATAAACATTATATATTTGATTTTTCTCATTTGGGTTACTTATATACATAAATACATATACATATATATATATATATATATATATATATATATATATATATATATATATATATATATATATACTCGCTCGAAAAAGTCTGAGTACACCTATCAATACTGATATATTTCACAATAAAACAAACTCATTAATGTAAATTTGAAAATAAACATATTTTTTTATCAATTCTATAAACTCCTAATTATTTATATATGACAAATCAAAACATTTTAAATTTATAACAAATAAATTAAAAACTAAATAACAGAAGAGTTCATATAAATTGAGCAAAAAAAAAAGTCAGTGTACATATTTTATTAAACGGTAAATCATCAATTTTTTTGCAATATTTGCACTTATTGTTGTTTTAAAATTATCACAGTTTTATGTCATAGTTCGTATGTTGCAATTGAAACACTAAAATATCATTTTTAGTAACTAATAATAAAGTTTTTTGCAAAAAATAAATAAGATGAAATTCAAAAAAAGGAAATTTCTTTTAGTGAATGTAAAATTATTTTAAAGTTAGGAAAAGGAGAAAAAAGTTTTCATGAAATAGGAAAGGGTGTTGGAAGACAACATTATTTCATTCAAAGGGTAGTAATCAATGTTAAATCCATTTCGAAACCACTTTCTAGCCGATCTTCGAACTTAACATGTAGATAAAGGAGTAATATTGTAGATTCAATAAAAGAAATCCCCGAATAACTGCACCACGAATTACAAAAGATATTAAAGTACTCTTTAAAAATCAAATCTGTGCTGATATTGTGCGAAAATATTTAAAAAGGGTGGGTATCATGAAAGTGTTGCGCGTAAGAAATCATTTATTTCATGTATCAATAGATAAAAACAGATTGCATATGCAAATGAAAACATTAATTAATTAGTAAAGTTTTGGGAAAACATGATTTTCTCAGATGAGAGCAAATATTACATTTTTGGAATAAAAGGACTGAAAATTGTATGTAAATTACTGAATAAAAAAAATCTTGCTCCTACTGTGAAATTCGGTGGTGGTAGAGTAATGATATAGGGGTGTATAACAAGTAAGGGCATGAGACAACTAGAATTTTTAGTATCCACGATGAATAAATATCCATACTTAAATATTTTAAAACGAAATATAAAGCAAAGTGCTGAAAAATGAAATCTAGATCCCGATTATAATTTTTTGCATGACAATGATCCGAAGCACACGGCAGAAGTTGTTGAGCTATAGATATTATATAACGTTCCGAAACAGTTGCATGCACCTTCCCAATCTCTAGACCTAAATCCTGTACAGCATATTTGTGATTTTCTTAAACGTAGAATTCGCCAACATGGCATAATTTCAAAGAAAATGTTGAAGAAAGTTATAGAAGAAGAGTGGAATAAGATTAGTACTAAAGAAACTACAAAAATGGTATATTCCATGAAAAAACTATTATAGGAGGTTTTTAACACTAAACCTACCACGAGGGGTCAAATGACCCTTTTTAAACTTTTTTTCAAAATTTGTCACATAAAGCGTTATCACATCGCTAGTTGACTTTATGACTTTTAATATAATTTACATACAATGCATTTTTCAATATTTACTCCTCTCTTGTTATTTTTTTTACCGAGATATATATGTAATCTGCCTTAACTACCGCAACGGGTCATTTGACCCGTGCAAAGATTCATATGATATCATGAAGATTTGTATGTGTGGTTGTGATACAAAACCATTGCATTAGACATTTTTGCTATTCCATCATATATTTTGCTGTACTGCGTTATATTTATTGTTGGCTGACGAATGAATAGCGAATTTCACTCTACTCCAAGCGAGCGATAAAAAAGTCAACGAAGCCAGCGTTTACAAACAGATAAATTTGATTTAATCTCTGAAGTATGGTGCAAATTCATCGAGAATAGCCAAAATTGTTACAAGCCTGGGGAACATGTAACTATCGATGAACAGCTTTTCCCAACCAAAGAGAGGTGTAGGTTTACGCAATATATGTCGAACAAACCGGATAAGTTTGGTATCAAATTCTGGCTAGCATCTGACGTCGCACCAAATACATTATAAATGGATTTCCATATTTGGGAAAGGATGAAAACAGAGGAGCTTCATCTCCGCTTGGGGAATTCGTTAGCCAAACAAAAAAGTCCTTCTACTAAGCTCAAAGCATAAATCTATAAGCATCGAAAAAACGGTAAGCGTATACCTGAAACGATCAGATTCTACAATAATACTAAATACGGTAAAATGTCTACACATGACGGATCAAACGGCAAGAAAATACTCCGTGAAATCGAAATCGCAAAGATGGCCTGCGCAGATTTTCTTCAATATTCTTGACCTGGCTGGAATCAACTCGTGGGTTTTATACAGAGAAACAACCGGCGAAAAAATTTCTAGACAACAATTTTTATTCCAATTAGCTGAAGAACTTGCCGAAGATTTTCAACATGAGCAACAAAAGAAAAAGAAATTATACAGAAAACGTCAACAAATTCAAGTTCGGATTCTCGTGTGCAAATGCGAAAAAGGTGCCAAATAGGTTTTATAAATAAATAAATAAACAATTTTGAATCGTTATTTGAAAAAAAATTGTTTTATTCATGTACCAAATTGTGCTAAATGATATATTTTTCGCTATACATAGTAATATATATATAACATTTTAAAGAGGGGTCATTTGACCCGCTGTGGTAGGAATAGGTATACAAGAAGTATCGGTAGGTTTAGTGTTAAAAGAAGAGGCTATCCAATCATTTACTAATTCACTTGAAAAGTTTATTTTACTTTATATTATTTTCGATTTTCATTTTCTATACGCAAACATTTTCTGCTCAATTTGTATGAATTTTTGTGTTTTTTATTTTTTAGTTTTTTATTATAAATTTAAAATGTTTTGAATTGCCATGTATAAATATTTAGTACTTTATAGAATTAATAAAAAATATATTTATTTTGAAATTTACATTAATAAATTTGTTTTATTGAGCAATATATACGTATTGATAGGTATTCTCAGACTTTTTCGAGTGAGTGTATGTATATATATATATATATATATATATATATATATATTAGGTTGGCATATATCTCCCTTCCGCTTTTTTTTTTTTTTTTTTTTTTTTTGTACATTAGCTTCCATCTTTTATTGTTTTATTTTTATGTACAAAAAAAAAAAAAAGCGGAAGGGAGATACTTGAGATATATGCCAACCTATATGTATATATATATATATATATATATATATATATATATATGTGTGTGTGTGTGTGTGTGTGTGTGTGTGTATAAAAAAATTAAAATCTCATGAACGCAACTAATTTGGTTTATTTAATATAATTAATGAATTAGATTTTGGTTTAGTAGTATACAACACAAATAAGTAAACCTTGCAGTAAATTATAAATAAAATCTTGTCGTTTCGTACGATATTTCATTCCACTTTGAAGTTTTGCGCTAATTTCATTTCCTGTTAAAATATAAATTTGATGCACTGCTTTACAAATTGTGTATTTATAGCGCAATACCAAACAAAATATTTACATTAATAAATATAACCGTGCATAATAATAACATCAGTTGATTTTATAAACACATTTATATTTAAAGACGTGCGGATTTATCACATTAGGGGAAACAAAAAGTGTACGCTGTTCACATTTAAATACATATTTAAACTAAATAATTCACTCAATCGTTTTATACTGAAATATAAATCTCACATGTATTGGCTTAATCATTCGGCAATGTAATTATTGTAAAAGGTTTTCTCCAGGCGATCCAAAAACAGTGTTACATCTTTGTAACCGAGCACAAAGACATAAAATAATTACAATTACGGATACCAACTTTGAATTCAATTACTTGATTCAATTAGACATTACCGTAAGACTTGTATAATGTATCAGCAACAGGATTCGAAAATGTTAATATGAATTCGAATAGATAATAACAAATCTCTTACGATATTTTCAGAGACAATGCTCGTGATTAAAGACTGAAACAATGTTACTGGGAATAATTAAATGAAACGCGAGGGCTAAAATTATCATCGGAATATAATAATGAACTTTTATTTTCACAATAAAGTTTTAAATGCAGGAATACACATAGACTCTCTATTTAAAATAATACGTGTCAGTAAGAGAAAATTATCATTTTTATAAGAAAAAACTCTACTCACACATATTATTTATTGTGTAGTATGAAATAATATATTTCATTCGTTCAGTGTTAAATGTAAAATTTACTTTATAATATTTTCAAATACACCCGTCCCTCAATTTACGCGGGATTTTTTTACGCGGCAAATTATACCTCTATTTATGCGGGACTTTTTATACGTAGTCAGATAGATTTCATTTTAAATAATTTTTCATGGATTTTATTATATATTAGAGTGACGCAAATTCTTACTTGAACGTACAAAAGCACGATATAAATATATAAAAGGTTGATTGTTTTGAATTACAGTAGCGATAGTGACACCGAATAAAATTTATCTACTATTGTTTTCTAAAACGTCATTATTTTTTTGTTAAGCTATGTGAAATAAATATGTGTTTCTACAACTTTACTAGCTTTTATTTCCAATATTCTTTCTATTGTACTGACAGACTCAATTTACGCGATTTTGACAAAGCGAAATTTGACAAATTATAACTTTTTATATATAATAATTTACTTTATACTATAAAAATAACTTATCTTTGAAATGATTTTTTTTACCAAAGCATATATTCTTTATTATACTTATTATTATTTTTTGATGTGTAAGTGCTAAAATGTGCCAATCCTCATTTAGGTATCATAGTCCTAAATGGGTTAATAATACCAAAAATGTACTACATAACATGGAATTCCTTTTGAAAGAAAGTAATAAATCAATAAATATAAAAATATTCTTTTATTATGTGTTTTTTAAAGACCAGCCATTTTGACTGGTTTTGGTACAAATAGCTTCATCTTAAGAGGATATTCTAGTCTAGAATTTCGAAAAAATCGATTTTTTGCATATTTTCAAAGTTTAGATCTTTAAGAATATGTCCTTAAGAGGATTTTTCGAAATTCGAATTATTTTCGGAGTTATAGCTATTTTTGTGACGCGCCAACCAATCCGGTCTGGCCGGAACGAATCAACTTTAAACGTGTTTTTCTCGAAACTACTTTTTTCGACACGGTTGACGTGGTATCTCAAGTTCTAATGGACCGATTTACTTGAAATTTGGTACAGAGCTTCTTAATATAACAGTGATTGCCCCCGCCTAGAATTTTTGAAAATTGTGTTCTTTACTATTTTTAAAAAATTCCGAAACTTGAAAAAAATAGGGCAAAAATGACTGTTTTTTCACACTGCCGCCATTTTACGAAAATTTTTTTTTCAATTTCCCTAGGCGGAGATACTACTACAACCTTCTTTTTCAATAATTTCAAAAAATTGTTTGTTTCAGATGACCGGAAAGGTTGGAACCACGTCAACCAGGGGACACCTTTTTTTTCGAGCCCTCATTTTGCCAGCCTGTACCTTTTTCAATTTTGAATTTTTTGTTTTTAATAATACTTTTTTATACTCTTAAAAATGGATAGTAAAAATATTTCTTGGTATTTTTATAGTGCCCGAAAAAACACTTAAAATTCGCGCGTCTAGACTAGAATACCCCCTTAACTGTCAGTAGTTCTAGTGTTGAAAAATTATAGTCATTTCAAAAAACAATATGGTTAATATATTTATAATCTAACAGTGATTTTTTTTAAATATCGATAGTTATTTAGGTTATATAGACAGGTTTTGAAAAAAAAATAATTTTAAAATTTAATATGTGATTATAACAAAATAAAATAAATAAACAATATGTTTTATAGGAATTATTTTTATACAGTGAATAGTGAACGTTAAAAATTCTACATTAAAACTTGTAATAAAATTGAAAATAGACATATTTAAAGATTTTTATAAATAGCTAAAGGTCATGAATGTTCGAGCAGAGGTAATAAAAGTTTAAGGTTATATTAAAAAAAAATTAAAAATGACAAAATAAAATAATTATATTAATAATAAATATTGTAAAATACTAGCTAATTAAAAAAATAAATAAATAATATTTATACGCTTTTTGTAGAACAACAATTTGAACGCAATAGAATTTTTTTAATACGTTAAATGTTTTTATACGAGAGAATTTGCCAGCGGATAAAAGAAGCTTTGTTAGTTTAAAACTTTAATGCCTTTTCACGTTGAAAATGATTTAAAAAATAATAATTCATCAATTATATGAAAAATGTGTAATTATTACTATGATATATTTTTAGGTTTTTAATTAATACTAAAAAACGATATGTTTTAAATATTTGATTATATATATATATATATATATATATATATATATATATATATATATATATATATATAAAACAGATATCAGTTAATTTACATCACTAATATCGAGACAATAATTTTAGTTAACATTAGGTTATAAACCTGGATTACAATTTTAGAATATAAAAAGACCCCTTCTCTGAAAAATTTTAATATCATCATCAGTTTATGTGTATTTAGGACAGTTTATTCACACAAAAGGATTATTATTAAAGGAACTGAACAGGAGAATAAAAAAAGTTTTTGATTAATGTTACAAAGTGTTTTTATTTATGCTAGTGGAACGAATTATAAATATCAAAATAATTCAATGAAATAAGATAATATAAAAATATATGTAAAGATGAATGTTAAGAATAACATGTAGAAATTAGAAGAGAAACCAAATAATTCGAAAAAATATAAACATTTTGAATATTATAACAAGAGAGAAAAAGTTTATAATGTAAACGGGTCGATCATACGAGGGTAGTCCCATAAGTACCCGGCCTGACCTAGAGATGGCGGTAGTTGTTTGAAAAATATCACTGTATTAGAAAGTACACAATCTATAAAGCATATGTTTCAAGTTTGAGGACGCCACGTTGTTTAGTATTTGTTTGGCATCCATCAATAGTGAACGTTTTCAGTGAATTTGTGAAAATGGAGAAAATTGGTCATCGTTACGTGATACAATACTTTCATTTGAAAGGCCTCAGCCCAACCAATATAAAAGCTGAACTGGATTCTACTCTGGGTGAGTCTGCTCCTTCGAACTTATTGCAACGTTCGAGCGAAGAAATCAAGCAAAAACGGCCGCATTTGGCTAAGAAGAAAGTGTTGTTTCATCAAGACAATGCACCAGCTCACAAATCCGTTATTGCAATGGCCAAAATTAATGAATTAAAGTTTGAATTGCTACCTCATGCACCCTATTCGCCAGATTTAGCCCCCTCGGATTATTTTCTGTTCCCAAACTTGAAAAAATGGCTCAGTGGTCAAAGATTTCCCAACGATGAAGAAGTGATGTCGGCAGTTAATGGGTATTTTGAGGAGCAAGACAGTTCTTATTATAAAAAGGGTATCGAACTTATTGAACATCGCTGGGAAAAGTGTATAGAGCTGAAAGGAGATTATGTTGAAAAATAAATATATTTTTTTCCAAAATTTTTGTGTTTTCTTTGTTGGGTCGGGTACTTCTGGGACCACCCTCGTATAGTAAGGAGAAAATCTCCGATGGATAATATAAATTTTTGATTGGGAATACAGAAATAAGAAAATTCTTAAGAATGGGATAGAAATATAGAAAAATCATTACTGTGGGATAGGAAAGAGGTATTTTTTTGTTGAAAGTAAAAAGTTTTGGGAGATATTTTCTTTTAATAGTGGATAGAAAGAGACTTCTTTTGCTGTTGATTATTTATATATATATATATATATATATATATATATATATATATATATACATTCTGGTCTTTTTTTAGTCATATAAAGTCATATAAAAGTTTAATCGCATTATATAGTTAGTTACGATGAATTTATTAGTCGTAAGTCGCTTTAAGTGACTAATAAAACGATTGATTTGAAATTA
>CP092089.1:12667625-12687625 GCA_029203775.1 Neoneuromus ignobilis | reverse complement strand
TTATTAGTAAATATTAACAATAAAAAAATTTACTTCACTTAGAAAAAAAATAATTTATGCATTATTATTTGTACATTTTATGCAAATGAAAGTGGAAATCTTTTAAAAAGCAGTCAAAATGACTTCCTTGGGCAATCTAGTGTTAATATACTAATTCATATTGGCAAAGTAAATAAATTATTGAAAGAATGATGTGTGAGACACTGAAACTAAATATTTCTATTTTATAATTGTGCTCATGTGACTAATTTTAATGTTGACTTTCTATCTAATTAATTTTATTTCAAAAATCAAAATTGTTATAATTTAGAATGACATTTTTCAAATGTTAAATTATATAAGGATATTCGATGTGACGTCTAGATTTGTCTTTTATTAAAAGAAACAAGTGTATAAGATGGTGTATAGAAAAACATGTGTATAGTTTTTTTTTTTTTTATTATTAAAACATAAATCGAGGTGTCACATTTGGATGACCCTATATATTTTATATATTAATTATTTAGATTAAATAGATTTACATATGTATTAAAAAAGGTAGATAATAATAAAACAATAATTTACATAAATATAACACGTATACATATACATACATATATGTGTATATATATATATATATATATATATATATATATATATATATATATATATATATATATGTAGACCATATGTTTGAAACATTATCATTTTCAATTATATAAAAACAATAGATGCGATTATTCTTATCGTGTAATTGAATATTTCCGACAAAATTAATTTATGTATTTTATTAAAAAAGCTTAATAAATTTGAATAACAGATTTTTTACAGCTTAACATGACAAACTTGTTTTTATAATCTTATCTGAAAATGTTGATTAAATTAATTATTACAATGTTGAAAAAATAAAATATGTTCTTTGAAAATAGTACGTTATCAATTATATTTTATTTATTTAATAATATTGTAGAAATTGATAAAAATACATATATTAATTTGGATATTCCAAATACTGTTGTATGTAGTTATTGAATTTTGTATTTACAATAAAAAAAATGAAACAAAGGATTTTTTAAATTTTAGAATTAGCCGAGTAGCTCTAATAAATCCATTCAATGCCCCATGAGCAACTGAAAACGATTGGTGAAGTTATAAAGCTTAATGGGTTCTCTACGAATTGGAGCTTAATCTGAAGTAATAAATAGATATTTGTACTTTTTATCTCTGTAGATCGGAAATGGAGTCAATTCTGAATCAGATTATTGGCAATAAAAATTAATTGTTTATAACAATATTAAATATAGAATAAAACGGGTTAATTATAATGAGACATCATCTTTACAACTAAAGGAAAAACCCTATTTAACCCTTTTACCACGGATTAAATATTTTTAGTTTTAAAATTTCTGTTTCGTTTGATGATCTTTTGATTTATTTAAGTAATGTATTTTTGGGGAAAAAATTGATTTTTATTTTCAGATTTCAAATTTGAATTACGGACACATATGTCCCAGTAGTTTAAGTTGGGCATATTTGTCTCAATAGTAACAGCAAAAATTTTATGGGACACATAGGTCCTGTTAGTGGCGAAAGGGTTAAGGACGATTATAGTGTTGCTTTGGTGGGATATGCATTGATTTATTAATTATAAGCTATTACCAAATATTTAATTCATCATAAAAGCTTTGTATTGTAAATAACTAGACATGTTAAAAGAATATATTGATGAAAAAGATTAGCTTTAACTAACGGAAGACACATCTATCACATTCTCTTGGTCTGGTGTTATCAAATTATTATTTATTCTGAAATCTCCAAAACTATATTAATGGAAAACAGTTTAATACAGGCAGTAATGTCCGAACGGAGGTATATTTCTTTTTAAAGGCAAAATCAAAAATATTTTATCGTCAAGATATTGAAAATTTACGATTAAGATACTAAGAAGTTGTGAATGATAATGGAAAATATATTTTGGATTAGAATTAACTCTTATCGGTCGTATGTCACCTCTGATGTGACATTACAAATTTGCTGGACGTTACAAATTCAATGGACGATGAATTATTCGTAATGGTGATGTTAATTGGCCGCTTAGATCTTGTGATTTAACACCGTTAGACTTTTTCTTATGGGCTTATTTGAAAGATAAGGTTTATGCCAACAAATCAGCAACGATTTAAGAACTAAAGGATGAAATTTGTGCAGCTATAGTTGAAATACAGCTTCATTTATTGAAAAGCGTGTTTCAAAATTTCGACAAAAAAATGGACATCTGCCGACGTAATAGAGGAGGTCTTTTGGCTGACATTGTATTTCATTTATAATTCACATGTTTCTACTTTACATTAATATCAATAAACATGAACTTTTCCTTCAAAAACTGTATTTTATGTATATACCTGATTGAAAAAATTTATAGTCTTTTATATAAAAGTTTCATTATTATCAATCAAAATAAATACACAATTTAAAATGTTAATACGAATTTAATTTATTATTATATTTATTCGATAAAATAATACATTGGTATCGATCAGTTAAACTTTTCAATTAAATGTAAATGATAATAATAGTACGAAAAAAAGTAAATTTACATTCCTTCATATATTTTTCAACTCGACGGATATCGTATTAAATGTGTATTTTTATGTGAAAACCCCAGCGAAACTTCGTGAAACATAATGGTACGTCTAAAAACTTTGCAAGTCAAATACCCAGTAATACAATAAATCAAATCAAATAGATTGTCATTTTTACCGAGAACATCTGCATTTATATATATATATATATATATATATATATATATATATATATATTATATATATATAAGAGAGAGAGAGAATAATATATATGTTCAAAGTTCACATTTAAGTTAAGGTCGGTTTGTAATAGTAAATCGTTAATGTGCAGTTCAAATATTCGTTTTATTTTTTAAACATTAAGGGGGCATTTTAGTCTAGAATTTCGAAAAAATCGATTTTTTGCATATTTTCAAAGTTTAGACCTTTAAGAATATGTCCTTAAGAGAATTTTTCGAAATTCGAATTATTTTCGGAGTTATAGCTATTTTTGTGACGCACCAACCAATCCGGTCTGGCCGGAACGAATCAACTTTAAATGCGTTTTTCTCGAAACTACTTTTTTCGACACGGTTGACGTGATATCTCAAGTTATAATGGACTGATTTACTTGAAATTTGATACAGAGCTTCTCAATGTAACAGTGATTGCCCCAGCTTACAATTTTTTAAAAATTTTGTTTTTTACTATTTTTAAACAATTCCGAAAGTTGAAAAAAAATAGGGCAAAAAATTGACTGTTTTTCACAGTGCCGCCATTTTACGAAAATTTTTTTTTTAAATTTTCCTAGGTAGGGATACTACTACAACTTTCTTTTTCAATAATTTCAAAAAAAAAATTGTTTCAAATGACCGAAAGGGTTGGAATCACGTCAACCAGGAGACACCTTTTTCGAGCCCACACTTTGCCAGCCTGTACCTTTTTCAATTTTGAATTTTTTGTTTTTAATAATACTTTTTTATACTCTTAAAATGTCAATAAATAACTGATAAACAAATGGATAGTAAAAATATTTGTTGGTTTTTTTTATAGCGCCCGAAAAAACACCTAAAATTCGTGGGTTTAGACTAGAACATCCCCTTAATGTTTTTGACATTTTGTATATTTATTAAAATGTTATTTGTATGAATCTTCTGTACAAGAAAAAATATTAGTCGATTAACTAAATTTTGATAAAAATTAATTTGCATTTTTGTTTGGGTTGCATGTTCGAAACGATATGAAAAAAATGAACAGATTATTGCTGTAATTTCACAACAATTTGAATATTTTTTATAGATTTACATAAAATCAAAAAAATATATACAGCCCTAGTTCAAGATTCCCATTATAAGAGAATACAATTGCAATAATTTGCCGGTTTATAATAATTCTAGTCGATTTTTATTCCTCCAATTTGCGTAGGAATAAAAATATCCGTGAAATAGATCTTGATATGCAAATCGTGTTATTTTCTCGTACGAACACTGCCGAACTGAACCTCATGATGGAAGTACTGCTCTCCCGTATTTCGATAATTGTTGCGTTTGTGTACCGTCGCCTTATCTATAATTTAGTTAGTTTCGTTGCGCCGTTGTTGCCTTTTTATTCGTATGCACTGCGCGGCAGAGTCGATTTCGACGCCATCGTGGAAGAATTGATGGCATGACAACCATACACCACAACACAAATGTTTCACGTCGATTCTGTTCGAACCATGCTATAACTACCTCGATGCCACCACGCCTCCGAGTAGACAATTTGCTAAATTGCTCTTATAAATTTGCGGTAATTTAATCATAAGCCTTCGTCGTCATCGTCCTTGTTGTTGCAGTGAAATAGTTAGTCGTTTCGTTGGCTCGCAGACACAACGATACATTATTATCGACACAGACAAACGATGTCACGAATACACCTTTTTTATCGACTGTTTACGAACAAAGAAGTAACGGTCGTTTTTCAATACGGTCGCTGCTCGTTGTACAGCAATTTTTTTTCCTTCTGACCCGATGATAGAAACGTACCGTGGTTTTAAAACAGTTTTATATTTATACATAAATTATGGCAATAATGATCATTATCGTACAGTAATAATAGAAGATAATTACTGTTTGGATGTAGTTTTATTGTGCACGGTTTTATTTAACGATAAACGTATCTAGAAGAATAATATATATATCTATATTCATGGCAATATTTTATGTTATAATCCATACAGTTGACTATTTATATCGTACGAAACGTTTTATAATACAATAGTTTTGATAAGCAGGAGTTTGGATGCAATTTTCAATTATTACAAACATTAACTATGAAAACATTTTGAAACCAAAAATTATTTTTTCCATAATATTTTTTATAAAATCAGAAAAAAGGAGTTGTATAAAATGTAATCAAGTCGATGGGTGGTTTTATTGTTCATGATAAAATTTTGATTTTTTTTATAAAAAAAACTTCTAATTTGGTCTCTAGGAGCTGCCATTGATATATACACATATCCCCCGATTTACACTGAAGATCGGTTCCTCCGAAAACCGTGTAAATCGAAATCGTGGATTTTTATACGCAAAACCGTGTAAATCGAAAACAAACTAAAATGTGCATAATTCAGTTATTTATTTCAACGTAAAATAAAAGTAAGATACTTTGAAAAACATAAAAATAAGAGTACATTCATAAAATGACAAATATATATAGGTATACGAGGGTAGTCCTATAAGTACCCGGCCTGACCTAGAGATGGCTGTAGTTGTTTGAAAAATATTGCTGTATTAGGAAGTACCCAATCCTATAAAGCATATGTTTCAAGTTTGAGGACGCCACGTTGTTTAGTATTTGTTTGGCAGCCATCAATAGTGAACGTTTTGAGTGAATTTGTGAAAATGGAGAAAATTGGTCATCGTTACGTGATACAATACTTTTATTTGAAAGGCCTCAGCCCAACCAATATAAAAGCTGAACTGGAATCTGCTCTGGGTGAGTCTGCTCCTTCGTTTACAACAGTGAAATATTGGGTAGCAGAGTTTAAACGAGGCCGTACGAGCTGCCAAGACGAGCATCGCAGTGGTCGACCAAATGAGGTGACGACTCCAGAAATGGTAAAGAAAATCCACAAAGAGGTACTGGATGATCGTCGACTGAAAGTGCGCGAGCTAGCTGACATAGTAGGCATTTCAAAAAGTGCGGTACATCGCATATTATCTGAAAATTTGGACATGAGAAAACTGTGTGCAAGATGGGTGCCGCGTTTGCTCACACTCGAGCAAAAACAGTGTCGTGAAGATTTTCAGTTGAGTGTTTAGCGAAGTTTCACAGCAACAAAGCAGAATTTTTGCGCCGTTTCATAACCATAGATGAAACATGGGTCCATCACTTTACACCCGAGACAAAAGAACAATCAAAACAATGGACTGAAAAGGGAGAACCGGCTCCAAAGAAGGCGAAGACCGTTTCATTTGCAGGCAAGGTCATGGCGTCGGTTTTTTGAGATGCGCGTGGGATAATTTTCATTGACTATCTTGAAAAAGGAAAAACTATCAACGGCGAGTATTATGCAAATTTATTGCAACGTTTGAGCGAAGAAATCAAGCAAAAACGGCCGCATTTGGTTAAGAAGAAAGTGTTGTTTCATCAAGACAATGCACCAGCTCACAAATCCGTTATTGCAATGGCCAAAATTAATGAATTAAAGTTTGAATTGCTACCTCATGCACCCTATTCGCCAGATTTAGCCCCCTAGGATTATTTTCTGTTCCCAAACTTGAAAAAATGGCTCAGTGGTCAAAGATTTCCGAATATGTTGTTAGTTTTTCTGAAAATTTTCCGACATTTTTCTAGATTTTCACTCCTGCTAATCTCTTCCAACCGTCATCTGATTCACAGTTTTAGCCATCTATCTTTGATAAGCCTATTTCTTGGTCTCCCTTTATTCCTTAGTCTTTATTCCCAATAATTTTTGTCCATTTATTGTTTTTGTTTTTTGCTATATACCTTACAAAAATCCATTTTAATGATTTTTTATTTGTTCTATTATATCAGTCACATTTTTTTGATATATATATATATATATATATATATATATATATATATATATATATATATACGAAGATCGTTTGATAAGTATGGTAAATTTATTTATTGTTTAATTTAATTAATTTAATTTTTCAATTTATTTTTCTTACTTTTTTACCATACGTATCAAACGATCCTCGTATACATATATATATATATATATATATATATATATATATATATATATATATATATATATATATATATATATATATATATATATATATATATATATATATATATATATATATATATATATATATATATATATATATATATGTATGAAT
The DNA here is from genome assembly GCA_029203775.1 of Neoneuromus ignobilis. NCBI lineage: Eukaryota > Metazoa > Arthropoda > Insecta > Megaloptera > Corydalidae > Neoneuromus > Neoneuromus ignobilis. The sequence goes on along the minus strand of CP092089.1, from coordinate 12,680,727 downwards.
GTGTGAGTGTACGTGTGTATGTATATTTTATTTTTATTACACGTTTGTATATTCATCAAATGTTGTGAATTATTATGCTATGTAACATTTTTTCAGTACATTCTATATATCAATTTATTATTATATGAAATTAAATTTAATAAAGCAGTGGTGAGCAACCTGTGCGTTGCGACCCCTTAAGGAGTCGCAGAAAAATTGTTGGGGGTCGTGAAAATTTTGAGAAATTTTCATATTGAAATTCTCAAACCAAACGTTCAGAAAATAGGATGGTAACAGCAAATAATGGGGTCACGTAAAATTTCAGTCTGAGTATGGAGGTCGCAAGTGTAAAGAGGTTGCGCAACACAGTAATAAAGTACTATAATATAATACGGAATTAATTAATATTATTAATAATTTGATAATATGACTATAGTATAAGCTACATAATTACAATATTAATATTCGGTATAAACACTCAAACGGCTTTTCGATTTGTATATCTATATGATAGAGTACACTTTGGGTAATTGAATTTTACAATTTAACAAAATATAGATTACAGTTTTTATGGTTTTCTATTTATGAGTTAATACGTTTTTTACAATTAGTTTTTCATGTAGAAAATTTTAATATTTAAATGAGAATATAATATCATTTTTATATACAACTGGGTCTGTTTTTGTGCGGATTATTTTAATGCGATTTTGAAGTTATGCGATTCATATTTCTTCTTAGTATCTTTTTATATGATTTTTTTAAGAATTTCTTTAAACGGTTGTTTAATTCAATGAAAAGCTCTTCAGTTTTATGAAAAAATGAAGGAATCAAAGTTATTTACTTCCGCTTCTCAAACTGATAAGGAATTTTCGGCTAGCAAAGAATGGTTAACCGGGTTTTTAAAAGGAATGCACTGCATAAGGTTAATATTACGGGCGCGACTGGATCAGCAGATGAAGAAGCTATCAAATTTTTTGCCGACAACGCACCAGGTCATCCATGTTTAAAACATCTAAATGTAAACATGATGTTTTTTCCACCCAATACAACAAGCATTATTCAGTTATTAGATCAAGGCATAATTGTAACTTTTAACAATTTTACGTTAAACGCACTTTTCAATTTATATTGAATAAACTAGAAAATGAGTCAATAACAGTAACTAACGCTTGTAAAAAAATTTCTATCTTTGACTTTATAAATAATGTTGTTTTTGCTATTACTCAAATAAAAGCACACACTTTAAATGCCTGTTGGAAAAAGGCTTGGCCTACATGTCTTGAAAACAGTGCAGCTATTTATTTTCTTTTTTTTTATTCTAAACAGTGCAGCTATTTTATTGCGATGATGATTAAAATATGTATGAAAAATTCTAAAATAAATTACACATATGTACATATTGCTTTGAATAAAATTAAATAGTTGATTAAAAAATCAAGTAAAAAAAAGCTTTGTTTTGTATAATTTTTTGCAGATATTTGAAATTTGTTTTAAGCATTCTTTCTTTCCTGATTTTTTATGCGAATTTTAGAGTAATTTCATTTTGTAGCTTTGGTTTTATGCGGTTTTCGAAAATTACGAAATATATCCTTAATTTTTCAATGAAGTTAAGTCTTTTTTGTGAGATTTTTTTAATGTGGTTTTCTGCGGAACGTATCTACCGCATAAAACAGACCCAGGTGTACAATGTTTTTTTAAGCGTGATAGAACTTTGAATTAAATCCCTATCGAAAGTTCTATCTAATCTAACAAACACTCTCTCTCTCTCTCTTTATATATATATATATATATATATATATATATATATATATATATATACATGTATATATATATATATACATGTATGTGTGTGTATGTACATATAAAGATGTTTTTTGGTTAAATAAACTTTCAATAGGGATTTAATTTAAAGTTATATCACGTTTCAGAAACACTTTGAGTACGTTATTTTTACACAAATTAACTCGTTCGCTACCAGCGTCACACATGTGTGACGACTCGATTTTCTTACCTCAGCCCAGCGTCACAAATGTGTATCGGATCTGTGACGGATTGTGAAACGTCTGGGCTGTGGTGGCGGTTTTTCTCCTGAAGCACTGGTAGCGAACGAGTTAATCATTTACCACAACACAATAAAATGGTGCTTATTTAATAATTACTTAATGCTCATTTTATTTGTTGATACGTGTTTAGATTGCTATTTAATAATTAATGCTTTGAATTAATAAATAATACATCGTTCTATTAATTAATATCTACAATGAAATGAAATGGTGATGAGACAGAAATATAATTTGGTGAATAGAATCAATAACAAGCGATTACTAAAAATTTGTATAAAGTTATCAATAATACTAAGCGGATGGGGATAAATTAATTTTTTATATTAATATGAAATTTTCAATCTACGATTCAATGAAAAATAAATGAACATTAGAGTAAACACTATATTATACAAGAAGTAAGTTTAAAGAAAAAAGCAATGAAATAATATTTTCAATACGTATGCAAATGAATAAGATCTTTTCTTGTAAGTAACGAGACACTTTTAAAAAGATAACTATACAACTACAACTTAATATCTAAAGTTGTTCGAATCAAAAGTACATGGAAGTAAAAACGTCAACATTAATTATAAAGAACAAGTCGAGCGGTCGTAATTTCAAAGAAAAATTACTCTTCACTAAATCGAAAAAAAATTTGAAGATAACATCGAATAATCGTGACCGTTAAAATCGAGCAAGTCCCGCATTTAAATCAGCCGTCGAGTGCAGAAATTCCTGTACATTTCAATGTGATTTTAATATATTTCAAACAATTCTTAATCCTGTAATAGCGCGGCACGTCTTACAATTCCCGCGTTTCGTTGAACTCCCACACTCCGGCGAGTCACGGTTTGTTTAATTATACATTCAAATTTCTTGTACGCCGAGTCTTTAATCATTCAATAAAACCATTAATACAACTCATTTTAAAACGCTTCGGTAGTGATTACCATTAACTTTTTTATTTTTTAATTCCGATGAAAAAATAATGAGAGCAGTACAATGGATCGTTCGTATTTATTTCAATTATAATTAAAATTTGTGTTTACTTGCCCTTTATTTAAAACGGGGTTTTTTAAATATCGTTTTTAAATAAAAATTAATCGTTATTTATCGAGACTACATTCATAAGACTTTCGATATTTCTTGCATTAAATAACTATATACATAAAAAAAATTCACGTTCTACAGAAATAACGCAACGAATTTTAGTCTCATTAATATCAAAGCATTTGGAATGTTACAGGTGATATAAATTACTCCAAAAGAAGTCACGTAAGTACGGAATGTTTTACGATACTGTTCTATAATGCATTATATTATTCTAGATACAATGTTACTGTTTAATTATCTGGAAATTTGGAACTCGACGAGTTTCATTTAGAAGGCTTGTTATATAATTGAACAACCATTAACTTGTGTGTGCGTGTGTTTATATATATATATATATATATATATATATATATATATATATATATATATATAGAGAGAGAGAGAGAGAGAGAGAGAGAAGCGGAAATACAAAAACATTACATTTCGCCAAGCAACAGCTGCTTAAAAAGTGTTTATAAAAGTCGAAAATAGAATTTAAAATCGACTTTTTTATTTAATAATAACTAAAGGATGTTATTTTTAGGTTAGATAGAAGTTTAGATAAGGATAGCTGTCAAGTCAGTTGTCAATTTTCGCGCTATAAGTAACATTTGGATTCAGTACACCGTGGCGAATTATTATGGAACGTTTTACACTTGAGAAATGTTTTTAAATTGCGGAAATTTATTTTAAAAATCAGTGTTCTGTTCGCCAAATTTAAGAGCACAACATTTTGTTCAGTGACGAGGCTCATTTTTGGCTTAACGAACATGTTAATAAGTAAAATTGTCGCGTTTGGATTGAGACCAATTCTGAAGTGATTCACAAGAGCCTATTACATCCAGAAAAAATACCGTAAGGTGTGGATTGCACGCTGGTGCATAACCTGACTTTATTTTTTTTGGAAATAAAGTCGGAGCGCGCGTTACCGTCAATGGTGTACATTACAGAATGATGATTAGTAATTATTATGTTGTCAAGTATCTCCCTTCCGCTTTTTTGCTCTTTATTCAATGCTTTATAAAAAGTGTTACAGTGATCGGATTTAGTTCAAATATGCGCCGTTTTGTTCGATAATCTGGTTCCATCTAGACGGCAACTTCATAATACCCCTCTTGTAGAACCCTCCCTCCTTATTTGCGAAGAACTCGGACAGCCACTTTTCACAAGCCTCTTTTGAGGCCAACTTTACACCACCAAGGGCGTTCGCCATGGACAGGAACAGGTGGTAATCACTTGGCGCTATGTCCGGGCTATATGGTGGATGCGATAAAACCTCCCATCCGAGCTCCCGTAGCTTCTGACGAGTCACCAAAGATGTGTGTGGCCTGGCGTTGTCCTGGTGGAACACTACACCCTTCCTCTTGGCCAATTCTGGACGCTTCTGGTCGATCGCCTGCTTCAAGCGGTCCAGTTGTTCGCAGTAGATGGTAGAATTAAGCGTCTGGCCATATGGAAGCAGCTTATAGTGGATGATTCCTTTGCAATCCCACCAAACGCACAGCAAAACCTTCCTGGCCGTCAATCCCGGCTTGGCCACTGTTTGGGACGATTCACCGGCCTTCGACCACGACCGTTTTCGCTTAATATTGTCGTATGTGATCCATTTTTCGTCGCCAGTCACCATCCGCTTCAAAAATGGGTCGAGTTCGTTTCGTTTCAGCAGCATATCGCAGACGTTGATTCGGTCCAGAAGGTTTTTTTGCGTCAAATCATGCGGCACCCAAACATCAAGCTTTTTTTGTATCCAGCCTTCTGCAGATGGTTTAAAATGGTTTGGTGACTAACTGCCATCTCCTGGGCGATGTCACGAGATGTCACATGCCGGTCTAACTCGATGATTTCCATGATTTGATCGGTATTCGTCGTCACAGGTCTTCCGCCGGCTGGCTTATCCATGGTGTCGTTTTCACCGGCTCTGAATCGTCGAAACCATTCCTCCGCGGTTCGAAGTGATAGAGTACCATCCCCCAAAACACTATTAATCTCACGGAACGTTTCTCTAGCGGATTTGCCTTTAACGAAGGAAAACTTCAAAATAGCGCGAACTTCGGCGTTAGTGAACTCCATGTTTACACGTCTATAACTTTTGAACGCAGTATCCAAACTAATCATGCATAGCGTCGTTTTGTAGGTTATGTAAAGACCTTTCAAATGATGTATAGTGTTGCTCGATACGAGCTCTGTAACGCTTTGTACATAGCCGCGAAATTCAAAAGACAAAAAGGCGGAAGGGAGATATTTGACAACCTATTATTTGTTTCCTAATTTGCATGACATTGATCTGGAAGACATGTGGTTTCAACAAGATGATGCTATATGTGCTCTACTTCGATCGAAACAATACAGCTATTGAAATAAAATTCGGCGATAACGTTATTTCCAGAAATGGACTTGTGAATTGGTCTCCGCGATCGTGCGATTTGACGCCTCTAGATTATCTTCTTTGGGGATATGTGAAGTCTTTGGTTTATGCTGATAAACCAGCAACGATCGAGGTATTAAAAGCCAACATAATTCGCGTTATTGTGAAAATAAGGCCTCAAAATTGATTGAAAAAGTGATTCGAAATTAGACTGACAGAATATGGTATGTCAGAGGTAGTCGTGGTACACATACGAGGGTCGTTTGATAAGTATGGTAAATTTATTTATTGTTTAATTTAATTAAATTTTTCAATTTAGTTTTTCTTATTTTTTACCGTACTTATCAAACGACCCTCGTATATCCAAAATCATTTTTAAATATTAATGCCATAAAATGATCTTTCGAATAATACTAAACAAATGGTCATCTGGTTAGTTAGTATGTATTTTATTTCAATTTAAAATTCTATCACGTTTAAAAAACATTCCTTATATTTCAACATCTACTCTGTTGCTTTCCAGAATTTTTTATTTTGTTATTAATTGTAATTTGTGATAAAAAATTGATATACTTTAACAAATGTGAAGATAAGGGCTGTACTTTGGACAATCATCTTTATGGAAACTAAAATAAAATATTTTCGGTTTGAATATTATATTTATATTTGGTGCGAAAAGGAAAGAATTCTCTATTATGAGCTGTTGAATCGAACGAACATATGTATATGTTAATTAACGTTACGTACGAAATGAATGAATATATTTTAATTAATGTTATGTTTCAAACTTGTCAGAAATCAATAGAAATTTTCATCAAACAATTTTTTGTATTCAAGATATATCCTTAATAACAGATGTTATTTAAATTGTCAGGAATGTATGATTTGTAATGGACAAGAATGTTTGATACGAATTCAAATATATATGTTTGTATATTTACATATACACACCCAATAACCCCCCCCCCCCATATATATATATATATATATATATATATATATATATAGTGAGAGAGAGAGGAGAGTTATTCAAATGTAACGCCTAGATGTGTTTTATTAAAAAGAAACATGTGTGGTTTCTTTTTAAAGAACACAAATCTAGGCGTCACATTTGGATGATCATATATATATATATATATATATATATATATATATATATATATATATATATATATATATATATATATACCTAGCAAGAAGACAATAGATAGATATGAAATGGTGACCAAGAGATAAAAAAGGTAAAGAAAGAGATCATATCTAATATAAAGGGATGAAATTATGAAGCATAGTGGAGGTGAGGATTGGAGGAGATTAGCAGTATACAAGAAATAGAAAGACTCTTGGGATAACATTTAAGAAGAGCCACTAACATTCGATAAAGTTTTCACCCAGCAGTGGGCTGATATAAACTTTTACGATGATGTAACCTCATATATATATATATATATATATATATATATATATATATATATATTTATTTATAAATTAAATATAAAATGAAAAATATTTTTTAATTATTTGGATAATATGAATTCGATCAATATTTATTTTTATATTTTAAATATTTTAATACTTTTTCTATTTTGCAGTTTATAAAAATAACAGTATAAGATATACAAAATGTCTGAAAATTATTCAAATAATTATCCAATAACAAAATCAATCAGGATATATGAAAATATTGAAATTATCTCATTTTACAAAGAAATTTACTAACTTATTATTTTTAAATATCACATTTTTATAAGTTTTCTTACCATATTTTTTTTCAAAAAAAAATCAATTCTATACTCGTTCATAACGAATCTACAGAGGAAAATAAAGTATGTTGAGTGGTTTATTCAAATAAAATACGATATACAGATCTTGTGAAGGTTTTGAACTTGATACAATAGATCGCCTCCATCAAGACCATCCATACGAGATTAAATAAAAAGTACAGAGAAATTGGAAGCACGAAGGAACAGGACTGAATATTGAACATTTGTAACATCGTTACTTTAATTTTTTTTAGATTTTCTGTGTTCGAATTTCTATGTGTATTAGTAAATATTTTATTTAATAACAAGGTTTTTCTATGTGTATTAGTAAATATTTTATTTAATAACAAAGTTCCACAAATAGTTTGAAAATACCATATATATTCGTAATATTAGTAAAATATAGCTTTATTCTATTTAAGAAATATATTATTTACAATGCATGTTTTCAATGTTTCAGTTTAGAAATTCAATTTCAAAGTTTTAATATACAAATTCAATTTTCTATTGAATGCAAATAACATATACAGTGATAACAAATAATATTATTAAATCAATTTCTGCTGTCCATTTTTTTAAAAAAGAAAATGTATTATAATTTCATATACCAATATTAAATTTATTGTTCATAATATATTTATAAAATAAAAAAAATATTTTAAGAAAAAAAATTACAAACAAGCTAAATTTCATTGATATTAGCTTGATATTTTGATAATAATTAACGCAAAAAGTCTTCTTTAGAAAAATAAATACATCTTATTAGATCATCCAAATGAGACTAAATGGTAAAGAATAATAAATAACAGTAAATAAGTAAATATATGTCTAAAACCTTCAATATTATTTGGCCTATCTATATAGGAAAACTGCTATAAATATGATTTAGATGTAAAGAATAAAAAAAAGATTATAGTTTTTATAAACAACGAGGAAAGAGTTTAAATAAAGAGGGAGAAAGTATATGCACAGTATTTAATTAATATATAGATTGTAAGAAAATCGAATGTAAGCATTTCTTTTGAAATTCTCACTTTATATAATGCAAAAATATTTAATTAACGCATCCTATCTATTTTCATCTTTAATAACGAAACACGGATCTTAAATTGTAGAACGAGTCAACAACTTCAAACATCACAGAGGGGGATGGAAAGATAAATGTTAGGAAAAATGTGTAGATATAAAAAAAGAAACGAATGAATTTTATAAACGAAATGAATTTAAGATGGAAATGAAAGAAATAAAACACAATCCATAGGCAAGGAAAATTATTAATTGGTAATTTAAAAATATATAAAGGCTAACGAACAGAATTAGTTTGTTAGGATAAAGATATTAGAAAATTTGGAAGTGTAAAATAAAAAACAAAGACGCTGGATCATTGTATTTTTGAAAGAAATGGGAATAGACATTCATTCGCAAGTGAATAGAAAGGGGTTGATGATGATAACTACAAGTACTTGAGATTATTACTATATCAGTATTAAAAATACAATACTATTAGGCCATGTAATGTGAAATGTCGGATTTCTCATCAGTTATAAGTTGATCGTTCAAGTGATTTGTTATATTTGGGTTTTATTAAAAAAAACATATCTATAAACTATGTTTGGCGATGGTACCATTACTGAACGAATCGTACAGGGATGGTTCGAAAAATTTCGTTGTAGAGAAAACGACTTAAAGAATAAACCTCATTGAAAAACATCTATCCTTGTTGATAATGACGTTCTTCGAGCGCTGGTGGAAGCTGATCACTCTCGAACATTGTCTTCTCCCGCAGAAGAACTTGGGGTGTGTTGAAAAACCATCGGTGACCATCTCAAGAACATGGAAAAGGTTAAAAATCTCGACAAATGGGTTCCACATGATTTGAATGATCAGCAAATGCAGCGAAGATTTAAAATTTGCAGTTCGTTGTGTTTGAGGAACAATACGATACCCTTTTTGAAAAGAATTGTAAACTGTGATGAAAAATGGATCAGCTACGATAACAAAAAGCGATAGGGACAGTAGATTAATAGTGGTGAGATCCAGGAGACACACCGAAGCCATCTCTACATGGCCAAAAGATTATGGTGGACTGCAAGGGGTATCGCTCATTTCTCATTCTTGAGGCCTGGACTAACAATAACTGCTCAGTCATATTGTCTTGAAATTGAAGAAATGCATAGAAAACTTCTTGAGTTGAACCCTGCATTGACCAATAGACATGGACTCATCCTCCTTCACGACAATGCAAGATCGCATGTAGCACAAATAACCTTGCAAAAGCTGAACGACTTATGCTAAGAGATCCTTCGCATCCTCCATACTCGTCTGATCTTTCACAAACAGATTAATTGCAGTTTGAGACACTACATAAGAAATAAAACTTTTCTTAATATGAATGAGGTCGAAAGGACCTTTACAGACTTTGTGCCTTCTGAAGACCGCGACTTTTTCGAAAGAGGATTTTTTTGTTGGAAACACGTTGGAAAGATTATATTCAAGCTAATGGTGCTTATTTTGATTAATCAAATGTTTATTTGAATGAAAAAATCAATTTTCATTTTTCTTTAAATAATCCGACATTTCATATTACCAACAAGAACTTGTAACATTTGATTTATATTGTAAAAATGTAATGTGTAAATGCAAGTTTAAAAACATCCCTTGAATAAAACTACTATATGTTTTATTCGAGTATTCTTAGAATTTCAGGCTAGTGGTAAAAAAAATCAAATATGAAACATAATGCAAGTGCTGTCGTTTGCATTTTGCCACTGCGACGTTAATCCGAAATCAAATATCTCATTAACATCGTTCATTATTTTACATACCCTACCTACGTAACAACTCTTGATTCATCATCGTACACCATTGAATTGAATTACTTTGTCATTGTACTGCTATGAATAATGATTCCCTTTCATTAACGAGCATGTAATTATTTATTAACCTTCCTTCAACTCCCTCTCGAGCTACTACTTAAAGACGGTTCACTAATTCCCTCCACTATAACGTCTTTGTCATCTACAGAAACGAGACAACATATGTTTTTGCTCGTCCTATCAACTGTCGCGTTTCAATCAAACAAATGAGCAACAGTATAATACCACGCATTTAATTTTATGCATTTCAAACAAGAGAGATATAATTGAAACAATTATTCATTTACTCGATGAATTACGGATTGCAGATATACGTAATACATGTGAAATGTGTTGTTTGTTGTAAGTAATGACACACATTTCACATTGTAGTTTCGTGAAATTCAATGACGATAATTTTACATCATTTTTTTTTAAAAAAAAACAAGTAGATATTGGGAATTTCACTATTTATATACATGCTTCATATGTTTCAATGCCATAAGATTTTATAACAACAACTAATAATGATCAAGCGAAAAGTTTAAAGAGAAGACCACCATCAATGAACAACAGAAATTACTGATTAACACTAAACCTACCGATACTTCATGTATACCTATTCCTACCACAGCGGGTCAAATGACCCCTCTTTAAAATGTTATACATATATTACTATGTATAGCGAAAAATATATCATTTAACACAATTTGGTACATGAATAAAACAATTTTTTTCAAATAACGATTCAAAATTGTTTATTTATTTATTTATAAAACCTATTTGGCACCTTTTTCGCATTTGCACATGAGAATCCGAACTTGAATTTGTTGACGTTTTCTGTATAATTTCTTTTTCTTCCTGTTGCTCATGTTGAAAATCTTCGGCAAGTTCTTCAACTAATTGGAATAAAAATTATTGTCTAGAAATTTTTTCGCCGGTTGTTTCTCTGTATAAAACCCACGAGTTGATTCCAGCCAGGTCAAGAATATTGAAGAAAATCTGCGCAGGCCATCTTTGCGATTTCGATTTCACGTAGTATTTTCTTGCCATTTGATCCGTCATATCTACACCGTATTTAGTATTATTGTAGAATCTAATCGTTTCAGGTATACACTTACCGTTTTTTTCGATGTTTATAGATTTATGCTTTGAGCTTAGTAGAAGTACTTTTTTGTTTGGCTAACGAATTCCCCAAGCGGAGATGAAGCTCCTCTGTTTTCATCCTTTCCCAAATATGGAAATCCATTTATAATGTATTTGGTGCTGACGTCAGATGCTAGCCAGAATTTGACACCAAACTTATCCGGTTTGTTCGGCATATATTGCGTACCTCTCTTTGGTTGGGAAAAGCTGTTCATCGATAGTTACATGTTCCCCAGGCTTGTAACAATTTTGGCTATTCTCGATGAATTTGTACCATACTTCAGAGATTAAATGCAATTTATCTGTTTGTAAACGCTGGCTTCGTTCACTTTTTTATCGCTCGCTTGGAGTAGAGTGAAATTCGCTATTCATTCGTCAGCCAACAACAAATATAACGCAATACAGCAAAATATATGATGGAATAGCAAAAATGTATGATGCAATGGCTTTGTATCACAACCACACATACAAATCTTCATGATATCATATGAATCTTTGCAGGGGTCAAATGACCCGTTGCGGTAGTTAAGGCATATTACATAATATATCTCGGTAAAAAAATAACAAGAGAGGAGTAAATATTGAAAAATGCATTGTATGTAAATTATATTAAAAGTCATAAAGTCAACTAGCGATGTGATAACGCTTTATGTGAGAAATTTTGAAAAAAAAGTTTAAAAAGGATCATTTGACCCCTCGTGGTAGGTTTAGTGTTAAGAATCTCGATCTATAAAAGGTTTTAGACGAAATCCATGAATAGATAGAATGGAGATATAAAAAAACATATTTATGTAGAATGGATGAGAAAGATATTTCTGGAAGTGGGAAGTTTTGGAAGTGGCCTTTATTTAATACTAATAAAAAGAGGTTGCTGTTAGTATATATATATATATATATATATATATATATATATATATATATATATATATATATATATATATATATATATATATGGACCGTTTATTTTGAAAGTGGTGTAAGTCCATTTTTTTAAAAAAATGAGATATCACGTAATTTATGCTTAATTTAGTGTAAACTTTTTATTTATAACTAGTTAGTATTTAATTTCTTAAAAAATGCAAATGCTCTGTTCAATTTAAAATTGGCCGATAAAAGAAATTGCGTAGCCATTGATTAAGAAAGTGGTGTAAGTCAATTTCCATAGATAGGTGGCGGGCATTCGTATCTTCCAAACGATGCAGATTTTGGTATCATAGAAATGGCATTACGAAAAAAGAATTTCCTGTATACACCACAGGATTATTATGATGTTATAAAACAATGTAGACAATATAATAAATTTATTTTACACGAAATGAAACGAAAGAATTTCGTTTCAACAAAAAATTTACAAAATGCAATTAAAAAACAGATAAAAAGAAACAATAATTGAGAAAAGGTAAATTGGTTGAAAATATGTTGGATGAGGTTTTGCAAAAGTGCACCGTATACTATTTTATATAAAATATCAATGGAGGACACAGAATTTAAGATTTTAGAGTTATCACCTACATGTCGGGGAAGACCGCTAAAATTTGAAAAAATCGCCCTGGCGCCTTTGTATCACGATGACAGGCCTATTACATACGAAAAATATAAGGATATGGAGCAGTTATTACATTATATACCCCTGTGCATCATGAATATTTCAAAACACTGCCACATGAAGAACATAAATAAATAAATAATACCAATATCTTATGTTAAGTTTAACAATATATAAATATAATCAACGTTCAAAATAAAAAATACTACTCCTATTTTATTTCTTGTTATTATTTATAAACAAAATTGGATTAATACGAAATATATTTTAAGTGATATTTAATTTTTCAAAATCGAAATTAAATGATTTTT
>CP092089.1:12635125-12665125 GCA_029203775.1 Neoneuromus ignobilis | reverse complement strand
AACTTTGTGCATTACTGCTATTAAGAAACAGAATGCTGCTGCTACCCTTTTACCATCTTGGTGTTATCGCCTCTTAAACACATTTCTTGTAGTACTATTTGTACCATTTTCGCCAATTTCATCATTCGACTAGTTAGATGTTGGAGCACTGTTTTCCAGGATAGCGATAATGCTTAAAGTTAATATCATAATACAACGGATGAAAAAGTACCGAACATCTATGTTTTCTTTTACGTTGTTCTATATGAGATTGCGATGGATATCATGTGACAAGTTATGTACACAAATATCAAAATGTTTCTATACAAAGGGAACAAAGTCATTTCTGTACAAAGGAAACCGGATATCTATAATTATACACAAATTATCAAAATATTTTTTCTTCGTCTGACATCTCGAAATATACTTCAAATTAATTTTATCTCGTTCTTTTGATATTAATATAAATAAAATTATATTTTAGAATGGTATTTATATTAGTAAAAAATGCGTTTGTTAGAATAACATACGTTATTTATTTACAAATACATTAAAATATTCACGAATAAAAAATAAATCAAAACTATTGAATTACAGTATCCACGGCAATTTTTTGTGAAATAAAAATTTAAATGATTTTTTACTGTACAGTCATTTACAAAGGTAATTAACACACACACACACACACACACACACACATATATATATATATATATATATATATATATATATATATATATATTTAATTCATCAGAAAGGTTCTTTATTTTTTTTTAATGTATTTTATGACTTAATCTTTACTAAGTTTCTATTTCTACTACTAATTTTCTATGTGGTAATCAACAAATGATTTTGACTTATTTTATTTTATTGAGCATTCAAAGTTTTTTTTCCGAAAATTACTTATGGCAAGATGATTTCACCTTGGGTAATTCATGTAAGATATATAATGACTTATTTGTTTCACTGTGCCTGGGAAGAATCCTTGAACCCGTGTTTCCTGTTTTGAATTGTGAGAGAGTTTAAAGTTGTAGGTTATAGTGACTGTTATTTTGTACGGATTTTTTTTTAATTATATGTATGTTTATATATATATATATATATATATCTATATATATATATATATATATATATATATATAGTTGTCATACGTCTTGTATATACGGGACTGTCACCGTATTGAGAGAAAAATAATACCAACCAAAACTACGAAGCAACTATGAAATTGAGTATGGAAGAGAAATAGTTGAAATTTTTTGTAGATACAAAACATATTGATCAGAAGTCATGTCTAATAAAGCTATGCGAATACGTATTTGCCATTCAGCCCACAATGCAAATGTGAAGAGAATATTTTCCCTAATGCCATCTCAATGGTCGGACGAAAGAAACAGGTTGTCAGTGGAGACAATTGAAGCAATTTTGATTTGTCATTATAATTTTAAAATGACTTGCGCCCAATTTTATAATTATATGAAAGAAGAAAATTGTATAATTAAGAAAGTAAAATCAACTTTAAAATATGACTGGGCTAAAAAGGATTAGCCTTGCACCTTTTTTATTATTCTACGTGTTCATTTTATTAGATTGCTTAAACTTTTTTAATTTTTTATCAGAGTAAAATAAACCATTACCTACCCAATTTTTCATGTTTTATTTATTTAGCATTTAAACGTCCCGTATCAATGCTTGGTAATTATGGCAACATATATATATATATATATATATATATATATATATATATATATATATATATATATATATTATACATGGTGGCTTAAATGAGATTGGAGGGTTTAGATATATAATTATTTGTTTACCAACATTTCTTTACTATGTTTCAGTTTCATTTGGGCAATCATACAAATATATATAAATAAGTATTTTAAGTGTACCCAAAAGTAATGTCGTTTTTTTCAGTGTCAAAACTGCACTCGAAGAATATTTTACTTCAAAATCACCCTCATTTTACAAAAAAGGAATTTTATAAAACGACATTACTTATAGGTACACCTAATATATATATATATATATATATATATATATATATATATATATATATATATATATATATAACTATCATCATATCAATTTATCTTAGTAAATTGCTAGAAGAAAGCATCAATGAATGTTCTATTCATTGATACTTAGCTATACCAGTTATACTTATCAAACTAAACAGAAGGGTTGGTGAGGATCTATTGTTTTTGTATATATAAAAGGGTGTAGATATAAATTTATTGATTACTATTATTAACTACCCTTAAGTTGCATTTGGTCCCTCTCTCTCTCTCTCTATATATATATATATATGTATATATGTATATATATATATATAAATGTATATATATATATATATATATATATATGTATATATGTATATATATGTATATATGTATATATATATATATATATATATATATATATGTATATTATATATAAATATATCCCTTCCGCCTTTTTATATATGAATATATATGTATATATATATATATATATATATATATATATATATATATATATATATATATATATATATATATATATATATATTATGTATATATGTATATATATATATATATATATATATATATATATAGCGGATGTATATATGTATATAATATATATATATATATATATATATATATATATATATATATATATATATATATATATATATATATATATATATATATATATATATATATATATATATATATATATATATATATATATATATATATATATATATATATATATATATATATATATATATATATATATATATATATATATATATATATATATATATATATATATATGTATATATATATATATATATATGTATATATATATATATATATATATATATATATATATATATGTATATATGTATTTTATTGAGGTTATAGGTATTTTTTATGAAATTTATCCTGTATCGTTACAAAATCCTATTAATATATATAAAATAATACTCAACAATAGGCACATTATCATATAGACAGCCTCATAGTAAATAACATATAAACTTATGTAATTATTAGATATATATATATATATATGATTTATATATATATATATATATATATATATATATATATATATATATATATATATATATATATATATGTATATATATATATATATATATATATATATATATATATATATATATATATATATATATATATATATATATATATATATATATATATATATATATATATATATGTATATATATATATATATATATATATATATATATATATATATATATATATATATATATATATATATATGTATATATGTATATATATATATATATATATATATATATATGTATATATATATATATATATATATATATATGTATATATATATATATATATATATGTATATATATATATATATATATATATGTATATATATATATATATATATACATATATATATATATATATATATATATATATATATATATATATATATATATGTATATATATATATATATATGTATGTATATATATATATATATATATATATATATATATATATATATATATATATATATATATATAAAGAGAATAGATGAACAAATATCATTATCGAATGACTACCAAGAGAACAAAAAGAGATCAAGGAAAAGACTCCATTAAAAAATGAAGGATGAATTTGTGAAGTATAGGAGAAGTGAAGGTAAATACAATAGAGTTTAGATTAGCCATGAACAGAAAATAATGGAAGAATTTTGAGAAAATAATTAAGAAGAGTCAGTGACATTCGATGAAGCATTTGTGCAACAATGGTTGATATAAGTTTTTATTTTACACAAATGAATTTTAACCCCAACACCACAATAATTTAAAGTGTTCAATAATCATTTATTATTTATAATTATATAATCTATAATTATATCGTCAGAGCCTTTCGATGGCGTCGCCATCGAAATGCATCAGTCGATATAATTATAGATTATATAATTATAAATAATAAGTGAACAATAAGTGATTATTGAACACTTTAAATTATTGTGGTGTTGGGGTTAAAATTCATTTGTGTAAAGTGAATCAGCCACAGTTCCAAAACAACAAATAAGTTTTTATGATTTTATATATCTATGAATATATATAATATATATTTATAATAAAATTGCTTGAAATTACATAGTTATAAATAATGGATTTTTATTCACATCATCATTACAGAATATCTATATGAAAATATCAAACACTGATAACAATATAACCGTTTTGCTTTAGTCATGTGAATTATATTTTTGTGACTGAACACAAATACCTAAACATTGATAATTACAACAGTTCAGAGGCATTTAATATAAAGTACACATCCATTGAATATCGAATATTGCTGCCCATTAATAACGAATGTAATCTGTAGTGCCGAATTGATTTTGTGCTTTGTTTAAAATGTGCGATGTGACATTTTGTTGAAACAACTAACTGACAAAGCACGCGCATCGATTTTATTGAAAAGACACGCAAATTGGAAATTCCTAATCTTTATCACATTCTATTATTTGCATGTATATATATATATATATATATATATATATATATATATATATATATATATATATATATATATATATATATATATATACACTGACCAAATAAACTATTTGTACCCGATGTAAAAAATGTTTCTCTTCAAAAGAAATATATTTAAAATGTTGTAATGAAATTTTTTTGTCTATAAACGTATATATGATATGTATATATGTAACAAAATTACAAAATTTCAATTAAATCGAGTAATTATTTTTTAATATATATATTTTTTACTTTAAAGACACATAAATTAAAGTCCAACAAACTATTCGCACTCTTAAATATTTTAATATTTTTTTATAAAAAATTATGGACTAATATTTAGTTGGTCTTCCATTTGACTTAATAACGGCTTGTAAACGTTTTTCCATGCTCTTAACTAAATTTAATGTCACATAGGCATTTAGTTCTTTTCAAACTCCAAAAAAGTTTCTTTTTCATACTTTTTTACTAGTCACTTTTATTTTTCACATTCTTGTATCTATTTCAGCCCAAAATTCTTAATGGAGTTGATATCTTGACTTTGGAGTGACTTAAACAATAAATTTGGGGTATTATACAGCAGTCAAATTTAAACAAAATCAAATGTGTATTTAAGGTCGTTATCCTACTGAAAATAGTAATTCTCTTTTAGCCTTAATTTAGTAATACTTTTTTCTAATTTTGGGTGTAGAATATTGAGATATTTAAATTTATTCATTATTCTATTTTTAATACAAGATTTCCGACTCCGATATACGCCAAACAACCCTACACCACTACACTATCATCCCAATGTTTGATGGTAGGTTTGAAATTTTTGATATCGAGCTCTGTATTCTTTTTTCTCCAAACAAGAGAGCGGCAATTTAAACCAAACATGTTGAATTGGCTCTCATCTACGAAAACAACTTTTTTTCAAAATAAAATATCTTCGTCTACGTGTTCCTTGGCAAAGTTTAAACATTTTACGCGGTTTGTCTTATTTATTACGGCTTTCTACGTGCTACACCTGCATTATATCTATATGTTTTTAATACTTTACGGTAAGTTTCAGCATAAATATTTTCGTTGAAATATTTATTGAACATTGATGTAATATTTTCGACACTATTATGTGGACTTTTTTTAATTTCACGAACTAGAAAGCGTTCTTGTCGCTCCGATATTACTCTTGGGCGTCCCGTATGATGCCTGTTTCTATTAAGAAATCCATCTCTTTTAACTTTTTTTTTAATAATATATTAAACAGTAGACTTGCTATTAACTATTATTTTTCCAATTTCTAAACAATATTTGCTTTCATTATGAAATCTGAACACAATTTTGTATTTTTTAACGTTTGTTTCAAAACTTTTGCGTTCCATTTTGAAAAAATTAAAATGGCTTTATTTTTTTTCTTGACAAGTGAATATTAAAGTGTAAAAAAATAGGTGGGATGTTAAATTTCTTGAATTTTATAAAAGAATTAAATATAGTTTCTCTTTAAACTTTTTGTTTCTGCGAGGTAGGTTATAAATCTTTTCCTTTATTATGAATTGGGAAATGAAATTTAAAATTTTAGAATTTTTTTCCAAAAAATGGGTCGTCAAGAACACTGTCAATCTGAGGAGCGTCATATTATTTTAAACTTAAGAAAAAAGAAAGGATGGCAAAACTTATAAAGAAATTGTCGAAATAATGAATTGCTCTCAAAATAACATTTTTACAAATGCTTTAAAATGGCATCCACAGATTGGAGGTATTCACACTAGTCAACATTCATACAGTATTCACGCCCATTACCGCTCGTCTCACACCCTCTTATCAACAAATTCCCTCACCTAAAAACATTAGTTTTCGGGTAAGAGCGTGTGAGACGAGTGGTAATGGGCCGTGAATACTGTATGAATGTTGACTAGTGTGAATACCCCCATTAAGTGCCGCGGACGTAAGCAAAAAATTACTGAAGATATGGAGCGAATAATCATAAAAAATGTTAAAAAAATCCGTTTGCTAATTCAGCAGTAATAAAAAAGATTTGAAATTGAAAGTAACAACATCAGCCTTTAGAAAAAAATTAATTAAAAACAAGCTTCAAGTCCGTAGTTCCCGGAAAGTACCCTTGCTAACTAAAAAACATGTTTTAAATCATTTGATATTTGCACGAGAGTATTGGGTCTGACTTGTGACGAAGTGGAAAAATACTGTGGACCGACGAAATCAAAATTAATTTATTTAGGTCTGATCGTGACAAGCAAGGCTACAAAATCAAGAATTACTTCCATAGTACATAGTAAAGACTGTCAAACATGGATCGGACGGAATAATGATATGGGTATGTTTTTCTTATAATGGCGTGGGCCCAATTTTTTGGATTAGGGACATTAAGAATGCCCAAAAATATGTTGATATATTATGTAATATTATGTTGCCTTATGTGGAGTTCGAATTGCCGCTTAGATTGGTGCTACAAGACAACGATTCGAAGCACACATCTAAATTAGCAAAAAAAATGGTTTGATGACCACAAAATTGCAGTAATGAACTGATCAGCGCAGTCACCTGTCCTAAATCCAATAGAGAATTTGTGGGGCGATATTAAGCTGGCAATTGAAAACAAAAAATTTAAAAATAAAGATGAATTATTAGCGGCAGCAGAAAAGGCTTGGAAGGCTATCCCTATTAACCGATGCCAAGCCTTAGTCGATTCAATTCCTCCACGTTGTACAGAAATAAAGATAAACCACCAAATATAATAGAGAGAAAATAATAGAGAATAAAGGATAAACCACCAAATATAATACATTTTTTATTCTTTGTCAATTTTTTCAAAACAAAAATTGTTTTTTGATTTAACACACCTATTTTTCACACTTTAATACAAAAAATATATTTCAAAAAGCAAGTCATCTTAATTTTTTAATAAAACGGTAATAGCCCGAAATTGATATATATTTCACAACAAACAACTGAGAAGTAAAACAGTTTGAGAATATTAATTGCATTCTCAACTTTGATTGATTTCTTCCTATAACAAAGACTCACCAATTTTTGTTCATGCCACTGTATACGAGATTTGATTAAAAAAATCCTGATTGTGAAAAAAAATTAATGTCTAATAAATGAATGGAAGATAGTTAATTGTGAAATTAAAAAAAAAGCTTTGTTTCATTGGAAATGGATGCTGATGTATATAAAAATAATAACATATTTACAAATATATACATAACAAGTAGAGTGTATATGAAATTGGCTGAGCAAACAAACAACTCTATGATAATTTCCGTCTAGTATTTAAAATCTCCAAATACAATTTAACGTTCTTTTCTAAACTTATTTGACATACGGTATAGTTATATTGAGTTAATAAAACTTTAGCGGAGTGTATGTTGTCTTTGGCCGTTTCGAATTTCTGACGTAGAAAACTGAAGCAAAATGTAATTAGTTTCCGTAGTGGAACGTAATTAAAATTTTTGTTTATTTGTTTGTAGTTGAAGTTTGCTTTTGTCTCGTATAAAATTAGAAGAACGCGTTTACTTCCTTTTTATTTGTGTAATTTTTTTAAAAATATATATATCAATCAACGTCATCTACTTAAATAAATGCATAGCTCTGATATTTTTATATAAATATTAGGTTACCATTTAAGTCTTTGCGTTTATTTAACATCTGTTAAAATATATAACTTTTTGTAAACTAGAGATATTTTCAGTATTCTTTTGGTGTTCACCAGCAGTGCTTGTACCGGTGGTGCTCTTTAAAAATCTATTATATATATTTTTATTTGTTGTTTTGGAACTGTGGCTGATTCACTTTACACAAATGAATTTTAACCCCAACACCATAATAATTTAAAGTGTTCAATAATCACTTTTTGTTCACTTATTATTTATAATTATATCGGCTAATGCATTTCGATGGCAACGCCATCATCGCCAGAGCCTTTCTGTTAAAATCTAGACTAACTTTTTATATATACATATACTAATTTGTGTTTTGTGTCCTTATTCAATCCATCTACAACTGGGGGTTGAATTTTTCTTCTCATTTCGTCATCTAGTCTGCAAGCATGAAGTGTTTTCGGTTATTTATTGTTTTTTGCAACATGTTCTTTTTTATAGATTTCTGACCTTTTTTGATGACCTGAATTGACTTATTTATTACTTGTGACGGTATTCGAAAATTTTTAACGATTTGTGAGGTCTGTTCTAGATGAATTGAATTTCTGCATGCCTTAGTTTTGTGATTCAATTTTGTTTTTTTTTTGTTTTTATATATTTAACATTTTCAACATCAAATAAATGGAAGTGGAGATAAAAGAAACTCAGTTACGCTACATTATATTTTCCTTGATTAGCAAGAAGTCGCTTCGTTGACTTGGAGCTTCCCCTGGTCAAACGATACGCGACAGTTCTAGTGCTACACTTTGTACCACTAGAATTCGAGATAGGCTCCTTTTGTGCTTCCTTCTTATCCACGCGTCAATCCAGACATTTGCGCAACTAGAGTAATTACCGTAAGGTACACTCTAACAACTGACCGCAAGGTCGTTGCTGCTACGTTCAGTACATTATGTTTTATGAGTTTCAACTTGGACATAATACAACAATGGCAGTCGAAAATATTTGTAAAGCAATGGGTACGAATGCAGTAAAAATTAGAAAGTGTAAAATGTGGTTCAAAAAATTTCGTTCCGAGAATTTAGATATTAAAGACTTACCAAGGTCAAGTAGACTAAAAGTGATTGATAGTGAGAAGATTAAGGCTGTCATCGAAGCAGATCCAAGGTTAACGGTACGGAAGCTAGTACAAAGATTCGAAATGCATTCTGGAGTTGTTCATAAACACTTAAAAAAATGTAAAAGGTGTTAACTTTCGGCAAATGGGTATCTTATAATTTATCCGAACAGAATCTCGCGTAGAGTATATCAATATGCCAGTCATTATTGATTCGGGAATAATTTGAGTCATTTTTGAAACGTGTTATTGGGGATGAGAAATGGATTCTCTGTATCAACACACAACGCAAGAGGCAGTGGTTGAGCGCGAATCAACACCTAAATTCTACACTAAAAGCCGGATTACCCCCCAAGAAGATCATGGAGTGCATTTAATGGGATATGAGAGGCGAAATTCATTTTGATTTATTGAATTATGGGCAGACAATCACGACAGACATGTATTGTGCATAGTTAGATCGTTTAAAAGAGACTTTGGCCACATAAAGACCGGCACTTTTAAATCGAAAAAGGGTAATTTTACACTAAGATAATGCTTGCTTTCACGTTTCAAAGACAATTAAAAAAATAAATGAATTTACTTGGGAACTTCTACCTCATCCACCATTTTCTACGGACAGAGCACCAAGTGATTATAATCTATTTAGATCTCTGCAACATTTTTTAAATGGAAAAATTTACCGAACGAAAGAAGACAAAAAAAATGATATAGAAGAATTTATTAGTTCTAAAAATCCAATGTTTTTCGAAATAAGTATTAAAAAATTAATTGACAGATGGAAAAAAGTTGTAGAAAATGAAGGAGTATATATAATTGATCAAAAATGTTGCGTTTTATTTTTTCCTTTTTTATTCGCGAAAAACGCAAAGACTTAGGTGATAACCTTATATAAACAGTACAAACTGTTAAAACAGGTAATAGAGAATTGGACTTGTGAACATAATATTTCGAGTTAATTAGAACAGCATAATTCATTCTCTAAATGCTTTATTATAAATGCACTTTCTGCACATATTGTTGTCCCGATGACAAAATAACAACGTTAACGTTAGATCCCATTCAAGGTTCGTTGGTTACAAAGTAATTTCTCTATGGCGACTGCGGTTGCCAGGGTATGGTTTACCCAATAGTTCTTAGTTACGCTCGTTTGATAATTAAATTGTCTTTACGAACGCAAGACAATGCAGAACACAAAGTGATATGTGGAAACACAAGATGGCTTTTCATGTGTTCGTATGTATGTATATAAGGAAATGGCGACGACCGTATAACGACAGCTCGACTTTGACAATGCGAACAAAACGATAAAATATGTATACGTATGCACGCCAAAGAAAGTGGTGGTATGTTTCTCGACAATTTATTAACAGAATATATATTACACGCTGTACGATTTCGTTGATCTATTAAGTAAAAAAAATCTATTAAGTGTCGATATACACTCTTTTTAAATAAGTATTTTTAAACGAAAATCATTATCATTAACTTCTTATCCATTGCTCGACAAAGATTTCTCAAAAATTATTGAAAATCGTTTACACGATATATGGTTTCAACAAGATGGTACTACATGCCACACATCTACGGAAAAAATAGACTTATTGAAACAAAAGTTTAATGAGTCCATTATTTCAAGAAAAGGATTCATCAATTGTCCACTAAAATCATGTGATCTAACTCCATTGGATTATTTTCTGCGGAGTTATGTGAAATAATTGGTTTATGCTAATAAACTATAATACAAACAATAGAAGCATTAAAAATAAATATTGAAAATGTAATGCATGACATTGGACTACAATTATGTAAAAGAGTGACTAAAATTGGACTAAACGAATGTGCTATATCAAACGAAGTCGTGGTGGTCATATGAATTTGTATTCTATCATTAATGCCATGGAAAATACTTAAAAATAAAAATAAATAATTAATTCATAGAATACTTTTTGTTTTATTTCAATTTAAATTTCTGAAGCGCTTATTGAAAAATCATATATATATATATATATATATATATATATATATATTTATAGACACGAAGGTCGTTTAATAAGTATGGTCAATTTATTTATTGTTTAATTTAATTACATTTTTCAATTTATTTTTTTTTTACTTTTTTACCATACTTATAAAACGACTCATTGTGTATCGTAGTATATATATATATATATATATATATATATATATATATATATATATATAGGAATACCAGATATAGTCCGGTTAATCGGTTCCAATGATTAACCGGACTATTTGAAACCGGACTAATCAAAAAGTTAACTAAATACAAAAAATGTTAATCGGTTCCAAACCAATTTTTTCCAGATTTTCACTAATAAAACGAGGGTAATATCAATAAAACAAAATCAGGGGTTTATACATTCATTTTAAATTCATTATCAAATGGATTATTAAAATTTAATTATTAAAAGATCGACTTTATTCTAAAGTTGTGAATCGAAAACTAATAGAAAAAGAAAAAGACCACAAAACTACAACTGCGCATGCGCTGCGCATATTTTGCATATACTATTTTGGTTTTCTTTTTTATTATGTTTTCATAATAAAGGGGCAAACTTGAAAATTTGCGTATAAAAATAATTTTATGTATTAATTTTTTTGGATTTTTTTCAAGTAAAAATTTTTTTTTGGAAATTTCAAACAGGAGTATAGTGAAATTGGACTAATCGAATCCGGTCTATGCGACGTATTACTGGATATATATATATATATATATATATATATATATATATATACACCTGGCCCTCCATTTACGCGGAGTATCCGTTCCACGTGGATTCGTTTTACGCGAATGAAAATCGCGTAAATAGAGTCTGTTAGTACAAAAGAAAACAAAATACTGGGAAGAAAAGCTAGTGTAAGTTTTAGAAATATATATTTATTTTACATAGCTTAACAAAAAAAAAAATAATAAGAATAATATTTCCGAAAACAAAAATAAATTTTATTTGGTGTTACGCGTAAATTGATTGATGATCGCGTAAATTGATATCGCGCCTAAAAAATACCGCGTAAATAGTGTTAAAATTTACCGCGTAAAAAGAGACCCGCGTAAAAAAGTGCCGCGTAAATGTGCGTACGTGCGTATATGCGTGCGTACGTGGGTGTGTGTGTGAGTGTGTGTGTATGTATGTATGTATGTATGTATGTATGTGTGTGTGTATATATATATATATATATATACATATATATATACATATATATACATATACATATATATATATATATATATATATATATATATATATATATATATATATATATATATATATATATATATATATATATATATATATATATATATATATATATATATATATATATATATATATATATATATCATTTTAACACCTGGATATTCCTATTAAAAAATATTTTTTTTATTAAATTCCTTTTGTATTCAATAAATAACGAATGGTTTAAATATGTAATAAAAACAAACTAGTAATTTTTCTTAATTTTTTTATTGCATCGTATCATCTTTTTAGTACAGTTGCAAATATTTTGTGCGGTATTATCTACGCTAATACTTACACACACACACACACACATACATACATACATACATACATACATACATATATATATATATATATATATATATATATATATATATATAATTTTTACTTCAATTTGAATTTAGATATTTCCAAATTGATAGTGCAATTTACGACATATAAAACAATAAAAAATATCTAAGAGTCCAAAATCAAATCAATATAAAATAAGGAAGGAAATCATGCGTAACCGACATTAATCTACTAAAAAAGTAATAAATCGTCGATACCCTAGGCAGAAATATATAAATATGACAATGATACAGATCGGTTCAATTTATTTTCTCTTTCGTTAGAGATAAAAAAATATAACTCGGCAAAAGTGTATTCATGAAAGAAATGGCATTCTGGTCAGCAGACAGGCAGACAGACAGGAAGATTGATGTTTAAGTTCACTCGAATGCGTTCATGCGGAACATGCAGCATCCACATCCACAGACAGGCGCGACGTAAGCAAGACTGTATAATTACGGTAGGCGAGGAATGTTTCCTCTTTTGCAGACATTTCTACTGTACAAGCACACGAACAACTTGTAAAGAGCTCGAAAATCAAAACGAGATATTTTCAAGAGCGCAACATAGACGAAACAGGAAACATGATTGAAAATAACATTACGAGACGGTGAATAACTATACATACATACACACACAAAAATAATTACATTATATATATATACACATACATACAGGATGGGCCAAAAGTAATTTCTTGACGAAATAAATTCGTAATTTTTTTATTATACATTTTTTTAATTTTTTGTTTTTTACATATTTAAGTACAAAAAAAATAACATTAAATATGAATAAATATACACACTGCAAGAAAGAATTAAAATAGTGGTATTTCACCTTGAAAGTCAGAGAAGTGTTTCGAAAACACAAATTAAATTTCAAATATTTTACAATACCAGGAATTCGCTCTCTGGTGCACCCATCTGCGCAATAGTGCAAAAATTTGAAGATATTGGGATAGTGGCAAATAGCAGGAGATTAAACAGACCAAGATCTTCAAGGAATAATGACAATATTGAGTCCGTAAGGGAGAGTGCAGCGGAGGACCCAACAATTTCCACATCGACAGATGCTTGAAAATTTTTCCATACTTAATCTTGGAGATAATGCTAAAGAAGCTTGGTTTTAACAGGATGGAGCTACAGCTCACTCTTCCAGAGCCACAATGGATCACCTACGGTTAATATTCAATAATCAAATAATATCGAAAAATTCAAATTTTAGGTGGCCTCCAAGATCACCGGATTAGACGGCTCATGATTATTTGTTTTTGGGGCTACCTAAAAGATAAGACTTACGTTAATAAACCGCGAGCTTTAGCAGAATTGAAGGATAACATTTGAACCAAAATAATAGCAATATTAACATCAACATTACAGTCAGAAAACGTGTTAAAAAGGGCACTAATTTGCGAACGTTCTAGAGGTCAATATTTAAAAGAAATTATTTTTAAAACTGAATCAAAAATCATGATTTAACTCAGATTTAATTTAAGATTAATAAAATTTATTTTTTCTTATATTTTGATTATTTTTTAAAAAAAGATAGGAAATAACATTTGGCCAATTCTCTCTCTATCTGTGTATGTGTACATGTGTGTGTATATGTGTATGTGTGTATATATGTGTGTGATTGTGTGTGTGTATATGTGTGTATGTGTATGTGTATTTGTGTGTGTGTATTTGTGTGTGTGTATATTTGTGTGTGTGTGTATGTGTATTTGTGTGTGTATGTGTGTGTATGTGTATTTGTATGTGTGTATGTGTATTTGTGTGTGTGTGTATGTGTGTATTTGTGTGTGTGTATGTGTATTTGTGTGTGTGTATGTGTGTATTTGTGTGTGTGTATGTGTGTGTATGTGTATTTGTGTGTGTGTGTATTTGTGTGTGTGTATGAATGTGTGTGTGTATGAATGTGTGTGTGTCTGTGTTTGTGTTTGTATGAATGTGTGTATGTGTATTTGTGTGTGTAAATATGATAGAATTTTAAATTGAATTTCTATTGAAAGTTCTATCAAACCTAAAAAACACATTTATCATACCTTTATACGAGGGTCGTTTGATAAGTATGGTAAAAAAGTAAGAAAAACTAAATTGAAAAATTTAATTAATTTAACCCTTTTACCACGGATTAAATATTTTTAGTTTTAAAACTTCTGTTTCGTTTGATGATCTTTTGAGTTACTTAAGTAATCAATTTTTGGACAAAAAAATTGATTTTTATTTTCAGATTTCAAATTTGAATTACGGATACATATATCCTATCATTAGTTTAAGTTGGGCATATTTGTCCGAATAGTAACAACAAACATTTTATGGGACGCATAGGTCTCGTTAGTGGCGAAAGGGTTAATTAATTAATTAAATTAAAGAATAAATAAATTTATCATACTTATCAAACGACCCTCGTTTATATATACACTCGCACATGTGTATATATATATATATATATATATATATATATATATATATATATATATATAATAATTTGTAGAATAAAAGATTAAAATCGCATTAAGTTAATAAAAAATTAATCGAAATACAAATAAAAAAAAATTGAAATAATTGTTTCGAAAATGAATTCTGAATATTTTATTGACAAACATGCATTTTTCATCGATTTTCTTTTGTATGTACTGTTTTTTTAAATGAATTTTTCATTAACCATTCATTTTTGAATGAGTGTGAAAGAACATTAATGAAACAATGATGATTAGAAAAATGATTTTTTTAATTACTTGTACTGAATTGATAAGAGATTATTATTTAACAAACTTTGTAGTACTCGTATAATGATTTATTTATAGTAGATATTTGAATTTTTTTTAGTACACAACTCTAATTATTAAATTGTAATTTAAATGTCTTTTTTATTGTTAAAGATATTTATTTAGTACTAATTTTTGTCAAAATAGTAATTATTTAATTGATGACTGACTAAAATTTCAGTCATTTTAAATTAACTTTTAACAATTACTTTATTAGTCGTTAGTCATTTCAAGTGATTGATAAAATAAATAGTCGTTTAAAAATCAATTTATGATTAGTGAATAACAAATTAATCATTAATTATGATTAATTTGTAAATCATCAATCATTTTACATGAGTAATAAACAGATTAATTTGAATATTTACAATTAGCAGTTTGTAAAATCAAATGTGAATTGTATCTTTATCGTTTAAGAGGTGTTTAATTATTATTTTTATTGATCCACCTGCCAAAATAAGTAACTTAATAAGGACTGTATTTCAAGAAAATCTATTTTCAGTTTTCACTTCTGTGATCTTTCAAATGTGATTGAAATGACTGAATTTAAAAATAGTAGATATTTTTTGAAGTTAGTAGTGTCAAAACAAGATCCATGGAAAACGTAACTGGATGAAATGTCCATACGATTACCTCTACTGTAATCGAAATGCATATCAGCTTGTTAATAAATAAAAAGAAACAATAAATAATGATTGAGAATTTTTCCAATATTTTGTGGTGTTGTATTGACAGTTCATTTATGTAAAAATGTTTTAGTTGTTAATTTTATGATAAGTAGAATGGTTGGATTTATTATTCAACGGTTCGATAGCAACGGATCTTTTACATTACTATAATTGCTTCATGTAGTTGTAAAATATACAGTTATTTATATTAAAAAATTAATGATATACAGTAATAACTCGATTAGTCCGGTTTCACTATAGCCCGGATTGAAATTTCCACAAAAAAAATTTTTACTTGAAAAAATTCGATTAAAAAGTTTTTATTGAAAAAAATTCTAAAAAGTAATATATAAAATTATTTTTATACGCAAATTTTCAAGTTTTCCCCTTTATTATGAAAAAATAATACAAAAGAACACCGAAATCGTATATGCACATTATGCGCAACGCATGCGCAGTTCTAGTTTTGTGTTTTTTTTCTATTAGTTTTCGATTCGCAACTCTAGAGTAAAGTCGATTTTTTGATAATTAAATTTTAACCCTTATCGGACGTTAGCATTTTGTACTTAACTTTTCGCTAGGTAGGAGATATATTTGAGTACTTATTGTAAGAGAAGAGTAACTAAGATTACTTGATATAAAAAATATAGTTTTGTGCATAAAAATATTTATATTTACACTTTAAATGTTTACATTTTATTAAACGTGTAATCTTTAAGCTTAAATGTTATTTATATTTGTTTAATGTGTGGTATTTTTTGAAACTTTTTCCTAGATGAAGGAATGGTTTTCTGTTATAAATTTCGCAGAAGTATATAGTCGTCTTTTTTCCTCCAGGTAATTTCCGATTGGAACATACAATGCAGTCATTATGCTTCCCTTGGGAATGAGGTTGCAAGATATGCAGCTTCACCACAAGAATTAAAATCACTTGCCGAATATTCAAAATGTTCACATATTTCACTACAACTATCACTGTTACTTTCCATATTGCTATAGTTTTTTTTATTAATTTTTGGAGGAATAAAATATTATAATATAAGTAAAATAATTGCTGAAATATGACAGAACGTGTTATCTGCTATCGAGTAAGAATTAAACTGTAAAAACATACAGTGTGTACATTCAGCAATGAGGACGTTGTTACTTGTTCAGTCTTGTCACCTCGCATATGACATACGACTGATAGAGCAAAGTTAATGTCACGTCAGAAGTGACATACGACCGATAAGGGTTAATAACCCATTTGAAAATGAATTAAAAATCTATTTAAAATGAATGTATAAACACTTGATTTTATTTTGTTGATACATGCAAACATTCGAATATATTACCCTCGTTTTATTTACTGAAAAACAGAAAAAAAAATTGTTTGGAACCAATTAACGTTTTTTGTATTTAGTTAATGTTTCGATTAGTCCGGTTTTAAATAGTCCGGCTAATCAATGGAACCGATTAGCCGGATTATGCGAGGAATTCTTGTATTTAAAATATCATTTTATATCTCAAATTTTAAAATAATACAAAAAATAGTTTTTTTTATATAAAAAATTCCAAAATTCATCCTGGATTAAATTGTTAATAATTATATAAAATAGAGTATACAGTACATTTAAAAATATAATAATAGAAAATAAATATTGAAGTATAAATGTGTTTGTAATTAAAAATGTTTGAATAAGTAATTCATACATTCTTTCAAAATTTCATTTTTTTGTTTAGATATTCCAATTACAGTTTTCGAATTTATTAAAAACGTTCATTTCACGTGGATTTTTATCGATGCGAAATAACGATTATACATTATTGTGAGATACTATTCATATACGGTGAGAGTTTACATTAAAACTGTTGAAATTCGTTCGCAAATTATAATTCAGCCTAATGGCACTTTTTGCTCATTCGTAGTTTTCATTGTAAAAAAATACAATGTAAATGGTTTACTTAATAGGCCTATTCAACTTGTGTTTTTATTACGAGTAATTTTACAAATTGCCATCGTATAATGTTGTTAGTGAAAAAGAATGCTTGCGTTATTTCACACAGTAGCATTAAATACAAAAACGACAGAAGATTACATGTAAATTATAACAGTAATTGGCAAAATGTACGCAGTGGAACTTCAGAAATAAGATATTTGAAATATCAGGCAAATAGATAGATTTTGTAATCGTTAAGTTTTAGATATTTTTTAAAACTTTCTTCTAGTCAAGACTTTTCAAGTATATTCAAGAGTACAAGTTTTTCATAATTATTTCATTAATAAATATTAGGAGTATATATTTGAAATAAATATTAAAAACTTATGACAATTGTAAGCATGAAAATATTTTTTTTTAATATCGGGTATCGTGTATAAGAAAACCAAACTATTGCATGTTATTTTACTTGACATTAGTGAGCAGTGTGAAAAAAATAGAGTGTAGTAAAGAACTTATTCAACGTTTTTTATTTTTTATGTTTGATCAAAAGAAAAGAGCTGCAGAAAGTGCAGCACAACTCATGAGGGGAGTAAATATCCATTAATACTTGTGAATTTTGGTTTACAAGATTTTTAAGATGATTTTGATGTGAAAGATAAGGAAGGCTACCGATAAAAAACGAAGATTATAAAATGTAAATGTTTTTTGGTTAAAATTAACAGTGCCAATTATAGATTTTTCAAAAATATAGTGGCGTGAACAAAAATAGGCGTGAGTCTTTGTTATAGAAAGAAATTAATAAAAAGTTGGGAATGCAATTAATATTCTCAAAACTGTGTTGTTTCTCAATTTTGTGTCGTGCAATAAATGTCAATTTCTGGGAATTATCGTTTTATTAAAAAATAAAGATAGCATGAATTTTTTTATTTATTCTCAACAAGTGAATATTAAAGAGTGAAAAAATAGGTGTGATTTTAAATTTCTTAAATTTTATAAAAGAATATAGTTTCTTTTTAAACATTTTGTTTCTGTGAGGTAAATTATCAAATATTTTTCTTTATTATGAACTGAGAAATGAAAGTTAAAATTTCAGATTTTTTTTAAAAAAATGGGTCGTCGAGAATATTGCCACATCAGATGACTTTAAACCTAAGAAAGAAAGATAAAACTTATAAAGAAATTACCGAAATAATGAATTGCTTCCAAAATATGATAACAAATGATTTAAAATGGTATCCACAGATCGAGTGTCGCGAAAAATTTTCCATAGATCCGAAAAAGATGGTAATCTGACTATGTAGCATAAGAAGAATACAGTGGGTGAGGAAGTACTTCCCAACCTAACTCTTTAATTTTTCTTAGGTGATTCTGGCACTATGAAGTCTTGCATTGCCATGCTGCAGAATAACACCTTTTTGATTAATCAGTCTTGGGAGTATTTGAAACAAAGCCATATTTAGTCTATCAAGCTGAGCACAATAATATTCAGTACTTATGGTTTCATTAGGATTCAGAATTTCATAGTGAATAACTCCTGTAAAATCCCACCATATTGACAGTAACACTTTTTTAGGGTAAAGACCTGGTTTCGGAGTGGGCAAAGGTGGTTGTCCTGATATTAACCATTGTTTTTTCTTATGTGGATTGTTGTATAGAATCGACTTTTCATCTCCAGTAACAATTTGTTGAAGAAAAAGATTTCTGTCTAACCTGGACAAAAGTGCACTGCAGATGGCTACACGTCGAATTTTTGATATGACACCTATATTCTTTCTCTTTGCACTTTGTTCAATTGTTTTTCCCAAACACGGAAATCCATTCACAATTTCATGAAGTTTCAACGTTTTGTGGATAATTGATTCCTGGATGGTTTATTTGGGATCAGCTTCAATTGTCGCAAATAACAGTTCATCAACTTATTAATTTCAACAGATCTTCCAGATTTTTGACTAGTCTATAAAGATTGAAATCAGATGTTTTTAAATTTTCAAAATCAACGCTGACATTTTCTGCTATCAAGGCACCGGGATAAACAGCATTAATGGCATTTGTGACATTAGTGGCATTATTTTCGTGAAAAACTCATAATGCATCAAATGTCTAATATAGAACGTTAATCCACACTTTGCTCTTCCATTCATATAGGATACATCTAACTTTTTCAAAATTTAACAATAAGCACACTAAATATTAATGTATTTAACTAGAATATAGGTTTTCCTAATATTAAATTAAATTATTGTTAGTAGAAAGCTAATGTTTTTAAAATTTGAGAAAATGACATTATTTATAAAATTTCATATATATATTCTAGCGGTATATATATATATATATATATATATATATATATATATATATATATATATATATATATACAAACGCTCTGAAGATGATAGCATATATTATTGAAATGCGTATTAGTTAAGTTTTATAAACAAACAAAGTAAACAAGGAATTATTAAACACTTTTAATATCTTGTGGTGTTGAGGTTAATAAAAAAATCCAAAAAAAATATACTAACAAT
This sequence comes from Neoneuromus ignobilis, assembly GCA_029203775.1. NCBI lineage: Eukaryota > Metazoa > Arthropoda > Insecta > Megaloptera > Corydalidae > Neoneuromus > Neoneuromus ignobilis. The sequence goes on along the minus strand of CP092089.1, from coordinate 12,644,405 downwards.
AAAAATAGTGAATTTTTTGAATAAATAACAACAATTAAAATCCATGAAAAATCTTGTGAATTTAAATTTCTTATATTTTAAAAACAACAATATAGTTTCTTTTTATTATTTATGGAACTGTGAAGCAAAATATTGAATAGACTTTAAAATGAACTGAAAAATGAAAAAAAAATTATTTTTTTGTAAAAATATGAGTCGAAAAAATAAATATGTCAAATGACTTCGATGTATGAAAAAAACTATTGAATATAAAGAAATTATCGAATAATAATTGCTTGAAAATCATGATAGCAATATTTAAAATGGTGTCATGTGATCGAGTGTCACAATATGATTTTTTAGATGTGATAAGATGGTAATCTGATCGAACAATAGAAGAATAATAATAAAGAGATAATTCAACTGAACATTAATACAGGTTTTATGGACATTTTGAAGTTTACATTGTTTTTAATTTAACACCTGTTCATTTTCAGTCTTGGGAGTATTTGAAACAAAGCCATATTTAGTCTATCAAGCTGAACATAATAATATTCAGTACTTATGGTTTTATTAGGATTCAGAACTTCATAGTGAATAATTCCTGTAAAATCCCACCATATTGACAGTAACACTTTTTTAGGGGGAAGACCTGGTTTTGGAATGGGCAAAGGTGGTTTTCCTGGTGTTAACCATTGTTTTTTATGTGGATTGCTGTATAGAATCCACTTTTCATCTCCAGTAACAATTTGTTGAAGAAAAGGATCTCTGCTTAACCTAGACAAAAGGGCACTGCAGATGGCTACAAGTCGAATTTTGTTTTCAACTGAAAGTTGATATGATACCTACATTCCTTCTCTTTGCACTTTGTTCAGTTGTTTTAAACACCATTGTATTGTAGATCATGAAGTTTTAAGTTTTGTGGATAATTCCTGGATGGTTTATTTGGGATCAGCTTCAATTATAGCTAACAACAGATCCTTATTAAACTCAACAGATCTTCCAGATTTTATACAGTCGAAAAGATTGAAATCACCGTTTTTAAATTTTTAAAATCAACGCTGACATGTTCTGCTATCCAAGGCACCGGGATAAACAGCATTAATGGCATTTGTGACATTAGTGGCATTATTTTGCTTTCGAAACTCATAATGCATCAAATGTCTAATATAGAACTAATCCACACTTTGCTCTTCCATTCATATAGGATACATCTAATTTTTTTCAAAATTTAACAATAAGCACACTAAATATTAATGTATTTAACTAGAATATAGGTTAAGTAATATTAAGTTAAATTATTGTCAGTAGATGGCAATGTTTTTAAAATTTGAAAAAATGACATTATTTATGGGTACACCTTATATATGTGTATATATGTATATATATATATATATATATATATATATATATATATATATATACAAACGCTCTGAAGATGATAGCATCGCCATTGAAATGCGTATTAGCTAAGTTTTTATAAACAAACAAAGTAAACAAGTAATTATTAAACACTTTTAATATCTTGTGGTGTTGAGGTTAATAAAAAAAATCCAAAAAAAATATACTAACAATGAAAAAATAGTGTTTTGAATAAATAACGCGAATTAAAATCCATAATCTTTAGAATGTAACAACAATATATTTAAAACACAACAATAATACTTTTTATTATTTATGGAACGAAGCAAAATATTGAATAGACTAGAAAATACTAAATGTAAAAAACATTATTTTACTGTTCATATAAGGAAAAAACAAATATGTAAAAAAGCTCCGATGTATGAATACTATTGAATATGAAATGATCGACTAATAATACTTGAAATTCATTGTAGCAATATGTAAAAGTTGTCATGTGATGATCACAATATGATGTTTTAGTTGTGATATTATTCTTTGATCGAACAATAGAAAAGTAATAATAAAGAGATAATTCAACTGAACATTAATACAGTTTTTATGGACATTTTCAATTTACATTGTTTTTAATTTCTACCTGTTCATTTTCTATTTTATTTAATATGTTTCTATTTCGTCCATTTTCTTCACTAATCGATCATTAAAATAATTATAATCAATATAAGAGAAACTTCCCTTACATGTAAAATTAAAATAATTGGTGCTAAGTAAATTAAAGGACTGTAAATTAATTTTATACTAATATCAATCGATTATATATATGAATCATTCACACTGATATTCACTTAATTATAAAATCTGTTTCTTAACATCTTTATTATAAAGTTTGTTATAACGGGTGTCCAAATTTGAGGTTAGGAAGTAAGTTGGCTATTATTTGATGAAATGTCAAATATTGAACTATCATTATTTAACATTTGTTTATTAAATACTTGGAAAATTTTAGTGATGGAATGCTACACATTTGAACAACGCATTTATGCTCAACCAATATCGTTCCGCAAGTTCCATATTCGTCTGATATGACTCCGTGCGACATTTTTCTGTTTCCAAAACTCAAGTTTCCGTTCTAAATACATCCTTTTAAGTCGATTAAAGCCATAAAAAAATCTCTACGTAAACTGAAGGCTATAATACCACAAAGTGCATTTGAGGACTGGAAGAAGCGTTGGAATATGTGTATTGCTTCCAATGGGGATTACTTTGAATATGACAAAATAAACATAGATGAATAAATAAATTCTTATGTATTTTATTCAAAAATTTCTGTTAGTTTCCGGACAGAAGGTATAGCATCTTTTAACTACTATTTATTTTTGACTCTACAAAGTTTTTCGAATGGAAACGAATTTAATTAAAACGGAGATGCAAAAAAGGAATCAGATGAGTTTTTAGTTTCCAAGGATAAATTTATTTTAAAAGGAATTCAAAATTTTCTATGAAGGTGGGAAAAGTTGTTAATATAATAATGAAAATTACATTTTGTTAAATTAATATTAATAAATAGTATAAAAATTTATTATTTTTTTTTGCATCAAAAACAAACTGAAATTTTTGGTTGACATTATACGAGGATCGATTGATAAGTATGGTAAAAAAGTAAGAGAAACAACTTTTTTTCGAAAAAAATATTTTTATTTTTCAACATAATTTCCTTCGAGCTCTATACACTTAGTTCAGCGGTGCTCCAATTTTTTATCTCTTTGGAAAAGTAGTTTGAATCCAAACCTGTAAAATACTTGTCCACGGCGGAAATGACCTCCATTTGACACAATTTTTTGTCCCTCGAGCCAGGTTTTTAGATTTAGAAATAAAAAAAGTCGGAAGGAGCCAAATCCGATGAATAGAGTGGATGCGGCAGAAATTCGTAGTTCAGCTCGTGCACTTTCGTCCTGTGACAGTTGACGTATGAGCAGGTGGATTGTCGTGATGAAAGATCACCTTTTTGTGCGCCAGTTTTGTGCGTTTCTACTGCAGTTCTCGGTTCAACCGGTCTAGGAGGGTAACATAGTATTGTCCCGTTATTGTTCGACCTTTTTCCAGGTATTCAATGAAAATGACGATTTGGGAATCCCAAAATACTGAGGCCATTATCTTATCGGGCGATGCAATGGCCTTCGATTTCTGTGGAGCACTTTCATCAGGTCTTGTGCACAGCTTTAACTGCTGTTTTGATTCGGGAGTGCAGTATTGGATCCAAGTTTCATTCATATTAATGAATCGACGCCAAAAATCTTCTCGATTGCGAGTAACACGAGACAAACACTGCTCAGAAATGTCGGCTCGCATCCGTTTGTTGTCGATAGTCAACAATCGCGGCACCCATCTTTCGCAGAGCTTTCTCATGTGTAATTCGGCATGCAAGATATGAAAAATTCGTTCTGTTGAGATGCCTACGATCTTAGCTCTCTCGCGAATTTTGATCTGACGATCTTCAAACACTGTACCATGGATTTTTTTATCATTTACAGTGTGGCTACCTCGACCGGGCGTCCAGAGCGCGGTTCAGCTTCCGTTGATTTTCGGCCACGTTTAAACTCATTTATCCAAAAGTAAATGATCTTAAGTGATGGTGCGGAGTCCCCATGTACTTTATCTAACTTAGTTTTGATCTGTGCAGCTGTCCACTTTTTCAAATAGAAATGTTTGATCACTGCGTGAAACTCACTTTTCTCCATGATCTCAACTATCACTGATATGTTCGCTTTTAAAGTTTGACAATCAATAACAGTATGACGATTCAGGCTGAAACTATGTATGACTAAGTTCGAAAAGTGGTTCTATTTAACCGTGTGACATATCGTGACTTGCGGTGCCATCTGACGAAAATTTACCATACTTATCAAACGACCCTCGTATGTATATATATATATATATATATATATATATATATAGCGTATGATTCTATGTGAATATTTATAAAAAGAGTAAATGCATGAATATTCATAAATCTATTAAAAACTGTATCGATGAGACGCGAATTAAAATTTAAATGATGTTTATGTTTAAAAAGAGCATTCGTGTTAAAATATCATAAAATTTGAAAATTATCTGAAAAGTACAGTTCGTCGAGTTGAGTATCGTAGATTTTTTAAACGAATGTATATTTAATAGCAATATCGTTTATTTTATATAAATCGCTATAGCGGTTATTTTAAAGAACGTGTTAAATACGACTTTAAAAGTAATGCGCTGTAAAAAAACACTCACACTATGTTGTAATACTACGCGAGTTAACTAATTTTATAAGTATTATCTTTTTTATAACTTCACCGTTAACGTTTATTCCGCCATTATCGCGAGGAAAAAATACATCAGTTTCATAGCATTTATGAAAGTTCAAAAACAACATAAACATTAATCAAATATCCCGCTTCAAAGCAATAGGGTACGCGTTCTTACTGGAAAATACATCCATTCTTAATAAATGAGAAAATAAAAGCCAAAACGAAACTTTATTTTCATCATAACATTATGTGAAAAACACCTGCGAAAAAAATATATATAAAGAGTAGGAAGTAAAACATGTTAAGAGTTGTTGTCGGTGTAATATTTATTTGTCAGTTCGTACGTAAGGAAGACAACGACAAACAACGCGCTCGGCGATGACTGCAGATCCCAGTGTGAAGACGAAATAGCCCACTTAAACAGAAAACAGTGTCTGGTTATGGCTTGTTCGTTCAAAGTTACTGCTCGGCACGAAATAAATAATAAATGTAATAAGTTCGCCAATGACGAAACGAACCACGCTCTGGGGAAATTACCGATGGCGATTTTGGATGCAATGTTTCATGCGGCGGTTGGTTCTGTTGTCGACCGTGAGAGATGGCGAGACGATATCGCTCTTGTATAAAAGTGCTGCAACGTCGTCGTCGTCGTCATCGTTGTTATTCGACGCTGACGACATTTGAACAGGTGGATTTGCAGTAAGAAAATAAAATAAAAAAAAACACAGGCAGTTCTACGATGGTGACATATTAATATCAACTCAATCGTCAATAAAAAAACATCCACTTGATAACAACTGTCTTCATTGCAATTATTCCATTTTTTCTAACAAGATATAACAGTAAAAACTGTCAACACTTCAACAATCCACATTCTATATTTCAAATAATAAAAAACATATCAAACATTTATTCATTTGAATAATTTTATTGATAACTATTGTACATTTTGCGATGTTTAAGAATTCATGTCAATATTAAAAAATACATATTTATAAAAAAAGTACTGTTATTTTGAAATTGTGGATGATTCACTAATGAAATCACTTACCCCATTAAATGATTTTTTTTAGAAAAAAACGTTTAATAATCAATTATTGTCCCCTATATTCGTTGATGCGTACTTCAATGGCTGTGTAATTATAATTAGTGCCAAATTATTTTTAAGTACATTAAGTGAAAAAAATATAGGGGTTTCCAATAAGCGCTTCAGAAGTTTAAATGGAAAAAACAAACAAAAAGTGTTTAATTATTTTATTTTTAAGCATATTCTATGGCAGGCATCGGCAACCTATAACTCGCGGGTCACCAAATGACCCATTTGATAATTTCAAGTGACCCACTCGAGTTCCACAAATAAACTACAATATATAAAAATAAATTATTAAACAAATTCTTCGAAATTAATATTAGTTGAAACTGACATAAAAACTAAAATATTTCTTTTCTTTTCTTTGTTAAAAAGCCAATATGAGAAAAAATACCGATGAAAGCAATCTAAATATGTTCGAAAGTTGGATTTTGAACATTAGAAGTGAATTTGAAAGTAGATTTCAAAATTTTGAGAAGCACGGCGAATGTTTACATTTATAATAAAGCCCGACGAAATAGACGAAAATATTTTAGATTTGCAGTATTTTGAATATCTTAAAATTGACAATTTAAGTTTAGAAATGATTGATTTTAAAAGTTCAACGTTGTAGATGGATAAATTCGAGTCATTGTGAAAAGATTTAGAAAAAACGGAAGATAATCATCTTTTCATGATATCAACGTGTTGGGCATCACTTCCTACGAAGTTTTCATCTTTGAAAAAAATTCGTTTTGCCATTTTGTCCGCGTTCGGTTCTACTTATAAATGTGAGCAAATATTTTCACACATGAAATTTATTTTAAGTAAGAACAGGAGCAACTTAACTACCGAAAATTCAGACCCTTCTATTTATCTCAAGGTGATTCAATTATAAACCAGACTTGACTAAATTGACATCACAAATTCAGCATTAGAGGAGCCATTGAAAACGAAGAGAACGTTTACAAATAAAGTTCATAAATTAATGAACTAAAATTTGACAATTATATTTGTTTTTATAGTAATTACAATTATAATTTTGAATTTTTATGTTTTAAAAGCATATTGTAATTATTTTTTCAATAAAATTTATCTTATTATTCACTAAAAGACTTTTAAAATGAAAATACCACTGATTCGAAACGTCTTCTTAATAATAACATTACCTGCAACCGAAAAAGGTTGCCGACACCTGTTCTATGGCATTAATGATAGAATATAATTTCACTCATATGACCACCAAGACTTCTCTTCATATAGTTCATTCGTTTAGCCCAATTTTTAGTCACTCTTTCACATAATTGTGGTCCAATTTCATGAATTACACGTTCAATGTTTATTTTCAATGCTTCTGTTTTTTGTGATTTATCAGTATAAACCAATTATTTCACATAATCTCACAGAAAATAATCCAATGGAGTTAAATCACCTGATCTTGGTGGCCAATTGATGAGTCCATTTCGTGAAATAACAGACTTATTCAACTTTTGTTTTAATAAGTCTAGTGAAGTTTTTACAATTTCTAAGCGTTATTGAAGTATTAAACGTTCCACAATAATTTTCCAAACTATACTGAATTGAAATGTCAAAATGAGCTTAAAAAAATTCGAACATGGCTGCCACCAGCTGTTAAAGATCTGATAGTTTTAATGGGAAACCTTATACAAAACAAGATCAAAGGATCACTGCTCAGGATTTTGAATCAGGATCCTAAATAATTTTTAAATATTAATTTCATAAAATTATCTTTCGAATAATACCAAATAATTGGTCATCTGCTCAATTAGTATGTGTTTTATGTCAATTTAAAGTTCTATCACTTTTACAAAATCAGTGTTTTTTTATGAATGAAAAAAAATAATTTCAATAGAATAAACTTAAGAGGACGAATACTTTTTGCGTGCTGATTTTGAATATTATGTGATTTTTATTATAATTCAAATAAAAATAAAAACATATAGGAATTAACTGTAGCTGTAATATTATGGAATTTATTAATAAAAAATTAAAATAAGCAAATTGTGTTTTATTGAAATATAAGCAATTTTACGAATATTCACAATGGAGACAAATACTTATTACACTCTGTATATACTAATAAAATAATTTAAATGGATAAAAATAAATCTTAAAAATTCGTAACTAAGAACGGAGTATTTTTCTTAACTGTTTCGATTTTATAGCTTTTATTTTTGTGATATTGATTTATAAATTTTGGTCTTGTATTGTCATTTTTCTCGACGTATTTCCAAGAATTTCAGTACAAATATATTTATAAAAAATTAAAAAAATGTATTTTTTATATAAATTACATTTTCGAATTATGTAAAAATATCAGAAATATTTCAAACCATACAGTTCTTAATACAAACAGAAGATTTACATCAGTCCCAAATCACGTCAAGACTTAATACCCACGTAGCTATTTAATTATTAAATTAATGCTGTCTTCAGATAGTTATTACCTTAAATACTCCCTTTACTATAATAAGATCCTCAAACTTGGCACTAAAACTGGCACGAACGTGTAAAACTTCATTAATACAATGCATACGCATAATCAAAACTCCCTCAGCACACATTAAAATATAAATGATTTGTATCGTACGTGAGATAGTTGGTCCAGTATTGGAATAAGAGAAGGAAATGAGTAATGAATATTTGATAAATAGTATTATATAGTTTATATTTGCGATTATTTGAACTAAATAAATAAATAATCTAAAAATATATATTTCTGAAAATGCTGTTTTAGTTTTGCTAACTGATTGGATATACAATTGGCGATAACAGCATTGATTCATTCGGCATATCTATAAATTATTATAAATTTCATTCTGTTTGAATTAATTTCAGATATAAAAAAATATACCAAGATCAAAATTTATTAATATTTTTAAAATATAAAACGTTTAAACCGAAAATATTAAACAGATTAACACAAAAAAGTAATATTGCAATTCAAAGTAAGAAAATCGATACACAAAAATAAAGACACAAGAAGAAATGGGGCTAAAGTTTAGAAACTTAATTCTATTGATTAAATTTAATACTTTGTTTTAATTTTACTTTTTTCAATCGATGAGATTTTAAATTTACTGATTTGCATTTTTAAGGTAATGCATTAGGTCTTCTAATATGAAATGTCGGATTTCTCTTTGATTTCCAATTGAAAAATCCGACATATATTACACCACTTAATAATGTGAAAAAATAAAGGAGTTTTTGATAGGAATTGTATAGAATAAATGGCAATATTTTCGATACATTGTGAAAGAAACGTTAGATGTTTTGACTGAAAACTCTGAAAGTGGTTTGGATGTAGTTCCAAACACATGTTTAGACAAGCAAATAAATAATTAAAATTGCTACAATGATTGTCAATTTTTGTACAAGAAATAGCCATAAAGAAGAAGCATTATTTTTCGAAACATTATTATCATTATTAAAATATAACAGATTACAACTAATATCTAATTTTTTAAATTTTAGGAATTCCATTAAATTCCAATACGATTTAACGTTCTTATAGGTCTTTAAAAAAAATTCTGTTCATTATTTGAAATCGACTCATATGACA
>CP092089.1:12522625-12632625 GCA_029203775.1 Neoneuromus ignobilis | reverse complement strand
TGAAGAACTCAATGAATAATTATAATAATAATAATAATGATTTATTGTGGCTGAGTATTTACATATACATTGGTGTATACAGAGTTTTTGACTTAGCTTATTATTATTTATATTATGTTATATGGGTTGGGATGGAGGAATGGTGAGGTTTTGAGGTTGGTGAATGTTTTGAGGTATTCGCAGGAAAGTTCTCAATGAATCAAGCGGTATATGTTTATATATTAGAAAATGTAATGCTGAAACATGCAGAAGAAAATATGCCAAGCATATAGACACTACAACAAGACTAATCTCAAACATACATCTAAAGTAAAAAAAACATGGTTTGATCAAAATAAGATAATAGTTTTACAATGACCATCACAATTATCAGACCTTAACCCAATTGGAAATATTTGGGCTGAGGTTAATAGCATGCGTGAAAAATTAAAATCGAAGTCAAAAAACAAAAATGAATTGTGGGAAATTATTAAAAAATCCTGGGAAGATATCTCTATTGATAATTTAAGAAAATTCATAGTCTATGCGACGCATCGATGCAGAAATGTCATTCAAAATAGAGGATATACAATTGATTATTAAATATGCATCCCTGATTAGCAAATATCAGCTACAAACTTTTTTTAAATTATACCAAATTTACAATTCTAATTTGGAAATGTACCTATTTTTTCCACAGCTACTAAAATAATTTTTGTTTCTTTTTATATTGTATTTTGTGTGTTTTTTTTATTTAGTAGTTCTTTTTTAGTTGTTGTATATTTTATATATGTAAAATAAATTTATTTGACCAATTCTGTACTGTTACTTTTTTAAATAATATTGAAAATAAGAAAATATTTAGTTGAATCTATTATTTTGCACACCAGTGTATGTATGTATGTACGAGGTCGTTTGATAAGTCCGTGTAAATTCCGAAAGATGGCACCACTGGTGCACATCGAGGTTATTTTTAATTAGTAGCACCTCTTGGAAGAACACACATCAAGTTTCAGCCATATCGGTCTATTCCTTTGTGTTTGACAATCGTTGGAATCAAGGAAATCGAGTGATTGTTAAATAATGGACGAAAAAGAATTTCGCGTGTTGATTAAACACTACTTCATTAAAGGCAAAACGCCTCTGGAGACTAAACAGAAGCTTGATAAACATTATGGTGACTCTGCACCTTCGATTAGTGCGGTTTATAAGTGGTTTCAAAATTTTCGGAGTGGCCATATGAGCACAAGAGACGCTGAACGTTCTGGACGCCCTGTTGAGGTCACCACTCCAGAAATCATTGATAAAATCCATGATATGGTGATGGATGACAGAAGAGTGAAAGTGCGTGAGATTACTAGTGCTGTAGACATCTCGTGTGAACGGGTACATAATATTTTGCACCAACATTTGGACATGAAAAAGCTATCCACCAGGTGGGTGCCGCGATTGCTCACGATCGACCAAAAACGAGGTCGTGTGAAGTGTTGCAAGAACGGTTTGCAGCTGTTTCAGCGAAATCCGCAGGACTTTAAGCGTCGTTTCATCACTGTAGATGAAACATGGATACATCACTACACTCCTGAGACCAAAGAGCAGTCTAAACAATGGGTTATCAAGGGGGAATCTGCTCCGAAAAAGGCGAAGACAATTCCTTCGGCCGGGAAGGTTATGGCGACTGTCTTTTGGGATTCGCAAGGAATAATCTTTATCGACTATTTGGAAAACGGTAAAACCATTACAGGTGCATATTATTCATTGTTATTGGATCGTTTGAAAACCGAGTTGCAAGAAAAACGTCCCCGATTAGCCCACAAAAAAGTTCTCTTTCATCACGACAACGCACCAGCTCACACCTCAGCAGTTGTGGCCGCAAAACTAATGGAAATAGGGTTCCAAATCGTTTCACATCTCCCCTATTCTTCAGACTTGGCTCCATCGGACTATTATTTGTTCCCTAATATGAAGAAATGGCTCGCGGGAAAAAGATTTTATTCGAACGAGGAGGTGATTGCAGGAACGAATGACTATTTTACAGACTTGGACAAATCCTATTATTCGGAAGGGATCAACAAACTAGAGCAGCGTTGGATGAAGTGTATAAGCCTAAAAGGAGACTATGTTGAAAAATAAAAACGATTTATTCAAAAAAATGAAGCAGTTTTTATTTTTACACGGACTTATCAAACAACCTCGTATATATATATATATATATATATATATATATATATATATATATATATATATATATATATATACACATATACACACACACACACACACAAGATTCGTTTGATAAGTATGATAAAAAAGTAAGAAAAACTAAACTGAAAAATTTAATTAATTAAATAAATTAAACGATAAATAAATTTACCATATTTATCAAAAGACCTTGTGTGTGTGTGTGTGTGTGTATATATATATATATATATATATATATATATATATATATATATATATATATATATATATATATATTGTATATAGTTATTATTATAATTGATATACATACACTGATCACATGTAATTTAATTGAATTAACACATAAAACAACAATCTCGATATATAGTTGTTTTATATAAAAATAAATATAAGCTGTTTGAATAAAACAGTGTCATGGATAACATGTCTAATTATAAAACATGCTAAAATAAAATATTGCAAAAATAAATGACGATAAAAATATAAATTAGCGTTTAGATGTATACATTAATACACGTATTCTTGTCAATGACTTTCACAGAACGGACACGTAGATTTACATGTTCATGCTGGTCAGTTGTGAATCACACGCTAATCTACCTTCTGTGTTTGTATTGACTATGAAATGTAAACAATATGACATGTTTTTGTCGCGCCAAACACGGCAATTCTAACATTATCTCACACTCAGAAACGTGTTGAAATATGTTAACATCTATAATTTCAGTAGAATGAACTCTTGTACGTAAAAAAGATCTGTTATTTTTTTTATAACTGTCTAATTCGGGAATTTTGTATTCGGTAATGTAATTAAAAAAATCGAAAAATGTATCAAAAGATAATTCGAACTGATTGTATGTCGACTATTCGTTTAATCCAAGGTCTATTTATACATGGTCATCCAAATATGATGTTTAGATTTGTGTTTTATTAAAAAGAAACAAAATAAACTACACACATGTTCCTATACACATTATTCTTTTTAATAAAACACAAATCTAGGCGTCACATTTGGATGATCCTATATAAATATTAATTGAATGATATGATTGTTTCAGGGAAGGTGATTAAAGTTTTTTTTAAATATCTAGAGAACGTTTCAGGGATGGTGTATTGTTCTTCTCAGTACTGGAAACGTTAAATATATATATTTTTAAAAATTTAATTCCTTTGCATAATTCGTCATATTTATAAACAGTTTTCATCTTACGATTTGGGCATAATATAGGGTCATCCATATGTGACGACTAAATTTGTGTTTTATTAAAAAGAAATAAAAGAAACTATATACACCTGGGTCTGTTTTTATGCGGTAGATACGTTCCACAGAAAACCGCATTAAAAAAAATCGTACAAAAAAGACTCAACTTACTTTGAAAAATTAGGGATACGTTCCGCAATTTTCGAAAATCGTATAAAACCAAAGCTACAAAGTGAAATTACTCTAAAATTCACATAAAAAAATCAGGAAATAAAGAATGCTTAAAAAAATTTCAAATATCTCCAGAAAATTAATACAAAATAAAGCTTTTTTACATAATTTTTTAATGAACTACTTAATTTTATTCAAAATAATATGTACATATGTGTAATTTATTTTAGAATTTTTCATACATATTTTAATTATCTTCTCAATAATAGCTGCACTGTTTAGAATAAAAAAATAAAAAATAAAGTGAATGGCTGCACTGTTTTCAAGGCATGTAGGCCAAGCCTTTTTCCAACAGGCATTTAAAGTGTGTGGTTTTATTTAAATAATAGCAAATGCAATATGATTTATAAAGTCAAAGATTGAAAAAAATTTCCAAGCATCAGTTACTGCTATTGACTCATTTTCTAGTTTATCCAATATAAATTGAAAAGTGTGTTTAACATAATATTGTTAAAAATTGCAATTATGCCTTGAACTAACAGCTGAATAATGATTGTTTTATTGGATGGAAAAACATCATGTTTACATTTGGATGTTTTTAACATGGATGACCTGGTGCGTTGTCAACAAAAAAATTGACAGTTTCTTCATCTGCCGATGCAATCACGTCCGTAATTTTCACCTTATGCAGTCCATTCCTTTTTAAAAACCCAATTAGCCACACTTTGCTAGCCGAAAATTCCTTATCAATTTGAGAAGCGGATGTAAATTGCTCTGATTCCTTCATTTGTTCATAAAATTGGAGAGCTTTTCGTTGAATTAAATAACCGTTTAAAGAAATTCTTAAAAAAAAATCATACTAAAAGATACTAAGAAGAAATATGAATCGCATAACTTCAAAATCGGATTAAAATAATCCGCACAAAAACAGACCCAGCCGTAAATGTTTCTTTTTAATAAAACATAAATCTAGGCGTCACATTTGGATGACCTACATGCATATTCTTATTATTAAGATTAAATATTCATGTTAATTTTTTTCATCTGCTCTTTTTTATTTTACTTGATAAAACATTTTTATTACAATCAATTCATATACGAAGGTCGTTTGATAAGTATGGTAAAAAAGTAAGTAAAACTAAATTGAAAAATTTAATTAAACAATAAATAAATTTACCATACTTATCAAACAACACTCGTATATTATATCACCAGGTGCTAGGTACATTTCTTTTTTTAAAATCATTATTTTACAATATACACATATTGCAAAATAATTTCATTTGTAGCAATTAATTTTCTTATTTCAAGATACAATTTACTTTCACTGTGTAATTTAACATGTTCCGTGCTATATGTGTCGTTAACGTCCCACGTTGAACTTTTGTTTAAGCCGTTTGATATACCATTACATTACATAATATCATTAATTGTAAAAAAATATCATGCATTGTGCAATTATTATATAGAGTCATCCAAATGTGACGCTTAGATTTCTGTTTTACTAAAAAGAAACTATACACATGTTTCCCTATACACAATTCTATGTACGTTTCTCTTTAATAAAACACAAATCTGAGTATCATATTTGGATGATCCTATACTTTGTCTCTCGAGTGCTTTATGTGATAAAGCTATATTTTTTAAACTCTTTATTGTTCATGATTCGTTTTCAACAAACTTATTAGAAATCACAACGTGGGGTTATATGATTTATGTGGCATGAAAAGAAATTTATTGAAAATTGGTCAACACGAAAATCGTTAACAATTATTTCTTATCCTTTAATTGCAATAATATAATAAGTTTCTCATGACAAAATAGAATAATTAGAAAAGTTCTCTGAAAATAGTATAAAAATACGAACATACTCAAAGTAATTTCTGAAAAATCAGAGGAAAGAAAAAAATACATTATTAATTAAATTTCGTTGGATACGAATAATTCTCTGAAATGTGCTTCCTGATGTTTGTTTAATAAAAGTTTCGTTTTTCAAATAAGAATTATTTAATTTTCTCGTAATTGTCCAAGTACTATATATATATATATATATATATATATATATATATATATATATATATTCTCTGAAATATATATATATTTATATATATAAAAAGTAATATATATATATATATATATATATAAGTATATATATATATATATATATATATATATATATATATATATATATATATATATATATATATATATATATATATATATATATATATATATATATATATATATAGGGTCATCCGTTTGTACTTTATTAAAAAGAAACATGTGTATAGGAAAATACGATTGTATTGTTTCTTTTCAATAAAACACAAATCTAGGCAACACATTTGGATGATCTATATATATATATATATATATATATATATATATATATATATATATATATATATATATATATATATATGTGTGTGTGTGTGTGTGTGTGTGTGTGTGTGTGTGTGTGTACGTATGTCTGTATTGACATATCAAACAGTTAACAAAGTCAAGCTACTACAAGTGATTAAATACGATGTTATTCGATATTTTAAGAATATTTTAACTCATGTCTTGTGCAATGCTATTTATTTGAACCAGAGTATTGATTTGGTCAAATTAAATAATTATTTATTGACCGAATTTTAAAATATATGTAAATACAACGCATGTTTTATTATTTGAATTAAGTAAACTAATTAATAATCATCTTTAAAGTACTTATAATTATCTTTAAAAATACCCTATATAAATAATCATTCTACTTGTATTTAGGTGGTGTATTATTTATATAGGGTATTTTTAAAGAGTGACGGAATTTTAAATTGAATTCCTATCGAAAATTTTATCTAACCTAAAAAAACACTTTTAGTATACATATACATATTCATATATATATATATATATATATATATATATATATATATATATATATATAATGGTGTTCTTCTACGTTAAATAGAACTTTCGATAAGGGTTCAATTTAAGGTTTTATTAAGCTTAAAAAACAAACTGTGAAATATTTTCATTGCTTGTGAGAACTGTAGTAAGGAAAATTTTCAAAAATCTGCTTGAGTTATATTTGGCCATTATAAATCCTGAGTAATCTATCTGAGCGAGGTGCACTATCATGGCAGATATATTGAATATGAAACTTAGTAAACCACTTTTGGTATCTTCATTCATTAGCTGAATCTTCCTCATACATTGCACAATTTTTTTTGTAGTTTGTATCGCTTTCTGATTTTTTTTTCTTTTTTTTTGTTTGTTTAATGGAAAAAGCATAAGATATTGAAAATGCATAATATTCTTCTTTACCATTTAAATAATTTTAAAAATACATACAGAAAACCAAATTTTATAAGGTTTTGTTAAAATTTAGCTCGAAATGACATTTATTAAAAGATAATGCAACAAATCGATATGAGTTAGTTACATTTAATTTTTGTTTTATTTCCATTACATTTAATTTATTTTGTAAGTTAGTTAATTTAACTCAAAACTTATTAACAAAAAAACTGAACGAACTTTTCAAATAGCCCAACATATTTATATATATAGTCATCCAAATGTGAGGCCTAGATTTGTGTTTTATTAAAAAGAAACATGTGTATAAGGAAACATGTATATAGTTTTTTTTTAATAAAACACAAATTTAGACGTCACATTTGAATGGCCCACTACATATATATACACCCGTCCCTCAATTGACGCGGAGTATCCGTTCCACATGGATTTGTTTTACGCGAATGAAAATCGCGTAAATTGAATCTGTCAGTACAATAGAAAAACTATTGGAAATAAAAGCTAGTAAAGTTGTAGGAACACATATTTATTTCACATAGTTTAACAAAAAAATAATGACGTTCTAGAAAATAAAAGTAGATAAATTTTATTCGGTGTCACTATCGCTACTGTAATTCAAAATAATCAACTTTTGATATATTTATATAGTGCTTTTATACGTTCAAGTAAGAATTTGTGTCAGTCTGATGTATAATAAATTCCATGAAAAATTATATAAAAAGAAATCTATCTGACCGCCTATAAAAAGTGCCACGTAAATCAATACCGCGTAAAAAAGTTCCACGTACATAGAGAGATAATTTGCCGCGTAAAAAAACTCGCGTAAAAAATGTCCCGCGTAAATTGAGGGACGGGTATATATATATATATACATATACACGGTGTCCCATTAGGAGAAAGAGCGCGAATTCATCATCGTTCAAAAAAACATCATTATTCGCTCAAAAAATGTTTTTTTATTTAAAAATCAAGTTGTGTGATCCTGATAGGACAACCTATATACATATATATATATATATATATATATATATATATATATATATATATATATGTGTGTATATATATATATATATATATATATATATATATGTATGTATGTATGTATATGTGCACATGTATACTGAAATGTATTTCATTGCTGCTATTTCCAATATACTTCATTGAATAACAAATAAATTAATAAATGGGATATGAATAGTTTTGTGTATCATTATACATTCGTCGTAAACGTAATTAAAACAATAATGTCGAATGTGTTTTTTACATCATCGCAAACATGATATATGTTTATCGCAACAACTGCAGACCTTCATCAACTCTAAATTGAACACAAAAAGACAATCTTGAATAACTGAAAATCTTGATAATGATCTCCATGCAAACACATTTCACTCGAGACAAAAACAAAACTGAGTTCCTGAAGCTTGAGTAAGCATTATAATCCATTCAACTTCATTTTACTGCAATTCGGCCATCTTGTTCGCTGTGGTTGTGACATGAAAACAATGATAATGTATTTTAGGGACGGCATTTGAAACGGTATCGTAGTGGGCGTGATGATGGTTTCGGATGCGAATGAAATTTCCTCGAACGTGTGAATAACTAAATTCTTGAAATCGGTCCAGTCGGAATCATACAGAAATGCCGTGTCGTGGCGATATCGGAGAAACTTTTCCACTTTATATTCGATATACGTTTGTATCAGATAAGTGTAAATTGCAATATCATCATTACAATAATACTTTTAATAAAAATGTATTTGATTTGCTACTTGCAAAATTTTCTACTTATTTATATTCGAACATTAAAAAGAAGTTGTCTGAAATTCATTTCAAAGTTAACAACATTTTTTTCCTTTAAAATATATTTCATTTTAATATGTGATATAATTTTTTTTAATAAAAATAATATTTGTATTTGTTATAAAAACGTTGTTGGTGTAAAAACTAAATTAATTTATAATTCAAAATTAATTTTCATCTAATACAGAATTCAACAAGTTTTACTAAGTTAGTAGGACATTATTCGATTAAATTTACATCCTATTAAAAATATAATCATAACTTTTTAATTATAAAAAATAATTAAAAACTTAATAACTATATTTTCAATCAATTAATGAATTAACTAAAAAAGTTATTGTCATTTTAGTTTATTTCTTTAAATAAAAATTTAATTAAATGAAAATTTACTTGGAAAAATATATAAAAAAATCGACAAAAATAAAATTGTTTTTTCTTTTCTTGCATATTTTCTTCTTCTTCGGAAATGATTTATTTGTTAATCAGAATTCATTTTATTTCACTGGTAGAAAGATGGGATAAAAAATGGGAACGAACCCTTATATATCTTTCATTTTAATTGTTTTACATACTTCTGTGAAAATAATTTTGACATTAACATATTTAATTAATAATCACTTATAATTAAATTTCAATAAAAATTATTTATAATTTTTTACAAACAAAATTATTTTATTTGAAATTTTGATTTTTAAGTTTTAAATAATTTTTTTGTGACGACTTAAGTCGTATTCAATTAGTATTTCGTTTAACGAATATTAGGTTTGAATCACTTTTATCATTTAATCGTTAAGAAATATTTTGAGTCCAAGGCCAAAAGCTTTTATATTTTTTAACTTTTGTTTTACTCTGAGTTATATTTTACATAAGTAATCTAAATGACACTAAAAGATAGTAAATGATAATAATCAAGTAAATTTATGTCTAAACCCTTCAATTTCATTTAGGTTTTATAATATAATTTTATAAATTAATTTGTCTCAGAGATACGAGGGTGGTCCCAGAAGTACCTGACCCAACAACGAAAACAAAAATTTTGGAAAAAAATATATTTATTTTCCAACATAATCTCCTTTCAGCTTTATACACTTTTCCCAGCGATGTTCAATAAGTTCGATACCCTTTTTATAATAAGAACTGTCTTGCTCCTCAAAATACCCATTAACTGTCGACATCACTTCTTCATCGTTGGGAAATCTTTGACCACTGAGCCATTTTTTCAAGTTTGGGAACAGAAAATAATCTGAGGGGTTAAATCTGGCGAATAGGGTGCATGAAGTAGCAATTCAAATTTTAATTCATTAATTTTGGCCATTGCAATAACGGATTTGTGAGCTGGTGCATTGTCTTGATGAAACAACACTTTCTTCTTAGCCAAATGCGGCCGTTTTTGCTTGATTTCTTCGCTCAAATGTTGCAATAAGTTCGCATAATACTCGCCGTTGATAGTTTTTCCTTTTTCAAGATAGTCAATGAAAATTATCCCAAGCGCATCCCAAAAAACCGACGCCATGACCTTGCCTGCAGATGAAACGGTCTTCGCCTTCTTTGGAGCCGGTTCTCCCTTTTCAGTCCATTGTTTTGATTATTTTTTTGTCTCGGATGTAAAGTGATGGACCCATGTATCATCCATGGTTATGAAACGGCGCAAAAATTCTGCTTTGTTGCTGTGAAACTTCGCTAAACACTCAATTGAAACATCTTCACGACACTGTTTTTGCTCGAGTGTGAGCAAACGCGGCACCCATCTTGCACACAGCTTTCTCATGTCCAAATTTTCAGATAATATGCGATGTACCGCACTTTTTGAAATGCATGCTATGTCTGCTAGCTCGCGCACTTTCAGTCGACGATCATCTAGTACCGCTTTGTGGATTTTCTTCACCATTTCTGGAGTCGTCACCTCATTTGGTCGACCACTGCGATGCTCGTCTTAGCAGCTCGTACGGCCTCATTTAAACTCTGCTACTCAATATTTCACTGTTGTAAACGAAGGAGCAGACTCACCCAGAGTAGAATCCAGTTCAGCTTTTATATTGGTTGGGCTGAGGCCTTTCAAATAAAAGTATTGTATCACGTAACGATGACCAATTTTCTCCATTTTCACAAATTCACTGAAAACGTTCACTATTGATGACTGCCAAACAAATACTAAACAACGTAGCGTCCTCAAACTTGAAACATATGCTTTATAGGTTGTGTAATTTCTAATACAGTGATATTTTTCAAACAACTACCGCCATCTCTAGGTCAGGCCGGGTACTTATGGGACTACCCTCGTATTAGCTATTTAAAATATTATAAAATTACATTTTCATTTTTAGAAATGTTAATAATTTTCATATTTGTATATATAAAATTATGCTCATTTGAATTGTGACAATTTCTAATTTTTAACTTAATATTTTATTTATTTTGTAATACTTTTATATGATTTCTGTGTCAAACAGTTATTAAATAATATACATAATAATAAAATATAATGAAAATAAATTTTCAACTTGTGTATTATATTTTTCAAATAAGTTTTTCTAATCAATTTGTTTTGCGTGAAAAATGATTTGCACAACTGTATGTATGTATGAATTTTTAGTTAAGTGTATATACATATGTAGATATATATGTACTTATTTAAAAATAATTGCTCTTTACCTTTGCTTTCCCTAAGTTTTCTGTGAATTACTGTTGTAAAACGTTTATGAAATATTAAAATGAACAAAAAATGGAAAATGATAGATTTTCAGGTAGACTTTTCGGACAAAATAAATTTTAATTGTATTGCTATTATACGTGTGTATATGTATGTATATATGAATTATATGTAACACATATTCTCAAGGCTAGTCACACGGGAACAGCATACATTATAACCACGTGTTGATTGTTGAACAATAATTCCCTTGCGAGTACAAGGAAGTAAATAGAACTATAAAAAACGCGACAATCAATTTTTGAAGTAAATAAAATATCTTAATAATGAAAACTAGAGGTTTCTTTGTTCATTAAAACACTTTGTAGAAATAGTTCTAAATTGGATGTTGCAACAACAACATCAGTTCCTAAAATTGATGTTGTAACAACATCAGTTCTACAATAGAAATTGTAACAACAACAGTTAGAGTTCCTCAAGCTACTGTTGCAGCTGATTGATAAATAAACAATGTCTTTTTAAACGCTGTAAAAAGCTGTAGCTGATTCATAAATAAAAATATCGTTTTAAAAATTGTACATTCGGTGTATTAAATAAAACTGGCGCAGTCGGTAGGATGGTGCATTAAATAAAATTTATGTATGTATGTATTATATCCGAAACGTGGCGAATGAAAGAACAGATAAAACGAAAAATAGAAGCCACAGAAATGGATGCACTGAGAAGAGCAAGTAGAAAATCTCGATTAGAAAGAATAAGAAACACCGAAATAAAAGAACAAATGGGGATCCAAAAAACCGTACTCGAAGATATTGAGGAACACCAATTGAGATGGTACGGACATATCCAGAGAATGAACGAAGGAAGACTAGTGATAAAGTGGAAGCCACAGGGAAATGGAAGAAGAGGAAGACCAAAAAAGTCCTGGATGGAAGGGATAATAACTTCAATGAGCACCAGGGATTTGAATGAAGGAGATTGGAGTAATAGAAGCGGGTGGCAGTTAGGCATCGGACAACGTCGCAGGACGTTATGAACCTGAAAAATATATATATATATATATATATATATATATATATATATATATATATATATATATATATATATATATATATATATATATATATATATATATATTAATAAATATCGCCTACATGGAAACGTTAAGGGGTCATACTTAGTCAAAAAGACGAAAAATTCGATTTTTGAATTTTGACATTTTCTGTAAATATAATATCTGGAGAATATTCCATAAAAGTTTCAAAAAAGTCCGATTAAAATAGATGAAACATTTTTGTTCGAACATTTGGAGTAAATATAAAGTGTAAACTAGTTTTGAAATTTTAAACGCGTTTTTTTTAAACCGGTGACCAAAATATTTCGAAAACGACTGCATCAATTTATTTCAAATTTTGCAGATTTATTATAGATACAAAAAAATAATCTTTGAATGAAGACTTTTTTACAGTTGTATCGTTTTTTTTACTGGTTAAAAACGAGCGATTTTTTTTATCTAAAATCAAAATTTTAAGTCATTGTCCATCATTTTATTCAAAATCAATATTTCAAAAAACTGATTGTTCAAGGACTACATAATTTAATGTATAAAATAAATCTTAATTTTTTGATTTCATACGATCCAAATCTGAGCAGCAGTGGTAACCGAAAATGTTCTTTTTTCACAGAACCTATGGGATTTTTTAAAAATATTTTTTATTGAAAAAATTATGTAATTTTCTTTTACATATACGTTTTTAGATACTCGAACATTTATTGAGAAACATGTTATAGTTTTTGAAAAAATCCCAAATCACGTGTTTTCGTCCTCCTGACTGAGCATGGTCCTTTAAAATAGTTTTACAACCGTTCTAATTTTCATAATTCACTTATATCGTTAAAAAGAATCAAATTTGGAAGTGTACGAGTGAAGTGAGTAGGGAACAAATCTCTAGTTTATAAAATAATTGAAATATTGTACATAAAAATAAATGTTAAAAATTAGTACCTAAAAAACTTTTTTTTTGTTAATTATTTCAATTTTATAGTTTTTATTGCTGTGATGTTCGAATCACGTTTTTTTTCTTTTTGCATCTACATTTTTTTGGAACGTTTCTCAACGTATATCGAGGGATTACAGTATTTTTTGTTGAAACGTTGCTTTCCAGAATATATAACACCATAATATTATGTTAAGATAGTACACGTTTATGCGAATTTCAATTTATCTCTTCGAACTTTTCGAGCAAATCCAAAACAGTAATCTAATGTTGGACTGAACAATCCATTTGTACAGAATTGTTATTATTTTTCAAATATAAAACACTAACAAGTATTTTAATTTACTACATTAATTTTTAAACAGTACTAATTCGATTTTGTAACCTTTCTCTCTTGTGAAAGACTTTGTGTTACAATTTCTTGTAGATATTTTAAGAAACTTGTCTGAAATGTATTTCATAATTATTATTTATTTTCGAAACGTGTTTCAATTCTATTTATTATCTTATATTCTAATAAGTAGTAAACATCTGTATTTTCTGCGAGAAATTAATTTTAGTATAAAAAAACTTTCCCCGCCTCTTAACTTTTTACACACAATATATATAAATAGATATTATAATAGCTAACCTGTCGTTGTTGCGAAATATTTTATGTTACAATTCCTTACGATTTTTTCTGCATAACGAACAAACGTTTCAACATAATAATTAGTCTGCATAATTTATTTTATTATCTTAAGTAAATTTTATGTCATTCGACGTAAAAAAGAACCTTAATTTCATAGGTTTATTACACAATAAACAATAAAATTAAAAAGGTATACAATATTTGAGTACAAGTACAGAAGTTATAACTAATTTAGATAAGTTTTAACGATACGAATATTTGGTGTAGCGTTTTACACACACAACATTATTCATAGCAGTGTTGCGATAACGCGACTTTAATAAAAAAGAACACATTAAACATAAACAATAGTAAAATACTGTTTTTAACAGCATTTATTATTGTGTATGTGAAACGTACGTTATAAATAAAAAGTTTAAACGAAATAAAATACGAATGACATATAAAGATTGTGTTGAAGTATGCATTGTACAGATTTTTTTCAAGCATGATAGAACTTTAAATTGAAATAAAATACATACTAACTGACCGGATGACCATTTATTTGATATTATTCGAAAGATTATTTTAAGTCATTAATATTTAAAAATGATTTGGGGTATATGTGCACCACGGCTACCTCTGATATACCTCATTCTGTGAATCTAATTTCGGGTCACTTTTTCAAGCAATTGGGGTCCTATGTCCGCAATAACGCGAATTATGTTGGCTTCTAACACATCAATCGTTGCTGGTTTACCAGTATAAATCAGACACTTTACATATCCCACCACAAAATAATCCAGAGGCGTCAAATCAAATAATTGTGGAGGTCAATTCACAGGTTCATTTTCTGGAGATAACGTTATACTCGAATTTTTGTTTCAATAACTCGATTGTTTCGGTCGAAATATGACACGTGGTATCATCCTGCTGAACATATTTCTTCCAGATCGATGTCATGCAAATTTGCAAACAAATAATCACTGATCATCGTTCTGTAACGTACGCCATTGACAGTAACGCGCTTTTCGGCTTCATTTCGAAAGAACTAAGGACCGATGATGTCACCAACGTGCAATCTGCACCATATGGTGAATTTTTTTTGTGAATTACTTCAGGTTTGGTCTCACTCCAAATGTGGCAATTTTGCTTATTAACGCAACCATTAAGCCAAAAATAAGTCTCATCACTGAACAAAATTTTGTGCTCTATAAGTTTGGCGAACAGAATATTGATTTTTTTAAATAAATTTCCACAATATTCAAGTATAAAATATTCCATAATAATTTGTCAAAGTATACTAAATTCAAATGTCACTTATAGCAAGTAAACTGACAACTGACTTGACAGCTATCTCTATCGAAAGTTCTATCTAACCTCAAAAAACACCGTTTTGTTTAATAAGAAGAATCGAATGTTTAGCACGATAAATCTATTGTTGATCTAATAGTTTGTTAAGTAGTTGTATTTGAAGAGTAAAATTAATAAATAGATAATATTAGGTAACCGATTAAATAGATAATATTTGAGATTAAAGTGAGAACGATTGTACAGTGACTAAGTCGTTCAAAAAGTTGTTCATAAAAATTTAAAGTGAAACAAATTGCCAATACAAATACAATATTTTTTAAATATAAGGTTATAGTTTAGTTTAATACATAAATTAAGTATATTCATTAACAGGTTTACGGACGTTTCTTATATACCTATCTCTACGGACATACGTCAATTTGACGCATGAACAAAATCATACATTTTCTTTAAAAAACAACAATTATATAGTATTAACTTATAAATGAATCTATAAGACATACATTTATATAAAATTTATAATATTTAACATTATATAACATTAGATTTATTCCGTGTATCTTTTACACATTTACTGGTAAAAAAAATTATCGATTGTTATATTCCTGCCTTGATGTAAATATGATTCGGCTAACTTTAAAACTACAAAATCCGCCCAAAAGTGTTGAAGTTTGCGTTTCATCTTTACCCAGATTAGGGAAACCATTTATTAGATATTTTGAATTTACATCTACTGCTAACCAAAACTTTATGCCAAATTTATGTGGCTTATTTGGCATATATACGTGAATCTGCATCGGACTTTCGTAGGGAACAATTGCTCATCTATTGAAATATTTTCGTGAGGTTTATAATGGGATTTACTATTATGTATAAATTTGTTCCATATTTCAGATATCAATGCAAATTTATCTGTACGTAAACGTTCAGATCGTTCTGTTCTTTTATCAAATCATATGAATCGAAAAATTTGCATAAATTGACCTCTAGGTAATGTGCTCGAGGAAAAAGCGGGTCCCTATTTCTTCGACCATAAATAAAAAGCTTTTATTGACTTTCCTTCATATGTTCCTCGAGTATACCAAACTGCCTTTTCTGCATCAGGGTTTTTCAACTAGCATTAATGCTTACTTTACGATCGCGTCAAACTGACGCGTATCCGTAGAGATAGGTATACCACATAGATAATTTCTAAATTAGAAGCTTTGAAGAAAATTAATTTCGCTATATTAATTGTCTCGTTAAATAGATAAAAGTCAGTACAAATGGTAGAAGAAAAATGTAAACGGTTTCTGTAAATATTCTCATGAAATTTGAAATACGTCAAAATGACGCGTCCCGTAAACCTAATGTTAAATATACCAAAAATTATGATAAAAACATTACCAAAGATCATAATTCTACATCAGAGTGAAAATGATGTATTTAGAAAAAAAAATTATTATACTTGTGTAACAAGAAAATTATTATATGTTGAATTTTAATATTTAGTGGAGTTACTTTTAGATTTATTAATTAATTTGAGTTTGTCTGGTAAAGATTTCGTCAATTTTCGGATGAAATCAGGATTAATTTTATTCCTTAATACTTTTTAAAATTTATTTTCGAATTGATATGACGATTTCGTATTTCTATTTCTAACTTTTGCCACAAATTGTCAATTATGTCATATACATTAAATTCAAAAACTAACGGAACTTGTAAATGATAGATTCAGTTGCCGCACCCAGCATTCTCACCCAACCTTGCACCGTCAGACTTCCACATATTTCATTCTTTGCAAAACTTCTTGCGTGATAAATCCTTTAATTCCGATGAGGCTATAAAACAGCACCTTGTTGACAGGTCTTTCTACGAACGTGGAATTATCAAGCTCACAGAAAAACGGCAAAAGGTCATCGAACAAAATGGCAAATATATTATTGATTAAACTTTGTACTTTATATAACTAATTGATATTTGAAAAACATAGTCAAAATGTGGCATGACTTTTCCAGAAACTTTATATACTGTACAATAAAAGTAATTCTAGTAAAAAAATAGAATCTTTATCAGATCACGGAATTTTCCAATTGCCTCTTTGTAATATACAAATTTAAACAAAAAATGTTATCGACTAATTATTCTATTTTATTAAAATATAATTAAATAAATAATTAAAATATTTAAATAAATACGTATAACATAATATGCTTTGGGTATTTATTTAAAACTGATATTATCAGTTTTAAATTAATGTAAATACGAGAGTTTAATTCATGTAAATTTTATATAACCGATCGAACTGGCACTTTTTAAGTTTATTATACACATATTTAACACAATCATCAAATTTAACATTTGAATTTCTAAAATAAACTAATGTTCAATGTGTATGCCATTAAATGTTATATTCATTATTTATGCAAATATATGATAATTATTATAATTACATTTATATATGTCGATGTTAATTTTAAAGAAAATTATATATATATATATATATGTAGTAAATAAATTCTGATTAAAAAGCAAACACAACGTTATAAAACCGGACGTATAAATAACATTTTTATGCCCAAAGTCTAATTCCACTCAGGTTAATGACATTCGCGAATCGTTGGAAACTATCCGCGAAAACCTCATATCACATATTTTTTTAAAAAGCGAATTCTTCAATACTCCATCATCATAACGATAATACAGTCAATGAAGAATTGAACTATGCAAGAAAAGGAGCTGAACATTCCGCGGACTCGACTGTAAACCTCTTGAAGGGAATGACTGGTTATCTATGAAATGGGGTAATGGGGTAATAGAGGAAATCTTATTTGCATTTAAGTGGTTTTATTTGTTTCTAAATGCGTGTTCAAAGAAACTCTCTCAAATGTTACACAAACTTTGCGTATTTTAGTAACTGGATTGAAAAAATTGAATACTGTGCGAATGAGATGACGGATAGAATTTCTGTATGTCGCTAGTATTCGCGTTTTCGTCGTACATAAATGTCTATACACTTGGATGGGATAGAATGGAGACTTTCTTTTTCGGATTATGCATAAATAAAGACGCAATGTCTTCCCATGAACGTATCGACAATAACACTACCGTATATTTTATAATAACGTCATCGTTTTCTTACTATATATTTATAGTAGTTGGATTTTATTTTAAAATATCTGTCTTGAAATTCTGTTAGGAAAATACATATATAACATAGTAGAATGCACATAAATATACTTGTAAATACATATAAATACATATATATATATATATATATATATATATATATATATATATATATATATATATATCACATCATACATCATAAAGCCCATATCAATCCATACTGAACGAGAGCCTCAATGAATATTACCATTCACTGGTATTTGGTCATATTCACCACGCTGATATATATATATATATATATATATATATATATATATATATATATATATATATATATACATATATATACTCATGTACAAAAATGAACATACAAGCAAAATTATTTTATTCATTAAATTTTTCTAAAAAATTTAAAGTAAATATTTTTTTTTCAAATTTAATCTAAAATTAAATGCATTTTATTTTCAACACAAACCAATAACAAAAATAAAATAAAAAACCAATAATTCATTTTAACTATAAAATAACACATTTTTAACGGTGCAAAAGTTGACATACATTTTGAAAATTTATTAAATAAATATATATATTTTTAACATGCAATATGAAGTTGGATCACTTGAATTTGTGATGACTTCTGTAAATCTTTTGGTCATAGAATGGACGAATTTTCTTGTTATTTCGGGTCCAATATTTTCCCATTCATATCGAAAGACTTCTCACAGTTTGTTTGTTTTGTATGCCTGTTTTTCATATTTATCGTTTGATTTCGTCTTATAAATGCTTATAGGATTTAGGTTTGGAGACTAGGGTGGGGTTTTAAGCTGTTTGAGGCAGTTATACAAAAGCCACTCACGCATTATGTGTGATTGGAATTGCTGTCATGTTGGAAAATGTATGTACTTTCCCGGGTTAATTTTATAGCACTCTCTTTCAAATTTTGTTGTAAAATGTTCAAATACTCTAAGCTATTCATTGTTTCTTTTTAATAAAAGTCATATTTCTCAAAACATGCCCAGATTATTACGTTTACACATCCATGCTTTACCGTACAAACTAAATTCTTGGTTTCATATTCTGAATTTTTTTCGATACACTAATCATTCATTGTTATCAAAAACATGAAATTTACACTCATCGCTAAAAATTATGTTCTGCTAGAATTTTTTATCTTTATTAATATATTGTTTAGTGAATTAAATACGCTTTTTACGATTTATTTTATTTATATGATTTTTTTCCTAGGTAATCTACTATAGTACCCTTCAGTATTTAATATTCTAGATAGAGTGGCTCGATGACATTTTTTATTATATTCTGTTGAAACGTCTGCGATAAAATTCGAGCTAAAGACATTTTTTTCACCTTCCTTTCGTCTTTATTTTTCTATAAATATTTTTTGCCTTCCAGACCGTGATTTTGAAGCGACAGTACCAGTTTTATTTTCATTTTTTGTTACTGTTTAAATTGTGGATCTTCTTCTTTACATATTTTTGCTATTTCACCCAAATGATTTTCTTGTTGCTTTCAATCTACTATTAATTTTCATAAATCATCAGATATTTCCTTTCTGTAGAACGTCATTAGCTTTATAGTGGTGCTTATTTTGATTAATAAAATGTTTATTTGGATTAAAAAATACATTTTTATTTCTCTTTGAATAATCCGACATATTAGGTTGGCAAATATCTCCCTTTCGCCTTCTGGTCTTTTGAATTTCGCAGCTATGTACAAAAAAAAAAGCGGAAGGGAGATACTTGCCAACCTAATATAATATACGATCTAATAGCTCACTCAAAAACATTCATAAAAATCAAATTAAAATAAGAACTAGATGAATGAAATATATTTCACTATTCATTTATTTCAATAACATTTTCATAATCTATTACAATTAAACATATGTAAATTCATTTTCAGAATACAGCCGTCCCTCAATTTATGCAGTATCCGTTCTAAGTGGATTTGTTTTACGCGAATGAAAATCGTGTAAATTGAGTCTGTCAGTACAATAAAAAAAATATTGGAAATAAAAGCTAGTAAAGTTGTAGAAACACATATTTATTTCACATAGCTTAACAAAAAAAATAATGACGTTCCAGAAAATAAAAATAGATAAATTTTATTCGGTGTCACTATCGCTACTGTAATTCAAAACAATCAACTTTTTATATATTTATATCGTGCTTTTATATGTTCAAGTAAGAATTTGCGTCACTCTAAAATAGAATAAATTCCATGAAAAATTAAATAAAATGAAATCTATCTGACCGCGTATAAAGAGATATAATTTGCCGCGTAAAAAAAACTCACGTAAAAAAAGTCCTGCGTAAATTGAGGGACGGGTGCATTTTTATTAGAACGATAGTAAAAGAGAATCTTACGAAATAAAAAAATACATTTTTTATAGAAAAGTAAATTGTGCTTAAATAAGAGTGTTATTCAGTGTGATAACATTGATATTTTTGGTAAATATATTAATTTATATAATCTCATATTATAATATTAAGCTAAATAATCATACAAATAAGACTACATTACATCCAACGTGGTATTTAAAAATTTATCAAATTAACGTGAAATTGAGGTTATGTACATGTATACCAATACATAGGTATAGTATTTTATAACATTATGTATATACATTAAATCTATTTATCAAATAAAAGAAATACTATTAAAAACATGTGGTATTGAAAAATGATCGAAACCTAACAGTTTTGAGGTTATCTGTTGTTTTATTTGTAACAATTTCTCACAATAATTTTATTTACAATTATGATCAAATTATTCTACACTTTTATCAAAAAATGTTATATTAAAATGATTATGAATTCTTTGATCTCAGGTGTCATTTTGAAGATTTATTGAATTTTACGTGGTGTTAGAAAATTATCAATTATCTATAAATAATATCGAAATAGATGCTATTTATTGCAGTTATATATTATTTGTGAGTATTTCCTTTAATTGTTTTATTTTCAAAACATTTATTTAATTGTATATTATATATTATACAATAGTAATATAATAGTAATTAAAAAAATGTTTTTTACAGGCTTTAAGATGGTAAAGTCTATTGTGCAAAAATTTTACTTATTAAAAACCAATTGTATCGTTTATACCTACTTAGTCATCACCGGAGGAAGCAATGGAAATCAAAGAAATTCCAAACGAAAACGAATACATTTTCATAATTCATAATTTTATAAAAGTTTTAATTTGAAAATAAATATTAATCTTACTTAATATGAAATAATTGTAAAAATTTAATTGATTTATTTTCTACTTAAATTTTTATCCCGTGTATTTATCACCTCTCTCCCTACTACATTTTTTCATTTTGTTACTTGATTTATCCTGACGAATTTGTTCATTTACGAGTTTTAGACATGCGTTTGTCTGTTTACCTTTTTATTATTTTACTGAAAAGAAGTTTCACTTCTGGAATGCGTACATAAGTACACATAACCTTTTTTTAATATATTTTCTCTGACATGTTAAACTGTTCATTGGAACAATTTTGATTACGTTTATATTTATGTAACAAAATGATAATTTAAAATGCTAATTCACACACATATATATATATATATATATATATATATACGTATGTTATACTTTCTTAAGAAAATGTATTAACAGCCAATACAATTTTCAACATTAAAAAACAGTTAACAAATGCAATAATTTGCGTCAATTCGTTCAAAAACCAATAAAAAAAATCGAGAATATAAGAGCTCGACAATGATTCATTTTTTCGATAGTATTAATGAAAGGAAGACATTGACAATTGAGAAAAGTTTGAAAATCCCTGTAACAAACACGGAAACTAGACACATAACTGTTATCTTTTGTCGATGCTATTTTTTCAACGAACTCGTTTTTCCATCTACATATCTATCCACAATTCCTATTTCCTGTACCCGCTCGTAAAAAAAGTTCAAATCTCACAGTTTGGCGGATACGAACAAACAGAAATGTCTTTCCGGCTCGTACCCCACTGTCTATGAAAAGTTAGTTGGCGGCGAATTGAGTTTACTTAGTTATTCTGAGTTAAATGGCAAGAATTTTGAATTGTATTTTATGTCTTCTGATACCATCCATTGAATATATATATATATATATATAAAGGGGCGAAATGCATAGGGATGTTTGGTTTGAAATAAGAAAAATATTGCTACTACTTTAAATATAAACGTGCGTCTGTGTTAGTTTTGAGTCAGTAAAGAAAAAGGGATGATAAGGAAAACAAAACAAAAATATTTATAAGTATTACAGTCTATTATTTTAATATGCAAAATGGAACTGAACTATACTGAAAATGATAATAAAAATAATATAATAAATAATAGAAAAATGTTTACAAACGGAAATATGGAAGTGTGATCAAATTTAAGATTTACAAAAAAATAAATTTTCGAATTTATGTATGTATATATACATATATATATATATATATATATATATATATATATATATATATATATATATATATATATATATATATACATATATATACAGTCTGTTCAAAAAGTACCCGGATTTCTTTATTTCAAATTCAAGCATTAAGGGGAGGTTTCGGTCTGAAACAGTAAAAATATTGGGAGTACAAATTAATTCGGTCCGTTTTCAAAAGATGGCTCTAAAAACATTAAATTTTTAAATAGTAACAGCTGATTGCCGTGGTTTTAGACAGATTGGACATCTGCCGATAACATCCAGTTTGTATTGTTTTGAGTTTCATACAAAATGTTTTTTGTTACGCTGTTGAAAATGCCAGATTTTTTGATAACTAAACAGCATTTGCGGGAAGTTTTAGTTGTTTGTTTTAATTGGAAAAAAGTGCAGCTGAAACTCATCGAATGCTTGTGGAAGTTTACGGTGACAATGCTTCAACTGACAAGTCATGTAGAGAATGGTTTCAGCGCTTCAAAAGTGGTGATTTCAGCGTTGAAGATAGACCTCGCTCGGGACAGCCAAAAAAATTCGTAGACGATGAATTACAGGCATTACTCGATGAAGATGAAGACGAGTTTGCACTTACGTTGGGAGGGACCCAACAAGCAGTGTCTGTACGTTTAAAATCTATGGGCCTGATTCAAAAGCAAGGCAATTGGGTTCCTTATGAATTGAAGCCAAGAGATCTGGAAAGGCGATTATTTTCTTGTGAGTAGCTGCTTCAAAGGCAAAAAAGAAAGGGTTTTTTTACACCGGGTAGATAAGATAAGATCCTTTTTAGTTGTTGTTTTTTTATAAAAAAATAATCACGATAATAATCTAACGTTTTTGTATTTTATTATTTATACTTTAAACAAAAAAAGTAACATAATATATAAATATACGTATTAAGAGTTAGTGGTGCGATTTATAGTAGTTCTTGAAAAATTTGGAAAAGATGGGATGTCTAGCTCCTCAGCTATTAATTTAAAATGAAAAAAATGAAAATATTTTAAAAACGCATAAAATTTCTGAGGCAGTGAACCTATGAAAGTTAAAAAAATTTTTTTTAATCTTTTCCGACATTTTAAAATCAAACATCTTTTTAAATGATTTTTTCACAGTTCTACACTCCTTAAAAATTTGTAAATTTGAATAAACTCGATATATTAGAGGTTCACTGTCTAAAAGTATAATCTTTAATTAAAAAAAAAATATTCAATTGGTTAATTAATTTTTGAGATATTTGTCCCACCAGTTCGAAAAATTATGTTTCGAGAAAAACGCGTTTAAAGTTTTACATGATGTTAGCTGATGTGGTAGAGCCAGGTATAAAACCCATGCTACGGTTGTCACATTTATAAATCTGTAACCTTGGTAATTTTCAAAATTTTAAAATTTCCTTTTAACTCAACATTCTTCAAACAGCAGAGAAGTGAAAAATGTAAAAAATCGATTTTTTTTAAAAAGTTCTAGATCGGAACTTCCCTTTAATAAGGCCTTAAAATTTTCAATTTCAAATTTTCAATTTCAAATTTTCATTTAGTTATTACCACATTTTTTTGCTTCCGATCAGATACATGAACGTTGAATTCACTTTCATCAGAATTTTAGAAAAATGGGAGCTTTGCTAACATCATTTTTTGAATTGATGGGATAAATATCTCCAAAACAATTTGATCAATTTAAATGATTTTTTTAAATTAAAGACTGTACCTTTGCTAGGCAGTCAACTCCTAATATATCGAGTTTATTCGAATTTACTCATTTTTAAGGACTGTAGAACTGTGAAAAAGTTCATTAAAAAAAGATGTTTGATTTTGAAATGTCGGAAAAAATTTAAAAAACCACATTTTTTTCAACTTTGGTAGGTTTAATGTCTTAGAAACTTTATGCACTTAAAAAAATATATATTTTTTACTTTAAATTAATAGCTAAGGAGCTAAACGTCCCATTGTCAACAGAAAATTGTTCAGGGGCTACTAAAAAATGCACCACTAACTTTTTAATATATTCATAAATT
The DNA here is from genome assembly GCA_029203775.1 of Neoneuromus ignobilis. Lineage (NCBI taxonomy): Eukaryota > Metazoa > Arthropoda > Insecta > Megaloptera > Corydalidae > Neoneuromus > Neoneuromus ignobilis. Next base: position 12,607,831 of record CP092089.1, on the reverse strand, counting down.
ACATTATTATGTTACTTTTTTAAGTATAAATAATAAAATACGAAAACTCCAGATTATTATCTTTATTTTTTTTATAAAAAAAACAACTAAAAATGACCTTATTTTTACCGTTCTAGACCGGAACCTCCTCTCAAGACATTGACGGGCCAATATTTTGATTTGGGAGTACATGAGTAATACAGGAGAGAAAAAAATCTGTCTATTGTTAATCGAATTATGGATCAACATTATTGCATTGAAATCCGGAGAGAAAATTTAAAAGAAAGTGCACAATTATTGGAACTAGACAGGACATTTCATTTTCATCAAGATAACGACTTCAAGCATATAAAGAGTACAGGAGTGGCTTCTTTATAATGCACCCCGACACTTGAAAATATAGAGTCATCCAAATGTGACGCCTAGATGTGTTTCATTAAAGAGAAACTATAGAAAATATACACATGTTTCCCTATACTATCTATACACATGTTTTTTAATAAAGCTCAAATCTAAGCGACAGATATGGATGACATTATATATTATTAATTTGAGGATCTAAATTTCATCGAGCATTTGTGGAATGAAATGAATCACTGAATTAGGAAATTAGGTATAAAAAATAAAGAGCTGTTAAAATTTACGCTAGTTGATGAATTTAGTGTTACTTTATACCTCAATGGTATAAAATAACACTAGATTAATAACAAAAAATTGTAGGAACAATGCAAGTGAGAATATTAGAAGTATTTAAAAATAATGGAGGCCCAGAAAATTTTTAAAACTCGAAAGTTATTTGCAGATATTTCGATATAATTAAATACAAGTGTACGGAAAGCTTTTTGTTCTGATATTCTTCCGTATTATGGAAACTTATTTTGGTTTAACTGATAAAAATAGAAGTTTATAAATTGTGGTTATAATATAAAACAAATCATTTCTTTTTTAAAAATTAGCATAATCCAAAGCATAAAATTAATAAACACAAAAAATTAAAAACGTAGAGATATTTTTGGTGCAATGTATATATATATATATATATATATATACAATATATACACATTATATATATATATATATATATATATATATATATATATATATATATATATATATAAATAGTAGATTCTTTCAAATTTTGAAAATAAATCATATGGAAATAAAAACTGACTATAATCATTTAAAGTGTGTATACATTTTATTGGGACACTCTGTATATATATATGTATATATATATATATATATATATATATATATATATATATATATATATATATAAACGAGGGTGGTTTGAATAGTATGGTAAATTTATTAATTGTTTAATTTAAATAATTAATTAATTGAACTGAATTTTTTAATTTACTTTTCTTTACTTTTTTACCATACTTATGAAACGACCTTTATACATATATATATATATATATATATATAATCTCTCTCTCTCTCTCTCTCTCTATATATATATATATATATATAGAGAGAGAGAGAGATTTAAAAGAGATTGAAAAATAATAAAGAACAGAAAGCAGCAAATAATGCATGTATAAACTTTTAAGTATTATTTGGACTAACTCTACTTCTCTCTCTCTCTCTCTCTCTCTCTCTCTCTCTATATATATATATATATATATATATATATATATATATATATTTATGTGTGTGTGTGTATAATTGTGTATATAATGCCGTGTATTGAAAAGTCGTTAAATAACGAATATGAAACGACAGAATTAATTTAAATGCTTGAATTCTGGCAAACGATAAACGGTTTCTGTAAGACTGCGTAATTAAAAATATATCCACATCAAAGACAAAAAAAAAACTCTCGGAAGACATTTCAAATCTTGCTCGAACTAAAAGAAAAGTTTACGTCCCAATCAGAAAAATTTCAACAATGAAGTGAGGACAAGAGGCAAACCATCCAATTAAAGAGATTTCAAATACTGAGAAAAGAAAGAGCTTCTACTTGAGTTTTGAATTCGGTAAAGCCGCTGAATTTAATAAATTCCTTTTATTTTTATTTACGTTGCAGGAAATCGTAGCGGGTTTGTTTTTTATTATTCGATGAAAATAATTCTTGTAAAATAAGAAATGCGTACTAATTATTTTTGTACAGTTATATATATATATATATATATATATATATATATATATATATATATATATATATATATATATATGTATTAAAAAGGAAAAATTATAAATATATTTAATAAAATAGAAAGATCTATTCCAATATTGTTTAAATTTTAACTTATTGTCATTATATGAAAATTTCATTGTAAATTATATTTATTTATATATTTTATAAGAACACAGATGTACTACAACTTTATGTACAAATATGTTATATATAGTGGTCTATAAAAGAGAGTTGAAATTAAAAAAATAACATAAAAAATGAAAAATTGTGCGAAAAAATAAAAATATCTCCAAATGAAACATTGTTTATTAAACCTTAATTAATAAAAGTTATTTTGATGAGGAATTAGCAAATATATTTGGAATGAATTTTAAATTATACAAAAATTAATTCTAGGTCTAGTGTTAGTTAACTGAAAATTACAAAGAAAATGATATAAAAATTTAAATACTTTTTTTTAATTTTAATATTTTGTAGAACCGCCATTATCTTACAGAACAGTGTTAAGATTTCTAAGCATTGATTCTAACTGGTTTTGTAAAGCACTTAGAGGTAAACTAAACCACGTTTCCAAAATTTTGTTTTTAAATTGAATATTATGTTTTGAAGAAATGAGGATTCTGAAAGATGTTCAATGGGATTAAAGTCGGTCGACATCGATGATCATGAAGTAAATCTACCTTATTGTTTGTGAAAAATTCTTTACTTATTCTAGCTGTTTGTTTGAGTCATTGTCTTGATCAAAAGTACAATCCAGACTCAATTCCATTTTTTCAGCAGATTAGTGTAAATTTTCTTATATAGTATTACAGTATATTTGCGTTGTCATTCTGCTTTCAATAATATTTAATTTTCCCAGATAATAACACGAAAAACAACATGACATTTCCTCCTCAATGTTTTGGTTGCAGGAAATATGGAATTTTACCAAAAAATATGTGAATAAACCACTGGACTTTTGGAAATGAGAAATTTTTAACGACGAGACTAAATTGGAAATACAGGAATACCTCGCATAGTACGGCTTCAATTAATACGGTTTCACTATAGTCCGATTTGAAATTTCCAAAAAAAAAAATTATACGCATGTGAAATTCTAGTTTTGTGGTCTTTTTTTCTTTTTCTATTAGTTTTCGATTCGTAACTCTAGAGCAGGGGTCGGCAAACTTAAGCCTGAGGGCCAAATCCGGCCCGCTGTCTGTTTTTAATCCGACCTGCGGGTTAATATTGTTTTTACATGAAAAAATTAAAAATAAATCAAATTACGCACTGTAACCACTGCCATATATTATATAAATTATATAAATGACATTATATAAATAACAATTTGCAAACAACTTTACTGATAGGAAGTACTAATTTCAAACTCAGAATGATGAAATATTATCTCAGAAAAAATAATTACATTCCACGCATTAGTACAAAATTTAATCAGTTCTATAATATATTTATTAATAAATGAAAATATTTTATTTATTTTTTGTAAGTTTCAGTATCTGTATATAAATATTATGTAAAAATATCACTTTTTAATAGAAAAAAATTGAACCTGTTTTTTTTTGTTGTTCTACGAGTAGAATTGGCTATGTAAATATCTTTGAATTTGCTACCTGGCCCGCCGAGCCTAAAAATTTTACGATCTGGCCCTTTCCAAAAAAAAGTTTGCCGACCCTTGCTCTTCAGTAAAATCGATTTTTTGATTATTAAATATCAATAATCCATTTGAAAATAAATTTAAAATGTATTTAAAATGAATGTATAAACCCCTAATTTCGTTTTGTTGATACATACTAACATTTAAATATATTACCCTCGTTTTATTTACTGAAAAACAGGAAAAAAAATTATTTGGAACCAATTAACGTTTTTTGTATTTAGTTAATGTATCGATTAGTCCGATTTCAAATAGTCCGGTCAATCAGTGGAACTGATTAGCCGCACTATGCGAGGTATTCCTGTATTTGGAAATCGTCGAAGCCTAATAGTTTGGCGAAGTAGTAGTGATAATACTTACATTAATAAGTATAATTATGATTCGTTTCATTTACGATTGCTAATTTCTTATTAAAATGACTTCTATTAATTAAGGCTGATTGAACAGTGTTTCATTTGGAGATTTTTTTGCAGTTTTTCATTTTAACACATTATGGTCCGCAATATTTCGCGCTAAACCTCAGCTGGAATCCCGCGAATTTCGCAAAAAATGCACAAAAAATAACTTCATAAAATCGATGAAATTCTTAAACCGATGAAATTTCATATCTGCCTATAAAAGGATTTGCTGCATAGATATATGTAAATATAATAGTGGTTTTCAATCTGTGATGAGTATATCAGTGTGATAAAGTACAAAAAAGATGCTTTATAATAAACATAGTTATGAAACACTGTTGTTAGTGTCAAGTTCACCCAAATTTGTATTTTATATTTAAATATGCAAATAGCATTTCTTGATGGAATTAGAAGGATCCTGATGTAAAAAAATATACCATTCGAATACTTCAAGATTATTTTACTAGGGTTAAGAACCATTTATTTACAAAAATAAAAATATTTTTCATAATTTACCAATATTTTGAAGATATATATCACCATCTTTTGACGGAATTAGAAAAAAATATAGCTTGTATATATATTTTTTACGTCATAGTTCATACAATGAAACACGCGTTTTCGCGTGAACGGACTTACAGAAGGGCAGCACGAAACACACGTTTACGTGTAGCCGGACTGTAATGTGTTAACTAACTTTTGGAGAACCCTGTATATGTGATATATATATATATATATATATATATATATATATATATATATATATATATACGAGTATATATATATATATATATATATATATATATATACACGAGTTGTTTGATAAGTCCGTGTAAAAATAAAAACTGCTTCATTTTTTTGAATAAATCGTTTTTATTTTTCAACATAGTCTCCTTTTAGGCTTATACACTTCATCCAACGCTGCTCTAGTTTGTTGATCCCTTCCGAATAATAGGATTTGTCCAAGTCTGTCAAATAGTCATTCGTTTCTGCAATCACCTCCTCGTTCGAATAATATCTTTTTCCCGCGAGCCATTCTTCATATTAGGGAACAAATAATAGTCTGATGGAGCCAAGTCTGGAGAATAGGGGGGATGTGAAACGATTTGGAACCCTATTTTCATTAGTTTTGCGGCCACAACTGCTGAGGTGTGAGCTGGTGCGTTGTCGTGATGAAAGAGGACTTTTTTGTGGGCTAATCGGGGACGTTTTTCTTGCAACTCGGTTTTAAAACGATCCAATAACAATGAATAATATGCACCTGTAATGGTTTTACCGTTTTCCAAATAGTCGATAAAGATTATTCCTGGCCGAACCTTCTCGGCCGAAGGAATTGTCTTCGCCTTTTTCGGAGCAGATTCCCCCTTGATAACCTATTGTTTAGACTGCTCTTTGGTCTCAGGAGTGTAGTGATGTATCCATGTTTCATCTACAGTGATGAAACGACGCTTAAAGTCCTGCGGATTTCGCTGAAACAGCTGCAAACCGTTCTTGCAACACTTCACACGACCTCGTTTTTGGTCGATCGTGAGCAATCGCGGCACCCACCTGGCGGATAGCTTTTTCATGTCCAAATGTTGGTGCAAAATATTATGTACTCGTTCACACGAGATGCCTACAGCACTAGTAATCTCACGCACTTTCACTCTTCTGTCATCCATCACCATATCATGGATTTTATCAATGATTTCTGGAGTGCGTTCAGCGTCTCTTGTGCTCATATGGCCACTCCGAAAATTTTGAAACCACTTATAAACCGCACTAATCGAAGGTGCAGAGTCACCATAATGTTTATCAAGCTTCTGTTTAGTCTCCTGAGGCGTTTTGCCTTTAATGAAGTAGTGTTTAATCAACACGCGAAATTCTTTTTCGTCCATTATTTGACAATCACTCGATTTCCTTGATTCCAACGATTGTCAAACACAAAGGAATAGACCGATATGGCTAAAACTTGATGTGTGTTCTTCCAAGAGGTGCTACTAATTAAAAATAACCTCGATATGCACCAGTTGTGCCATCTTTCGGAATTTACACGGACTTATCAAACGACCTCGTATATATATATATATATATATATATATATATATATACTATGTTGTGTTTGCTGTTTGTAATAAATTTTAATATGTTAAGTTATTTATAATAAATTTTAATAAACATTATATACATGTTTAAATATAACCAGCTATAAACTTTCTACTCTTTGAATATCTAAATGAATATCTCAACATTAATTAATTATTTAATTAAATAATAAATGAATGTATATATGTTTTTTTAAAAAAAACCTTTACTTAATTTATGAAAATACCTTATTAAATAATACTTTAATTATAAATAAATAACTACCGGATTAAAACTGAATGTTTGAATTTTAGTTAATTCCATGTTGGATATTTATTTTCTAGAACTTATATTTATTTTTCTCAAAATAATTTCTTTGCTTTTTCAATCATAATTTTTAAATGACCACATTTTTTATTATGAATATATATATATATATATATATATATATATATGTGTGTGTGTGTGTGTGTGTGTGTGTGAGAGAGAGTGTATAAATATATGTATGTATGATGTAAAATGTGGTAGCCTGATAAATGAAATAATTAAAAATCTGTAATTGTTCGAATTATCAAAAATGTTTCAAAATAAATACAAATATATATAAATATATTTGTCAAACTAAAAAAAGTAATTTTTTTATATATTATTCTATGACGTATATTTTAATTCAGGAAAAATGATTATTTCACAATATAAATTAACTTATTGTATGTTTAAAAATAATATATACAAAATAAATATATTTATGATGAAGTATGCAAAAAAAACGTATTTTATTCTGACGGACGATGACAATTTTTTTATTACATAGAATCATCCAAATATGACGCTTAGATTTGTGTATTTATTAAAAAGAAACTATACACATGTTTCTTTATACACCACCTCATACAGATGTTTCTTTTTAATAAAACACAAATCTAGGCGTCGCATTTGGATGACCCTATATATCTAAATGAGACTAAGGCCTGAAATACACATGCTTTTAATGGTTGCTAACTAGGTAAAATGCTTGTTTATAGGTATATATAGTTTTAAGCTTGCTGTTTTCGTATACATATGCTAATAATTAGCTACTAGGTAGCATTCGCTCGAAACTAGTGTACTTTCGTGTTACTAAGTAGCATGTGTATTTCAGGCCTAAAGGAAAGTAAAGAATAGTAAACAATAGCAAGAAATTAAATGTATGTCAAAACCATTCAGTATCATTAGGGTCTCCCTATATCTGTTTTTTTAATTATTAGAGTCAAAAAATTTTAATTAAACAGGAACCGTCTTATTTAATGTATGTTAGAACAAGATACAACTGTATTGTGGGCAACATCTTCTTGGTGACTGTACAATAAAACATTTAACACATTTACGTTTAGTTTGTAATGCTCGTCTCGATTTGACTATTTCCAAACGAATCGTCTTAGATACATTCATTACTTTTACACTGAAGTTGTTCTTCAGATATAATATAATCAAACAAATTTATTAACTCGTCCATGTTACAACTTTTTCTTAAAAGTAGACAGAAATACATTTATCATCCGACCATCATTCTTCATTACGAAAAAGTTTACTTTGTGAATAGTATTCTTACTAATAGGTTATAATACAAAAATGAAGTTTGGTAACAAAAGAACATAATTTTTCATTGTCATTCGTTAGTCCAATTTGGGTTGCATGGTACCATTATCTAATAATAATAATAAAGGCGCTTCTGGTAAACATTTTTTTGTAAATTTTGATTTATTTCACGTGCGAGAAATGAAACTAATCTCTAAATAATATTTCAGTCATCAAGGCTTTTCAAGTATCTTCTAAAAATCTTTGTATTGTTAAAAACATTATATAAACTTTTATATACAAGGGTCGTTTGAAAAGTATGGTAAAAAAGTAAGAAAAACTAAATTGAAAAATTTAAATTAATTAATAGAATTAAATAATAAATAAATTTACCATACTTATCAAACGACTCTCGTAAAATGAAACAAAAGAAACTATACACATGTTTCTTTTTAATAAAACACAAATCTAGGAGCCATATTTGGATATCTCTCTCTTTCTTTCTCTCTCTCTCTCTCTCTCTCTCTCTCTATATATATATATATATATATATATATATATATATATATATATATATATATACAAAAAATATATATATATATATATATATATATATATATATATATATATATATATATAATCAATCGGTGGTGTAGTACTGAGCATCATCGTCTGTCACTCGAGAAAAGTGCGATTGATTCTCAATTGAACATACAAAAGTAGGCAGATTTTATAAGCCAAAGAGAAAACAACTTGTATAATGCGTAAAACATAAACTTCTTTTGATCCATGATTTTCGATACAGCGGAAAATCGTGGAGCCTGCAAACACTTCTAACTTTTATGCCTTCACCAACAAACTAAACATGCTAGTAAATTCTAATTAATTAACAAAAAATACTCATCAACCTAGCTAGTCAGCGTGATGAATATAACTAAATATAAGTGAATTGTAACGTTCAATAAGGCTTTCATTTAGATTTATGTGATTATATATATATATATATATATATATATATATATATATATATATATATATATATGTATATGTATGTATAAATATATATATATATATATATATATAAATATATATATAAACAATCGGTATAGTACTGAGCATATCGTCTGTATATATATATACAAAAACATCAACGTATTCTACAAATTTAAACGTATATTGTATATCATACACGACCATACGTACATTATATACGAAAACTTATAATAATATTTTCCAAAGTTATCACATGTACATCGACATTTCAATTTGACGCCACTGTGTACACACACATACACACACCGCATATCGAACGAGCAACGAGGTACGAATATGGGCGTTAAGCAGACGATATTGTGGATGGGTGGGTCTGTTGAAAGCCTTACGTTCAAATTCTCTCTCAGACATTTCCTATAACATGGGTTTGTATAGCAGGATGAGACTTCTCTACCCTATACAATGTTCTCTGATACGTGAATAAGGTTGAACATGCTTTTCACTGCCTGTTTAATAATTAACTCATAATGCCGTCCAATGTGCTAGTCGGATTAGGTCCGAGCTCGCATTCTCTGATAAACTGTTACGTTACTACACTTGCTGTTTTGTGATTTTCGAATTGTGTACAGTCGGCCGGGAAAGTTCTTAAAAAATGTATTAGCGATTTGTTTTAATACTTTATAAACACGTATGTTCGATGTAACAATACAAGGGTACTTTATCTACCTATTTATATATATATATATATATATATATATATATATATATATATATATATATATATATATATATGCAAATCTGAGGAAAATTGACATACAAGGAACAGAAAGTTAAAAATAATGTGTATTTAGGATAGCTCATTAACATAAAGACGTATGTATGTATGTATGTATATATATATACATATATATATATATATATATATATATATATATATATATATACATATATATACATATATATTTATATATATATATATATATATATATATACATACATACATATATACACCTCAACCCTCCTGGCCTGCGTGGTAATTATGACCAAGTACTAATAAATGATAACATTCAAAGAGGCTTTGGTTCAACAGTGGGTTGATATAAGCTGGTATGATTATATATATATATACACGAGGGTCGTTTGATAAGTATGGTAAATTTATTTATTGTTTATTTTAATTAATTAGTTAATTTAATTATTTTTTTCAATTTAGCTTTTCTTACTTTTTTACCATACTTTATCAAACGACACTCGTGTGTATGTATGTATAAATATATATATATATATATATATATATATATATATATATATATATATATATATATATATATATATATGTAGAATAATATCCACAGTTTAACAACTTTTGCTGTGTGCTTCAAGTTATTGTCATGTAAAAAATTATAATCGGGACCTAACTTGATTTTTCAGCACTTCCTTATATTTCGTTTTAAAATATTCAAATAAGCATATTTATCCATCGTGGAATCTATTAAATCCATTTGTCCTGCGCCACTGCTTGCCATATACCCCCATACCATTACTCCACCACCACCGTGTTTCACAGTAGGAGCAAGATATTCAGTGATGTACATACAATTTATAAAAAATAGACTAGCGAAATCTATTGCAAAAATCTGACATGACTTTTCCCAAAGTCTAATATATATATATATATATATATATATATATATATATATATATATATATATATATATATAAAGAGAGAGAGAGAGAGAGAGAGAGGGGGAGAGGGGGAGAGGGAGGGAGAGAAGGTTACGAACGCACACACAAACACAAAATCATCATAGAAGCTTATATCAGCCCACTAATGGGTGTAAGCCTCATTAAATAGATCTTCAATGTTTGACCAAGATTCTTTCATTATTTCCTATCTGCAGTTAATTTCATTTAACCTTCACCTCCACTATACTTCACAATTTCATCTTTCTATTTTCAATCAAACGTTTTTCTTGAATTATGCCTTTTGGTTTCCATTTTCTAAGGTATGTGATATTACTGAAATGTATTCCAGCGTATAATTAGTAGTTCATATTTTAAATACATAGTAATGTCATTTAAAAGTATTCAATTGGTAAAGCAAACATCAAAATACACACACACACACACAAACACACATACACATACAAACAGACGTATACAAACGCATTTACAAAATTACACACATATACAAATACACAAACACATACACAAACACATACACAGGCACATACACAGACACATACACAAACACATACACAGACACATACACAGACACAAATAAACATCAAAATACACACACACACAAACATCAAAATACACACACACACACACAATCAAACACACACGCAAAAAACCACACACACACACACACAAATAAACACACGCACAAACATACATACATACACACAAATAAACAAACAAACACACATACACACAAATAAACGAACACACACACAAACATATATATATACACATACATACACACACACACACAAACACACACACAAACAAACACACACACAAACAAACACATACAGAAACAAACATACGTACAAAAAATATTCACACATACACAAACTCAAACAAACACATACACAAATAAACAAACAAACACACACATACACACAAATAAACAAATACACACACACACAAACAAACACACATAAACAAATACACACACACACACACAAACAAACACACACACACACACACACACACACACAAACAAACACACACAAACACACACACAAACACACACACAAACACACACACAAACACACACACAAACACACACACAAACACACACACAAACACACACACAAACACACACACAAACACACACACAAACACACACACAAACACACACACAAACACACACACACACACACACACACACAAACACACAAACACACACACAAACACATACAGAAACAAACATACGCACAAAAAATGTTCACACATACACAAACACATACACACAAATAAACACACTACAAACACACAAACATACATAGAAAATAAACAAAAAAAGTTTAAGAAAAACCTTAACGTCTAAAGATGAATATTTAATTGTGCGAACATCGTGTGCAAATCTGAAGTTAAGTACTCCAAAATTTACTTTGATGGTAAAAAAGTTTTTAGAAAAAAGTAAGCACTGAAACTGTTCGCAGGGTCTTGCTAAGGGTTGATCTATATGTACGATCTGCACGAGAAAAATATTCATTAGCAAAAAATTCATAAGTTCTGTTACAGTTTAAGAGTGATCCTAAAGTAGAAGAGATTTTAGTTTCTGGAAGACAGTTTTATTCTCAAACATGGCTGCCACTAGCTGTCAAAGTTCTGACATTCTTATTAGAAAACCCTGTATTAAACGAAAAAAACTTTCAATCAACCCAATAATTTGATTTTAATCAAAGGGTTTCTATTTATAAATTATTTAAACTGTTTTTATTTACATGCAAGAGTATAATTATTTTTTTTATAAAAATTACTAGTGATTTTGTTGGTTATTCAACATGAATATTTATTTTAATGCACATATCCATTAGATATTCTTTGATATTGACAATGAACTCTACTAAAACGACTTAAATATTCAAGTATTTTCTTAAAAAATACAATACTAGCTGACATTATACGACTGTTAAATGTGTATTATAATTAGACCTTCATTAAATAACACTGGCGTACGTTATCAACTCGTTCGTACAAAGCCTAATAATAATGTGACATTTACGCTCCATATGACCAAGTTAATTATACAATACTTGGTTCGGCAAAAACATAATTTTTTTATGTGTAACTATAAAAAGTTTACGCCTACCTTAGATGTATATCTAATGGCATACGAAAAAAAAATTAAATTATTTGCGCGATACGTACTGTTAACTTCACATACGTAGTTTTTTTTACATTAGATATTTTTATTTCGTTTTATTTTCAATGAAAACGGATTTTATTTTACAGTTATAATTCTAGATAATATACAGTTTTTATTAATAGCACACAAGATATATTTATGAATCATAATTATTGTACAGCACAAATTATAATTCAGACTTTAAGTTAACAAAGTATAAATGATAAGAAATATGAAATTAAAAATTAGACTCTATTAAAATTGAATTACTATTGAAAGTTGTCTCAAATATATATATATATATATACAGGTAACCTTTCTACAACACGGTTTCGCTCAAACACGTTAAGAAAATTGCGAAAACCCTTCCACAACACTAGATAACACGATTTTTATTCGAGAAAATATATTAGAAAATTACAAACTATGTGGCTTTTGAGGACGTTCAAGATTTATTAAAGTTGGTGAAGCGGATTTGGTGGAAATAGCATCCGAAGTTGTAAATCAAATCGATTCTGAATTGCACTGATGAAGATTGTAAAGTTAACAATTTAATACTAAAAAATTACAGGAAGACCTGAGCTTATCCAAAAATCTAGAATTTTTTTTTTGAATGCAGACCCTTATGAGAGAAGCCGAAAATTTTAAAGAGATATGTAAAATTTCCTATCTCCATACCATGAAATCTATAACGACCTTGTAAGTGCTACTAAATAAACCAAAATTACAAAAATTTTCAACAAGCCAGTAGGTGAAAAAAATCTAATTGAAGAAAAAGGTTCAGAAAGTGAAGATGAAATCGTTCAACGGAAAAAACGTTCTCGTTTGATTTTTAAGTCCAATTTTTAGTCATTCTTCACATAATTGTGGTTCAATTTCATAAAAGACAGGTTCAATGTTTATTTTTAATGATTCTATAACATGATTTCACATAATCCTACAGAAAATAATCAAATGGAGTTAGATCACACGATCTTGCTAGTTAATTAATGGGTCCATGTAGTGAAGTAATGGACTCATTAAACTTTTGTTTCAATAAGTCTATTTAAGTTTTTATAATTCTAAGCGTTGTTGAAGTGTTAAACGTCTCATGATAATTTTCAAAACTATAATGAGTTGAAATGTCAAAATGAGCTTCAAAAAAAATTCAAACATGGCTGCCATCAGCTTTCAGTTTTGACATTCTTATTGTAAAACTCTCTCTCTCTCTCTCTCTATATATATATATATATATATTTCTAAAGTATTGGAATTTTATAAAATGTTTTAGTTTTTTAGACTTGACAAAGAAAAAATCTTGACTCTATCGTAAAAGTGGAGAATATTACAAAAAAAGTTAACTCAAGCAGAGGTCGAATGATTGTTGGTAAAAGCATTCACCTATCTTTTTTGTCTCTAGAATAAGAAAATTACTCTTTGAGGTACGGAAGTTTAGAAAATAAAAAGACCCATGCTGCACAGAAATTTTATTTTTATGAAATTTAACAAAGTTGAATTTATCAATTAGTAAGGAAGTAAAATTTCAAAAAAGAGGTATGTATACTTATGTATGCACACAGAAGTAAAACTTCTTTGTCGTAAAGTAATAAAAAATTATGAAAATTTATTCGTTTTTAATTTCTTCGATTTCCAGTGCTTCCTCCGGTGGTGATTGAGTAGGTATAAACGATACAATTGGTTTATGATAAGTAAGATATAAATGCCTTCATGTCACATTTTCTAAATACTTCCTGAATACGACATCAATTGTAGTACTATATCTTGTCGTTGCAACAGTTGGTTCATTACATATTTTCAAATTTAAATCTTGTTTAAAAAAATCGATAATTGCTCGAGAATCTTCCGACGAAAAATTTGTATTAAAATCTCCACTGAGAATCATTGGTAACTTATCTTCTCCTCTACCAATATATGCTGCACTTACTGTGGTGTATGGAAACAACGAACGACGTAAGAAATGGATATCATCATCTAATTTTTGATTTGGTGAAATGTAAATTGCAATTAAAACAATTTTTCTTGATAATTATTTACAAAATAGTGAAATTATTCAAATAATAAATACAGCGTGCTGCCTAATGCTTTGAAATAATAATCATGTGTTAACACGGCGCGTATGCGTGATGGACCTCATTACCTCTCTTCCCCAATGCTCTATGTACACTATGTAAGTGTCTCATTTTCATCATTGGTCCACTTTGCCCCTCGTCATAGATCCCTTAACTTCGATCCTCTCGAGCTTAACGGGTCTCCGATTGAGTGGATGGAGGAGACTAAGTACCTCGGTGTCATACTCAACCGTCGCCTGAACTTCAAGAGCCATACCAGCTATGTCCTCTCGAAGGCTCAGGCACAGCTCTGCAGGTTGTACCCCATGCTGAATAGGAAGTCGAAACTGTCGCTGAGAACTAAGCGTATGCTCTATCTCAGCTAAATTCGACCGATCATGACGTATGAGAGTCCAGCCTAGGACTATCACCCCAACAACACCAAATCGCTGCAGATGTTCCAGAACAAGTGCACTCGGCTCATCATCGATGCACACCACTATGTTCGGAACACCAACCTTCATCGTGACCTCTGCCTTCCTACGGTAGACGAGTTTGTCCGTGGACAGGCTCGCCGGCTGTACGACAGTGCAGAGAAGAGCGATAATGCCCTCATTCGTGTGCTTGGCACAATCGATCTCGTCGCGGAGTACAGCAAGCACAAGCGGCCCCGTCTACTTGCGCCGCTGACAACAGTCGACAGATGATAAGGTTAGGCCATCGCAGACAACTTGACCGGCAGTGGTCGTCCCCGCGTGGATAACTAGAAGCTCTGCCGGTCAAACGCATGCATCGGTCCCAATGGGGATATAGAAAACAGCTCCACTAAGTGATAATATCCTAACCAAGCGACAAATCAGGTTTTTCAGCGACAAGAGTCAAAAACTTCCATCGGGAAAGTTAGAACTCTAGCTCTGACGGCCCATCACTGTGAGTGCGCAACCTTTCTGTTGCATGTAAAAATTTAACCCCAATGCCGCTAAAGAAGTTTCACTTCAAAAATAAAAAGTCATTTAAGTTTTCAATTATAGGGCGGGAAGTAAACAGCCTCTCTGTGCCATATGGGTCTATGTGTAATCCTCTGTTTTTCAAGCTAATGTAATTTTTTGAGGTGGTATAAAATATATCCCACTATGCACATTTAGGTATCGAAAAGTTTTTAACTCTGCCATGCTCTAAAAAAGTTAAAGAGGAAGGAATCATCAAAGGTTAACAAACAGGATGAAACAGGCCAAGTAAAACTATTAAATTAAAAATCACACAGATATCCCAAGATTAACGGTTCCTAATAGGAACATCTGTGGAAAAAAGCCCTTCGATCAGATCTTAACTATAATATATCAGATTGTAACATTTGGTTTCTTTCTAACCCACACAATAGTTATTGTATTTCTGTATGTTATTTTTAATATGCATCTTCGCATGTTTCATTATATTGTCTGGAGTCATTGAATTATTCTGACATTTAAGATCATTATTATAAGTGAAAATAGGTAGGATTCATTGATAAAAGTTTCTTTTTCAAACAGAAGAATATTCGATTTTGTAACATAAGAATTTTCTTAATAAGTATATATATATATACATATACATACATACATATATATATATATATATATATATATATATATATATATATATATATATATATATCGTTCTTAGTAATCCTCTGACCTTTTACAATGGTTTATTGTTTGTTCAGTTTCTTGGAAATGTTTTTTTTAGAATATAACGAATCATTGAAACATTTGACTAATTTATAAAATTCAGTATAGAATTTTATAAATATAGAATATTTTCTTTCGAATAATCTTAAAAGAAAAACGTAAAAAATAAAGTATTGGGTTGAAATAAAAGTTCGTAGCGTTTTTTAATAGATAGCACTAAAGATAATTTGCCGCTTACGTTATTTATCTGACATGTTTGGCTATTTATAATTTTGACAGGTGATATTTCTACACGTTTTTTGGTGCATATCATTTACTGATTTATTGATTCTTGATACGTTAATTTGAAACTTAAAAATGGACGTAAACAACCTACACTTACGTAATGTCATGGTATTTTATTTCCGGAAAAGAAAGAACGTAGTCCAAATGATAAAAAAGATATGTGCAGTTTATGGAGATGATGCTGTAACGGATAGCACTGTTCGCAAGTAGTTTGTCCGCTTTAGAAATGGAAATTTTGATTTAGAGCAGTGATTCCCAACGGGGTTGGTACCGCCCACCGGTGGGCGTTGAAGAGATTTAAGGGGTTTTTTGGTCCAAGGCAAATTTAGAGGGCATTGAGGACCAACCATTGCAATACTCGCAAAAATGCGCTGAAAAATTTGATTAATATTAAAAATTATCGAATGCATGTTTCAACAAATAGTTCTAACTAAAATCATTATCAAACCCACAAACAGCAGAATTATCACTGCAAGAGGAGATGATAGAATTGTCAACAAATGAAGAGTTACAATTGAAATTAAAAAATGGATATCAAGAATTTTGGCTTCAAAGGCAAATTCCAGTATTATATCTGGCTTTATGGGCTGCATCAAAGAAGTTTTTCATTGAATTCCCATCATCATATTTAGCTGAAAGAGGATTTAACGTAGTCAGTAATTTATTAACAAAGAAAAGAATCAGATGGTCATTAGTGGAACGCGGCGATTTAAGATTGCTGATGACAAATATGGCATGTAATATCGAAAAATTAGTGTCATTACACCAAGCTCAGTCCTCTCACTAATAATATTATATTAATTTTTTTTAATAATACATATTTGTTAATCAAACTTTGAACAATACACCAATATTGTTAACATCTTTTAATAAAGTAATTTTAAAAATCTGCCTTGTTTTTCAATATATAAGGTGAGTAATTTTTTTTCAAAAAGGGGGCAGTAGGCCAAAAAAGGTTGGAAATATATGACCTAGAGGATATAGAATGCTTCGGTAGGCCTAAGATTGTCGATAATGACCAAATCGCAACTTTAATTGAAAATAATTCATATTATAAGATGCGTGATATTGTAGAAGTACTCCAAGTATTTCAAATGAGTGTTGTAAGGAATTTGGACTCAGTGGGTTAAATGAATCACTATGATGTTTGGGTTTCAAATAATCTGACAAAACGATATTTATTAGTCCATATTTCTGTCAGCGATACGCTCTTAAAACGCAATGATAACGACCCATTTTTAAATCGGATTATTACGGGCGATCAAAAATGGATCGTGTAAAACAATATGGATTGAAAAAGATTCTGGAAAAAACGAAATGAGCAAACTTTAATCACTCCAAAAGCCGGTTTGCGTTCAAAAAAGGTATTGCTGTGTACTTGGTGTGATTGGAAGTGTGGTCTATACTATAAACTGCTTCCACATAACTAAATGTTAAACTCGGACAAGTACTGCTCTAAACTTGACCAATTAAAAGCAGTGATCGACTAAAAGCCTCCGAAACTGGGAAATAAAAAGGGCGTAGTCTTCCACCAGGAAAAAGCAAGACCGCATGTACCTTTACAGACACGACAAAAATTGGTACAACTTGGGTGTGATGTCCTATTCCATCCACCGTATTATCCTAACTTACCGCCCTAAAAATACCACTTGTTCCGATCGCTACACAATTCGTTTAACGGAAAGAACATCAGTTCATTGGAAGATTGAAGAAAATCACCTCGAGCCTTTATAACAAAAAAGGACACTGAGTTCTGGGAGAGAGGAATGATGAAGCTACTTGAAATATGGTGAAAGGTGATACAACAAGATGGCACATAAATAATAAATTAAAAAAAATAGAACTATGTAAAAAGTTCTATTAAAGTAATTTTAAAAAATGGTACGAACTTTCGATTCAACCAATATACTGTGATTATATAACCTATTTATTAAAAATAAAACATGTTTATCTTTATTTATAAAATCAGTAATTCGAAATGAAACTTGTATGTATGTATGTATGTATGTATGTATGTATGTATGTATGTATGTATATATATATATAGAATATATATATATATAATAAGAACGTATTTGTTCGAGTATATATACACATATAGAGATAAAACTGTTCAATGGAAGACAGTCGAACGAGCCAACTAGTCAAAGTTTCATCATTCCACAAGCGACGAGGTCTGTACCAACCACACAAGGAGAAAACCAATTATTGTCGAACACGGCGTATAATTCATATACGTCAACATGGATTTCATACATACGATGCTGTCATATCCAATAACTTTATGTCGGTAGACATTTATTCTTGAGGAAGAACTTATTTGATCGTGTGGTTGTTGTTATTGCTGCTTCTGTATATAATGGATAATATATCCAGATGAATATTATAATAAATTGGTTCGATGTTTTATATACACGTACATACGGCGAGTAAATATGTTATTTATTGAACATTTTTTTACTTATTTCGTATATTATGATGATATATAATATAGATACAGACATATGAAATTATTCATCGACTTGCAGATATTGATACTTTTTTTATTAATTTAACAGCAGTCTTTGAAAATACATTGTATTATGATTGTATGTTATTATTGGTACATTATTTATTGTTGTTTTAAAGATAATTAAAATAATCTCTTATAATTCACAAAATAAATATCAATTACAAAAAAAAAATTACTTACACAGAGATACTTGTAAAAAATGTCTAAATTTGAGATTTGGAAGTAATTTATCAATAAAATACAGTTTTTGAAAGAAAAATTCATGTTTATTGGTATTAATGTAAAGTAGAAATATAAGAATTATGAATGGAGTACAATGTCAACAAAATGGCCTCCTCTACCATGTCGGCAGGGGTCCTCTTTTGAAGCACGCTTTGTAATAAATGAGGCTGTATTTCAGCTATAGCTGCATGAATTTTATCCTTTAGTTCTTAAATTGTTGCTGGTTTAGGAAGAGCAATGAGTCATTAAAACTTGCTTTCAATATCAAAAATTATTTATGATTTTACCTAATATTTACTGTAAGTTTAAAATTTCAAGAATATATTTCTAAAATTTTAAGTTAAAATTTGAAAAAGTAGCTAAGCCATAGTGTTATTAATAAGACAGTACAGTAATACCTCGCACAGTCGATTAGTCCGTTTTTACTAAAGTCCTGGTTTAAAAAATTCTCCCAAAAAAATTTTTTAACTTGAAAAAATCCTAGTAAAAGGTTTTCTTAAAAAAAGACCAAAAAAATTATACATAAAATTATTTTTATACGAAAATTTTCAAGTTTTCCCCTTAGTAGTATAAAGTAGTTATTGGTTAAAGAAATACAGCCATATCTCGTATAATGCGACTTCGATTAGTACGGTTTCACTATAGTCAGGTTTGAAATTTCCAAAAAAAATTTTTTACTTGAAAAAAATCGTACTAAAAATTTTTTCTTGAAAAATTCCCAAAAAATTAATACATCAAATTATTTGTATACGCAAATTTTCAAGTTTTCTCTTTTATTATGAAAACATAAAAAAGAAAACCGAAATTGTATATGCATATTATGCGCAACGCATGCGCAGTTCTAGTTTTGTGGTCTTTATTCTATCTTTATTTTGTTTATCTTTATTTTGTTATCTTTTTCTATTAGTTTTCAATTCGCAATTCTAGAATAAAGTCGATTTTTTGATAATTAAATTTTAATAACCCATTTGAAAATGAATGTATAAACCCCTGATTTTGTTTTGTTGATACATACACAAACATTTGAATATATTATCCTCGTTTTATTTATTGAAAAACAGGAAAAAAATTTGTTTGGAACCAATTAACGTTTTTTATATTTAGTTAATGTTTCGATTAGTCCGGTTTCAAATAGTCCGGCTAATCAATGAAATGATTAACCGGACTATGCGAGGTATTCCCGTACACAATTATCATTTTTTAATATATCAATTAACATTTTTTTGAGAATCTTTAGTGAATATTTTTGTTGATGATAGTAGAATTATAGTAAATAGATTTATAATCTCCATTAAAATAATATCATCTAAAACAGATACAATTTTTAAAATTCACAATATTATTAATTTTCATTAGTTATTATCAAATTTTGTATCAACAATAACTATGCTCGTAAAGGTTAAGATTTTTTTAATTTTAACTGAACAACTAGATTTATGATTACTAATAGCATGAAAAATTTTACACACGAATAAATTTTCAAAATGATATTTTAAATATTTCTTTGTTGCAAACGATTCCAAAAATCACATTAAAAATCGATCTCTAAATACGAAAATATTCTTAACACATATTCGTCGGGTAACTTTTTGCACCGCCATTCACCAAATGCCGGCATTTTTTGACACTATCTGTAGAAATGATATGGTCTATATAAAACTAATGTAACTTGTTAGAAATCATATATTTTTCAGTGAAATCTTGGAAAATGATATAAAATAAATTTACCTTTATATATAAATTTTTATTTTTTTTTTGCTTTCCTTAGTTAAAAAACAATTAAATTCATAAAAAAGTTTAAATGAATTTCTAAAAACACAAAGTTATTATTCTCTTTTTTTAGATGAAGTACATTATTTTTGTCTTTAATTTTATAAATAATTAATAATTTTTCAGTGAATGGTACTGTTCAAAACATGTGCCAGTATGAAGGGGAAAGCTAAAATCAGTTCTCTCATGGCATTATCTCTATTTGGTTACAATTATAATTTAATATACTCAGAATTAAGAGAACAAAAATCAATTATTCTCTGTAATATACAAATGACGAATTTTCGTTATTTGGCTGTGGGTGATTCTCTGGAAGATAACGAATTTTCGTCAAGCGGACGAATATGTGTTAAACATGCTTTTATAAACATTTCTATTTTATTTCGTATCTAAATTGAACACAGAATACTTTTTAAAATTTTACAAAAATTCTTGACAATGAAATGGAACGAAAGATAAGAAAACGAATTGAACTATTTTGTACTCACTAGTATTGAAATACCTACATTTCATTATACACAAAACAGAATATCAGCAATCAATAGTAGTCAGAGGTGAATTTGTGTATATGTGAGTATATATTTTAAACACGCATATACATGGGGCGTTCAAAAAGTTCCCGGAAAATATAAAGAAAAACAGCAAATTGAATATGGTATACAGGAATACCTCGCATAGTTCGGTTAATCAATTACACTGATTATCCAGATTATTTGAAACCGGAATAATCAAAACATTAACTAAATACAAAAAACGTTAATTGGTTCCAAACAATTTTTTTTCCTATTTTTCAGTAAATAGAACAAGGGTAATATATTCAAATGTTTTATGTATCAACAAAACAAAATCAGGGATTTATACATTCATTTAAAATACATTTTAAATTCATTTTTAAATGGGTTATTAAAATTTAATTATCAAAAAATCGACTTTATTTTAGAATTGCGAATCAAAAACTAATAGAAAAATAATAAAGATCACAAAACTAGAACTGCGCATGCGTTGCACATAATGTGCATATACGATTTCGGTTTTCTTTTTTATGTTTTCATAATAAAGGGGAAAACTTGAAAATTTTCGTATAAAAATAATTTTATGTATAATTTTTTGTGATTTTTTTCAAGAAAACCTTTTTACTAGGATTTTTTCAAGTAAAATTTTTTTTTTAGAAATTTCCAACCGGACTATAATGAAACTGGACTAATTGAAGCCGGACTAATTGAAGCCTGACTATGCGAGGTAGTTTTGTACTCTATTTAAGTTATAACATTTTTCCATACGGTGTCACCATTCTTCAAAGCCCTTTCGGTAGAATTTCATGCACTCTGATTCTCTAACTACTGCCATACAAAACGTTTCACTTTATCTGCCGACTCTTAGTGAAGGCTTTTAATTTTTTTAAAAAAAATTTGGAAATAAAAAAATCTGATTGGACAAAATTTGGAATATTTGAAGGATGTGGTAAAACCTCCCATCGGTATTCACGCAATACTACCATGGTAGAACTTATAGAATGAGCAAGTGCGTTATCATGGTGAATAAAACGCGCTGATGAAATTTTCGGATCGTTTTTCTTTTAGAACTGCATGCAGATTTATTAAAACTGTTTCATAATAGCTTAAAGTTATTGTTCTTTGGCTTTCAAGAAAATCTATGAGCAACACTCGATCAGAATCACAAAAAAATGGTGGCCATTACCTTCACATCCGATCTTTTTGCTTTAGCCATTATGGGAGCATTTGAACCCCTCGGTAACCATTGCTTTGATTGCTGCTTGCTTTCAGGATCAAACTGGTACATCCAAGATTTGTCACCCGTAACAATCCTGTTCAGGAAATCATCAGAATCGGCGTTAAATTAATTTAAAAATTGAAGCGAATTGTCAGCGCGCAATGCCAATTGATCTTCGTACAACAACTTCGGCACTCTTCGCGATAAGAGCTTGTTTAGATTCAGGTTATCTTTTAGAATATTCTATGCTGATTCTACGGATATGCCTATAGTCCAAACTATAATTTGCAGTGTTATTCGGTTATTCCTTTTGTCTAAAGTTTCCATAGCACGAATAATTTCTTTAGAAATGGAAGTTGATTTTTTTCCATTTCGACTGTCTTCATTGATATTCTCTCATTGATTAATTCATTCATAAACAATGGTTTTCTTTGGTGCATTGACTTAGTAAATGTCTATGATAATTTGAATAATATCAGTTTTTTCCAACCTAATTCAACTAGGAATTTATTATTAACGCGCACTTCAATTTTAATCGAATTCATGTTGGTAGATGCAAGGATAATTTCTAACTGACAACACCACGAGTAAGGATCGTGCAGCACTGTCACGAATACCTGATAACACAAGTCTAAACATGTTTATGCTCGCATCAATTATAGTAATACCTCGCATAGTCTGACTAATCGGTTTCACTGATTAGCCGGACTATTTGAAATCGGACTAATCGAAATACTAACTACATACAAAAAACGTTAATTAATTCCAAACATTTCTTCCCTATTTTTCAGTAAATAAAACGAGGGTAATACATTTAAATGTTTGTATGTATTAATAAAACAAAACCAGGGGTCTATACATTCATTTTAAATACATTTTAAATTCATTTTCAAATGGGTTATTAAAATTTAATTATCAAAAAATCGACTTTATTTTAGAATTGCGAATCAAAAACTAATAGAGAAAAGAAAATTAAAGACCATGATATGGTGATGGATGACAGAAGAAAACTAGAACTGCGCATGCGTTGAACGGGCATAATATTTTGCACCAACATTTGACATATACGCCAGGTTCGATTGTTTCGACCAAAAACGAGGTGGTGTGAAATGTTTTTTATTGTTTTCATAATGAAAATGGAGAAAACAGTTAAAAATTTGCGTATAAAAATAATTTGATGTATTGGCGAATCTTTTTTGGGAATTTTTGGAAAAGTAAAAAAAGGTGCATATTTTAGTTACGATCGTTTTTTCAAGAAAAACGTCCCCGATTAACAAAAAGTCCTCTTTCATTTTTTCAGAAATTTCAAAACCGGTCTATAGTGAAACCGTACTAATCGAAGTCGCACTATGCAAACTAGAGCAGCGTATTGCTGTATTCAAAATTTAATTTGAAAAATAAAACGATTTATTCAAAAAAATGAACTACTTTCCGGGAACTTTTTGATACGTCCTTCCCATATTTGCGTATATAGTCCATATACATATGCGAGGTATTGCTGTATTTATTTAACAATAACTATATATCCTTCCCATATATAGATATACATACATACATACACACAAATATATATATATATATATATATATATATATATATATATATGTTAAAAAATGTACGTACTTGATATAGAATCGAACCCACACTTTCTAAATGATTAACGATTTCCATTACATCACTATCAATGTATTCATGTATAAATGTAATAATTTTTAAATATCGCTCTTCAGAAATAGCAACAGCGTTATTATTTCATATTGATTTCCGGTCTGTCATTGCCATACAATGAACAGAGAAACGTGGCGATATTTCATGTTTTTTTATTACCGTGACGTGAAATCGACAAAATGTCATATTAAAATAAATTTATACACGACAGCTATATATGCGCACATCCATATCCTAATTTAAACGCTACATATTTTTTGTAAAATTACTGCCACCAGTTTTTGTGTTATTACTCATAACGCACGCGAAACAGGTAAGAATGAATCCACAACATGATTTATGTCTGTATGTCATGATACTAGGTTCTTTTTTATTTATTTTATGAATATACATATAATACACATACATAAGGTACATACGCATATATATATATATATATATATATATATATATATATGCGTATGTGTGTGTACTGAATTAACACATTTCTAAAAATAACAAATACTGTAAATTGAAATTGGTAACGCACAATAGTTTTCCTTTAAAGAATTTAAATAACGCAGAATTTAATTTAATATAAAAAATAATATAATTATTAATTTCCTTCAAAATGTATTTTCCGAAATAACATTTTTATTTCATATCTTGCGTCAGACAAAATAAACTGGTGGACTTGGAAGTGTTGTGTAGTTGGTTTTGTTTAAAATGAACAATTAAAGCAAGACTTCATTCGAATAAAATTTTTATCATACACAGACATACATTATGATAGAACATATCGTCTTTTATATTGGTTTTAAAACTTGATGACGTTGGCCGCTCTTATACTCAAATCCCCTTCGATAAACTCATCTGCAATATTCGTATAAGGGATTCAAACCCACAGCGTCGTAACATAAAGTTGTTTGATCTTTGACGTTTGATAATAAAATGATGACGAGAAACTTGTTCTACATTGAACTTACAATATGGAATATGTATGTGTGTATGTGTGAATATGTATGTGTGTGTGTATATATATATATATATATATATATATATATATACATATAAATTTTTCCAAATAATTTTTTCCCTGTTTTTCAGTAAATAAAACGAGGGTAATATACTCAAATATTTGTATGTATCAACAAAACAAAATCAGGGGTTTATATATTCATTTTAAATTCATTTTCAATTAAAATTTAATTACTAAAAAATCGACTTTACTCTAGAATTATGAATCGAAAACTAATAGAAATAGAAAAAATACCACAAAACTAGAACTGCGGATGCGATGCATATAATGTGCGCATGCGCATATAAATATATTTTTTTTGGAAAACCATACCTATAGTGAAACCGTTTTAATCGGAGCCGTACTATGCGAGGTATTCCTGTGTATATATATATACCCGTGTATATATATATATATATATATATATATATATATATATATATATATATATATATACACCCGTCCCTCAATTTACGTGGGACTTTTTTCACGCGAGTTTTTTTTACTCGACAAATTATACCTCTATTTACACGGAACTTTTTTTACACGGTACTGACTTACGCGGCACTTTTTATACGCGGTCAGATAGATTTCATTTTATATAATTTTTCATGGAATTTATTATATATCAGAGTGACAAAAATTCTTACTTGAACGTATAAAAGCACGATATAAATATATAGAAGGTTGATTGTTTTGAATTACAGTAGCGATAGTGACACCGAATAAAATTCATCTACTTTTGTTTTCTAAAACGTCATTATTTTTTTGTTAAGCTATGTGAAATAAATATGTGTTTCTACAACTTTACTAGCTTTTATTTCCAATATTTTTTCTATTATACGAGTACTGACAGACTCAATTTACGCGATTTTCATTCGCGTAAAACAAATCCACGTGGAACGGACACTCCACGTAAATTGAGGGACGGGTGTGTGTGTGTGTGTGTATGTGTGTATGTATGTATGTATGTATGTATGTATGTATGTATGTATGTATGTATGTATGTATATATGTATGTATATATATATATATATATATATATATATATATATATATATATATATATATATATATATATATATATATATATATATAGTAAATCTAATACAATTCAATATTGTATATATGTACGTCTAATTCGAAATACAGATATGAATTAGGAAGGAGTAATGTACTGATTTCCAGGTGATATTAAATTGAAATATCCTAATTATATACGTTTTAACGAAACAATTTTATTAACAATAAAAAAGTTTCAATGGAAATTCAACGTGAACAAACAATAATTACGTAATTACGTTGTCACTGAGACAGGTCGCTTGTATTATTTATAACGATCTATTATTATTATATCAAAAAAATAAACACTACCGATAATTTATATATATATATATATATATATATATATATATATATATATATATATATATATATATATATATATAGAATTATAATGGAAACTTTCTGAGCGGAAACGTGTATTATTATATATTTATGTAATGTTTGTTAAATTGCTATATACAATTTATCAATGTAAAACATAATTTAAACGCACGCATCAATTCAGAGCATTATCAAAAAAACAATATTTGTGTAAAATTAGTTATGAATATTAAATGAGAGATATATTTATAAAGTGACGCATAAAAGTTACGAGATTCTCATAATACTGAAAAAATTTAAATATTTAAAAATAGGTACTGAACAATAATTAAAATATCATGTCAGTTTTTTTTTGTAAATTATATTAGATTTATATATAGGATCATTCTAATGTGATGCCTAGATTTGTATTTTATTAAAAAGAAACCATACATATGTTTCCCTATACACTACCCTACCCTATACACATGTTTCTTTTTACCATAGAACACAAGTCTAGGCGTCACATTTGGATGACCTTATATTTTCGTATAATCACTTCTTTAAAAATATTTTAGTAAAAACTTAGAAGCACAAATATTGTTATTGTGTAAAAATAGAGTCTATAAAAATCATGGATCAATGAGAGAGGATGGATCAATGATTTCTATTTTGTACGAATGAATTTGGTTATTTTTAGAAAAAAAATTGAATTGAAACAGAAAAATTTAAATTTAAATCGAACATATATACGGTCATCCAAATGTGACGCCTAGATTTATGTTTTATCAAAAGAAATATGTGTATATAGGTGGTGTATAGGGAAACATGTGTATAGATTTTGTTTCTTTTTAGGAAAACATAAATCTAGGCTTTACATTTGGATGCCCATATTTTTTACATAACTTTTTTTTAAAAATATTTTAGTGAAAACTTAAAAACACAAATATTATTATTGTGTAAAAATAGAGTATATAAAAATTATGGATCAATGAGAGAGGTTTCCATTTCATACGAATGTATTTCGTTATTTTAGAAAAAAATTGAATTGAAAGAACAAAATTGACATTTTAAATTTAATCTGAAATATACAGGTCATCCAAATGTGTGCCTAGATTGATGTTTTATTAAAAAGAAACATATGTATAATTTCTTTTGTTCCTTTTTAATAAAACACAAATCTAGATGTAAATATTTGGATGACTTTATATTTTTTCATAACTTTTTTAAAAATATTTTAATAAAAACTTAGAAGCACAAATATTGTTATTGTGTAAAAATTGAGTCTATAAAAATCATAGATCAAGGAATAAAATGAGTGAGGTTTCCATTTAATACGAATGTATTTGGTCATTTTTAGAAAAAAATTGAATTGAAATAAAAAAATGACATTTTAATTTTAATCTAATATACGAGGGTCGTTTGATAAAAATGATAAATTTATTTATTGTTTAATTTAATTAAATTTTTCAATTTAGTTTTTCCTACTTTTTTACCATACTTATTAAACGACCCTCGTATAGGGTCATCCAAATGTAGCACCTAGATTTGTTTTATTAAAAAGAAACTTGTATATAGAGTGGTGTATAGTTTTTTTTTAATAAAACATAAATTTAGGCGTCACATTTGGAAGATCCTTTGGATGATATTTTTACATAATAAATTCTCTAAAAATATTATACAGTAAAAACTTAAAAACACAAATATTGTTATTGTGTAAAAATCGAGTTTATAAAAATCATGGATAAAGATATAAAATGAGAGACGTTTTCATTTCATATGAATTTAATTGATCATTTTTTGAAAAAAAAATTGAATTCGAATAAAAAAAATTGACAATTTAATTTTAATCGAAAATATATACAGTCATCCAAATATGACTCCTTGATTTGTGTTTTATTAAAACGAAACGTGTATATAGGGTGGTGTATAGGGAAACATGTGTATGGTTTCTTTCGTTACTTTTTAATAAAACACAAATCTAGGCGTCACATTGGTGACCCTATATTTTCGTTACTATTTACAACTTTTTCCTATCTTAATCTTAAATTTTTATTACCCTAGCGATAAAATACTTTCGGTTTTATCGAACTCTCTACGAACATCAGTCTCTATAGTAAACTATTTTTCCACTAATATGGTTTTGGAGGTTTTGTTTTTTTAAAAAAATCTGTTCTTGTTAATAAGAAGCAAATTATTTTATAGCACCACGCAAGGTCAATTGTTTCTTTAGCAACATATGGTTGGAAGGTTCTAAATTACCCACATTCCCCAATAAAGCATCCTCTGACTATCATTTCTTTAGTTGTATAATTTTTTTTAAAAGAATAAAAATTTAATGAAGATGGAGATGTAAAGGCACTAGATAAATATTTAGCTTCCAAGGAAGAGTCATTTTATCAAAGAGGAATTCAAAAACTTCCATCCAGATGAAAAGAAGTTATATATTAATTGAAATAACAATACATTATTTTAACTAAATATTAATAGGTCTACTAAAATGTTTTGTTCATTTTTCAATTCAAAAAATAAATTATACAATATGAAAATTTATTTTCTTTTAATTGAAAAATGAATAAAACATTTTAGTAGAACTAATGTATTATATAGAGTGTTTTTTGAGCGTGATAAAACTTTAAATTAAATCCCTATCAAAAGTGCTATCTGATCTAAAAAAAATTGTTATGTGTGTGTTCACGTGTGTTTGTGTATGTGTGTGTGTATGTATGTGTGTGTATGTATGTGTGTGTGTATGTGTGTGTGTATGTGTGTATGTGTGTGTATGTATGTGTGTATATGTATATATATATATATATATATAAAAGGGGGGTGTTTTTTAGGATAGATAGAAGTTTCTATTTGGTTCAATTTAAAGTTCTATCACGCTTAAAAACACATACACACACACGCATGCACATATATATGTGTTCATGATATCTCATAATATAATACTGTAAAATATATAAACGAAACTAATATTTTTATATGAGATTTATTTTTAAAATAATTTTATAGATTTTGATACAGCAGAGAAATTCGATTTAAAAAGTGTTATACAAGTATTTCCGTATTATATTTGTAAATCAATATATATATTTAACTCGTACACAATTGTATATTTATAAAAAAAATCATAATAAAATGGAAAAATTCAGTTTAATATTCTAAGACAGAAAACAGTTATCAAGACTTACCTTTATAAACCTTTTCGCCTTTGTGAGTAGGCCTAACGTAGTATGTCTTGAAGCTTCAGGTCCAAGAGGTACCATGTCTTTAAGTTTTTCTAGGCAATTTCTCAAGTGTGCTCTTCTGTAACAAAAAGAAATGACATTTTTGAGCAATGGGTAAAATCAATGCTGTATATTTGAATGTTAATAATTGTTAATATATTAAACATGTTTAAAACCAGCATTGAAAATATAAAATAATCCTGTATTTTTATTATTCATTTAAAACTGTAACTAAGATCACCAAATGCATTTTCTTTCATAAATTTAATTAAAGATCTGTATAAGATACTTTTTAAAAAGAATATCAGAGATTACAAGTCGAGAGGAGTCATGTATTTAAAAAAAAAATGTACAAAATAAATAACCGAAAACGATTTTTTACATCTGCTTATTCTAATTTATTGAATATTTATTATTTTCTAAAACTTCGCTAATAAAATTTTATTTTTCAGAATTGCCATATTTTTTGATATTTATTATTAAAAAATATAACACAAACGTATATAGTAAAATCAAATTTTTAAAAAAATTTTAATCATATCTAAAAAAAAACTCAAAAATTTTAGTTCTTTGTATGTATGAGGGTGGTCCCAGAAGTACCCGACCCAACAAAGAAAACACAAAAATTTTGGAAAAAATATATTTATTTTTCAACATAATCTCCTTTCAGCTCTATATACTTTTCCCAGCGATGTTCAATAAGTTCGATACCCTTTTTATAATAAGAACTGTCTTGCTCCTCAAAATACCCATTAACTGCCGACATCACTTCTCATCGTTGGGAAATCTTTGACCACTGAGCTATTTTTTCAAGTTTGGGAACAGAAAATAATCCGAGGGGGGTAAATCTGGCGAATAGGGTGCATGAGGTAGCAATTCAAACTTTAATTCATTAATTTTGGCCATTGCAATAACGGATTTGTGAGCTGGTGCATTGTCTTGATGAAACAACACTTTCTTCTTAGCCAAATGCGGCCGTTTTTGCTTGATTTCTTCGCTCAAACGTTGCAATAAGTTCGCATAATACTCGCCGTTGATAGTTTTTCCTTTTTCGAGATAGTCAATGAAAATTATCCCACGCGCATCCCAAAAAACCGACGCCATGACCTTGCCTGCAGTTGAAACGGTCTTCGCCTTCTTTGGAGCCGGTTCTCCCTTTTCAGTCCATTGTTTTGATTGTTCTTTTGTCTCGGGTGTGAAGTGATGGACCCATGTTTCATCCATGGTTATGAAACGGCGCAAAAATTCTGCTTTGTTGCTGTGAAACTTCGCTAAACACTCAATTGAAACATCTTCACGACACTGTTTTTGCTCGAGTGTGAGCAAACGCGACACCCATCTTGCACACAGCTTTCTCATGTCCAAATTTTCAGAGAATATGCGATGTACCGCACTTTTTCAAATACCTACTATGTCTGCTAGCTCGCGCACTTTCAGTCAACGATTATCCAGTACCGCTTTGTGGATTTTCTTCACCATTTCTGGAGTCGTCACCTCATTTGGTCGACCACTGCGATGCTCGTCTTAGCAGCTCGTACGGCCTCGTTTAAATTCTGCTACCCAATATTTCACTGTTGTAAACGAAGGAGCAGACTCACCCAGAGTAGAATCCAGTTCAGCTTTTATATTGGTTGGGCTGAGGCCTTTCAAATAAAAGTATTGTATCACGTAACGATGACCAATTTTCTCCATTTTCACAAATTCACTGAAAACGTTCACTATTGATGGCTGCCAAACAAATACTAAACAACGTGGCGTCCTCAAACTTGAAACATATGCTTTATAGGTTGTGTACTTTCTAATACAGTGATATTTTTCAAACAACTACCGCCATCTCTAGGTCAGGCCGAGTACTTATGGGACTACCCTCGTAATTGTTCAGGATTATTTATAAACAAAAACAAAGTAAAAAACAGGATCAATTTCGTGAATTAAAATTCAAAAAGTTGAACATAGACAGACGCTATGTACCGAAAATTATTCTCAATCTCTTCAGATATTTTCTAATAACAAATAAATAATTTCATACATCAAATGTTGTTTTTTTAATTTCTACTTTTTATCCAAAAAAACTACATATAAAAACACATTTTTCAAATTGACGAGTATGATAGAACTAGGTATATATCTAACACTGGTAGTTCTAGTGTTAAATAAGAAATTGAACAATTAAAAAATATTTGATGATATTATAAAATTTTGTAATGTACAGAATTAAAAATTGTCATTGTTGATTGATACTGTATGATAATATGTATATATTGTTACTGTTTTATCAATATTTCAATCAAAATGAATTTAATTTCGATCGATTTTCATTAATACTTTTTCTATATTCAACTAATTTATAATAACAATCAAAAATAACATACAATTCACTGAACATAAATGATAATGATTATGAAATCCGAACAAAATTCGATTATTATTTCTTTAACGATTCAATTATGTTAAAGTTTTCATAACATCCAATGTACACAATTCGAAAATCAAACAAGGAATTCATCGAATGAAATACCTATGTAAATGAAATACTAAATTTATAAAACAAACATTCGATAATTATGTTTTCTGTGTCATAAACAAAGTACAAACAATTTTATTATACTATAAATTCCGTAAAGCTCATTTATTACCGGTATTAAAACATTGTTATATGTATGAGCAACTGAGATACCTATTTATTAAATCATAAAATGAAAAAAAGCAACTTATATTTCACATTATGCACCAGGTGACTGACATTCGGTAACTTTTATTCAATAATCGAACGAGTACAGTTGTACATTGGTCGATGCATTACCGGATTATGATAATCCTTTGATGCAGTAAATAATAAATATTACTGATATCGACAAAAATGAAACTGTCGTCTGATTAATATTAGGTTGAGTCATAGATAATTTCAGTTTTTATATGTCAACTTTAATTTTTAATAAAAAAAACAGCATTTGTACTTTAATCAATTATACGAGGGTCGTTTGATTAGTATGGTAAATTTATTTATTGTTTAATTTATTTAATTATTTTTTTCAATTTAGTTTTTCTTACTTTTTTACCATACTTATCAAACGACCTTGTACATTCGCAATTGTTTACAATGACTTGTTGCCATTT
The DNA here is from genome assembly GCA_029203775.1 of Neoneuromus ignobilis. NCBI lineage: Eukaryota > Metazoa > Arthropoda > Insecta > Megaloptera > Corydalidae > Neoneuromus > Neoneuromus ignobilis. The sequence goes on along the minus strand of CP092089.1, from coordinate 12,574,569 downwards.
GCTAGGTAGATTTTTATGCCTTCTGAATAGAATTTAGATGGTTTTGACTTGAAAAATTTTTAACGAACTTTTTTTCATTTGAGAAATTTATACCCAGCAAAGTGTTATGCAGAAATCGAAAAAGATGATAATCAGATAATGCCAGGTCTGATGAATATGATGGAGAACTGATCACCAAAGCTTCAGAATTTGTTCCTGTGTTGTTCTTGCTTTATGGAATCTTGAGTTGTTGTGGAGGAGAACAACGTTTTTTCTATTGACTAGTGCAGGAAATTTTTCGATTAAACTTTGGTGAACACCTTGTAGCTGTTGAACGTACAGTTCTGCATTTATTGTTTTATTTCGGTTTCAAAACTCAAAATGAATAATTCCACGACGATCCCATTACACAAACAACATCATTTTTCTTCCATGAAGTTTAGCTTTTGGGTTTGCTTCTGGAAGTTTATCCTTATCAACCCACTGCCTTCTGAGTAGAACGGTGTCGTATGTAATTCGATTTTCATCATTAGAATTAATTTTATCAAGAAATGGATCGTTCCTTTATCTTGAAAAGTATTTGTCGCTATCGATAAACGATCTGCTTTGTTTCTTTCACAAGATCGTATAGAATTCAAATACCCAGTGATGTTATGATTCCTTCACCCTACACATTACATATTTTTCACTTTTCTTCATAGAATTTTCATCTATTTAAACCCCCAAAACATAACATGGCGAATGTGCATTTTTGATCCTTCCACTTTACAGCCAGTAATTTATTATTTTAATACGATGCATAAGTTACACCTGTCGTAAAAAGACTAAGTATTACTCAATTCAACAAGTTAAAAATTGTCATATGTGATGAGTTATTAGGAGGAGCCATGAGTCATTAAAACTTACTCTCAATAACGGAAATTAATTTATAACTTAACCCAATATATGCACAAATTCAATAATTATTACAACTGATATTAAATTCAGTGTGTAATAAATATAATTTTAATAATATTAGAATTTTTGCAAATTTTATTAACATATTTTTTAATATTAGGTTGGCAAGTATCTCCCTTCCGCTTTTTTTTTTTTTGTACATAGCTGCGAAATTCAAAAGACCAGAAGGCGGAAGGGAGATACTTGCCAACCTAATACATACGATATATATATATATATATATATAAAGAAGGTGTTCCGTTAGGAGCGCATAATTTCATTTTTAAATAAAACACATTTTTTGAATGAGTGATGACGTTTCCATTTCATTGCAAAGTGATTGCAAAGTGAACAAGCTGTGATTATTTTTTTAATAAAATGTCCGCCAATTTAAATTGTGCGTTCCTGATGAAAATATATTTTTTATAATATATATAAGTATGTATGTGTGTATGTTGATATATTTACACAAGCACACCATACATGCATATATATACATACATTCATGCATGCATGAAAATCGGTGTCCCAAATTAAGACTAAAGAATAGTAAATGATAACAAGTAAATGTGTGACTAAACTTTTTACTCTTATTTAGGACACCATATACATATACAAATAAATATATACATACATATACAAATAAATATATATATATATATATATATATATATATATATATATATAAATGTATAGTGTCCCATCAGGAGCGTACAATTTAATTTTTAAATAAAACACATCTTTTTTGAGTGGGTGATGATGTTTCCATTTCATTGCAAAGTACACAAGGTGAGATTAATTTTTAAACAAAATGTCCGCCAATTTAAATTGTGCGCTCCTGATGGATATAAAAACTCTATAATATATACATATGTGTGTGTATGTTCCTACATGCACGCATACAAACACACATACATTTATACAAATGCAAATTGGAGTCCTAAATCAAATATGAAGAATAGTAAATGATAGCAAGTAATTAGGCCATTCCACGCTAGTCAACATGCATACAGTATTCACGCCCATTACCACTCGTCTCACACCCTCTTACCTACAAACTCCTCCACCTAAAAAAAAAGTATTCGGGAAAGAGCGTGTGAGACGAGTGGTAATGGGACATGAATACTGTATGAATGTTGACTAGTGTGGAATCACCTAATGTATGTTTAAACTCTTTAGAATTATTTAGGCCACCATATACAAATATATAAATATATATATATATATATATATATATATATATATATATATATTGTATAAATGTATATACATACACATTAACAATTATACAGCAGTTATAATATACATAATTGTGCAATATCATTTCTTATTATCTTATTCAATCGTATAGTAATTATTTATATTTCTATCTATAAAAAAAAACATGGAAATAAAGTTTAAAATGTATCTTGTCAGTGTCCTTTTACTCATTTTTTAAAACTGATTGTATAAAAAAGGTCAATTCAAAGATAATAATACTAGTGACAGTTAGCATTTTATATATATATATATATATATATATATATATATATATATATATATATATAAATATATATATATATATATATATATATATATATATATATATATATATATATATATATATACGAGGTGTGATCAAAAAATAAGGTGAATTTTTATTTTTTTCAAAGAATATTTATTTATTCATCAATTTTTATTTTGTCTCTTTCAAAGTAATCCCCCTCGGATATAATGCACTTGTGCCAACGCTTTTTCCAATCCTCAAAGCATTTCAAAAAATAATTTTTTGTGATCTTGTTCAGCTCCTCTTTCGATGCCGTCTTTATTTCCTCAATCGTTGCAAAACGCCCTCCTTTCATGGGCCTCTTCAGTTTCGGGAACAAGAAGAAGTCACAGGGGACCAGGTCTGGGGAATACGGTGCCTGCGGCATCATTAGTGTGTTGGTTTTAGCCAAAAATTCGCGCACAAGCAACGATGTGTGAGCAGGGGCGTTATCATGGTGCAAAAGCCAATTTTTGTTCTTCCACAAATTCGGACGTTTCTGGCGGATTGCTTCGCGCAAATTGCGCATAACTTGCAGGTAATATTCCTTATTTACTGTTCTACCCTGTGGCAAGAACTCATGATGCACCACGCTCCTGCAATCAAAGAAAACTGTAAGCAAAACCTTCACATTTGATCGAACTTGGCGTGCTTTTTTTGGTCTTGGTGATCCGCAATGCCTCCACTGGGACGATTGAGTCTTAGTTTCGACGTCATAACCGTATACCCATGTTTCGTCACCTGTTATGACCCTGTCGAGTAAATCTGGGTCGTCGTTGACGTCATTCAATAGCTCTTGGGCGATGCTCATGCGACGGTTCTTTTGGTCGAAATTGAGCAATTTCTGAACAAACTTCGCTGACACACGTCTCATGTCTAAAACACCCGTTAAAATTGATTGGCACGAATCAAACGAGATGCCGATATCATCAGCAATTTCTCTAATGGTAATTCGACGATTCCCCAACACTATTTTCTTCGCTTCTTTAACGTTCTCATCAGTTGTTGACGTGCTGGGGCGTCCAGAACGAGGTTCGTCGTTGGTGTCTTCTCGGCCTTCTTGGAAGAGTTTATACCACTTGTAAACATTTTTTTGGCTTAAAGTAGACTCATCGTATGCCACTTTCAACATTTCAAGTGTTTTGGAGCACTTGATTCCATTTTTCACACAAAATTTAATGCAAACTCTTTGATCCATGATTTTCGACAGCGGAAAATCGTGGAGCCTGCAAAACACTTCTAACTTTTATGCCTCTCACCAACAAACTAAACATGCTACATAGCTGAAATTTGGAACATATATTCGAGACGAGTGTACCAACATAACCAAATAAAAAAATCGAAGATCGAACGGATGTAGCCCGCTAAATTTCAAAATTCACCTTACTTTTTGATCACACCTCGTACATATATATATATATATATATATATATATATATATATATATATGTATATGTATATATATGTATATATGTACACGAATGTATATAAAGTGTGTTTGTGTGTTTATGAATATCTGCACATATACACTTACCTATGTTTGTTAATTTGTTATTACTTTTAAATCCCATCAAGAACAATGCACTGTATTTAAAATCTACTCTTATAATAATTAAGATAACGCAACATTTATTCACTAAATTCAATGTTGATTATATTAATATAAATTTTTAATAAGGTCACATACACTCTTTCTGATTTTCACACGAGTGATTAATTCAATACCGAAGCCTGTTCAATACTAATTCCGATCACTGTACGCACACACAGAAAAACTATTTCGTAACGCTTGTGTGTGATATAATTGATGTTACGGAACATTTATGCGTGTAACATTTCAAGTCTTGGGAACAGTGCGTGCCTTTGACATTTATGTATACCAACTCAGAATTACGGTTATCGTAGTGAAGTCTAGTAGTTCATAAGGAGTGATTAATAACTTAGTCGTAATGTGACGATTAGTTGTTAACTAGTTGCACATGTAATCTAAACAGCTAATTAGTATCTTAATATGTTTATTTCGTTCGTGAGATTACATCGAACTTAGTATTAACTTAGTAACAGTCCTGAATTTGTACTCGAAAATAATATTTTTTGTTAATAAATTGAAACAAGCATGGAACACGTTGTTTCTTGTAAACGTGACTATCAACCAGTCCTGTAATAACACCTTTAGTATGTATTAGGTGGACCGGAAAGTAATGTCGTTTTTCTACATTAAATTCAAACAGATACATTTTTACCAAGTTTTTATTTTTAATCAATTATGTAATCACCCTCGTTATCAACAACCTTTTATCATCTAGTGTGCAAATTTTCAATAGCGGATCGATAAAAATCAATTGGTTTTTGAGCAAAATATCTGGAGATGGTATTTTGGACATCATCCGAATTTTCAAATTTTTTGCCACTTAGAAAATGTTGTAGCGATCGGAATAAATGGAAATTCGATGGCGCAATATCGGGTGAGTATGGTGGGTGAGGCAATACCTCCCATCCCAATTCATTAATTATTTCCAGGGTTCGTCTTGTGCAGGGCGGTCTTGCATTATCGTGTTGCAGAATAACACCTTTTCTGTTGACAATCGCTAAGCACTTTACAATTAAAGATTGATTTACTCGATCCAATTGTTCACATTAAAGGTCTGCATTCACAATTTGTCCAGGTTTCAGCACTTCAAAATGAACGACCCCGCGAATACTCCACCAAACACACAAAAGCGCCTTTTTGGGGCGTAAACCTGACTTAGCTTTACTTCGTAGCGATTTATTCGGAGAGAGCCACTGCCTTTTGCGTTTTGGATTGTCATAGAGGACCCATTTTTCATCTCCAGTGATCAAGCGATCAAAAAACGCTTCTGTATTGTGCCGCTGAAGCAATAAGTTGCATGTGGTAGATCGGTTAGCTTTGTTTTCTTCGGACAGATTATGCGAGACACAAACACCTGCTCTGCTTATTTTACCAATCTGCTGCAAATGTTCTTGGATGGTCGACCAAGGTTGGTTAAGAGTGTTTGACAGTTCCTCGATTGTCTGACATGGATTTGCTTCCACTTCCGTCCTTAACAAGTCATTGTCTAAAGTCGTTGGTCTTTCTAATCGGTACGAGTCGGAAAGATCGAACTTATCGGATTTGAAGTTAGAAAACCACCTTTGGCATTTACGAACGTCTAATGGGTTTGGATAAACATCGCAAATGTTTTTGGTAGCAACCGTTGCGTTACTACCCTTGTGAAACTCAAAAAGCATACAATGCCGGTTATGTACCTCTTCTGGTATTTGGCTGGCCATTTCACCATAAATTGCAAAAAATTTTAAGATTTTATTATTTACGAGTAAACAAGTCACTCTAACCTTAAAATGTCTTTGGCACGACTTTGAAGTACACAATGAGCTGATAAATGACTAACGAATATCGACATGCGCAGAAACGACATTACTTTCCGGTCCACCTAATACTATGATACAAACAAAGAAATGACTTTACGTTCTCAATATATGAGTTATATATTATAAGATAATATAGGGTTTTTCGATAAAAATGTCAGAACTTTGACAGTTAGTGGCCCATATTTGATTTTTTTAACTTATTTCGACATTTCAAATTATCAGGAAACGTTTAATATTTCAACAACACTTACAAATTGTAAACCTTTAATAGACTTATTGAAACAAGAATTTAGTGAGTCCATTATTTCATAAAATGGACATATCAAATGACCACCAAGATCATGTGATATAACTCCATTGGATTATTTTCTGTGGGGTTACGTGAAATCATTGGTTTATGCTGATAAATCACAAACAATAAAAGTATTAAAAATAAACATTGAACATTTAATCCATGAAATTGGACCACAATTATGTGAAAGAATGATTAAAAATAGACTACGAGTGTATTATGTCAATTGAAGTCAGTCATGGTGGTCTTATGAGTAAAATTGTGCTCTATCATCAATGCCATAAACTGTGCTTAAAACTAGGTAACTAATTAAATAAATACTTTTTGTTTTATTTTCATTTCAATGTCTGAAGCGATTATTGGAAAACCCTATATATATATATATATATATATATATATATATATATATATATATATATATATATATATATATGGGGTCATCCAAATGTGACATCTAGTCTGTGAGTTATTAAAAAGAAACTATACACCCCCCTACATATATATGTTTCTTTTTAATAAAACACAAATCTAGGCGTCACATTTGGATGATCCTATATATGAAACTATATGATAGATAAAAATTATGTTTGATATAGTAGATTTTTTTATTATGAGTTTCATTTTAAATAATATAGCAACATCCAGCAAATAATAATTTATCATTGACGATTTGTGAGATACATTGCGAAAAAATAAACTAAAAAGCTATGAAGATTATTTATAGTCATCTTCGATATATTTGAGAAGATGCATCACAATAATTAATATGATATCATCAAAACAACGTCGTTATCTTCATTTTTCGCTATCTAAATTGGTTCTTACTATGTATTCATTTCGTCCTAATTGCGTGTCGTTGTTTTCCATATCATATAATGAATCATTCGGTTGTAACGGAAAAAGATCATTTTACTTTTAATAAATTGCAGTTTTATTTTATTTTTATTCTCATGAGACGTTATTTTATATATAAGCTTTCAATTGTAGAGTGAATGGATGTTTTTTTTTAAAAAATTTGAATGTAAATATCAGCCTTATATTAGTTATATCAAACAGTTGTATTATTTAGAAATATTTCATATGTATATACACTAATACCTCGCATATCTGACTTCAAATAATCCGGTTTCACTATAGTCCAATTTGGAATTTACAAAAAGATTTTTTTCTTGAAAAAAAAACTAATACATAAAATTATTTTTATACGCAAATTTTCAAATTTTCCTCTTTATTATGAAAAAAAGAAAAAAGAAAACTGAAATCGTATATGCACATTATGCGCAACGCATGCGCAGTTCTAGTTTTGTGGTCTTTATTATTTTTCTATTAGTTTTTGATTCGCAATTCTAAAATAAAGTCGATTTTTTGATAATTAAATTTTAATAACCCATTTGAAAATGAATTTAAAATGTATTGAAATGAATGTATAAACCCTTGATTTCGTTTTGTTGATATATACGAACATTTGAATATATTACCCTCGTTTTATTTACCGAAAAACAGGAAAAAAATTGTTTGGAACCAATTAACGTTTTTTGTATTTAGTTAATGTTTCGATTAGTCCGGTTTCAAAAAGTCCAACTAATCAGTGGAATCAGTTAGCTGGACTATATAAGGTATCCTTTATATATATATAATATATATATATATATATATATATATATATATATATATATATATATATATATATATATATATATATATAACATAAAAATCTAGGCGTCACATTTGGTTGATCATGTACATATTCGATAGTTTAATTTTCATTAAAAATTATCAATATAATATGTAAATATCTTATTGAAACAGATATATAGTTAAGATATTTTTTTGTAAAACAAAATGAAATATTTTTATATTTCGAATTTAAAGAAAAATTGAAAGTAAATTGAAAAAAACACCAATTTTGAGTTATTAAAAAAAGGCAATTGGGATAAAATTAATTTCATTTCTATTTTTAATAAAATAATTTAAAAAAAAATTATTTTTTAATTGTTAAAAAATAATTTTCATGACATATAATTAAAAAAGTTTTGTCTCATGACTTTTATAAGCTTAATTTTTAAGTTTTTGTATTATAAATTTAATTTATATTCATTGTCACATTTTAGTTAAAAAATGTAAGTACCATATACATACATACATACATACATACATACATACATACATACATACATACATACATACTTACATACATACATACATATATATATATATATATATATATATATATATATATATATATAATAGAGAGAGAGAGAGCTATTTAAAAAGTTATGCGCTCTTGATAGGACATCTATATATTGTGTTAAGGAAAAAGTATTTTTACTATTTATTGACAGAAGAAGATTTGGTAGATTTTGACATTGTGCCATTCTGTGATATATTAATGTTATATTGCATTTTGTGATATATTAGTGTTTTTTAAGCATGATAGAATTTTAAATTACCTATCGAAATACCTATTAATACCTATCGAAAGTTCTATCAATCCTAAAAAAACACTTTTATCATACCTTTATATTTACATATACACACATGTATATATACTCGTGTATATATATATATATATATATATATATATATATATATATATATATATATGTAAAGATATTTTTAGTTTGGATAGAACTTTCGATAGGGAATTAATTTAAAGTTCTATCACGCTTAAAAACACCTATAAAACATTAATATGTCATAAAATGGCGCACTGTTGAAAATAACTATTTTATATACATGTATGTGTATGTATATTTGAAGGTATGATAACAATATTTTTTAGGTTAGATAGAACTTTCGATAGAGATTTAATTTAAAGTTCTATTACGCTTAAAAAAACATATAAAATTTGCGGAACGATATTGGAAGTACTTTCAGTGGTACTTTTGCAAAAAAAATCAGTGTTCTTGCCACTATGCGAGCAGCGACGCGTTTCATGCTCAACATCTTAACCAAAATGACATGGCATTTTGTTTTTGAAATTCCTACCTCAGTTGTTAATTCTCTGACAAACATAACATTCCACAAGCGCGCGCAGTTTGAATGAGAAAGTTCTGTTAGTTTTTGGACAGAATATTTATTATATATATATATATATATATATATATATATATATATATATATATATATATATATATATATATATATATATATATATATATATATATATATATATATATATATATATATATATATATATATATATATATATATATATATATATATATATATATATATATATATATATATATATATATATATATATATATATATATAATCATCCAAATGTGACGCCTAAATTTGTGTTTTATTAAAACATTACCGCCAGGCCACGCCTCAACGCGTGTTTCGTGTTGGACTTATTGTTAGTCCATTCACGCGTTAACGTGTGTTTCGTTGTATAAACTTTTGACGCCAAAAAAATATATATATACAAGCTATATTTTTTTCTAATTCCATCAAAAAATGATGGTGTATATATTGAAAATATTGGTAAATTATAAAAATTATGAAAAATATTTCAGATATTTTAAATAAAGTAATCTTTATCCCTAGCAAAGTTCTGTTTTTTTGGAATAAAATTGAAATTGGTTGTCTTATTTTTTTTCTAACAAATTCTGTGGATAGAATATATGCTTTACGTAATTTATCATATTTTTATCTCTTCTACATGTTTTTTTTACGTTGAAAAGTGTTTTTTTATAATAAACTATGTTTATTATTAAACATCTCTTTTTTGTACTTTATCACGCTTGTTCACTCATTACAGATTGAAAACCACTATTATATTTACATACGAGGGTTGTTTGATAAGTCCGTGTAAAAATAAAAACTGCTTCATTTTTTTGAATAAATCGTTTTTATTTTTCAACATAGTCTCCTTTTAGGCTTATACACTTCATCCAACGCTGCTCTAGTTTGTTGAGGAAGGTTTTGATGATTTTCCGAATAATAGGATTTGTCCAAGTCTGTAAAATAGTCATTCGTTCCTGCAATCACCTCCTCGTTCGAATAAAATCTTTTTCCCGCGAGCCATTTCTTCATATTAGGGAACAAATAATAGTCCGATGGAGCTAAGTCTGGAGAATAGGGGGGATGTGAAACGATTTGGAACCCTATTTCCATTAGTTTTGCAGCCACAACTGCTGAGGTGTGAGCTGGTGCGTTGTCGTGATGAAAGAGGACTTTTTGTGGGCTAATCGGGGACGTTTTTCTTGCAACTCGGTTTTCAAACGATCCAATAACAATTAATAATATGCACCTGTAATGGTTTTACCCTTTTCCAAATAGTCGATAAAGATTATTCCTTGCGAATCCCAAAAGACAGTCGCCATAACCTTCCCGGCCGAAGGAATTGTCTTCGCCTTTTTCGGAGCAGATTCCCCCTTGATAACCCATTGTTTAGACTGCTCTTTGGTCTCAGGAGTGTATCCATGTTTCATATACAGTGATGAAACGACGCTTAAAGTCCTGCGGATTTCGCTGAAACAGCTGCAAATCGTTCTTGCAACACTTCACACGACCTCGTTTTTGGTCGATCGTAAGCAATCGCGGCACCCACCTGGCGGATAGCTTTTTCATGTCCAAATGTTAATGCAAAATATTATGTAACCGTTTACATGAGATGCCTACAGCACTAGTAATCTCACGCACTTTCACTTTTCTGTCATCCATCACCATATCATGGATTTATCAATGATTTCTGGAGTGGTGGCCTCAACAGGGCGTCCAGAACGTTCAGCGTCTTTTGTGCTCATATGGCCACTCCGAAAATTTTGAAACCACTTATAAACCGCACTAATCGAAGGTGCAGAGTCACCATAATGTTTATCAAGCTTCTGTTTAGTCTCCTGAGGCGTTTTGCCTTTAATGAAGTAGTGTTTAATCAACACGCGAAATTCTTTTTCGTCCATTATTTGACAATCACTGGATTTCCTTGATTCCAACGATTGTCAAACACAAAGGAATAGACCGATATGGCTGAAACTTGATGTGTGTTCTTCCAAGAGGTGCTACTAATTAAAAATAACCTCGATATGCACCAGTGGTGCCATCTTTCGGAATTTACACGGACTTATCAAACGACCTCGTATATCTATGCATCGAACCCTTTTATAGGCAGATATGAAATTTCATTTCAAATTGTTTATTGATTTAAGAATTACATTGATTTTATAAAGAAGTTATTTTTGTGCATTTTTTTGCGAAATATGCCGGACTTTAGCCGGAAATACTGCGGATCGTAATGTATTATAAAGAAACATGTGCATTGTTTTTTTTTAGTTTCTATTTAGTAAAACACAAATTTAAGCGCCACATTTGGTTGAATCTCTCTCTCTCTCTCTCTCTCTCTCTCTCTCTCTATATATATATATATATATATATATATATATATATATATATATAGATATAGATATATGTATAGGGTGGTCTAAGTAAGACTGAAAGGTTTAAATACACATTTACTTATTTACATAAATTCACTATCATTTAGTTTCATTTGGGCCCTTCTATACTATAGAATTAAAAATATGTAATTATGTACATAAAACCATGTTTTTTAATCAATGCTACATTTTCGATTATGATAAAATTTCCACAAATCAAACGATTTGTTGAATGAACCAGATATTTATGCCAATACAAATACCATTTCTGCTCTACCGCTGATATTTCACTAGCTGCTGCACTCTCCACAGTGTCAGATCATGCTCGTAGAGAGATAGAATTTCAATTAAATCTGCAATGCAGCTCATGTATCGTAAATTGGCATTGAATGTAATCAAATTACACGAGAAACAAGTTGTACAAAGACAGAACGGTATGCATTATTTCGTTTCGGAATTTGTTTATTTGTATTTTTCGAAAATTCTTTTAAACTACAATATCGGGGAAAACGTTATTGTTTGCTGCGATCGCTGACTTATTTTCAAACGCCCACGTCAATAACAGAAAATAATGGAAAAATATGTTGGAAAGCAATTACATTCGGTTCGGAATGTAAACAACTAACATAATTCAATATTCGTAGTAGAAACTTGTCAACTAGATAAAAAGTCTTTATCAATATTCAATAACGAAATGTCAAAGTATATGAAAAGAGAAGTAAAAATATTTCTATACGATTGTGCGACGCAATCGAAATGGTTTCAGGTTTAACAAGAAGCGAAATATCAAATCTGAATGTGTTGTTTTGATCGAATAATGAAAAGATTTTTTTTCAGTACAAAACCATCGCGTGCTACTCAATTATGTAATAATTCATTTTTATTTAATATCAAATACATGTTCTGACACAATTAACTACTCACATATTTCACATACAGTTATTCATTCTAATGGAAAAAGTGAAACATTAAAAACATAAACATTGAAAATAAAGGTTTTTTTTTGACGAAAATCTTCATTAATTTCAAACAATTTTGAATCCTTGATCAACTTAAATGTTTTTCTTCGTTTTCTACAAATATTTTGTTATCATTTTAGAAAAAAGTAAATTTCATGTTGGAAAAAAACTCGAGTTCTAAAGCAATGAAACTGTCCATCCATTTTGATGCTTCTAAATTTCCGAAATGTATATTATTTAAATCGTTTTGCATCGATCTGAACAGATGGTAGTTAGAAGGTGGAATGCGTGGAAAGCATGCGGGATGGAGAAGGATTTCCCATTCTACCACTTAATATGTTCTTTGTCGCCTTAGCAACATATAGCTTGGTTCTGTTATGGAACAAGATGACCTTGTACGTTTAGTAGTTATTAACGTATTTTTTTTCGTTCAATGTTTGTTTCAATTTATACAAGTGTTGATTCTATCTACTGGGTGTGACTATTTCGAGTGATGGTAACAGCTTATAACAGTGAAATCCTTTTTAGTAAAATAAAATATGTAGTGAAGTCTTAAGGCCAATATTTCATTTTCATGTTGCAATAAATTATTGACCAGGATTTAGTCCAGTAACGGCGAACCTATGACCCGCGGATCACAGACTGATCCACGCAACTATTTTAAGCTACCCATATGTTAATTTTGTTATATGTTAGAAAACTAGTTACAAACATAACCTCACCTGTATGTTGTCTACCATGACCACCATGTGTTGAAACCCACGGTTGTAACGGTTATTATTTATTTTTGAAGTGAAACTTTTTTAGCGGTGTTGGGGTAATTTTTTTACATACAACGGAAGTTACGTACCGAATCTACACAGCGAAAATCTAGTATACATAGAGCGTAGAACAGAGGGGTAGTGAGGCCCATCACGCATGCGCGCTGGTTTAATATGATTGTAAAGCAATAGGTAGCACGTTGTATTTGCTACATTTTTCACTGTTCTGTTAGTAATTATTATTTACAATTAGTATGTGAATTGTGCTTAAATAAGAATGTTATTCAGTGTGATAACATTGATAATTTTGGTAAGTTTATTAATTTATATAATCTCATATTATAATATTAAGCTAAATAATCATATAAATAAGGTTACATTACATTCACGTGGTATTTAAAAAAATATCAAATCAACGTGAAATTGAGGTTATGGGCATGTATACCAATATATAGATATAGTATTTTATAACACTATGTATAAACATTTAATCTTTTTATCAAATAAGAGAAATACTATTAAAAACACGTAGAATTTAAAAATGATCGAAACCTATACAGTTTTGAGGTTATCTGCAGTTTTATTTGTAACAATTTCTCACAATAATTTTATTTATAATTATGATTAAATTATTCTACACTTTTATCAAAAAATGTTCTATTAAAATTATTATGAATTCTTTGTTTTCAGGTGTCATTTTGAAGATTTATTGAATTTTACGTGATGTTAGAAAATTATCAATTATTAATAAATAATATCTAAATAGATGCTATTTATTACAGTTATATATTATTTGTGAGTATTTCCTTTAATTGTTTTATTTTCAAAACATTGATCTAATTGTATATTATATATTATACCATAGTAATATAATATTAATTAAAAAAATGTTTTTTACAGGCTTTAAGATGGTAAAGTCTATTGTGCAAAAATTTTACTTATCAAAAACCAATTGTATCGTTTATATCTACTCAGTCACCACCACAGGAAGCAATACAATACAATATATATATATATATATATATATATATATATATATATATATATATATATAGTAAACCCTCATATAATGCGATTAATTCGTACCGCGTTATATGAAGATTGCATTATAATAATTAGTACAAATCATATAATTCGTACGGCGTTAAAGGAGGGTTTACAGTGTGTCTGTGTCTCTGTGTGTATATTTATATATTCTAAGCGTAATTACATTTTATTGCAAGACAAAAAAGTGATTTAAAACGGTTCGTTTTAATTATACACGCACTTCATTATTTTTACAATTGATTTGAAATGCTGTTAAAATATTCTCTTTTGAAAATCTTGACTCGATGATGTGAATTTCTCATTAATGAAAGCTTGGTACGTTATGTCTGAACCCATGTAAGATAGGTTTATATGCTCCATTACAGCTGGTGACAGCGGTAGTTAATCATGAAAAACCCTTTATAGTGTAGAGGAAAGGTTACACTAGAGATGGATATAAACTGACCTTGATGACGATGATAATTAAGCACGTATGTATATTTACGAGGGTCGTTTGATAAGTATGGTAAAAAAATAAGAAAAACTAAATTGAAAAATTTAATCAAATTAATTAATTGAATTAAACAATAAATAAATTTACCATACTTATCAAACGATCCTCGTATATTTATATACATATACAGTCTTTGGTCAAAATAATAGACTCAGTACCATTTTTTCACAAATTTTTCTTTAATTGTTAATTGTATTAGATTATTATTACATTTATTGCATTAAATGAGTGAACACATGTTTCTTAACTCTTTAATAACAAATTTACATGGCTAGTTAGAAGGTTTCTTAGAAATTGTTGCAATTGTCCTTATGTCTGTGCAATTTCAGTATTTTGTGTAACCACCTTTTGCATCTATCAACGCCTTTACCCTTCTGGGGATACTCTCAATGCAGCTCTGGACAGTTTGCTGTATGCGAGGGTTGTGGTACCAATCTTCATTGAGCTTTTCTATTAATCAACATTTCATAGGTCGTTTTTCACCTTTCAATATCTCTTTCTTTCAATTCATGTGGCACACATTTTCCTTGTTTTTGAATTTTTCCCATTGCATACAAACGATCAGAAATGCATTGTTGCGTAACATCCAATACTTCAGTGAGTTGTTTTTGTGTTTAAATGCCATCTTCATCCAATAATGCCTGCAATTCTTTATCAGCAATTTTTTCAGTGGCTTCCCATGTATTTTTTTCACTCACACTAAAATCTCACCACTTTTAAATCGTTAAAACCATTCTCTACACGTTTATTCAGATAAAGCATGTTCATCATAAGCTTCCATAAGTAATCGATGACTCTCAGCAGTAGATTTCTTTACTGGTGATGAAAGTTGTTTTCAATTTTTTCCCCTGGAGCACCAAGGCCAAAGAAGGCGAGAATAAGCAAGTCCAAGTGAAAACCATGTTGATTTGATCTTCGACAGCAAAGGGAGTGGTTCTAAAGAGTTCGTACCACCTGGACAAACCGTAAATCAAGTATTCTGCCAATGTGCTCGAAAATAAAGTAATGAAATAAAACTTTCCGTATGTGTTGTTGTTGGCACATAATTTGACATTTTCAATTCACAAAAAATTGTTGTTTACACTTTTATCACGCATGACAAATTGAATGTTGAAGATTTTTCACAGTATATTAACATATGATAGGTGGCAGTTGAGTATTTGATTTTAACATATAGTTACAGCTATCTATTTATAAACGGCGGAATCATACTTGTACATCTAATAACTAACGTCATTTGCGATGCATTTTTCAAATTGATTTTTAATTTTAAAACATTCTCCAATTTCATGAATTGTATTTGTGATTTTGAGTTTAAATTTATCAAAATGATATATTTTTGTATTTTTTAAATAAAACTGATATCAACTATAAAGAGTTTTTCAAATCAATTTTTTAACCTCAAAAATTCCGCAATTATTTATTGTTAATATATAAGTCGTTTATGATTTTCAGTTCACTTTCATCAAAATAATGTGGTTTTATTATATAGATAAAAACGGGAAAATTTCACAAATTGAAACGTTGGTTTAAAAAATATGCCATAAATGATAACTATATTTAATATTAAAAAAATGAACTATATAGATTAAAAAAAAGAAATCGTATAGTGCAAATTAAAATTTGATTAATGTTATTTTATTAGATTAGTGCATCTTAATCAGATTTCATTCAACTTGTTTCAATTTTTGTTAATACTTTTTTTCTAGTTTGCATATATATATTTATATATATATATATATATATATATGTGTGTGTGTGTGTGTGTGTGTGTGTGTGTATGTGTATGTACAGTATGTATATGTAAATTTCTATATTAAAATATTCCTTATTTCAATACAAAAAAAGCGATAAATCGAAAGCATATTCATTATATCGAAAATAAAATTCAGCAGCGTTACGATTGCAAGGCACACACAATTCTGTTACAATTTATTTTATATTCGACAACAGCTTAATCCAACATGCACGGACCACCAAACAGCGGCAGGAACGTACAGCAAGTGCAAAATAAAAATGATTTATGGCGTTATAAAATCGAATTCCGATTTTTGCTTATACGCGTTACGGGAAATCGAAAACAGAAACCGACTCTGTGTTACATCGCGCCAGAGAGAGACGTACGAAAATAGATTGGGGATAATCCGTTACACTTGCATTAATGGCTATGATGCATGCATGTACCCAAACTCGACGTTATTGGAACAAATCCGGTGGTTACGGATATGTCTTTGTGCATATATTTGCTGTTTATTTATTTCCCACACTAAAGGACAACATCGCATTAAATATACACATTGGCATGTGTAATCGTTATCTATAGTTCTCGATAGTATATTATTAATTAAACATTGTACGATGGAGGGAAGTTTCAATTCGAATGACTCTATATTTATGCTCTGAATCAATAGAGTATCATATGTGTATATTCATGAAAATATTCAATAGTTGAACTAAAAAAAGAAAAACATCAAGTATTTTTCAATATCAATAAAATATAAAGAATAAGATAGTAATATAACGAAAGAGTGAGATTTTATAGTATTTCATGCATATTTGATGATTACATTGGGCATTTATTGTCTATTTATATACACTATTAAGTGTATAAATTAATTTAATTTCTTTAATTTTACCAGTTATTAGTGAATATCTAAATTAAAATGTTTCCCACGCCATCAATATTTTCAAAATGACGTTTAACTTGGTTAAAAGATCAACATAACCTCAAAATTAAGTTGTATGTGTGATTACAGTTGATAAACACAAAAAGTTGTTTTTAAAATATTTTACCAGTATGCAGTATGCAGGTGTTTGTGTTTTGATGTTTGGAGTGTTTAGAAACGTGAGACCATGGGAAAATTTTCAAATAAACCGCTGAGAAAATGAAGCATACAAAGTTCCGCTACGTAGATCTCTATTATGTGGTTTCTGCGTCACGTAAAAATTTTACCCCAACGCCGCTAAAGAAGTTTCACTTCAAAAAATGATATTGAAACAAATAAAATCAACTGTACGATCTTAGCAAATACGTTGTATTCAACAAAATCTGTAGAGAATTTTATTAACGATAAAACGAAATTTCGAATTGAACAACGAGTCACTAACAGACGTTGACGGCAAGGAATTTAGCAGCAGTTGAATGGGAATCAAACACAAATAGTTGAACGATCGACATAATCTCAAAAATTGTTAGTATGTGATAGTTGAGAAAAAATTATTAGGTATTATATTTTTTTTGTGTTTTAGTTTGAAAAATGTAGCTGAAGCAACTAAAAAGATTTGTTCGATATTGACAACGATGTTATGACTAACAAAAATCTGTAAAAATGGTATCAAAAATACAACAAAACTCAAATTGTATTGTGTAACAAGCCACAAATAGACATTGACGACTAGGAATTGTAATGATTGCTGGATGAGAATCAAACGCAACCCTAGAAGATTATGCTGAACAATATGGCATGACCTGTGAAGTAGTTTGTTTGCGGTTGAAGAAGTTGAGAATATAAAGAAGGAAGAAAGTTGGATTCTGCATATTTTTACTGTTAGTAAAAAATAATTATAAGAAATGAAAAATTAACTCTCTATAATAATTCTAAACTGTGAAAGTCTTGGATGGAACCCAGACAAACATTAATCACCAAAAGTGTTATTAGGTATTTGGTGGGATACGAAAGACGTTTTACAACTATAACCTTTTATTAGGTTATTAAATATGAAATGTCCGATTTACTTAAATACAAAGTTTGATAGTCGATATCTCTGACAAGTCACTTTGAAAGGTTTTTTTTTACTAAGAGTACATCCTCATACTTTCAAACGCATGTTTTGGTTTGTGATCATCTTTTGAACTGTCTTTTTTAGAACATTTTTTGTAAAATCATGGATAAGTCAAAAACTCGTGTTATTTTCAAATATGAGTTCCGTTGTGGAATCTATGTAGCGTAGACAACTCGAAATGTTAACGAAGTATATGGCGAGGATGTAGCTAATGAATACACAGTACTACGATGTTTTAAGAAGTTCCGTTTTGGCGATTTTACTTTTTAAAATGAGCCACGTGGGTGCCATGAGATCAAGGTGAATAACAGTGAGCTGAAAACTGTGGAAGCGAATACATCTTAAACTACGATTGAATTAGTAGCAGGGTTTGATATTATTAATATAACAATATTGGACTAGAAATTAATCGGTAAGGTAAAGAAGCTGGATAGACAGGTTCCGCATGAATTTAACGAGCGACAGAAGAGAAATTGTCTCGAAGCTTGCTTTTCTTTGCTGTCACGACATAAAGGTGATCCAATTTAATACCGTATTGTTACGTATGATGAAAAATGGATTCATTTCAATAATCGCAACAGTCAAAACAGCAGAATTAATGAACAGAAGAAGCGTCGTTTTTCAGCACGATAACGCCAAACTCCAAGTATCTTCAACCGTTAGAAACAAATCGTTAATACTTGACTAGGATGTTCTATCTCATTCTTCATATGCTTCGGATATTGCCCCATGTAATTATTATCTATTTCTTTCTTTAAAAAAATCTTTTTCAATAAAAAGTTTAGTTTAATAAATGACATAGAAATACACTTGGAATAATATTTTACTAGCAAACTACAAAAGTTTTGGAAAGATGGCATTATTTAGCTTCTGGAAAGATGGAGGAAAGTAATCGAGCAGAATGAATCATATATAACTCAGTAATATAACATAAAATATTGTACATGTATTACTTACTAATAAAACGAAAGAAATTTTTAGGACAACCTAATATATATGAATATATTAAGAGTACCCATAAGTAATATCGTTTTTTTCAAATTTTTAAAAAATTGCCATGTACTGACAATAATTTAATTTAATATACCATAACCTATATTCTAGTTGAATATATTTATATTTAGTGTTTATTGTTAAATTTTGAAAAAAATTAGATAAACCCTATAAGAATGGAAGAGCAAAATATGGATAAGTTCCATATTAGACATTTGATGCTTTATGAGTTTGAAAGCAAAACAATGCCACTAATGCCATTAATGCTGTTTATCCGGGTGCTTTGGATAGCAGAACATGTCAGCGTTGGTTGGTTTCAAAAATTTAAGAACAATGATTTTAATCTTTTCGATGGTATAATCTGGAAGACCTGTTGAATTCGATAAGGATCTGTTAATGGATGAAATTGAAGCTGATCCCAAACAAACCATCTAGAAATTAGCCACAAAACTTAAAACTTCATGGTCCAAAATACAATGATGTTCAAAAAAATTGAACAGAGTGCAAAGAGACGGAAAGTGGTTGTTATATCAACTTTCAGCTGAAAACAAAATTCGACGTGTAACCATCTGCAGTGCACTTTTGTCTATGTTAGGTAGAGATCCTTTTCTTCAACAAATTGTTAATGGAGATGAAAAGTGGATTCTATACAGCAATCCACATAAGAAAAAATAATGGTTAACACCAGAACAACCACCTTTGCCCATTCCAAAACCAGGTCTTTACTCTAAAAAAGTGTTACTGTTAATATGGTGAGATTTTACAGGAATTATTCATTATGAGATTCTTAATTCTAATGAAACAATAGGTGCCGAATAATATTGTGTTCATCTCGATAGACTAAACATGGTTTTAATTTAAAAACGTCCAAGACTGATTAATCAAAAAGGTGTTATTCTGCACTATGACAATGCAAGATCTCAGAGTGCCAAAATCACCCAAGAAAAATCAAAGAGTTAAGTTGGGAAGTACTTCCTCACCCACCATATTCTCCTGATGTTACACCGTCAAATTACTATTTTTTCAGATCTATTGTTTAGAAAATGTGTTTTAAGATCTATTGTTAACAGCTATCAAAATTGCACTTGAAGAATATTTTACTTCAAAATCACCCTCATTTTAAAAAAATGGAATAGAAAATTTGTCAGAGAGATAGGCGAAGATTGCCAATAACGATGGAGATCATATTGTAGATTAAAACTGTATTAATTTTTAAATTAAATAAAATGTTTTACAGTATCAAAAAACGACATTACTCATGGGTACCCCTTATATATGAATATAGTATGTATGTTCATATATACACAACGAAATTAAATTAGAAACAGATTTTTAGAAAATATGAAAAATACATTAAAGTGAAAAGGAATAATAATACGCTTTTAAATGTATACAAATGAAATTAAATTGTTTTAATCTGGAAAAATAAAAAAAATGTTTATTTATTTTCATGTAAAAAATGTTTTTTTTAAAGTAATATATTGTGTAAAAACATATAAATTGAATTAAGTGAATTCAGTAACTATAAAATAAAAAAATCGTTGAGTATTCAGTATAAAAAAAACCTATGCAAGTCAAATACATTTTTGCATATGTTTTGCGAAGCATTAAATTATTAAAAATATACAAAAAGGTACACAGCTTATTTGTACATACAGCATATAATAAGACCGCAAAGGTGTGTTTGTTTACATACACATACATATATGTGTAACGTACGTAAAAGCGTTCTCTGGACCCGATGGTTGACCAGCAGAGGTTTAACGTGGACACAAGTCAGCCTCGGCTGGCCAACCGGGCTAGTAGCGACATTAAGAGGGTGGCAGTAATGCATAGTAATGCGAAGCGACTTCCGCATCCTGACCATGTATAATTCATGGTTGGACGCTCGTATTAACCGGGCTACAGCAGCGTATTTCCACGTCTACGTTGCTATGCGGTTTGCTGTGTATATGTGAACATAATCTATTTGTAGATGCCGATGTGAACGAACGTATGTGTGTATTTCATTTTGTAAAAATGCCAGTGTGTGTTGGTATATACGTATAGCTCGTGATCGAAAAAATTCCGAAAACCGCAAAAATTCGACCGGTTTCAAACATAGATGGATATATTTTTTGCAGTTATAGGCAGCAAAACAATTTCCTACATACTAACGTTATATGTGTATGCAACATAAATACAACACACACACACATATATGTTTACAAATGTATGTATATATATATATATATATATATATAGAATCACCTAAAAGTGAAGCCCAGATTTGTGTTTTATTAAAATAAAAAAAGGTGGTGTATAAGGAATCATGTGTATAATTTCGTTTTAATAAAACACAAATCTAGGCGTTACATTTGGATGACCCTATATATTCTTCACCAACATGCAGGTCAGAGTGATATGATCAAGTACCATTAAATAATAATATTCAATGAGGCTTTCATTTAGTAGTGGAATGATATAAGCTGATTTGATGATGATTATATATATATATATATATATATATATATATATATATAGAGAGAGAGAGAGAGAGAGAGAGAGATTAATTATTTTTCACTGTACACATATACGAGGTCAGACAATTAAGTAATGCGACCGATTTTTTTCTCGGCCTGTGGTAACACTGCGAACCTGTAACTCCGCCACCGTAATAGCAGATCCCTACTCTCTCGATTGAGACCTTGACCACCCTCGTACGATCATTTCTTCGCCAGCTGTTTAGTGTTTTGTAACAACGCGCGAGTAGTGCATGTCACGAAAAAGATTGTCTCGAGCAGGTTGAAAGTGATCCTACTCTTCTCGATCGAGTTATTACTGGTGATAAAAGTTGGTTCTTTCAATATGACCCCGAAACTAAACGACAAAGCCAACAGTGGCTGTCCCCTGGAGCACCAAGGCCAAAGAAGGCGAGAATGAGCAAGTCCAAAGTGAAAACCATGTTGATTTGCTTCTTCGACAGCAAAGGGGTGGTTCACAAAGAGTTCGTACCACCTGGACAAACCGTAAATCAAGTATTCTACCGCAATGTGCTCGAAAAATTACGAAAAAGGGTGCTCAGAGTGCGTCCAGAGATCGCGAAGACTTGGGTTCTGCATCACGACAATGCTCCCTGTCACAGTGCGTTCAGTGTCTCAGTTTTTGGCGTCTAAAGGCATCGCAACGTTACCACAACCGCCCTATTCACCGGACATGTCACCCTGCGACTTTTTCCTATTTCCCCATATGAAAAAATTCATCAAAGGTCGACATTTTGACTCCGTTGAAGATATCCAAGAATCTGTGACGAGGGTACTCGGAGAGGTTCCACAAGAAGTGTTCCAGAATTGTTACGAAAACTGGAAAACTCGCTGGAATAAGTGTATAGATGCGGGAGGGGACTACTTTGAAGGGGATCGCAGCGATGTACCTTAATTTTTAAATATACTCGATTTTTGAACTGTCACATTACTTAATTGTCTGACCTCGTATATATATATATATATATATATATATATATATAAAACACATCACATCATTAACCCTTTGAGCGCTGAGTTGTGCGAAGTTAAGCGTGTGCTGTGGACTGGCTACTTTTTACGACGAATCACTCGCTGGGCTGCCTACTTTTTACGACGAAGCGCATGCTGGGCTGATTAAAATTTCATTGCAAAATATGTTGATTGTAGCTGAAATAATTTAAGCAGTGACCGCAAAAACCTTAACAGAACCATTTATTTCATTAAGCAATAATAACATGAACAATATAAAAAAATAAATTATATCTTTTAAATTGAAAATTTAATAATTTTGTATTGAGTCTGAAAACACATATCTGCGTTCATGGCCCAAATTGAATGGCTGTGTGAGAACCCATATATGCGTTCATGGCCCAAATTGAATGGCTGTGTGGGAACCCATATATGCGTTCATAGCGCTCAATGGGTTAAGTCCATATCAATCCACTTCTGGACGAAAGCCTCAATGAATGCTACCATTCACTGGTATTTGGTCATATTCACCACGCTGACCAGGCGGATTGGTGAAGATTTTTTATTCGGGGTTTACTCGCCTTATTCGACATCAGTTACTTTTTTTTACAAAGGTCGACATTTATGAGGTTAGGGTCTCGGAGAGGCCTTCATGCTCAACCCGCTGAAAAGTGTATGAGAGGGGACTACTTTATATGTATATAATATACTCGATTTTTGAATATATATATATATATATATATATATATATATATATATATATATATATATATATATATATATATATATATATATATATATATATATATATATATATATATATATATATATATATATATATATATATATATATATATATATATATATATATATATATATATATATATATATATATATATATACATGAGAGTCGTTTGATAATTATGGTAAAAAAGTAAGAATAACTAAATTACAAAAATTAATTTAATTAATTAAATTAAACAATAAATAAATTTACCATAGTTATCAAACGACCCTTGTATATATAAAGTTTCCCAATAAGCGCCTCAAAAGTTTAAATGTAAATAAAACAAAAAGTATTTATTTAGTTTTTTTTAAAAAAAATTAAGCATATTCTATGACATTAATGATGGAACATAATTTCACTCATATGACCATCACGACTTCGCTTGATATAGTTCATTCGTTTAGTCCAATTTTTAGTCACTCTTTCACATAATTGTGGTTCAATTTCATGAATTACTCGTTCAATGTTTATTTTTAAAGCTTTTGTTGTTTATGATTTATGTGCATAAACCAATGATTTCATATAACCCCATAGACAATAATCCAATGGAGTTAGGTCACATGACCTTGGTAGTCAATTGGTAACCCCATTTTGTAAAATAACGGACTTATTAAACTTTTGTTTTAATTATTCTATTGTTTATGCAGATGTAGCACCGTCCTGTTGAAACCACATAATGTGAAAAATATTTTCAATCATTTTTGGAAAATAAATCATTAATCATGGATCGGTAACGCATTTTATTAACTGTAACATGATTTCCAGCTTTATTTTGGAAAAATATGGTCCGATGACACAAGCAGCATGTAACGCACACCAGACAGTTTAATGATTAAAATAAAAGAAAATCCAGTATTATATTAAATTTGAATTTATTAAAATGCAATTTATTTGAGCACATAATTATCACTACCCTACAGTATTATATAAGGTCATTCAAACGCGACGCCTAGATTTGTATTTCATAAAAAAGAAACATGTGTACAGGGAAACTTGTGTATAGTTTCTTTTGTTTCTTTTTAATAAAACACAAATCTAGGCATCACATTTGGATGACTCTATATTTGTCAGATTTATTTCTTTATTTTTGATCACTTAATTTTTTGATATTTTCTTAAAACAATTACATTAAAAAAATAAATAATTTTATTTTTTATATCAATAATCACAATAACCCAAAATTGCATGTTTGAATGAAATTTTATTTTTATTTATTAAAATTACAAAATACTTAAAATACCCATTGTTATTCGTGTTAATTTTATTATTTATTTTTCACTTTACATACAAATATCATGAATTTTATGTTTCACTATAGACATATTTTATAAAACAATGTTAATACATGCATACAAAATGTTTTTTCCTAAATTGTATTTATGCTAATGTAAACGTTACACGAAAATGTTGCTTACAATCGATACATTTTTATTTTTATATTTACACGGTTACTTATTAAACATAACCGTGTAAGTGTGTGACGCTCACAGGCAACATCTGCTCGTCATATATGAATATATAGTTTTTAATAATTTACAAGTGAATATACATGAATACCTCGCATAGTCCGGCTAACTGATTCCACTGATTAGTCGGACTTTTTGAAACCGGACTAATCGAAACATTAACCAAATACAAAAAAAGTTAACTGGTTCCTAACAATTTTTTCCTGTTTTTCAGTAAATAAAACGAGGGTAATATATTTAAATGTTTGTATGTATCAACAAAACAAAATCAGGGGTTTATACATTCATTTTAAGGGGGTATTCTCATCTAGACGCACGAATTTTAGGTGTTTTTTGGGCGCTATAAAAAAACCAACAAATATTTTTACTATCCATTTTTTATCACTTATTTATTGACATTTTAAGAGTATAAAAAAACAAAAAAATCAAAATTGAAAAAGGTACAGGCTGGCAAAGTGGGGGCTCGAAAAAAAAGGTGTCTCCTGGTTGACGTGGTTCCAACCCTTCCGGTCATTTGAAACAATTTTTTTTTTTGAAATTATTGAAAAAGAAGGTTGTAGTAGTATCCTCACCTAGGGAAATTTATTAAAAAAAAATTATCACAAAATGGCGGCAGTGTGAAAACAGTCATTTTTTGCCCTATTTTTGCCAATTTTCGGAATTTTTTAAAAATAGTAAAAAACAAATTTTTAAAAAAAATCTAGGCGGGGGCAATCACTGTTATATTGAGAAGCTCTGTACCAAGTTTCAAGTACATTGGTCCATTAGAACTTGAGATAACACGTCAACCGTGTCGAAAAAAATAGTTTCGAGAAAAACGCGTTTAAAGTTTGGAGTTCCGGCCAGACCGGATTGGTTGGCGCGTCACAAAAATAGCCATAACTCCGAAAATAATTCGAGTTTCGAAAAATCCTCTCAAGGACATATTCTTAAAAGTCTAAACTTTGAAAATATGTAAATAAAAAAAATCATTTTTTTCGAAATTCTAGACTAGAATACCCCCTTAAGTTCATTTTCAAATGGATTATTAAAATTTAATTATCAAAAAATCGACTTTATTCTTGAGTTGCGAATCGAAAACTAATAGAAAAAGAAAAAAAAGACTACAAAACTAGAACTGCGCATGCGTTGCGCATAATGTGCATATACGATTTCGGTTTTCTTTTTTATTATATTTTCATAATAAAAGGGAAAACTTGAAAATTTTCGTATAAAAATAATTTTATATATAATTTTTTGAGATTTTTTTCAAGAAAACCTTTTTACTAGAATTTTTTTCAAGTAAAATTTTTTTTTGGAATTTTCAAACGAGGTATTACTATATATTGTATCGTTCGTAACTAAATTTGTAAGTTTCGATTTTTTAAAAAATACATGTTCATAAAAAATCGACTTGAAACTATTGAAAAACATTATCAAATGCTGACTGATCTTTTTATAATATATAATTTTCCAAGAAAATTTGTACGGGGAATACACACGATATACAGTATTAAAAAGAAAAGGATGCAAACAACCATTGCACAAATAACAAGACTCGAAGGCGTTGTTTAATCCTGAGCTATCACAAACTTGCCAATCTCTCCGGAGAGCCCAGCTCAATACCACAACAACAACCACTGTCGCTAACCACTCGATCTGGGTGGACGGGTGGTAAAATCACCGACTCTTGTGGTCAGCGGTATCCATCTGCCGTCCGTACCTAACGTCAGGTAAGAGAAGAACACTGTTGGTTTGAAAACAGACGCAACCACTCAAACATTTATCGTAAAAACGTTCACGTATAGATTACACTTGAATTTATCTGGCTGGCGTATAGATGAGTTCTCTACTCGATATTGTTTTGGAGTCTGCACTTATACGTATGTACATACAAACATACATACATAAATAGATGTGTATGCTAGCTGATATATTTAAAAGTTAAATCTCTTCATTATAAATTCAAATATGAACGTCTAATTATTCTTGAAATAAAAAATGTATTACAACAGAAACAAGCAACGCTCATAAATCGTCAAAGAGTTTTATTTTTGCTCATTAATGAATGAATTATTATAATACTTCGTTGCTTTATCATATTTGATAAATACTTCAAATGATTTTTTCGTATCATTAATTAAATTTATAAATTTCATATCATTAATTATGAAGTCGAATATTTGGCAACTTTTAAGGAAATACATTTTTGATCAATGCATCCTACCTATTCTCATTTATTGTAGTGAAGCGTAGGTTTTGAAAGAAAAAATAATTCTATGTTTTCAAATAACACGAAGAAGCATCGAAATAGGCATGTGAAATATTTATAATACAGAGACGAAAAGAGAAACCAGTGGATTAGAAATAAATTTATATATAAATACACCTGGGTCTGTTTTTATGCGGTAGATACGTTCCGCAGAAAAAATCGCACAAATGAAGATTTAACTTACATTGAAAAATTAGGGATACGTTCCTTAATTTTCAAAAACCGCATAAAACCAAAGCAACAAAGTGAAATTACTCTAAAATTCGTATAAAAAAATCAGGAAATAAAGAATGTCTAAAAAAATTTTCAAATATCTGAATAAAAATGATACAAAACATAGCTTTTTTACTTTATTTTTTTTATTAACTATTTAATTTCATTCAAAGCAATATGTACATATGTGTAATTTATTTTACATTTTTTCATACATATTTGAAAATATGCGGGTTCGTTTGTGAACTGGTTAAAAATTGGTGTAAAATCAGATTCGTCACTAAAGAGAACACAAACAGAATTAGCGCCGACTTCTGTCTCGTTCTGTGTTAATTTTTCTGGCGACAATGTAAGAACCGGTGATTAAACTTTGAGACGATGATTTTACTAATTGTTTATGAAGTTCGCGATATTCAGACATACAATTATTTAGCTGTCATTGGGATTGAAAAGATCATACAAAATTCGTGTCATTAACAAGAAAATGATTTTCCAATTGATTACAAAGTTGAAGACCTTCTCAAATCATTTTTGCAGTGAAGGGAACAGGTTCTACTTCTGTTTCATTATCTTTTTCCAAATCTTCTACGGTATCTAATTTATTGCAATAATAAATGAATAATAAATATCATTGTCACTTAAGGCATTAACCATCCTTTGCTAGCCAAAAATTCCTTATCAGTTTGAGAAGCGGAAGTAAATGGCTCTGATTCCTTCATTTGTTTATAAAACTGAAGAATTTTTCGTTGAATTAAATAACCACTTAAAGGAATTTTTAAAAAAATTGTTTAAAAAGCTATTAAGAAGAAATATGAATCGCATAACTTCAAAATCGCATTAAAATAATTCGCACAAAAACAGACCCAACTGTGTATATATAGATATATACATATATATATATATATATATTTATATATATATATATATATAGGGTGTCCCATCAGGAGTGTAAAATCATTGCTCATTCAAAAACATGTGATTTATTTAAAAATTAAGTTGTGCGCTCCTGATGGGACACCTTTATATATATATATATATATATATATATATATATATATATATATATATATATATATATATATATATATATATATATATATATATATATATATATATATATATATATATATATATATATATATGGAGAGAGAGAGAGAGAGAGAGAGAGAGAAAGTTTTTCAATAAGAATATCTAAACTTTAACAGCTAATAGCAGCTATGTTTGAATTTTTTCAAGTTTATTTTGACATTTCAATTGAATATAGTTTGACAAATTATCATGGAATGTTTAATACTTCAACAACACTTACAAATTGTAAAAATTGTTTTACAGGAAAATATTGTTCAGTGATGAAATATATTTTTGGTTAAATGGCTTTGTAAATAAAGTAAATTGCAGAATTTGGAGTGAAATCAATCCATAAGTCATTAAATAAAGATCACTGCATCCACAAAAAGTTACTTTTGTGCGTTACACGCTGGTGATGTCATCGGACTATATTTTTTTCAAAATGAAGCTGAAGATGACGTTTTAGTAAATGAAGTGCGTTGCCGAACCATGATTAACGATTTTTTTCCAAAAATGATTGAAAGTAGTTTGCACGATATGTGGTTTCAACAAGATGGTGCTACATGCCATACATCTACATAAACAACAGACTTATTAAAATAAGAGTTTAATGAGTCCATTGTTACATGAAATGGACCCATCAATTGGCCACCAAGATTATGTGATCTAACTCCATTAGATTATTTTCTGTGAAGTTACGTGAAATCATTGGTTTGATAAACCACAAACAATAGAAGTATTAATTCATGAAATTCGACCACATTATGTGAAAGAGAAATTAAAAATTGGCCTAAATGAATACACTATGTAAAGCGAAATCGTGGTAGTCATATGAGTGAAATTGTGTTCCATCATTAATGACATAAAATATGCATAAAAAATAACTAATTAATTAAATACATTTTGTTTTATTTTTATTAAAACTTCTGAAGCGTCTAGCGAAAAACTAGTATATATCAACAATAGTAGCTTTCTCTTCATTGATGAATGAAGACTTTTCCCTAAATTTTCTGCTTCGAGAAATTCAATGCCTTTCTCTTCTATTCCACTACGACGATTTTTTATGGTCTATTCCATTTATCCTCAGGTCTCTTCTTAAACCTTTTTATATCTCCAGAATTTCCAATCAATAATTTCTCTTATTTATCGATGATCTTTTCTTGTCATTCAACCATCTCATTTTCATTATAAATTTTTCACTAAAACCTATTAAAATATCCATATTTTTTTAAAAAATTTACTGATTTGTCTTACTGTCTACGTATTATTTCTAAAATACATCTTTTAATGCTTCTTTGTATTGTATTTGTGGTTCTATGTACACTCGACATTTTTTCTTTTCAGTTGATCTTATGTTAAAGTTTGCCTGGTATATTTTTTTTGTAAATTTCCAAAAAATAAAAATTCTCAAAAAATTCAAACGAAATGAATTTTACATCAACACACATGAATTTTTATCCTCAATACCACAACGGTTATGAAATGTTCAATAATCACTTATTGTTCACTTTTTGTTTATAACAATAGTCGGTTGATGCGTATTTCGATGGCGAATCCATCATCATCACAGCATTTTTGCTGCTAAAGAAATATTTCGACTTTGTTATAAACAAAGAAGTGGACAATAAGTGATATTGAACACTTCATAAGGTGTTGAGAATAAAAATTAATTTGTGTTCACTTGAATTCGTCATAGTTTTAAAACAAACAATGAATTTTATTTACAATTTTGTAATTTGGAAATAACTTCATGGTTATAAAAATGCTAACTAGCGAGAAAACCGATTATTATAAATGATTGTTTTAACACTTACATAAAACCTTGAGGTTCTATGAAGTGATTTCTTTAATAAAAATAATTTTAGTTATTATTGAAATCAATTGTATTGAAAACACTAGTAATCCAAAAAATATTTTTTCAATTAAACACAAAAACTATATTTCATATTCAATTTAAAATTCACTATTATGAAAATATTTCTAATAACTTGATCAAATAGATAATTTAGGAAATGATTTCAATTTTCGAATTTCTATTGTATTTATATTTTAAACGAAATGTTGTAATTATATAGAAAAAAAATAATTAGCAGTTGTTATAACTTTTAAGTATTCAACGTAATAATTACATATTCGTAGTATATACACAAGCAAATAACTTTTTTTTTATTTTAGTTAATAAATAATATGTCGGTCGGTAAATGCTCTCTTGTCAATGTACTGTTGAAATTGTTCCGTGTTGTAAAAAACATATTAAGATTACATAGCGTGAAATATGAATAATGTAACAATATTCTGAATTATAAAAACATGCTAAAATTGAATAATTTTCTCTAATGCACATAATTTTACAGTATGAAAATTTACTACTCGTTCATTTACATATACTAAAATCCGCATACACAAAATATATACACGCATATGCATACATAGGCACATCTATTCACTCAATCATATATATACATATATATATATATATATATATAAATATATATATATATATATATATATATATATATATATATATATATATATATATATTTATGAGCCGTTCACAAACTAAATCGATTAACTCTAGTTTTTGATTTTTTTTAACTTTAGTGTTAAAGCAATTGATTTTGACATTTTATAAAAAAAAATCCCTGATAATTAGGTTTAACATTTCTAAATAACATAACGTTTTTGGTTATCGAATAATAAATAACTTATTTCAGAAGCCAATGTAATTAACTCCACACTTTAAAGTAAATCGTTGCAAAAATTCAATTTAAACTCATATACGATTTTAATGAAGTTTCCATTGCAATATACGAGATAATAACATATAACTGTTTAATGTTGTATCGTCATAAAAAAGTGAAATAATTAATCAGTTACAGCTCAAGTGCCATAGAAGCAAGTACTTGTAAGTTATTAACCCTTTAACTGTTTAATTTTGTTTCGAAAAACTTTTTCTGCCTGCTTAATTATTTTCCAGCGAAGACGAATATACTCGACATAAACAGAGTAAAATGTTTCTGCCTATAAAAGTAGGTAATTATGATTAAAAATCAAAAGTTGCGTGTTGGTTTTTTAGAAAATATATATTTTTATTCGTTGTTAACAAACAAAATTTGATAAAAAAAATCGTTTGTAACGGTACTTCCCCAGAATTTGTTATTTCAGCTTAATACAAGCTATTGTGTATTAAAATAAATAAGGTTGCCAGACTAACGAATATTTTAAAATGTACATTTTTTAAAATATCTTTATTTGCCCTTTTTCAGGGAAAAAAAATTACAGTTGATTCGTTTAATAATAATACGAATGCGATTTTTTTTATCTTCACGACGAGTATACTCGACATTATGCGAAAAATTTTCGTTTCGCTCTGACGAGTATACTCGACATAAACAGTTAAAGGGTTAACCCATTACCTTCCAAATTTTTTTTTATATTTTTCGTGTATTAGGGTTGAAAATGGAATTAAATAATGGAATTTAGGTTACTTTACTTGTATATTTTTTTAAAAAAAGTTATTTTTTATCATTTTTTATTGATACCCATTTGGGGCTCATGGAATTTCCAGTTACAAAAATTTTGAAAAACAAAAAGTATTACAAACACAAGAAAAACTCATATTCTATGCCAAACAGGAAAGCATTCGACATGTAGTCCTATATTACATTTTCTACACTACTTGCGCACATTTGTGCCACATATGGCACATTTCCTTTGTTTTCCCTCGCAGGTCCTTTCCAATACATGTCCAATTGGATCAAATATAACACCTTCAGGTATAAGGCTTTTCCTTGTTATGCTTGAACTGGGTCTTCCAGTGACTTAAGGATTGGATAATGATTCTTTTTTCATAAATGTTCTTGCAATATTGCGTCTGAAGTCTGATAACGAGATGTTTTTATTCGAAGCAGTATAAAGAGCATGGGCGTTAACAACAGCAACAGCAATGGCATTTGTAAAAAGAGGAAAATACCATTTCTTACCTCTAAATTTTTGCGATACTTTTGGACATTCCAGTCCAGTTTGTTAACCCCACCCATATATTTATTATATTGCCCTACAATGTTTGGTCTATCCATTCGACATTCTTTCTTAGAATATCTTTTTACTTTTTCTAAAGATTATGGTCCTAAATAATTTGACAGAACTTTGACGCAGTTATTGTCATTCCAAATCAATGCAAAAATTTTATTACTTTCATCATAACAATAATCGTATGCTCCACGTTCTTCTTTTTTCATTATGTTATCAGATTTCAAGGGACACTTATTCATTCTATTATACCGTGCTGTTCCAGTCGCCTTTATATTACGTTCTTTCAATTTCAATAATAATTTAAAGCTGGTAAAGAAGTTGTCGAAAAATATTTCATATTCTAATGTATACTGCAGAAAAGAAGTCATCTTCATTATTACAGTGGATCCTACACCACTCACAACTTGCTCTTCTTCGCATTTACCTTCATAAATATCTATATGAAAATAATACTCAGATTCAGAGCAGCACATGGCCCATTGTTTAAAACCAAATCTGATTGGCTTTCCTCTTATAAATTGTTTCAAAAAGTGATGTCCATAATATCTTATCATTTGCTCACCTACTGAAAGCTTTTGAGTAAATATTCAGAACTTTTTAAAATTTGAATTCAATTTGTCAATCACAGGTCGAATTTTAAATAGCTTATCTTTCTTTTCCATGGAAATTATGGAACTATTGTTGTTAAAATGCGAATTTCTTTTTATTTTTAAAAACCTGTGCTTTGGCATACAGTTTATAACGCAGGTAAGATTCAGATCTTCATTTTCACGCCAGTATAATACTGCCCCGAAAACCACAAAAGTAAAAAAAAACTATGAATAACTAATACTTAAATATTATCAAATTTATATCATAGCATATTTCATGAGCCCCAAATGGGGATCAATATATTTTATAGTATATTTTTTATAATAAGTATTATATATAGTTATAAATTATTGTGCTATTAACTAAAAGGATGTGTTAGTAGTCTCGCACACGAACCTGCCAAAAAAAGCAAAAAAATACGAACAAAAAGTTTACTAGAACACAATGTAAACATTAAAACTTCATTTTACCGCATCAGTTATAAATTTATATACCAAATACTTTTACAAGTTAGGCAACATTAAAACAAAAAATAATTTTGAAAACTAGAAAGTATGTGTGTTTAACGAATACAAATTTTATTTAATATAATCCTATTGTGAGTGGAAAAAAAATTTTAAATCCCCATTTGGGGATCACGGAAGCGAATGGATTAAAAAGTTATTTTAAGTTTAGAGTCAGTTTACAATTTCGGTTGCCACGATTTTAATAAAAAATTAAGCCACTTGTTCGTTTGGCCAGAAATTGAAGGATCTCGTGGATTTCAGGACATTTCATCATGTTTAATAGGGCATATAAAGACTTATGCTAAAAACTATAAAAAAATAATAATCTACTCAGACTCGTACACCGGATAAAATAGAAATATTAAAACTGTCTGAAGTTTATTGAAATTGATTCAAAGTAAAGAAATAAGAGCTGAGGAATTGAGATCAAATTTTTAATAAGTAGGCATAGTTACTAGCCGAATAATTCAAATTTTGCCATTATCAAGTCACAGGCAAAAAAAAATCTAAATCATTTTTTTATCAGATGATTGGTTCAATATAATTAAAATATATAAAAAGAAATGGTTGAAATGACTTATTAGGATTTTTTCTTTAGAAAATTCTATAATTAGCAGGAAAGTAACGCTTGTAGAATTACCAGTAAATTTTCTTAAAACCCACTGGATAAAATTAGAATGATCTAAACTCCACATCATACAATTCAAATATGATTTTAACCAAGATTCAGATTTTAATGCCATTTATATAAGAAAATTTGTAGTAGGTAGACTACTAGTTCTGAGAAATGTAAATCAGCCTTTATACCCTGCAGGTAGAACTGTGACAAGAGAAAAGAGAAGAGATATGATGGATCTGTTGAAATTCATTCCTTCTATAAAACACGACTATTATAAAAACTTCAGAACAAGTCGACTTGACGAGACTTCAAATACACCTGATGAAGAAGACGTTATTTAAGTTGCTAATGATTCAATTCAAATAAACTAATATTAATAATTGTAATAGTGACTGAATATTAAATGTTTCTTTTTTAAAAAACCTTTAATAAAAAATATATGATTATGAAGTTTCTCTGTAATAAAAAAATAGAAGATTGCATTTGATTTTTTTTTTAATTTTCACTTGCTAAATCGATTAATTCCCTTAGTCATGCAAAATTGTAATAATAGTGATTATTACTCCTTGAATATATTACCTTATGCTTTTTATATGTCGATAGATAGAAGCTACATCTACAATAATACATTTTACAATATTTATTTATATTTATATTTTAAAAGGAATTTTTAAAAACATTGTATATTATTTTATCACTTTTCTCCACTTTTTGCTTTATAAAGTTAATCGATTTGGTAAATGGGTGGTTTATATATATATATATATATATATATATATATATATAATATATATATATATATATATATATATATATATATGATACAAATATGAAATATATATACATAGTTATATTATAATAATATATATATTATATACATATATATTTATAATATAATAACAATTTTCTTTATATCTATATACTATAAGTTATTTATTATATATTATTTTTATTATATACTCAAAGTGAAAATTTCAATCATATAAATTAATACTTCTTTATTTCTATTGGTTAAGTTCTTTATTAGGGTTAGTTTTATTATATTTGAAAATTTAAATCGTAAATTAATACTCCTACTCCAGAAAAAGTAAACATTTCTGAAAAATTAACAAAAAATACATCAAAATGAAACTCATACAACGAATTATTCTAGTTTGAAAATTGCTGTGCTAAGAAAGTATACTCTTCAAATATGTGTTTGGTCACTTTGGTTACAAAGAAAAACCTGTTGATAAGTCGTTTGTAGTCATTTTGTAAAAAATATAAGTTGGATATTCATTTTGAGTAGACAAAGGGGACAATCATCGACGAATGAGTGAAAGCTAATGATTTTTCATTATAAAATAGAAAAACTCTACAGGAAATTGGGAAAATAGTTAATAGAAGCCACACTACAGTACAATCTGCAATAAAAAGATTTAAAAACGGCCAAAGTGTTGACAATAAAGTCAGAAAAAGTCTCCGCAAGATTTTTAATGACTATGACGAGCGTTGGATTCTATGAAAAATTAAAGAAAATTCGAAAATTAGCGCGCCAAAATAGACTTTAGAAGTTAAAAAGAATTTAAATAAAAAAGCAAGCCCCCCAAACAATTCGCAATATACTAAATAAAAATGGGTTTCATGCTCGTATTGCCAGGAAGAAAATATTCATAAATCTAGCTAATCGCAACAAAAGGTTAATCATCGTTCAAGAACATGTTAATAAGAGTTTTAATTATTGGAAAGATGTTTTATTTACGGACGAAAGCAAATATAATTTATATGGATTCAATGGGAGAATTGATGTATGGCAGAACCCAAATACAGAAATGTCTTTAAAACACTTACGTCCTACAGTCAAACATGGGAGCGGTCATGTTATGGTATAGGGGTGTATGTCTGCGAGAGGAGTTGGAAATTTAATTTTATAGATAGCATTCTGAATCAAAATAATTATATTGATCTATTAAGAAAAAATTTGAAAGCCAGTGCACAAAAATTTGGGATTTTACGAACATTTAATTTTTATCAGGACAACGATCCCAAGCACAAAGCTTATAAAACACGTAGTTGGTTGTTATATAACTGTCCCAAAGCACTGGAAACACCACCATAATCACCTGATATAAATGTGATTGAAAATCTATGGAATCATTTAGAACTTGCCATTAGAACACACACTATTAGTAATAAAAATGATTTAAAAAAGCTTTATTAGAAGAATGGGAAAAAATAATCTAGCTTATTGTGAAAAATTACTTAAATCCATCCCGAATCGTTTAAAGGCTATAAAAATTAATAAAGACTACCCTACTAAGTACTAAAATAATTCAATCCATTGTAAATTTTAATTTAATAAATAATCTGTTAGTTGTATGAGTTTTATATTGATGTTTTTGAATAATTTTTCAGAATTCATACTTTTTTTGATCTTTAAGTGTTATTTTATGATTTATTTATTTTTGTATGATAAAAATATTCTTAGTAAACAATTTAAGTCAAATATAAAAGTGATTTTTTTTATTTAAAAATTTATATACAAAAATGTATTGAATATGGTACTGTATGAGTTTCACTTTGACCCACTGTATACATATATATATATATATATATATATAAATAGAATAGTCCGAATCAGATTGAAGGATGGTTAAGAATAGTAAATGATAGTAAATAAATAAATGTATATATAAACCCTTAAGTTTTATTTGGACGACTATATATTAACATATTTTTTCGGTGGCTTCCCACGCTCTTTATCACTCACACCAAAATCACCACTTTTGAATTGTTGAAACAATTCTCTACATATTTATTCAGATAAAGCATGTTCATCATAAGCTTCTATAAGTAATCGATGAATCTCAGCAGTACATTTCTTTAAAATAAAGTAATGAAGTAAAAGTCCTTGCACATGCATACTGTTTTGTTGGCACAAAATTCGACATTTTCAATATACAGAAAATAATGTTGTTTACACTTCTCTCACGTATGACAAATTGAATGTTGAAGATTTTTCATAGCATATCAACATACAATAAGTGTCAGTTGAGTATTTGATCTTAACATATACGAGGGTCGTTTGATAAGTATGGTAAAAAAATAAGAAAAACTAAATTGAAAAATTAATTAAATTAAACAATAAATAAATTTACCATACTTATTAAACGACCCTCGTAGATACAGCTATCTATTTATGAACTCATACTTGTGCATTAATATTTTTTATGAGAAACTTACTACAAAAATACGACTGTTGCTTAGAGATAAAAAAAATAATTTTATAATGATAATAAAATCAAAATAATTAAAATCTGTAAAATGCCAACACTTTTGTATTCTACTGTGTATGTATATATATATATATATATATATATATATATATATATACATATACACACACACACACACACACAAACACACACACACACACACACACACACACATATATATATATATATATATATATTAGAATACACTTAAACATTCTTTTACATCAAATTCAATCATGCCAATTATCTTCAAATAACTCAAATAAACATTCAAATAAACATCACAATTGATATTAAAACACTCTTATTTAATGCTTTTATTAATTAACTTTTGTGTTTGTAATTGAAATAAAATACAAAAATATCTGATACACAAATATAATTGAAATATTTAATAAAAAAAAAATATATCATCAGACAGAATAAATATAGAATTGAAATAATTAGCATACAATTGGAAAATAAAACATGAATGACATATTTATTAATTATATATTTTTTTAGTACGTTTCCATTTTTATAAATAATTCATATATAATATTACAAATTTATACTAAAAAAAATAAAATACGTACAAATTGTACGAAAAAATAAATAAACACAATTATACAAATTATTTGTTACTGATTATAAATTCAATAATGAGTTGTAGTTTTATTTGTGAGAAAAAATATATGAACATTTTTTTATAAATTAAAAAACTTTGATGAAAATAAAAGTTTATTTGTTCGAGTTGTTTCAATAATATTAATAATAATTAATTAATTTTTTTAAAATATTGTGTATATTAACATTTTTTTAAAATTAATTTATAATTCATACAAACTTATGAATGATAAATTATACAACGCTTCCCATCTCCTAAAAAACGTATAAAGCTACAAAAATTATTCGTTACTAATTGTAAATTCTATAATAAATTGTATTTTTCAATAACAAAAATAGTAATGAACGATATTTCAGTATTTAAAAATGAAAAGCGATGATAAAAATAACGACTCTTTTGATCCTTGTTTAAAAAACACGAATAAATCAATTATCTTACAATAAACCAATACAACAACAACATTCTCATTTAAAATCATATTAAAAGACGAGAATTTTATTTCTCAATTCAGCTCTTACGTTTTAATTAATACAAGAGAGACTAAACCGCGTTCACAAAACGCCATATAAATGGATACATAATAGAAATGCTTTATAAAACATAAAATGAAACCTGAAGGTCAATTTTAATTCATATTCCCATGTACACACAATTTCGTGAACTCGCCAATTTATTTTATAATAAAATTTTAGTACGTTAATTATACGCATAAAAAAGCATATTTTGGAGATTAGA
This sequence comes from Neoneuromus ignobilis, assembly GCA_029203775.1. NCBI lineage: Eukaryota > Metazoa > Arthropoda > Insecta > Megaloptera > Corydalidae > Neoneuromus > Neoneuromus ignobilis. Next base: position 12,535,419 of record CP092089.1, on the reverse strand, counting down.
TGCGATCGATAGAGGATTTTTAATAATTATGTTTACTGCTTATATAATTAATAAGGCAGTGTTGTAAGATCATTAAAATTAAAGTCGATGCCCGAGTATGAAATATCACACTGAAATATTGTTATTGTTTGAAATTTTGTGAATATGTTGTCGAAAATGTATGCGTGTATTATAAATAATCAAAAGACCGAAACGTCATTAACGTACATAATAACGTTTCTTTCATAATTTCGTGAAATTTCTGTACTGTGAAATGTATTTTTTATTACCTACTTTTAAATCTACGACGTTTCTACAATATGAATTTAGTGTGTGACAACTTTTTTTTTAATTTAACAGTTGTCTGGAGTATAACAGATGCGTAACATTGAAGATTTTTTTTTAATGACAGTATATACGGTCATATATATATATATATATATATATATATATATATATATATATATATATATATATATATATATACGACGTTGTTTGATAAGTCCGTGTAAAAATGAAAACTGCTTTATATTTTTGAATAAATCGTTTTTATTTTTCAACATAGTCTCCTTTTAGGCTTATACACTTCATCCAACGCTGCTCTAGTTTGTTGATCCCTTCCGAATAATAGGATTTGTCCAAATCTGTAAAATAGTCATTCGTTCCTGCAATCACCTCCTCGTTCGAATAAAATCTTTTTCCCGTGAGCCATTTCTTCATATTAGGGAACAAATAATAGTCCGATGGAGCCAAGTCTGGAGAATAGGGGGGATGTGAAACGATTTGGAACCCTATTTCCATTAGTTTTGCGGCCACAACTGCTGAGGTGTGAGCTGGTGCGTTGTCGTGATGAAAGCGGACTTTTTGTGGGCTAATCGGGAACGTTTTTTCTTGCAACTCGGTTTTCAAACGATCCAATAACAATGAATAATATGCACCTGTAATGGTTTTACCTTTTCCAAATAGTCGATAAAGATTATTCCTTGCGAATCCCAAAAGACAGTCGCCATAACCTTTCCGGCCGAAGGAATTGTCTTCGATTTTTTCGGAGCAGATTCCCCCTTGATAACCCATTGTTTAGACTGCTCTTTGAGGTCTCAGGAGTGTAGTGATGTATCCATGTTTCATCTACAGTGATGAAACGATGCTTAAAGTCCTGCGGATTTCGCTGAAACAGCTGCAAACCGTTCTTGCAACACGGATCACACGACCTCGTTTTTGGTCGATCAAATGGCACCCACCTGGCGGATAGTTTTTTTCATGTCCAAATGTTGGTGCAAAATATTATGTACTTGTTCACACGAGATGCCTACAGCACTAGTAATCTCACGCACTTTCACTCTTCTGTCATCCATCACCATATCATGGATTTTATCAATGATTTCTGGAATGGTGACCTCAACAGATAACGTCCAGAACGTTCAGCGTCTCTTGTGCTCATATGGCCACTCCGAAAATTTTGAAACCACTTATAAACCGCACTAATCGAAGGTGCAGAGTCACCATAATGTTTATCAAGCTTCTGTTTAGTCTCCTGAGGCGTTTTGTTTTTAATGAAGTAGTGTTTAATCAAACACGCGAAATTCTTTTTCGTCCATTATTTGACAATCAATGATTTCCTTGATTCCAACGATTGTCAAACACAAAGGAATAGACGTTATATGGCTGAAACTTGATGTGATTTCTTCCAAGAGGTGCTACTAATTAAAAATAACCTCGATATGCACCAGTGGTCCCATCTTTCGGAATTTACACGGACTTATCAAACGACCTCGTATATATATATATACCTCGTATATATATATATATATATATATATATATATATATATATATATATATATATATATATATATACTAGCAAGAACAAGTCTGCGCACACCCATTCTATCTTTATTAATATCAACTAAAACATAAAAAACTATTGCTGTAACAAAGCAACTATTTTTTATTTTTTCTAGTCTTAAAAATTAAAAAAACATTAACAAATCACTTTTTAAATATAAATAAAGTGAAGAAAAACAACAAAATAAACGAAATTTTTTAAAAAATACAATAGAAAAAGTTTGCGCGCACTTAATTAAAAACTAAAAAAAATATTTAAAATATTATCCATAGTCTGATATCGAGTAACATTTTCGTTTTAAAATTTCTTCCAATCTTTTTTTCATAGATTGCACTAATTGTTCAGTTTTTCCAGAACTAATTTTGGTCTATTTTTCGATGATGGTAGTCTTAGATATTTCTTTCGATGTTATATTGTGATTCCGAATTTTGAGCTCAAGTAAATCTAGATGTTTTATAGGATTTATATCAGAAGGATGTGGGGGCATATACAAGTATTATAAAGTACCCAAAACTTGACAATTTCGGCCGTATTTTTATAATAATTATCTTGTCGGAAATAAAAATTACAGCCTAATCCGATTTTTTCCGCACTTTCTTTTAAATTTCAATTTAAAATATCGACTTAGTCGACCTTATTTATTGTTGACTATAAATTCGATATAACCAACACCGCTACTTAATATACACCCCCATAACATCACTCGACCACCACCATGTTTCACGATAAGAAACAGATTTTACTTATCGAAGGCTGCATTAGACTTTCGTCTTTTTATGCCAAATATACAAAATTTACTCTTATCAAAAAATATTACATTTTTCCAAAAGTCCTCTGACTTATTTACAAACTCATTTTGCTTAATTCTGTTCAATTTTGAAATGAACGGCTTCTTTCTTGCGATCCACTACGATACCCAGGCTATTTTAGAATTTTCCTTATTGTATCATTACAATTTTTTTTAATTGTACGTGGACACTCAGCATATATAAAAATGGATGATCGTGAATTAGTCTTAACTGTATTTATGATATAACGTTTTTCCCTGTCAGATAACTTTGAACGGTGGTCATAACGGGGCTTTGATCTTATGATATCGGTTGTATAAAAATTTTTTATCACTCTATAGACTAATGAATGCTATCTTCCTAATATTGTTTCAATATTTCGGTAGGTATTTCCTTCTTCCCATAATTTTATAATTATTTTTTACTCTGATATACTCATTTCCTTCTTTTTAAAATTACACATTTTACTTTCCATGATATTCACTTAAATCACCTATTTAACAAAAACTGAAGTAAAGAATAACAATCTGCATTTTCAACAATTGCTTAGCCAATTGTAATGCTGAAATTAAAAATTCTAAGGATAATAAACGATAAACGCAACTGTACACAGACTTTTTCTTGATAATTATTGGGTGTTGCAGCTGTGTTTTTTGTTATTATATTAAAATTTTCGCTTTAAAATTCATTATACTGCTGTTGATATAAACATCACATTCCATTGTAATTGAATAATTGAAAAAAATGGAAAAAATAATTATATTTTTGTAATTTATTGCAAATAAATTTATGATAAATATGGTGTGCGCAGACTTTTTCTTACTAGTGTATATATATGTGTGTATATATATATATATATATATATATATATGTATATAAACTGTTTGTGTATACATAATAAATGAGTATATGCGTTCGGTGGCTGAAATTTAGGTACACGAGTAAACTAAATTTACAAATTGACAAACGCATACGTAAAACACGCAAATATATATATATATATATATATATATATATATATATATATATATATATATATATATATGTACATTTTTCTTCATAGAGCTTTTGAAAAATTGTTTTCCGTTCAGCCAAGCAGTTCGATGAATTCAGGTGTTCGTCGTATTTATATACATATTGAAGTAAGTCGCACTGGATTGTGTATACCGCAGTGCGTGTTACGAATGAGTTATTTATTTAGTCGTTTACTTATTTAGCTGCGTGAATCGCATTTAAATGGGGTACTTAATCCGACAAAATAATCGATTTGGTTTCTCGCACAATGAACGCTTTTCCAAAAGACATCGTGAATTTAATTTTTCAGCTAGAGCGGCGAATGTTTGCGTTGCTTCCTTTTCGAAGGAACAGCCGAACGAGCACAATAGGCAGTTTTTATTTGTTTTATACGCGCATAATTTCGTTAAAACTCACTTGCAGCGAACGTATTTTGTCTCTGGATAAAGAAAGACTGAACATTACTTAACTCGTACTTTGTATTCAATTTAGATGTTCGATACTAACTGAATTAATTTCAAAATAGTAAAAACACAATAAGCACACATACACATATACATGTGTATATGTGTGTGTGTGTGTGTATATATATATATATATATATATATATATATATATATATATATATATATATATATATATATTCGCTTAAAAAAAAGATTTTTTGGTTTGGTTAATTTTGACAGTGTGCCATTTTATAACATATTAGTACTATACAGCTGGGTCTGTTTTTGTGCGGATTATTTTAATGCGATTTTGTAGTTATGCGGTTCATATTTCTTCTTAATATCTTTTTATGTCGATTTTTTAAAAGAATTCCTTTAAGCGGTTATTTAATTCAACGAAAAGCTCTTCAGTTTTATGAACAAATGAAGGAATCAGGACCATTTACTTCCGCTTCTCAAACTGATAAGGAATTTTCGGCTAGCAAAAGATGGTTAATCGGGTTTTTAAAAAGGAATGCACTGCAGAACGTGAAGATTACAGGCGCGGTTGCATTGGTAGATGAAGAAACTGTTAAAAGTTTTCCAGAAGAGTTAGCCAAAATTATTAAAGATGGTGGATATTGTTCACACCGAGTATTTAATGATGATGAAAAAAACGAATATGAAACGAAAAGGTCTCGATTTCAAAATATTATTACTTGTTAACAATGCTTCTAAACCAGGTCATCCATGTTTAGAACATCCGAATGTGAAGATGATATTTTTTCCACCCAATACAACAAGCATTATTCAGCCATTAGATCAAGGCATAATTGCAACTTTTAACAATATTATGTTAAACACACTTTTCAATATATATTAGATAAACTAGAAAATGAGTCAATAGCAGTAACTGACGCTTGGAAAAATTTTTCAATCTTTGACTTTATAAATCATGTTGTTTTTGCTATTACTTAAATAAAACCACACACTTTAAATGCCTGTTGGAAAAAGGCTTGGACTACATGTCTTGAAAACAGTGCAGCTATTTACTTTCCTCTTTTTCTTTTTTTTTATTCTAAACAGTGCAGCTATTATTACGATGATGATTAAAATATATATGAAACATTCTAAAATAAATTACACATATATACACATATTGTTTTGAATAAAATTAAATAGTTAATTAAAAAATAAAATAAAAAAGCTCTGTTTTGTATTATTTTTTTCCAGATATTAGAATTTTTTTTAGGCATTCTTTATTTCTTGATTTTTTTATGCGAATTTTAGAGTAATTTCACTTTGTAGCTTTGGTTTTATGCAATTTTTGAAAATTACGGAACGTATCCCTAATTTTTCAATGTAAGTTAAGTCTTTTTTTGTGCGATTTTTTTTTTAATGCGGTTGTCTGCGGAACATATCTACCGCATAAAAACAGACTCAGGTGTATATTGTTTGAAAGGTGACATTTCACAAAACATTATAAAATCAATTTAAACGAAATTGGTGCATTTAGTGAAAAGTTATTAATATTGAAGATGAGTGAAAATCAGGAACATTTTCGACACATTTTAATTTTTTATTACAAAAAAGGGAAAAACGTTGCGCAAGCTCATAAAAAATGTATATGTTTATGGCAACGATGCTTTAACTAGACAAACAGCAACGAATTGGTTGTCAATTTCGGAATGGAAATTTTTAAGTAAAAGATGCATCTCGTTCTGGTCACTCTATTGTGGAAAGTATTAATAAATTCTTACAAAAATTTAAAAAATCGACATATTAGCATCTATGACATAGTTAGGGAGATAAACATTGATCATACAACCGTTTAACTATCACTTATTTAGGTCGCTTCAAAACTTCTTAAGCGGTAGAAAATTAGTCAATGAAAATCAAGTAATAGAGCAGCTGGATTAATATTTATCATCAAATATCTCTCTCTCTCTCTCTCTCTCTATATATATATATATAGAGAGAGAGAGAGAGAGAATAATTCAAAATGAAATTTGTACAGTTACATATTAATCATTAATATAAAATATAAAACATAATAATTTAGATTTACGAGAAAAAGAATTTTATAAAAATATTTTTTTCAATTTATTTTCATTAAGACGCACTAATTTCATTTTTTTTTTAAAAAAAACATCAAGTAACATTAAAATGTATATCAAAAGAAAAACTCGACAAGCTAGGAATGTTATTGATGTTCATCAATAGAATGAAGAAAATTCTAAAATGTGATTTTGTATATAATTTTTTATGTGGTTGTTAATATTATTTTATCATTGAAATTTGTTGTTGATAAAGGGATTACAAAAAAAAATTAGAATAATGCTACATGAAGAGACTGTAATACCATACGTAGTAAATATATTTCATTATGAAAATAATTAATTAATAACAGAATAATAACATGGATATAAGAAATTTGGAAAAAAATAGATAGAAATATAAACTGTGTATATGAAAGAGAAGAATCGAACATGCATTTGATAAATGACTAGGAAAAAAATTAAAGTACCAAAATAAATACATAAAATTACGATAATAAAAAAAAATGTTCAAGGAAAAAAGTCAAAGGATATACATGAAATTTACTCAATTAATAAAAACATCGTTCATGAAAACAAACAAAAAATCACGTGGGATTTAACAAATTTCCAATTAAAACTTTTTACTCTTGTAATGTCCGTATTTTTTGTTTGTTTCGAGGCCATTCGTCTTTCTTCTTATTTCTCTTTTCTGTCATTGTTCTATATGTTATTTCTAACAGACATTTTTTCATACCGTTCTGTTTTGTTTGAAGTAACTGAATTATTTTGACATTTAATATCTATGTTTCAGTATGATTAGTAAGAACAAGTAGGATGTATTGATCAAAAACTTTTTCAAATGTAGAAAAATATTAAATTTCAGAATGTAAACGTTTCTTCTAAATTGACACCATACAATTTTTATTTTCCTCTTCGCTTTTATAAATATGATATATAAATATATACTGGGTGGGTCAAAAGTAACTTTCTAACGAAATAAACTTGCAATTTTTTTACTATAATTTTTTTAACATTTTTTTTTATAGTTTTTAATACAATATTAAATATGAATAAATATAAATTACAAGAAAGAATTAAAATAGTGGTATTTTACCTCAAATTTTAGAAAAGTGTTTCGCAAGCACAAATGAAATTTAGAAGATTTTACAATACTTGGAATTCGCTCTCTGATGCAACCATCCTCACAATAGTACAAAAAATTTGAAGATACTGGGACAGTGGAAGATAGCAAGGGATCAGGCAGACCAAGATATTCAAGGAGTAATGGTAATATTAAGTCTGTAAGGAAGAGTGTAGCGGAGGACTCAATAACCTCTACTCGAAAATATTCAACTCAGTTGGGCATCACTCGGTCATCGTTGTGCAGAATTTTTTAAAAAAATATTCAAACATGTATCCTTATAAGATTTAATTGATTCAATTATTTAATCCAAATAACCACCAATTGCGTTTATAATACAGCTATACGATACTCAACACAAATAATTTTGTTGTTTCATTTTTACAAAATTTATGGATGAGTGACAAAGCTTATTTTCATTTTAATAGATTCGTCCACAAACAAAATTCATGTTACTGAGCTACTGAAAATCCGAAAATTATACATGAACGCTTTTTGCATCTAAAAAAAGTTATAGTGTGGTGTGCTGTTTCTACAAAAAAAATCATCAGATCCTATTTTTTTGAAGAAAACGGTGAAAGGTAACTCTGTGAATCGGAATCGATATCGATAGATGCTTGAATTTTTTTCCAATCTTGAATTTTGGAGATGATTCTTAGGAAGCTTGGTTTCAACAGAATGGAGTTTCTACTATCAACATTCAATAATCGAATAATATCGAAAAATTCAAATTTTAGATGACCTCCGAGATCACCGGATTTGACATCTCCTGACTTTTTTCTTTGAGACTACATAATAAATAAGGCTTACGTTAAAGCCGTAAATTTTAGCAGAACTGAAAGATAATTTTCGAACTGAAATAGCAGCAACATAAACCACAGTCAATAATGAAAAACGTGTTAACCTCTTACCATACAAGGACGTCTCAGAGACGTCATCTATTTTTTGTGCCATTCTTGTAATTGACGTCTCTGAGACGCACGTAATATTTATTTCTAAGCAAATCGTGATAAGGTTTAATATCGTGAATATTTAAAAATTGACAAAGCACAAAGTAAAAGTATTATTTAGTTCATTTATATAATTGAAGGAACGAAATACTTTATTTTCTTTCTGTAGACAGCGGACGCAGAATTCAAAAATAAATATTCAATTATATTTCATCAAGATTTAAATAAAATTACGAGAACCTTTATAATAGTGTTAAAGAAAGAGCCATACAAATAATCCTTCCAATATGTCCTTTTTGAATTTATACCAAAGTATGATGCTCTAATTCCTCTCCATTGACCAGAATGTTTTGAAAAATTTCATACACAACAGAACTTTTAAAATTTTAATTTATATTTATTTAATTAGTCTTTAATATGTTTAAAGGACACGACTAGTGTGACACTTTCAAAAAATCGTTTTTTTTTTTGCATTTTTCGATAGTCTATACCAGGGATTCCCAACCCCGTGCCCGCCACTATTCGAACTAAGTTTCTCGTGCATTTCCCACATATGAAGAAAATGCTAGGTAACAATGAATTAAACGTGTCATTATTTATTGAGACCCTTCAAGTGCTTCAAAAACAGTTGAAGAGCTATTTCTGCAGTTTACAAATATCGAGCCAATTGTCTCCTTCTGAATCAATCCTTTTACTTGCCAAATAAATGTAATGGAACTAGCCGCATGTATTGCAGATCTTGTTCAGAGGAAAGCAGAAGAACTAGAGTTAGAAATTTTGGACCTTAAGAATGATATTTTGCTAAAATCCTTAATATCAGAGCACTTATTGAACATAGTCGACAAAGAAAGGTTCCCAATTTTGAAAAAGGTGGCATATAAAATCAAATCGTTTTTCGGGTCAACGTATTTATGCGAATCGTTGTTTTCAAACATGAATTTAATAAAATAACGATATAGATCTCGACTCACCGATGAGCATCTTTATAATTGTTTGCTAACAGGATTATCGTCATACTCTCCTAATTGCGAGGCACTGGCCAATGAAATGCAATGCCAAAGATCACACTGACAGATTGATATTTTTTTTTAATGTTTTCTTTTATGTTTTTTTAAATGATTTCTTTGTATGTGTGTTTTTTGTTTACTTTGTATTACGTTTTGTATGTACGTTTCTTTGTGTGTATGTAATTTGCACAATAATTTTATTGTTTTGATATTATTTTTGTTTATTATTTTTATCAATAATCAATTATAAATATCTTAAAAATAAATTCAAATTTTAGATGCGCTCCGAGATCAGGTTGGTCTATTTGAAAATAACATACTTTTTTTTTGAGTGCGGATCTCAAATAGTTTTTGAGCTAAAGCCTTCTAAAGAGTAGCTATTTATAACAATGAAATCAATAATTTTATCTTTAAACTGAAATCAAAGCTACATTTTTAAATTTGCTGCAGTTCTAACTCGATAACAAATCAAACGATCGATTTGATTTTTATTTTAACAAATTTACAATTTGTTTCTCCAGAGAATCACCTATTTTTTTTCATTAGATGTAAAAACGTCTTTGCCATGTCACGTAACCATCAGATTTTGAACTAAATTTTAAACTTTTTTCGTGATAACTCTTTGTTTAATATCGTGAATATTTAAAAATTGACAAAGTCATTGTAAAGTAAAAGTATTAGTTTAGTTTTTTTATATATTTCAGGCAAGGAACGAAATCACTTTAGCAGTGGGGGAAGGTTTTTTTTTTTTTTTTTTTTAGAGAAGGAGATGGCGAATAACTTGCTGAAAATAAATTTTCATTCAAAAAAATTATATTTCAGGGTGGTCAAGAAGTACCCGACCCAACGAGAACCTTTATAAATTTTAAAAAAAAATATTTATTTACAAATAATCTCCTTTCAGCTCTATATACTTGTCCTAGCGATGTTCAATAATTTATACCTTTTTATAATAAGAACTGTCTTGCTCCTCAAAATACCTCTCCATTGCCGACATCACGTTCTTCATCGTTGGGAAATCACCACTGAGATTTTTAAAGTTTTAATTTATATTTATTTAATTAGTCTGGCGAATAGGTGTTGAGGTAGCAATTCGACTTTAATTGACAATTTTGGCCATTGCAAAAACGGATTTGTTTTTTGCATTGTCTTAAGGGGTTATACGCAGTTATACCTTCAAAAATTTTTTATGAATTTTTTTAGAAAAGTGCGGATTTCAATTCAAATATGGTTTTTGAATACAGCCTACTTTCAAGAGTAAAATATTTCATAACAATGAAATCACCGCTCCTGCAGACGATTCCCGAACGACCTTTAAAGGCGCTTGGCGGTTTCTCATAAACGGTTTGGATTATTTGAAATTAAAATTTGGTGCAGTTCTAACTAGATAACAAATGGAACGATCGAATTAAAAATTTTTATTTTTAACAAATTTAGTATTTGAAAAAATTTACAATGACCCTTCAATTTTTTCGATTTGTAAAAAAATAGTAATAATTTTTGTAAACCTTAAAACTTCATCAGATTCTTGAGGAATATTATTTGAGAAGATTGTTGAAAATTTTTGTTAAATCGGTTCAACTTTTTTTCACAGATATCGAGATCATTGACTATGAAAACACCGTTTTGAGATAAACGCGTTTGAAGTTTCGGAAGTATTTACACATAGTTAAAAATTTGGTAAAAATTCAGGTGCATGTGGAAAATATTTATCGGATTTACTTCAAATTTTCAGAGAATATACTCAAATATATGTGCATTCCGAAAATGCAAAAAGAAAAAAATCGATTTTTTGAAATTTCTAACTGCGTATAACCCCTTAATGAAACAACACTTTCTTCTTAGCCAAATGCGGCCGTTTTTGCTTGATTTCTTCGCTCGAACGTTGCAATAAGTTCGCATAATACTCGCCGTTGATAGTTTTTCCTTTTTCAAGATAGTCAATGAAAATTATCCCACGCGCATCCCAAAAAACCGACGCCATGACCTTGCCTGCAGATAAAACGGTCTTCGCCTTCTTTGGAGCCGGTTCTCCCTTTTCAGACCATTGCTTTGATTGTTCTTTTGTCTCGGATGTGAAGTGATGGACCCATGTTTCATCCATGGTTATGAAACGGCGCAAAAATTCTGTTTTGTTGCTGTGAAACTTCGCTAAACACTCAACTGAAACATCTTCAAGACACTGTTTTTGCTCGAGTGTGAGCAAACGCGGCACCCATCTTGCACACAGCTATCTCATGTTCAAATTTTCAGATAATATGCGATGTACCACACTTTTTGAAATGCCTACTATGTCTGCTAGCTCGCGCACTTTCAGTCGACGATCATCCAGTACCTCTTTGTGGATTTTCTTCACCATTTCTGGAGTCGTCACCTCATTTGGTCGACCACTGCGATGCTCGTCTTGGCAGCTCGTACGGCCTCGTTTGAACTCTAGAGTAGAATCCAATTCAGGTTTTATATTGGTTGGGCTAAGGCCTTTCAAATAAAAGTATTGTATCACGTAATGATGGCCAATTTTCTCCATTTTCACAAATTCACTGAAAACGTTCACTATTGATGGCTGCCAAACAAATACTAAACAACGTGGCGTCCTCAAACTTGAAACATATGCTTTATAGATTGTGTACTTTCTAATAGAGTGATATTTTTCAAACAACTACCGCCATCTCTAGGTCAGGCCGGGTACTTATGGGACTACCCTCGTATACATTATTTATGCACAAATATATTCTCAAAATTTTAACATTCGATGCAATACTTTTCTTTAAAAAAATTCCCGAAAATCACCTTTTTTAGGCGGTCACACTAGTCGTGCTCCTTAATAATTAGAATTCAATTATGACATTTTCTTTTTATATTTCGTCACTATATATACAGAATATATATTATGAAGCCTATACATATCTCAAAGTTGAAAAACAAATAGTCGTTTTATGCCATATGAAATTTTATTTAATTCTTATGTTAATAAGAGCACAAATTTGCGAACACTCTAGAGGTCAACATTTGAAAGAAATTATTTTTAAAACTTAACTGGAAAATCATTTTTTAACTTACATTTAATTTAAGATCAATAAAATTGTTTTTCCTTATATTTTGTTTATTAAAATAAGAAGTGATTTTTGCCCACTCTGTATATACATATATATATATATATATATATATATATATATGTATATATATATATATAGTATACTGGATATGGGGCTGACAACCTTATTTCGTAAAAATTTATCGAGGCTCTGCCTTTACCGGAAACGTTTGGGCAATATATGGGCTATAGTGTTTGTGGGTTTAAGCAATCTACTAAAATAACGATTTGTGTGCACTACACGAAAGATTTTAAAAATAAACATTAATAAGTATTAGAGCCATTTTTATGTTAAAACTTTACATTCTTATTTTTTAGTATTACTGATTTATATCGATTGTAAAGCTTCAAAAAATAAAATCATACAATCACTCAAAAAAATCAAATGTCGATTTTTTCACGTATTTATTTTGAACACACACACAAAATACACATTCGATGTACGTTCTAAAGTATGTACACACTCAATATTATATAATAGTGAATAAACTATAATTTCATAGCAGCGAGCA
>CP092089.1:12367625-12520125 GCA_029203775.1 Neoneuromus ignobilis | reverse complement strand
CTTTGAAGAACCCAATTTGGCCAGTTAAATCGATAAAACAAAAATCGTAGGAGATGCTAATGGAAATTTCAAAAAGTGAATATGAAAAGTGTTTTCAAAATTGGATTAAACGTTGGCGTATGTGTATTGCAGCGGGAGGGAGTTACTTTGAAGGAGACAAAATAAATTTGGATGAATAAATAAATAGTATGTGTTTTATTCAAACAGTCACCATACTTTTTTAACAGAGTAGTATATATATATATATATATATATATATATATATATATATATATATATATATATATAAACATGAATACATCTTTTAATATAAAAAATAAACTCCATTTTAAAAATATTTGAAATGACAAAGACTGTAGAAAATAATGATATTTCCTTGAAAATGATGAGAGAAACACAGAGCAAATATGCAATAAAAATCTAATATGTAATTCACGATATCCGACTTTTATTATGTTTGAAAAGAATATTTTAATGATACACGTATTTTTTTAAATTTTATTAAAACATTCCAGCAAAGAAAATCGCATAATTAAAAATAAACTTTTTATTATCTGGCATTTTTAATTATTGTCCGGAGATTTTATAAATTATATCTTGTAGAAAAAAACGTTTTTATATTCTTTTTGAGTACATACGTATTTACCTGAGTAATTGAATTACCGTCGTATAACTGTAATGAAAGCATAAAAATAAGCATCACGGTTATTTTTATATTAGATTCTGCTCGACTTGACCTCACAATAAGATGATTTTTTTGAGGTTTCATTTTATATTACTTTTGATATTCTGTGAGCGATTGCAATATTATAGGAAGTTTACATTACAATACAATACTGTTTTGTGATTACGAATGACACAGTTTATAAAAAATAAATACATATTTTTTATTTACGTATTAATATATAAATATAGGCTGTTTTTTAAACGTGACAGAATTTTAAATTCAATCTTTATCGAAAGTTCTATCCAACCTAAAAAAACACCTATGTATACATATCAATGTATATAATTATAATTATATATATATATATATATACAAGTATGTATATATTTATATGTGTGTAAGAATATGTATGTAATCATATTTATGTATATGTAATATTAAAATATAAAATATAAATACATATTTGATAATTGGATAGTCACAAAAACTGACATAATACAAAGATAATAATGAATATAAATAGAAATGTAAAAAAAATAATCACTTTACACTAGAAACTATATACATTTGTAATCAAACCAATTATATATATATATATGTTGTCAAGTATCTCCCTTCCGCTTTTTTGCTCTTTATTCAATGCTTTATAAAAAGTGTTACAGTGATCGGATTTAGTTCAAATATGCGCCGTTTTGTTCGATAATCTGGTTCCATCTAGACGGCAACTTCATAATACCCCTCTTATAGAACCCTTCCTCCTTATTTGCGAAGAACTCGGGCAGCCACTTTTCACAAGCCTCTTTTGAGGCCAACTTTACACCACCAAGGGCGTTCGCCATGGACAGGAACAGGTGGTAATCACTTGGCGCTATGTCCGGGCTATATGGTGGATGCGATAAAACCTCCCATCCGAGCTCCCGTAGCTTCTGACGAGTCACCAAAGATGTGTGTGGCCTGACGTTGTCCTGGTGGAACACTACACCCTTCCTCTTGGCCAATTCTGGACGCTTCTGGTCGATCGCCTGCTTCAAGCGGTCCAGTTGTTCGCAGTAGATGGTAGAATTAAGCGTTTGGACATATGGGAGCAGCTCATAGTGGATGATTCCTTTGCAATCCCACCAAACGCACAGCAAAACCTTCCTGGCCGTCAATCCCGGCTTGGCCACTGTTTGGGACGATTCACCGGCCTTCGACCACGACCGTTTTCGCTTAATATTGTCGTATGTGATCCATTTTTCGTCGCCAGTCACCATCCGCTTCAAAAATGGGTCGAGTTCGTTCCGTTTCAGCAGCATATCGCAGACGTTGATTCGGTCCAGAAGGTTTTTTTGCGTCAAATCATGCGGCACCCAAACATCAAGCTTTTTTTTGTATCCAGCCTTCTGCAGATGGTTTAAAATGATTTGGTGACTAACTGCCATCTCCTGGGCGATCACGAGATGTCACATGCCGGTCTAACTCGATGATTTCCATGATTTGATCGGTATTCGTCGTCACAGGTCTTCCGCCGGCTGGCTTATCCATGGTGTCGTTTTCACCGGCTCTGAATCGTCGAAACCATTCCTCCGCGGTTCGAAGTGATAGAGTACCATCCCCCAAAACACTATTAATCTCACGGAACGTTTCTCTAGCGGATTTGCCTTTAACGAAGGAAAACTTCAAAATAGCGCGAACTTCGGCGTTAGTGAACTCCATGTTTACACGTCTATAACTTTTGAACTCAGTATCCAAACTAATTATGCATAGCGTCGTTTTGTAGGTTATGTAAAGACCTTTCAAATGATGTATAGTGTTGCCCGATACGAGCTCTGTAACGCTTTGTACATAGCCGCGAAATTCAAAAGACAAAAAGGCGGAGATATTTGACAACCTATTATATATATATATATATATATATATATATATATATATATATATATATATATATATATTCCTCACCAACCCTCCTGGTCAGCGTAATGATCAAGCGAATAACCAAGTATTAATGAGTGGTAATATTTAATGTGATTTTTGTACATCAAGAATCCGATGTAAGTTGATATTAACCCTTTGCACTCGAGTGGCGACTCTCACTCGCCAGTCAATGCATTGATAAACTCGAGTAACGACTGAGAGTCGCCATCAAGAATTACTTGGGTTCATTTTTATTTATCAACATAAAGTAGGTACTTAACACTAGGTTTACGGGACGCGTCATTTTGACGTATTTCGAATTTCATGAGGGAATTTACAGAAACCGTTTACATTTTTCTTCTACCACTTGTGCTGACTTTTATTCATTTAACGAGACAAATAAAATAGAGAAATTAATTTTCTTCAAAACTTTCTAATTTAGAAATTATGTATGTGGAATACTTATCTTTACAGTACGCGTCAATTTGACACAATCGTAAAATAACCATTAATGCTAGTTGGGAAACCCTGATCTGATATAGAAAAGGCAATTTGGTATGTTCGGGAAGCATATGAAGAAAAGTCACTAAAAGATTTTTATTTATGGTCGAAGAAATGGGGACCCGCTTTCTTCTCGAGTACAATGCCTAGAGATCAATTTACGCAAATTCTTCGATTCATGTGATTTGATAAAAGAACAGAACGATCCGAACGTTTACGTACAGATAAATTTGCATTGATATCTGAAATATAGAACAAATTTATACATAATAGTCAATTCTGTTATAAACCTCACGAAAATATTTCAATAGACGAGCAACTGTTCCCTACGAAAGTCCGATGCAGATTCACGCAATATATACCAAATAAGCCATATAAATTTGGCATAAAGTTTTGTTTGGCAGTAGATGTAAATTCAAAATATCTAATAAATGGTTTCCAAAATCTGGGTAAAGATGAAACGCAAACTTCAACACTTTTGGGCGGATTTTGTAGTTTTAAAGTTAGCCGAATCATATTTACATCAAGACAGGAATATAACAACCGATAATTTTTTTTTACCAGTATATGTGTAAAAGGTACGCGGAATAAATGTAATGTTATATAATAAACCGACCAAATGAGGTTTTAGAATTCACGTTATAGCTGATTACGAACCTGGTTACATTTGTGGCATTTTTCCTCATTATGGCAGGTTAACTACAGGGCAGTTTATAAAGCCCAATATTCCTGTATCAACCAGAGTCCCTTTATATTTATAAAAAAAATTGTTGGATCAGGTTCTTGGTGCCCGGGGACATTATATATTTACGGATAGATCTTATACAAATTTTGTATTAGATGAGGAATTATATAATATGAGATGTCATTTAACAGGAATTATTGAAATCAATAGAAAAGGATTGCCAATTTCTGTAAAAAATAAACATTTTTTAAAGGGAAGAAAAACAAAAAACAGTCGCCTATAAAAAAGGGCATGCACTACTGCTAGCTTGGAAAGATAAGCAAGTGGTAACTATGCTAACTAACTGGAATAATGCAAAAATGAACTCTGTAAAAAGATATTCTTGTCAAACACCTGACAGTAAACGACACAAAACTACATATTTTTTCGATATCTACCCCGACAAACCCATAATGCATTTTGGTGGGTGTTTCCTGAAATATCATACGAAAGAAAATTGTACAGCTTAAGAGATTAGTATTACATAATGTGAACAAATATTCATGTAATAAATAAATTAAGTGTATTAATAAATACACCCGTCCCTCAATTTACGCGGAGTATCCGTTCCACGTGGATTTGTTTTACGCGAATGAAAATCGCGTAAATTGAGTCTGTCAGTATAATAGAAAAAATATTGGAAATAAAAACTAGTAAAGTTGTAGAAACACATATTTATTTCACATAGCTTAACAAAAAAATAATGACGTTTTAGAAAACAAAAGTAGATAAATTGTATTCGGTGTAACTATCGCTAATGTAATTCGAAACAATCAACCTTTTATATATTTATATCGTGCTATTATACGTTCAAGTAATAATTTGCGTCACTCATATATAATAAATTCTATGAAAAATTATATAAAATGAAATCAATCTGACCGTGTATAAAAAGTGCAGCATAAAAGGAGGTATAATTTGCCGCATAAAAAAAGTCCCGCGTAAATTGAGGGACGGGTGTATATTCTAGTAATAAATAAATTTCTATGTTTGCTTTAAAAAAACTCGTCGAGTTGCTGGTTTCCCCATACTAAAAAGGCTTCAAGTGCAAAGGGATAAAATAATATTATATATATATATATATATATATATATATATATATATATATATATATATATATATATATATATATATATATAATTAACGCGGGACTTTTTTTACGCGGTATTGATTTACGCGGCACTTTTTATACGCGGTCAGATAGATTTGATTTTATAAAATTTTTCATGGAATTTATTATATATCAGAATGACGCAAATTCTTACTTGAACGTATAAAAGCACGGCAGTGCAGTACAAAACATGATCAGTTACATTGCCTTACTAATCATATTTGCGATCTTGATTTACGCAAATAGAAAATAATTTTAACTCAGAAATGTTTAACAAACGTTCAATAACACGAAGAAACAGAAAATCTATGTCTTTGGACAGACTCAATTTACGCGATTTTCATTCGCGTAAAACAAATCCACGCGAAACGTTTACTCCGCGTAAATTGAGGGACAGGTGTATATGTGTGTGTGTGTGTGTGTGTGTGTGTGTGTGTGTGTATATATATATATATATATATATATATATATATATATATATATCAGCAGCAGCAGTAGTCTTTTTCTATCCATTACTAAATGAAGGACTATTTCAAAAATTTCTATTTCGAGCAATTTAATACTTTTTTCTTGTCTTTGTTCTATTGGACCTTTTTTAACTCTGTGTTCTCAATGATTATTTTTCTTGCAACTGATAATAGTCACACTCATTGTCATTTTAAACTTTTTTTATTTACTAATATATCTATAACTTTAAATTTCTTTCTAATAAACACATTTCTCTTTCTGTTTATATGTATTATTTTCATCATGCATCTTTCAATGCTTATTTGTGTTTATTGGAACCACTGAAATATTCTAGTCTATGTTTATAAGACCCATGTTTCACTGACAGATGGAAATAGGTAGAATGTATTGATCAATTTATATATATATATATATATATATATATATATATATATATATATATATATATATATATATATATATATATATATATATATATATATTGATCAAATTATAAAATAAAAAAACATACATCCGCATTTTAATTTATTACCTATGTTTTTATAACACACACTTGAAAGAAAACGAGGGATTGTTTTTTCTTTTATCGTACAAACGAATCATGTTTCTATATGAAACGAAAAAAAAGAGGTATGGTAAATAACCGTTACATAATAGCGTATTAATAGAACAAAGAGATTAATTATTGAAACGTTCAAGTATTTATTTACTTGTGTTAATCAACATTTTAATTAAGAGTAAAAATAGAATACACACCTGACATTACATAATGCGGGAAGATTTAGATCAGGGTGTATACGGTGTTCATACGTAAAATGTCACAGTCGTTAACTGTTATCACAAGCAATTGGGGTAGATATAACCCTTGCACAAATACAAGGTTACAGTCATGACTCGTAATGATATCAAGTGTATATATATATATATATATATATATATATATATATATATCCAATGAATACACACACAAATATATATAGACACATATTCAAACATAATGTATGAATATATATATATATATATATATATATATATATATATATATATATATATATATATATATATATATATATATATATATATATATATATATATATATATATATATATATATATATATATATATATATATATATATATATATATATATATATATATATATATATATATATATATATATATATAAATACGTGAATAATAAATAAATACTTTCTTTTTTCACAATACGTACAACGAATGATGTTTTTATATTCATTGAATGTTGTCATAGTATTCAAAATGATTTATTGTACACACCGTTTAATAAATACAGCAATAATTTATCATATGAAAAGTGACTGCATTCAAGCTGACATTTCTGTCAAATTGTGGATCTTCGTCGATAAATCAGAAAAATATAATAAAAATTATGATATTGTTAATCTTGATTACTATTATAAGATTGTAGTAAGAAATAAATGATTTTATATACATACTACTCTGTTCAAAAAGTGAGATGACTGTTTGAATAAAACATACTATTTATTTATTCATCCAAATTTATTTTGTCTCTTTCAAAGTAATCCCCTTCCGTTGCGATATACATATGTCAACGTTTAATCCAATCTTGGAAACACTTTTCATATTCACTTTTTGGAACTTACATTAGCACCTCCTTCGATTTTTGTTTTATCGATTCAACTGAGTTAAATCAGGTCTCTCGAAGTGATTTTTTAATCGACTGAATAGGAAAAAGCCTCATTGTGACAACTGGAGAATACGGTGCTTGTGGAGCAATATTTGTAGAATTTTTAGTAAAAAAGTCACGAATATAATTGTTTTGCTAACAAATGTTTTAAGCCCAAAACATCACTTAAAATGACATCTACTAAACCTATATTGATATGCCAATATCTTCAACAAGCTCTTTTACAGTTAAATGACGATTTCCCATTACTTTGTTTCTAATTTTTTTGATATTTTCTTCGGTTATTGAGGTTGACTGACGATCAGAACGAGGTTCATCTTCTACGGATTCACGACTTTCTCTGTACAGCTTATGCCACTGGAATACAGTTTTTTTTCTCGACAAAGATTGATCACTGAATGCTTTCTGCACCATTTTAAATGTTTCAGTAACATTAATATCAATTTTAACATAAAATTTATTGCAACTTTTTTGTTCAACAATATTAGACATTTTAAAAATCGAAAAAATGCAAAAAGTTGATGTAAATAAACTACTGTAACTTCTAAACTATTTGATATATCAAACTGAAATTAGGAGCGAATGTCACTGAAGGTTGTGCCAACATAAGAAATAAAGCTTTCTGAACTACGACTTTTGCGCGAGTTTCAAATTGAAAAGTCACCTTATTTTTTTAATAGAGAAGTATATATATATATATATATATATATATATATATATATATATATATATATAGGGTGATCCAAATGAAATTAAAAAATTTAGACATATATTACTTTTTTCTGTTATATATTATACTTCAGTTTCATTTTGATCATCAATATATTAGGTTGGCAAGTATCTCCCTTCCGCTTTTTCTTTTTTTTTTTTGTACATAGCTGCGAAATTCAAAAGACCAGAAGGCGGAAGGGAGATATTTGCCAACCTAATATTAGACGTACAAGTGCGATTCCGCCGTTTTTTCGCAAATGAAAACATGTTTTATTACGGTTACTTCACTCACAGCCCTATTAGAATTTACTTAGTTTTTCAATAAGTGCTTTCTTTGTTAACTTTAGAAAATATGTTTTCTATAAGCCAAGAATGAATTATTTTTCTTGTAAGAACTTAAATTGGAGTATAGTGCAATCGAAACAGAGAGAAACATCATTTCAATATTCAAAGAAGGAACTGTTAATTAATGAACAATATCAGAAATTCTAAAATGGCAATCTGAGCCAAATGATCCACGTAGAAGACCCATAACCAACCTTAATAACAGATTGATAAAAATTATCGAAGATAATCCTGGGACAACAATACGAGAACTTGTACATTTAGGAGTTTCACCCATGACAATTTTGTCATTTAGTTGCAATAGGAAAGGTAAAATAATAAACAAATGGGTGCCACATAAATTAATGGAAGATTAGAAACAGTGGAGTTTGGAAGTTTGTTCTTCACTGATTATTTGGAACAGTAAATGGTCCATTTTTGGATCATGTCGTTCCATATGATGACAAATGGATACTGTACAATAATAGGAAACGGTTTGGATAGTGGTTTAACCCCAATAAGGCATCAAAACATTACCTGAAATCATTGTTGCATCCACTTAAAGTTATGGAGACTGTGTGATAGTCTGCAAAGGAAATCATAGACTATTCGTTTTTACCGCAAGGACCATATGTAACTGTTGCATTTTATTATCGAAAAATTGAAGTCATTTTTGAAAAATTAAGATCCCAATAACCTAAACTAATCAAGAGAGATGGACCTATATTGATTCATAACAAATCCCAAATGTATACCTTTTTAATCACTATACATAAACTAACAGAGTGGGGTTATGACATTTTATACATCCTCCATTTTACCCGACTTGTCAACAACTGATTTTCATTTTTTCAAACATTTCGACTTCTTTCTTTGAAATAAAACATTTATAAATCAAAAGACAATAGTTGACGCATTTACATATTTTATTTCTTCTAAAGACACGAAGTTTTATGAAAGAGGGATCTACGTTTTGTCCGGAAACTAACGGAAATTCTGAGATAAAACATATAAGTTATTTATTCATGAATATTTATTTTGCAGTTTTCAAAGTACTCCCTTATTTAAAGCAATATACATATGCCAACGTTTATTCCAGTCCTCGAACGCCCCTACGAACACGATTTGTGGTATAGCTTTTAATTCATGCAGATAATTTTTTATGGTTTTAGCCGACTTAAAACGATATCTTTTGAACGGAAATTTGAGTTTTATAAATAGAAAAAATTAATACGGAACCATATTAGGTGAATACGGAGCTTACAAAAAGATACTGATTGAATTTTTAGCCAAAAACTTAAGAACAAATTCAGTATTCTTGGTATTATTCGAGAAGCGACGCATGTCAAGCCCAACATTTCAGCTAAAATGACACGGTATTGTATTTTTAAGATTCCCATCTCAACTACTAACTATCTGATGGGCATACGATGATTTTTGAGCACCAATGTTTTGACTTGGGTGACATATTCATGGTTGATGTCGATGAACGGCCAGATCCGTGGTTCATCATCGATGGTTTCAAGATCCTCTTTGAACACCTCATGCCACTCAAAAACTCTTGTTCACGATAGACAATCTACAGAGTACGTCTTCCTTAATATTTCCAAACTTTACATGAAATTTATTTGATTTGAAACACAAAATTCGGTGCAAATTCTTTGATCAATTGATTTCCACATCGTAAAAATCGCCGTGAACAATTATCACCGTCTAACAAAAACCACTGTAAATTATTGACTAATGAGTGTAGCGTTATGAAATTTGACACAGATGTACCAACTTAACAAAATTACAACATGATATTCCACAAGCGTACGCAGTTTAAATGAGAAAGTTTCGTTAGTTTCTAGTACGTTAGTTTCTGGACAAAAGATATAGTTTGTAGTACGTTGGGAAAAAACTTTTAATGTGAATGATGCATATTTTAATTAAATAAAGTATTTTTTCCCTACAATATTGTATTTTCATTTCATCATTTAAATTAGGACATTTCATGTGGTACAATTTAATAAATATATATATATATATATATATATATATATATATATATATATATATATATATACACCCGTTCCTCAATTTACGCGGGACTTTTTTACGCGGCAAATTATATCTCTATTTACGCGAGTTTTTTTACGCGGCAAATTATATCTCTACTTACGCGGGACTTTTTTTACGCGGGACTTTTTACGCGAGTTTTTTACGCGGCAAATTATATCTCTATTTACGCGAGTTTTTTTACGCGGCAAATTATATCTCTATTTACGCGGGACTTTTTACGCGAGTTTTTTACGCGGCAAATTATATCTCTATTTACGCGAGTTTTTTTACGCGGTAAATTATATCTCTATTTACGCGGGAATTTTTTTACACGGGAATTTTTTTACACGGGACTTTTTTTACGCGGCACTTTTTATACACGGTCAGATAGATTTCATTTTACATAATTTTTCATGGAATTTATTATATATCATAGTGACGCAAATTCTTACTTGAACGTATAAAAACACGATATAAATATATAAAAGGTTGATTGTTTCGAATTACAGTAGCGATAGTCACACCGAATAAAATTTATCTACTTATGCTTTCTAAAACGTTATTATTTTTTTGTTAAGATATGTAAAATAAATATTTGTTTCTACAACTTAACTAGCTTTTATTTCCAATATTTTTTCTATTGTATTGAAAGACTCAATTTACGCGATTTTCATTCGCGTAAAACAAATCCACGTGGAACGGATAGTCCGCGTAAATTGAGGTACGGGTAGGTATGTATGTATGTATGTGTATATATATATATATATATATATATATATATATATATGTATGTATGTATGTATGTATGTATGTATGTATGTATGTATGTATGTATGTATGTATGTATGTATGTATGTATGTATGTATGTATGTATGTATGTATGTATGTATGTATGTATGTATGTATGTATGTATGTATGTATGTATGTATGTATGTATGTATGTATGTATGTATGTATGTATGTATGTATGTATGTATGTATGTATGTATGTATGTATGTATGTATGTATGTATGTATGTATGTATGTATGTATGTATGTATGTATGTATGTATGTATGTATGTATGTATGTATGTATGTATGTATGTATGTATGTATGTATGTATGTATGTATGTATGTATGTATGTATGTATGTATGTATGTATGTATGTATGTATGTATGTATGTATGTATGTATGTATGTATGTATGTATGTATGTATGTATGTATGTATGTATGTATGTATGAATGTATGTATGTATGTATGTATGAATGTATGTATGTATGTATGTATATATGTACACTGAGTGTGTGAGAAAGAGAGAAATACAAATATACATATATGTTTTACTGTATCCAATTATGTGTAAATAGTATTAAATGTAATGTGAGTTGAGTAGGTAGAGTTTAACTTGTAGATTGTGACTAGGGTTCATATTTCCTTATAATGTTAATATAACAAGTAAAGCGTGGATATGCTGACTCAGAATGTGAAGAAAATCAATGAAAAACATTAGCGTCACACGGTACAGAAACTTTATATTTTTGTCATTATTGATTTACGTATGTATGTTGTGTGATGACTAGAATGCCTTTCGAAAAAGAACTTTTTCAAATAAACAAATTTATCATCTTTATATAAAACTTTATTACCATTTCTACAAAAATAAACATATTTATTTTAATAATTAATTCCATTATTATCATTAATTATAAAAATATACTTTTTATATTAAAATTACTATTTAACGTTACACAATTTTAAATGTGTTCAATAGACTTGAATTTTTTATTTTTTTCAGTAATAAACATTTCGATAGTTATACCGTTATAAGAACGTAGTTTTGTAATTTTATGATACCATGTTAGATAAATCACCCTCTTTCTTTCTCTCTCCACCCCCATCAAAAACATTCTGGCGAGTTTGAGATATGATTCATTTGTGTAAAAATGCATTAGTCATAGTTTTAAACTAATTGTAAAACAACTTTATATAATTACTACCTTCATTTAAATGACAATAAATGATTTTGATGGTTTATGAAAGAATAATATATTAGATCATTCGAAATATTCGTGCCGTTTTATTATTTAGAATATGTAAAGTTAATATTACGTCTATACAAATAAAATAGGCGGTTTTTTTCTATTTTTGACTTTAAACGTTTATTAATCGAACTTAATATATACGAGGCTGTTTGATAAGTCCGTGTAAAAATAAAAACTGCTTCATTTTTTTGAATAAATCGTTTTTATTTTTCAACATAGTCTCCTTTTAGGCTTATACACTTCATCCAACAGTTTGTTGATCCCTTCCGAATAATAGGATGTATGTAAAATAGTCATTCGTTCCTGCAATCACCTCCTCGTTCGAATAAAATCCCGCGAGCCATTTCTTCATATTAGGAACAAATAATAATCCGATAAATTGGAGAATAGGGGGGATGTGAAACGATTTGGAACCCTATTTCCATTAGTTTAAATGCCACAATGCTGAGGTGTGAGCTGGTGCGTTGTCGTGATGAAAGAGGACTTTTTTGTGGGCTAATCGGGGACGTTTTTCTTGCAACTCGCTTTTCAAACGATCCAATAACAATGAATAATATGCACCTGTAATGGTTTTACCCTTTTCCAAATAGTCGATAAAGATTATTCCTTGCGAATCCCAAAAGACAGTCGCCATAACCTTCCCGGCCGAAGGAATTGTCTTCGCCTTTTTCGGAGCAGATTCCCCCTTGATAACCCATTGTTTAGACTGCTCTTTGGTCTCAGGAGTGTAGTGATATATCCATGTTTCATCTACAGTGATGAAACGACACTTAAAGTCCTGCGGATTTCGCTGAAACAGCTGCAAACCGTTCTTGCAACACTTCACACGACCTCGTTTTTTTTCGTGAACAATCGCGGCATTACCTGGCGGATAGCTTTTAAATGTCCAAATGTTGGTGCAAAATATTATATACCCGTTCACACGAGATGCCTACAGCACTAGTCAATAGCACTTTCACTCTTCTGTCATCCATCACCATATCATGAATTTTATCAATGATTTCTGAGTGGTTTACAGGACGTCCAGAACGTTCAGCGTCTCTTGTGCTCATATGGCCACTCCGAAAATTTTGAAACCACTTATAAACCGCACTAATCGAAGGTGCAGAGTCACCATAATGTTTATCATGCTTCTTTTAGTCTCCTGAGGCGTTTTGCCTTTAATGAAGTAGTGTTTAATAATTCTTTTCGTCCATTATTTGACAATCACTCGATTTCCTTGATTCCAACGATTGTCAAACATAAAGGAATAGACCGATATGGCTGAAACTTGATGTGTGTTCTTCCAAGAGGTGCTACTAATTAAAAATAACCTCGATATGCACCAGTGGTGCCATCTTTCGGAATTTACACGGACATATCAAACGACCCTCGTACATAATAGGTGTCCAAATTTGAGGTTAGGAAGTAAGTTGGCTATTATTTGATGAAATGTCAAATAATGAACTGTCATTATTTAACATTTGTTTATTAAAAACATAGGAAATTTTAATGATAGGACGTTGAATGCTTAAACAACGTATTTCAATAGCGAAAATTTACTATAAAAATGATGAAAGTTCTAAAACGTCAATGTGTAAAATTCGTGCATCATTTCCTCGTAATCAAGTACCTTCGGAACCTGCTGTTCGTAACCTAATCGCGAAATTTCAACAATTTGGTACTGTTAGAAACTACAGATCAAAAACATATGCTCGTAGTGGTCGTTCAGCTGAAAATATCGATGCTGTACCTGAAAATGTTGAAGAAGACCCTCAAACATCGATTCGTTGACGTTCACAGCAATTAAACATCACAAAAAGCACTCTGCATAACATTTTAAGAAAATATTTATACCATCGTGCATATAAAGTCCAGCTAACACAAGAACTGAAGTCAACTGACCACCATTTGCGTCGTATGTTTGTTAATTGGTACCAAGAAAAAAAAACAGAAAATGCTAATTTTTTTAATAAAAACATTTTTAGTGATGAATCACATTTTCAATTAAATGATTATGTAAACAAACAAAATTTTCGCATATGGGAAAGTGAAAATCCAAAAGCCATTGTTGAACAACAATTACATTCTCAATATGTCACTGTTTGGTGCGGTTTATGGGCTGGAGGCATCGCTGGGCCTCATGCTTCTTAAAAAATGAGCAAGGTGTTCGTGTTACAGTTAATTCGGTGGGTTACCGAAGCATGATAACAGACTTTTTGTGGCCGGAACTTGAAGAAATTGATATCAGTGATATGTGGTTTTAACAGGATGGTGCTATAAGCCATACAACTTGTGCAGCAATCGATTTACTCACAACCAAATTCAATGGACGCTTTATTTCTTGTAATGTTTATGTTAATTGGTAATCTAGATCTTGTGATTTAACATCGTTAGACTTATTTTTATGGGGTCATTTGAAAGATAAGGTTTATTCCAATAAACCAGCAACGATTCAAGAACTAAAAAAATGAAATTCAAGCAGCTATAGTTGAAATACAGCTTCGTTTCCAAATTACATAAATAAGGCAAAGAGATTGAATTTTGTAAAAATATTTTGTTGTCAATGAGTTTTGGAAATGAATTATATGGTCAAAAGAAAACAAATTGGTTCTATTCCGATCAAAAAAAATAGTTCAATTGGAGAAAGTTACTCTTTGAATAGTAAATTTTTAGAATCTCAAATAGAACATGGCGATGACTCATTAATAATAGGAAGCTGTATGATTGGTTTAGGGTAGAATGCATACAAGAAGCATCTACATCAGTGGTTCCCAGTAGCGCCCACCAGTGAGAGTTGAAGAAATCAAAGGGGGCTTTCATGTTTTAGAAAAGGCAAAATTAGGGAGCGTTGAGGACCAATCGCCCCCCCTCCGGGCAGAAGTTCGTTAGCTTCCAAGGATACCTGTGTAAAAAGATTTTATGACATCTTTGACTGAGTTATAATGTTTTTTTGAAAACAAAGATGATTCGTTAAGAGAGAATTTATCAAAATTTAAGAATGATATAGCTTATTTAACTGATTTATATAATAAATTTAATGAAACGAATCTACAGCTGCAAGAAGATGATTTGAATTTGATCAAAGCAAAGGCAACTATTTCTGCGTTCGTGTCAAAACTTGCCTTGTACAAACAAAATTTGGGTCGAAGACAATTCTATCAGTTTCCGAATCTTTCCTCTGTGGAAACAAATGATGACGATATTCTGGTATTTTGCTAGCATTTGGAAGCACTTAAAGAAGATTTTACAAATAGATTTCAGGATGTCCTTAACATGATCATTCCAGATGGGTACTAGAATCTTTCTCAAACTCACAAACAGCAGAATTATCACTGCAGGAGGAGTTGATAGAATTGTCAACAAATGAAGAGTTAAAATTGAAATTAAAAATTGGATATCAAGAATTTTGGCTTCAAAGGCAAATTCCAGTATTATATCCGGCTTTATGGGCTGCATCAAAGAAGTTTTTCATTGCATTCCCATCATCATATTTAGTCGAAAGAGGATTTAGTGTAGTCAGCAATTTACTAACAAAGAAAAGAAACAGATTGTCAACAGTGGAACGCGGCGATTTAAGATTGCTGATGACAAATATGGCACCAAATATCGAAAAATTAGTGTCATTACACCAAGCTTAGCCCTCTCACTAATAATATTATATTGATTTTTTTAATATTATATATTTGTTAATCAAACTTTGAGCAATACACCAATATTGTTAATATCTTTTAATAAAGTAATTTTAAAAATCTGTCCTTGTTTTTCAATATATAAGGTGAGTAATTTTTTTCGAAAAGGGGGTGGTAGGCCAAAAAAGGTTGGGAACCTATGATCTACATTATTGTTTTTCTGGAAATTTGCAAGTTAATGTACAAAATAAATGTTTCATATTTTATTTTCAAACATAACAAATATTTAAAGAACACTTCATTTCCATCAAAATACCAAAAAAAGAATGGAATATAAAAACAGAATTATTTCTTTTATTCGATTTGAATCTAACAAAATGGCTGTATATAATTTAGAAATCGAATAATGAAAAATCTATACGCACAGAAAAGAAGTCAAATCGCGTTTAGTTTTATTTCTTTTCGGAAATTAAATGCACGTATCCCTATTTGATTCCATAATTAAAAACACAAGAAATAACTCGAATGTTACGATCAAATCTTATATAACGAAATCTCAAGTGTAAATAGACGGCGTAAAAAATTCTCGTATTTAACAATTGTCGTGAATAGAAAAGATCTGAAATTGATTTTCTTTCATAAAATCCAAGTTTCAGATAACAGGTGGTGTTACGTCTGAACAGTGAAACGTGAGAGTTGGGGAACAATGGTGGTGGCCGAGATTAAGACGACGCTAGAATATTTGGTTTCGATATGGGGCGGCCAAGGTTTGGGTAGTATTGTGAATAACGCTTGTGTTGTTTCGTACCGTTTTCTTCATCCTCTTCTTCACTCTTACCTCGAGACAAGTGGACACACGCGTTTCTACTCCTTATTCTTGTCCAGTGATCGTATTGCTTTTCAAGTAGTTTATCTACTTCGAACAAGTACACTGGAGATGCGAGATTATTTTGTATTGTGAGCATTATTTGTTTCTGTCCTTTGTTATTTCGATGATACATCATTCTGATGGCAGACGTTTTATCAATGATACGATATATTGCTATTGATGACGAAATTCTTTTTTATGTCAGTCGTTTTTCTCAATACTTATCGAAAGTTAAAAAAATACATTTTAATACCGGATGCCTTCGTTATAGTTTATATTCCTAAAAAAAGTCATTTTTTCAAGGCCAAAAATGAAATAAAATAATAATGAAGTAGGTATACCATGTTTTAGAAAAAGTTCACATTTTGAATCAAATATTCAATTTTTGAAAATAGAATTATAAAAATATTTTCATTTTAAGAATGATAGATTGTTAAATGTCAATATATATCCAGGTAATCCCCGTATAACTCGGCACTTCTATAACACGGTTTTGCTCTAACACGGTTCGAGAATTGGGGAAAATCCTCATACAACACAGCAACCTAGAACACTGTTTCACTCTAACACGGTTTGAGAATTAGATAAATCCCCGTACAACGCTTAGTTTTTAAGAATAAAATTTGAAATTAGGGAAAATCCCTTACAGCCCAGAACGAAATAATAGCTTTTAAGTGCACAAGATATCGAATTGGAAATTTTTCATTTGCACGTGGATGTCGTATCAGATTTCCTAGTAGAATTTTGAAATTGATTAGAATTTGAAATCCATTTTGTTCGTGGAGTATGAAATGCATTTTAAAACTTTATGTTTTTCTTTCTACTACATTATACATAGATTAAAAATTTTCGGGTGCGTATTATTCAACCTTTTTTAGAAATGGTAATTATGTGTTTCATTTTTGTGAATTAATTTGTAGTCCTCAACTATGTCTGGCGAAAATAAAAAAATACCTTCACAAAGACAATTCATCTCGCAAGAACAAAAATTACAGATTTTACTCTCAGCTAAAAGCAAGCAATCTAAAATAACAGATTTTTTGTGAAAAGCAGAGCATAGAACTCAAGATAATGCTGAAGAAAGTTCAGAGGATGAGCATATCTTGTCAAAAAGAAAACGCCCTCGGTTAATGGTCCTTATTAGTGATGACGAAGAAAACAATATTTAATACCTATTATTATGTAATACTTTTGATGAGAAAATTGCTTTAATAAATATATTTCTCCTAATTATAAAAATATAATACTATGTTTTTCTAATTTTTGAAACCTAACTCCCTTTTTTGCATTAATTCTTTATTTCCTATAACATGGATTCGCATAACACGTCATTTTTAGGAACGTAACAACCGTGTTATACGGGGGTTATCTGTATATATATATATATATATATATATATATATATATATATATATATATATATACACTAGGCAGAAAAAGTCTCTGTAAATTAGCTAACGCAGTGCCTTACTTGACTAAAATATAAAAACTAGTGTTTTTTAATATTTTTTTAAATAAATATTTCTTTTAATGTTACAAAAATATTTATGGAGTAAGATTAAGTTTTAGAATAATAACACAAATGATATGAGAAAAAAAATAAGCACATTACAAAAAATTAACCAGAAGAAGTCTCCATTCAGTTTCTTAATTGTGGATTTCCAGGAATTCTGTGTGGAAAAATGTTTTAAACTTGAGAGAATTAATCATTATAAATCTAGTACAGTTTTGAATTTTTTAAATAATATTTGTAATGGATTCAAAAGAAAATGAAATTGATACAAATAAATGCAAAATTATTATTAAGTGATGGAAAGAAAAAGAAAAAAATCATTTAGTAAAAAGATTAGAAAAAGAACTGAACTATCTAGGCAACAGACCGGTTTTAGATCAAATTTTAGTAAAATAAAAGATCATTACAAAAACTGCAAGAAAAATATAAAGATATATGAACTGTTCTATGTGGTGTTTGTGGATTTAAAAAAGCGTTGAATCAATAGAAACTGATCATTGTTTTTGTTTCTAAAAAAGAAGGAAGCGAATAAAAATTATCAGGAATTACTTTTAAAAGATGTTTAAAAATATAACAGTCCAAACTAGAATGGAAGATCTTCTATATAAAATCAAATTAGAGAGAAGCATCAGATAAGGAAATAATTTGTCGCTCAAATTATTTAATATAATCCTAGAGTAGGTAATGATAGGAACAAAGTTCGAAAATAAAAGTATTAAAATAGATGGAAAATATTTATTACATCTATGGTTTGTTAACGACTTACTACTTTACAGGAGTAAAAATACAAATTAACAAGAAAATTTACAAGAGTTAAAAATACTACACAAAAAAGTTAAAAATAAATATGGAAAAATGCAACATCATGTTTAATAGATTTTTAGGGAAAGAAAATATTCAGTTAGACTCTAACTGAATATTTTCTTACTTAAACCCCGTGCCTATAACCAAATTGTTATGGAAGCCCGCCACTATTCGACCGCGACAGAAACAAACACTAATTAAAAATATAAATTATTTTTATACAAAAATTTTAAAATATTGTTTGAGTACCTACATAGGTTTATTATATTCGTAATTCAGAGGACTTATGGAACATAGTCGAAAAAGAAAGGAGTGACCAAAGAAAAAAAAGCTTGTCATAATAAAATCAAATACTTTTCGGGTCAACGTATTTATGAGAATCGTTGTTTTCAAACATGAATTTAATAAAATCACGATATAGATCTCGACTCACCGATGAGCATTTTTACAATTGTGTGCTAAAGGATTATCGTCATACTCTCCTAATTACGAGGCACTCAATGAAATGCAATGCCAAAGATCACACTGACAGATTGAATTTTTTTTAATGTTTTCTTTTAAGATTTCTTTGTATGTGTATTTTTTATTTACTTTGTATTACGTTTTGTAACTGTTTCATTTTTGTGTGTAAATAATTTGCACAATAATTTTATTATTTTGAAATTATTTTTGTTTATTAAAATTATAAATATCCTTAAAAAATAGCTGGTGCCCGCCGATGTGCCTACCGATATTTTAGAATGCGCTCTAGGGTATAAAAAGGTTGGGAACCCCTGAGTTAGAGAATCAGTGCTTCGAACAATAAGATAAAGTAAACTACCCGGGAAAAATAATTTACTTTGATGGTAAATTAAGGTCAAAGATAATATCGACAAAAAGGGAAACATGGGCAGTATTTGGAATAATAAAAAGAAAAATACAGCATCATTTGGTTTAAAATTGAAAGTATACAACCAAATTGTACTACTTGCTTGTTATTATGGATTAGAAATTTGGACACTGAGTCTAATATTGAATCAGAAATTTTTGACAACCCATTAAAGCATAGAAATGATAATGTCAGGAATTTCTAAACGTGACAGGAAAACTTGTAAATAGATAACGATTTTTTTATACAATAGAATAAGTAAAATCGATGAAATAGGCATGAAGAGGATGTAAAACAAAAAGAAAATATAATTATGGAGTGACGACCAAGAAACAAAGAGACCTTGTCAAAAATGGTGGAATAATATTGTGAATTACTGTAGGGGTGAGGGATGAATGAGATTAGTTGCGGATAAAAAACAATCGATTAATCTTTAAAAAATATTTAAGAGGACCTAATGGCATTCGGTGAGATTTTGGCTCAGCAGTAGGGTGATATAAGCTTTTATGATGATTATGATTTATATTATTGTTATCAAAAGTAAAAAACTTATTGTTTTTTCTTAAATTTGTTTTACAAGGTATTGAACGAGGCAATAAGTTAACTATTAATTAAAATAAAATTCCAATATATATATATATATATATATATATATATATATATATATATAAGTTATATGTAACACATAGTAATAAATAAAAATGTGTAAGGGTAGCAACGGTTTTTGTTTATACGATAGGAAAAATGAGTGTAAATAACGACATCAAAGGATAAACAGCACTGTTGCACTGCTGATTGATAATTAAAAAACATGATTTTAAAGTTGTTGCAATTGATTGATTAATAAATAAAAATATGTATTTTAATAATTGTACTGTCAATTATTTAAAATAAAACTTATATATATACATGTAACTACAATGAACTAAAATATGACATATAAAATATCGATAGTAAAGAAAATTTATCTTCAACCTTTTATATCTGTTTGTTTAAGTCTGTTTTTGACACTTGAAAAAAATATTTGTATCAGAGTTTGGCGCCAGAAGTGAGAACAAACAAATGTCGTATGTTAAAAATTGATACTTGTCTATTTTTTTTGTTATACATTCAGTACGAAACGACGAAACGTCCACATTTTTAGTCATAGCTTTAGAATATCGTAAAAGGATGTATAAAATAAAAGATAACAAATATAATAAAATGTTTATACTAAATGTAAGTGTATGTATATATATATATATATATATATATATATATATATATATATATAAAAAGGACAGTAGTATAATCTTCTTGAATCTTAATCGTAAATAAATGTTATATTGTGATATTTGTATTGATTTTTTTAAGAAATATAGTAAAGGTCATCCGAATGTGACGACTATATTTTTGTTTTACTAAAAAGAAACATATGTATAAGGTGGTGTAAAGGGAAACATGTGTATAGTTTCCTTCATTTCTTTTTAATACAATACAAATCTAAGCGTCACATTTGGATGATCCTATATGAAATTAAACTCTTGTCGAGTTATGACATGGAATCTGAAGAGTGCGTTTTTAGTCCAAAAAAGCTGTTAAAAATAAGATGATTTTTCAATTTGAAACTCGCGCGAAAGTCATATATCAAAACCTTTTTTATTATGCTGGCACAACTATCAGTGACATTCGCTTCTAATTTCAGTTTGATATGTCAAATAGTTTATAAGTTACAGCAGTTTATTTATATCAACTTTTTACCTTTTTTCGATTTTTAAAAATGTCTAATATTGTTGAACAAAGAGGTTGCATTAAATTTTGTGTTAAAAAGAAAGGTAATGCTATTGAAACGTTAAAAGTGGTGCAGAAAGCATTTGGTGATCAATCTTTATCGTGAAAAACTGTATTCCAGTGGCATAAGCTGTTTAGAGAAAGACGTGAATCCGTAGAAGATGAGCCTCGTTCTAGTCGTTCATCAACATCAATAATCCAAGAAAATATCGAAAAAGTTAGAAACAAAGTAATGTGAAATCGTCATTTGACTGTAAGAGAATTTGCTGAAGATACTGGCATATCAAGAGGTTCAGTAGATGCAATTTTAAGGGATGTTTTGGGCTTGAAACGTTTGTCAGTAAAACTCGTTCCAAAGTCATTGATTTTTTTGCAAAAACAACGTCGTGTTGATGTTGCTGAAAAAATGCTTGAACTAGTGAATAATGATCCAACATTCATCAAACGTATCATTACTGGTGATGAGACATGGGTTTATGAGTTTGTCATGTTAACAAAGCAACAGGAAAGTGAATGGCGTTCTGCAAATGAACTAAGTCTGAAAAAAATTCGTCAAACTCGATCAAAAATCAAGATTTTTCTCACTGTTTTCATGGATTATCGAAGTGTTGTGCATCATGAATTTCTTCCAGAAGGTGGAACAGTTAATAAAGAGTACTATTTACAAGTTAAACGTTGTTTTCGTGAAGCCATTCGACAAAAAAAACAAATTTATGGGTAAACAATTCATGGATTTTGTACCACAGTAACGTACCTTCTCATAATGCAATCATTATTCGTGAGTTTCTTGTCAAAAATTCAACAAATATTGCTTCACAAGCACCGTATTCTACGGATATGTCACCATGCGACTTTTTCCTGTTCAGTCGATTAAAAAACTACCTCTAGAAACCAGATTTGAATCAGTTGAATCGATAAAACAAAAATCGAAGGATGAATATGAAAAGTGTTTCCAAGATTGGATTAAACGTTGGCGTATGTGTATTGCAACGGGAGGGGATTACTTTGAAGGAGACAAAATAAATTTGGATGAATAAATAAATAGTATGTGTTTTATTCAAACAGTTAGCTTACTTTTTAAACAGAATAGTAAGAGTTAAAAAAAAGACTTGAGAGTGACAAGCTATCCGAGAAATATCGGTGATATGATTGGAAATGATCCAGTAACTGAACTTACATGTCAAATTTAATTAAAAAAAAAAAAAATTTTAGTGATTTTGATTTAAGTGATAAAGTCCGTTTTATAAAACCATCTTCAGTAGTTTTTGTATTTTTGTATTGAATTAGATATAAGTAAATGTTGTGATTTTAATAATGCAATATATATAAATTTCTTTTATTACTTATTCAACAATTTGTTCTTACTTCCAAACTTTTGAACGGTAGTGTATGTATGTATGTGTGTGTGTATGTATGTATGTAAATATGTGTGTGTGTGGATGTGTGTGTGTGTATATGTGTATGTATTTATGTATGTATATATGTATGTATCCATGTGTATGTATGTATGTGTGTATGTGTGTATGTGTGTATGTGTGTATGTGTGTATGTGTGTATGTGTGTATGTGTGTATGTGTGTATGTGTGTATGTGTGTATGTATGTATGTATGTATGTATGTGTATGTATATATATGTGTATGTATGTATGTATGTATGTATGTATGTATGTATATATATATATATATATATATATATAGATATATATATATATATGTATGTATGTATGTATGTATGTATGTATGTATGTATGTATGTATGTATGTATGTATGTATGTATGTATGTATATATATATATATATATATATATATATACATATATATATGTATGTATATATGTATGTATGTTTATTATGAAAGTCTAAAACTTTTTCACAATTTCAACGTAATATCATTTCGCTGACAGTAAAACAAGATTCTGAGTAACTTTGTATATTGTTTGTACCTCGTATCTTAAACATATTTGGTATACATAAGACATTCGAGCTGCATATTATGGATAAGTTATAATACTCTTAGGTGGGTGTTGCTATCTACCGTGTCTACAACACTACTAAATTACTTCTACTTTAGTTATGATATATTATAGTTTGAATACTTTATGTCTGCTCGAGGTAATCTCTATTCTTATTACAGAACTAAAAATATTTCATATATCACATAAATTCGTAGAACTGCACACATTCTATTCTAATATTATTATTCCTTTCGGAAGTTACATTGTTATTTTTTACATAAAAAAAACTATTAGGTATTTTAGTTGAAATTCAACGTCTTACGGTTCATTGATAATATTTTATTTTGGAAAAATTATAGTATTAATATACATTTTTTTTTTCATTTAAATATTTCTTGTGAGTCAAGACAACTCTTCATCAATAATACTGTTTGGATATACATTTACATGAGTGCATTTTACATATATATATATATATATATATATATATATATATATATATATATATATATATACATATAAACAGTAATATCTCACATAGTCCGGCTTCGATTAGTCCGGTTTCACTATAGTCCAGTTTGAAATTTCCAAAAAAAAAATTACTTGAAAAAATCTTACTAAAAAGTTTTTCTTGAAAAAAATTCCAAAAAATTAATACATAAAATTATTTTTATCCGCAAATTTTCAACTTTTCCCCTTTATTATGAAAACATAATAAAAAGAAAACCGAAATCGTATATGCACATTATGCGCAACGCATGCGCAGTTCTAGTTTTGTGGTCTTTTCTTTTTCTCTTAGTTTTCGATTTGCAACTCTAGAATATAGTCGATTTTTTGATAATTACATTTTAATAACTCATTTGAAAATGAATTTAAAATGTATTTAAAATGATTGTATAAACCCTTGATTTCGTTTTGTTGATATATACAAACATTTGAATATATTACCCTCGTTTTATTTACTGAAAAACAGGAAAAAAATTTGTTCGGAACCAAATAACGTTTTTTGTATTTAAGTAATGTTTCGATTAGTCCGGTTTAAAATAGTCCGGCTAATTAGTGGAACCGATTAGCCGGACTATGCGAGGTATTCCTGTATATATATATATATATATATATATATATATATATATATATATATATATATATATATATATATATGCAGTAAGTGTCAATTACAATTATACAGTATTTATGAAATTACGTTTCATTTAAAATTTCTGCTTTCATAAATATTGTATAAATTATTATATTAATTTTAGTTACAACAAATAAATGTATTCAAAATGCGGTATACATTTTTTGGAAAAACGCTTTTTAATTAATTTTAACTTGGGATTATTTTTTTAAAATACGAAAATTATGCTTCATTTAAATCATATAGTGACTTTTGGCGTATATAATTCGGGAAATTCTCTGAGAATTTTTCTTGAAAAGAAAAAATAAATATCTTCTTTCTATATTTATCTCTATTCAGTGCAATTTTAGTGCTCTTCAAAACATTATTTTTATAGAATTTAAAAATAAAGTAAACGTCTGCAGTAGTACGCGAATTAGTTATTCTCCATTATAAAAATGGAGAAAGTTATGCAGAAATCATCAAAATTATAAATCTCTGCCGCAGCACAGTTCAATACATAGTGAAAAAATACAAAGAAAATCATATAAGAAATAAATTTAAAAAATCGGTCATCAAACGATGAACGACGTATAATTCGTAAAATTAAGGACAATTATCGCATTTCAGCACTTACAATGGCCAGGGATATTAAAATATACTTGTGGAAAGATGTGAGTAATTCCACAACTAGACGAGTACTGCAAAAATGACTTTTATGGGAAAATTGTAAAATTTTGCAATAAGTGCAATAAGAAAAAAAGGGAAACTCAAATTGTGAATATGTAAATAAGTCTTTGGAGTTTTGAAATGAAGTCATTTTCACTGATGAATCAAAATTTTTTTTCATCTGACGAAAAAGTTACAGTATGAAAAAAAACAAATAAAAAAATAAATGCAAAAAATTTACAATCAACGACGAAACGTAGCAGAGAATGGCTAATGGTATGAAGCTGTATGTCAGCATATGGAATAGAAAATTTAGTGTTTATTAACGGAATTATGGATACGTGGACCTATCTAAATATACTAAAGTAGAATTTAAAACAGAGCATTGGAGGAATAGATATCCACAAAATTTTTAAACTATACGTTGACGATGATGCAAAGTATTCTTCACACATTGTGAAAAACACTTAGAATCATTGTCATTGTGGACACTGAATAATTTCCCTAAAGTTATACAAACCCTAGTTCAATATCCAAATCTTAATGTAATTAAGCATATTTGGAATGAATTAGATAAAAAAATCCAAATATATTCAAGATCAAACACAAATAATCTAAAAAAGAGCCTACAAGAAAAGTAGAAAAACATAAAGAGAGATAATTATAAAAAATTAGTTCCTTCCATATTAAGATTTTTAAAAAAAAACAAGGAGTTTCCAACTAAATATTAAAAATATTGTTTTAAATCATTTTTGAGTCTTTTTTACTGTATATTTTTGTTATAAAGTTTTAACTGACTGATTGAATTTGTACCAAAAACGACTAATTATTTTATTATTATTATTCTAAATTAAATTTTGTAATTATTTCTCATCAAATTGAATATTAGCATATAATTAAATATAAAGCAACTTGTTTTATTGAAGATACATGTAACAATGAAAAATTTTGATCAAAAATTTCTTAGAAACCTGGCTGTACGATTTTAAGTGACACACTCTATATACAAAAATATTAAGTAATCAAGAAACTTCTGTCATTTTTGCATACATCACAATTACAAGAATTGCTTATGCATCGTATGTCTCATTTCACCGAGCACATTAACTAAGTAACAAAGTACATATCTTGTTTCATTCATTCACTGCATCTCAATTTATTCACTTCAATTTAAAATATAATTTCCATTCTTAAAAATGTCTAAATAAAATAATGTGTGCATATTGACATTATGAATTTAAATTTAATTGTAACGCTGCTGAAGTTGCATGAATTTTTTTTCATTGTATTTGGAGAAATGGCAGTTATATTAAGAGTGTCCCAGAGGAGATTTAAAAATATTTTCAGATGATATATTAAAAGATAAAACCAGATCAGGCAGACCATCATCAAATGGAAAATCGCTGAATTACAGATAATGATTGAAACAAATTCCAATTTAAAACGTCAATATGAAATAAGTGATAAAACAATATGAAATTATTTGGATAAAATAAAGAGGTGGACAATAAATAAATAGACACTCCGTTTGCTTTAACTCATAGGAATAAATTCTCTCTTATTTCACAGCTAAAATCACAAAAAAATTTGGATCAAATTTTGACTTGTGACAAAAAATGAATTCTTTATCCCAACTAAACATAGTTACTACTAGCTATCAACAAATAATCCTTTGCCACAAATATCTAGAGCAAAATTGGATTAAAAAAAAATTTCTCTACGTTTGGTGGACTTTAAGAGGAGTTATTTATTAAGAGTATTTACAAGTTGGTTAGATGTTCAAGTCAAAAATTTACAATGTTCAGTGAGTGCAAAAATGCATAATGCATTATAATAAAAACAACAAACGCTAGTAAATTGTCAAAGAGTTTTATTTTTGTAAAATAATTCTTAGTCACATGTTGCGGTAATAATAATAAAAAAGAATAATGAATTTAGGATGGAAAATTCTTCCTCATCCCATGTATTCACCAAACATATCACCATTAGATTTATTTTTATTTTTGGATAATCATATACATGGAAGAGAATTTAATAATGACATGGCGTTAAAAGCAGAAATTTCTCAATTTTTTAAAAATAAATTCAAATTTTAAAATTAATATTTTAAAAATAAATTTTAAAAATATTTTTTTAAAAATAAATACAAAATTTAATTTTAATATTTTTTTAAAAAAATTTAAAAAATCAAAATTCTTTAAGAATTTAAATAAAACGAATTTTACATTAATACAAATGAATTTTTAACCCTAACATCATAATACGTTATAAAATGTTCAGTAATCACTTATTATTCACTTTTATTTATAACAATAATCAACTGATGCACATTTCGATGACGATGCCATCATTGTCAGAGCCTTTTTGTTAAAATTTTTAATAACAAGGATCTGACGATGATGGAATTGCTATCGAAATGTGTTTCAGTCGACTATTGTTATAAACAAAAAGTGAACAATAAGTGATTATTGAATAATTCATAACCATTGTGGTGTTGGAAATAAAAATTCATTTGTGTTAAAGTAAATCCGCTATAGTTCCAAAACAATAAAAATTTTAAATTTTATA
Organism: Neoneuromus ignobilis; assembly: GCA_029203775.1. NCBI lineage: Eukaryota > Metazoa > Arthropoda > Insecta > Megaloptera > Corydalidae > Neoneuromus > Neoneuromus ignobilis. The sequence goes on along the minus strand of CP092089.1, from coordinate 12,492,225 downwards.
AAAATGGAATTTATAAATTATTTCCCATTGAGAAAGGGTAAGTTAATGTGAAGATAGATATTATGACAAATAAAATTATTTTAAGTAAAAAAATACACTCGTACTTATATTAATCTCAAATGAAATAGATTTTTTTTGATTAATAAATATATTGTAAGGGTTAACTAGAGTCATTATTAAATAACTTACTTTTTTGATGTAGAAAATATATAAAGTTGAACATTTACCTGAAACAACAAATTAAAAAATTAATTTATGAAATGATACAATACATAATTAATTATATATTTGTTTAAGAAAATTGTAAATATTTTATGGAGTAAAAAAATTTCAAGAATAACCGAGTGCATGTAATATTAATTATTTATATAAGGTCATCCAAATGTGACGTCAAGATTTGTGTTTTATTATAAAGAAACATGTGTATCCTTTCTTTTGGTTCGTTTTAATAAAACAAATCTAGGCGTCACATTTGGATGACCCTATATAAAGGATTCGATATTTTAGAAATTGATGAAAGTTTAAGATTACTGTTACATATAAATTGATTTATATATATATATATATTTAAAAAAACGGAATAATAATCTTATTATTGGACGAGGGTATGGATAGAATTTCAATAAAATCGTAAACTTTGTTTTATTGCAATATTGGTAAACTTGTTAATGCATTTTATATTGCTGAAAAGGTAACAATGACAGCTGTTGAATTTAAATAAGAATTGATTTGGTTCGAGTGAATTATTCTGCTTTTAATAAAATCGAAAAAGAACGTTGTAAGACTTTAAGGGAATAAATATATGTGAGTTTTGAAAAAGAATAAGTATTCGAAACATTCTAAAAAAATTGCGATTTATTTCAAAAAAGTACTATGTCGATTCCAATTCATAAAAGATGGATTATTAAATTTCAAAACGGTTCAACACAAATGAATTTTCACCCCCAACACCAAAGTAGGTTAGAAAATGTTCAATAATCACTTATTGTCTACTTTTTTGTTTACAACAACTTTTTTTACTTTAACACAGTAAAAAAGCTCTGACGATGATGGCATCGTCATCGAAATGCGCATCAGTTGATTATTGCTATAAACAAAAAAGTGAATAATAAGTGATTACTGAACATTTTATAACCTATTATGGGGTTGGTGGTAAAAATTCATTTGTGTTAAAATCAATTCGCAATAGTTCAAGAAAAAAATTGAATTTTTCAGAAGATTAATGAATAAAATAATTTTGCTTGTATGTTTACTTTTGCATATAAGTGTATATATTTACAATATATGGTGACACAAATAAGAATGAAGGATAATAAGGAATAGTGAATGATAATAAATAAATAAATGTTTAAATCCTTCAGTCTTATTAGAGCCACCTATATATATATATATATATATATATATATATATATATATATATATATATATATACATACAAAGTGAAACTCATACAGAGTTATGTTTCCAATAATTTTACACATATATTTCAATATAATAACAATTTTCTTTATTTATTTTACTTAATTTCTTTATTAAAGCTATTTTTATTATATTTGAAAATTTCAATCGTAAATTAATACTTCTACTCTAGAAAAAGTAACCATTTCTAAAAAATGAACCAAAAATACATCAAAATAAAACTCATACAACGAACTATTCTCGCTTGAAAACTGTTGTTTTAAGAAAGTATACTCTTCAAATATGTGTTTGGTCATTTTGGTTATAAAAAAACCTATTGTTAAGTCGTTTATAATCATTTTGTAAAAAATATAAGTTGGATTTTCACTTTGAGTAGACAAAGGGGACAATCATCGACGGACGAGCGAAAGCTAATGATTTTTCATTAAAAAATGAAAAAACTCTACGGAAAATTGGGAAAATAGTTAATAGAAGCCACGCTATAGTGCAATCTGTAATAAAAAGATTTAAAAACGACCAAAACGTTGACAATAAAGTCAGAAAAAGTATTTGCAAGATTTTTAATGACCATGACGAGCGTTAGATTCTACGAAAAATTTAAGAAAATTCGAAAATTAGCGTGCCCAAATTGACTTTAGAAGTTAAAAAGTATCTAAATAAAAAAGCAAGGCCTCAAACAATTCGCAATATACTAAATAAAAATGGGTTTCATGCTCATATTGCCAGGAAGAAACCTTTTATAAATCTAGCTAATCGCAACAAAAGGTTAATCTTCATTCAGGAACATGTTAAAAAGAGTTTTAATTATTGAAAAGATGTTTTATTTACGGACGAAAGCAAATATAATTTATTTGAATCAAATGGGAGAATTAATATATGGCAGAAACCAAATACAGAAATGTCTTTAAAACACTTCCGTCCTACAGTCAAACATGGGAGCGGTCATGTTATTGTATGGGGGTGTATGTCTGCGAGAGGGATTAGAAATTTAATTTTATAGATGGCATTATGAATCAAAATGTTGATATTGATCTATTAAGAAAAGAAATGAAAGCCAAAGCTCAAAAACTTCGGATTTTACAAACATTTAATTTCTATCAGGACAACGACCCCAAGCACGAAGCTTATAAAACACGTAGTTAGTTGTTATATAACTGCCCCAAAGTACTGGAAACACCACCATAGTCACCTGATATAAATGTGATTGAAAATCTATGAAATCAATTTGAAGTTGCCATTATAACACACACTATTATTAATAAAAATGATTTAAAAAAGGAGTGTTAAAAGAATGGAAAAAAATGATCTAGCTTATTGTAAAAAATTAGTTAAATTCATCCCGAATCGTTTAAAGGCTATAATAGTTAACAAAGGATACTCTACTAAGTACTAAAATAATTCAATCCATTGTAAATTTTAATTTAATAAATAATTTGTGAGTTGTATGAGTTTCATTTTGATGCATTTTTTATTCATTTTTCAGAAATTGTTACTTTTTCCGAAGTAAAAGTATTAATTTACGATTGAAATTTTCAAATATAATGAAAATAACCTTAATAAAGAGATTACCAAAAAAAAAATAAAGAAAATTGTTATTATATTAAAATATATGTGTAAAATTATTGGAAACATAACTCTGTATGAGTTTCATTTTGACTCACTGTATATATATATATATATATATATATATATATATATATATATATATATATATATATATATATATATATATATATATATAGATATATAAATTATATATATAAAATATATATTATCATGTAAAAAACAAAAAAATATTTCATAAAATATGCGTTGTATGAGTATATAATAAATTTGATTGTAAAAATTATACTTATTTATGGCACACGATAAAGAATTCAAAAACTAAATAAATGTCAAGTGACAAAATTTAGAGGTACAAGTTTAATTTCAACAATTTACATTCCGCATTATTCATTTATAACTGACCATGGAAAATACTAATTTAATCTAATTACCAATCTAGCACGAAAACTAAAAAAAATAAATTTATATGAAAATTGCATGTAAAATAGTTTTGACCTACGGCAATAAAAGAATGAAATTTGTTTCGTCGTTCGTTCGAGTTTTTTTATAGAAATTTTCATATAAGCTGAATTGAAAAAAATTGTATTTTTAATAAAAACATCATTTAAAAAAATAATATAATTATGTTTATTTGATGTCAAGTACGCAATATTTCACAATTATGTCGACTATTTCTATTCTAACAATGTACTAATAGTTAGAATGTTACATTCATTTCATTCGATTTAATTGATTTACATTTCACGTACGTTCTTTGATATTATATCACTTCATTTTGTTTGCATTTCTAGTTTTTCAGTTATATTGTTACGTAGCTAGAGTAAAAATGCAATATATTTTACGTGATATAACATTAATTCTATTCAAGTTAATTGATTTCTATTTTATACACGTAAATTCACATCAATATTTCACCATTTCATTAGGTTTGCATTTCTAGGATTTCATATGATAATTTTAAATCACGAATATACGAGGATCGTTTGATAAGTATGGTAAACGAGTAAGAAAAAATAAATTGAAAAATTTTATTGAATCAGTTAATTAATAAAATGAAACAATAAATAAATTTACCATACTTATCAAACAACCCTCGTATACCTTCTGTCCGGAAACTAAAGGAACTTTCTCATTTAAACTTCGCACGTTTGTGGAGTGAAATGTTATAATTTTTTTTAAGTTGGTATATCTGTAAACGATATCTGTGTCAAATTTCATAACGCTACAATCATTATTCAATAATTTATAGTGGTTTTTGTTAGTCGGTGATTGTTGTTCACGGCGATTTTTATAAAGTCGAAATCAGATTATTAAGGGGTTATACGCAGTTGCGAGGCGCAAAAACGACGTTTTTTTAGGAATTTTTTTTAGAAACAGTATTTATTTTGTAATTACAAATTATGGTTATTTGAATAGATCCTACTTTCAAGAATAAAATAACATGTCGATCATAAAAAAATATTGAAGTGCACCGCTCCTGCAGACGATGTCCCGAACGACCTCCAAAAAAAGGCGCTTGGGGGTGATCTCCATATCGGCGGTTTGGATTATTTTAAATCAAAAAATATGGTCAATTCTTTTAAAGGATAGATTAATGCAGGTATTAAACGAAGGAATAATAAAAATTTTAATTTTTGACAAAATGGCGTCTACTTGAAAAAAATTTTTCGTTTTTTACTAAAATTTTCGCTCCAAATTGTTTAAAAAAATAGTAATAATTTTTGTAAACCTTATTCCTTCGTTCAATACCTGAGGAATATATTTGAGAAGATTGTGTGAAAATTTGAGACCGATCGGTTCAGCCATTTCTGAGATATCGAGATCACCGACTATGAAAACACCGTTTTGAGATAAACGCGTTTGAAGTTTCGGAAGTAGTTTACACATAGTTAAAAATTTTTTACAAATTCAGGTGTATGTCCGAAAATATTTATCAGATTTACTTCAAATTTTCAGAGAATATACTCAAATATATGTGCATTCCGAAAATGCAAAAAGAAAAAAATCGATTTTTTGAAATTTCTAACTGCGTATAACCCCTTAAAGAATTTGGATAAAATTTTGTGTTGCGAATCAAATAAACTTGACCTAAACGTTGGAAATGTTAGGAAAGGCATACCCTGAGGATTGTCTATCGCGAACAAGAGTTTTTCAGTGGTATAAGGTATTTAAAGAGAGCCGTGAAGCAGTTAATGATGAATCACGATCTGGATGCCCATCGACATCAACTGACAACGAACATCTCGCCCAAGTCAAGGGATTTGTGCTAAAAAATCATATTATGTCCATCAGAGAATTAGCAATTGAGATGGGAATCTCAAAAACACAATACCATATCATTTTAGCTGAAATTTTGGATATGAAAATAGTCGCTAAGAACATTGAATTTCTTCGCGAATTTTTAGTCAAAAACTAAACCAATATCGGTCTGCAAGCTTCGTATTCACCTGATATGGCTCCATGCAATTTGTTCCTATTCCCAAAACTGAAGTTGCCGCTTCGAGGGCATTGTTTTAAGTCGATTAAAGCCATAAAAGAAAATTCGCTGCATAAACTACAATCTATACCACAAAATGCATTCGCAGGAGCGATCGAGGATTGGAAGAAGCGTTGGTATATGTGTATTCCTTATAATGTTAATTAATTAATTAAATTTAATTTTTCAATTTAATTTTTTTTACTTTTTTACCATACTTATTAAACAATCCTCGTGTGTGTGTGTGTGTATATATATATATATATATATATATATATATATATATATATGGCTCAAATGACACTGATGATAGTACAGAATAGCAAATGATAGTAAAGAAGTAAATTTATGTTTAAAATCTTTTAGTTTCATTTTATTTCGTTCGCTCTCTCTCTCTCTCTCTCTCTCTCTCTCTATATATATATATATATATATATATATATATATATATATATATATATATATATATGCATACATACATACATATATACACACACACGAAATCATTGTATAATACGTTATTACTACAGCAGAATTTCAATCTTACATGATTAGTAAAATTGAAAAACCTCGTTTAATACGATTTTCCTCTAATATGATTAGATAATTTGAGAAAATATCAGTATTGCATGAAAAATATTACACATTTAAATATGGTGTCATCCAAATGTGACGCTTAAATTTGTGTTTTATTTAAAAGAAATTATACACGTTTTCCTATACACCACCTTTATACATGTTTCTTTTTAATAAAACGCAAATATACGTCTCACATTTAGATAACCTATATACGAAGGTCGTTTGATAAGTATGGTAAATTTATTTATTGTTTAATTTAATTAATTAATTAATTTAATTAAATTTTTCAATTTAGTTTTTCTTACCTTTTAACCATATTTATCAAACGACCTCCAATATACATGTATATATATATATATATATATATATATATATATATATATATATATATATATATATATATATATATATATATATATATATATATATATATATATATATATATATATATATATATATATAATATTAATAAAGATCGTCTGTATAAAAGTATTAATATAGTTTTCTAGATGTTTTATTTTCTATAATTTATTTATATTTTAAATAAAAATAACTCAGGGGTTGACGAGTGAAGCAAGCAACAGGCGGAACTTCTTGGGAAAAAAAATGTAATCAAGCAGAATTTTAACATATATATATATCAGCAGCCTGTCTCTATCTACTAATGGATGAACATTTCTCCCAAAATTTTCTACTTCGACCGATCCAATATCTTCTTCTTCCAGTCAATTTCAATAAATTTCCATTTATCTCTGTCCCATTTATCAACGAATTATGGACCTTCTTGGGCCTTATATATATATATATATATATATATATATATATATATATATATATAATTAGGGTTCAATCAGTAATTTCCCTTGCTCATCGGTAATCTCATCTTTTTACTATATGACGAGTCTATTTTCATTTTAAACTTTTTACCTACATTATAACATACATCATTTTTATTTATTTTTTCTAATTCATTCATTTCTTTTCTTATGCTATTTTTTATATATATCGTTTATGCTTTTAGCACTCTTTGGAGTTATTGAATTATTTTTGTATTCAAGAGCCATAATATATAGGAGGGCCATTTGATAAGGATTATACATTTTTTTATTGCTTTATTTATTTAATTAATTAATTTAATTAAATGTTTTAATATAGTTTTTTCCTAATTTTTACCATACTTATTAAACGACCCTCGTATAAACATATATATATATATATATATATATATATATATATATATATATATATATATATATATTACATATATATATATATATATATATATATATATATATATATATATATACCCATCGATCGATTTACGCGGAGTATCTGTTCTACGTGGATTTGTTTTAGGCGAACGAAAATCGCGTAAACTGACTCTGTCAGTACAATAGAAAAAATATTGGAAATAAAAGCTAGTAAAATTGTAGAAACACATATTTATTTCACGTAGCTTAACTAAAAAATAATGACGTTTTAGAAAACAAAAGTAGATGAATTTTATTCAGTGTCACTAACGCTACTGTAATTCAAAACAATAAACCTTTTATGTATTTATATCGTGCTTTTATACGTTTAAGTAAGAATGTGCGTTACTCTGATATATAATAAATTATAAAAATAAAACTTACACTGATATATGAAAAATTATATAAAATGAAATCTATCTGATCGCGTATAAAGTACCGCGTAAATCAATAATGCGTAAAAAAGTCCCGCGTAAATAGAGATATAATTTGCCGCATAAAAAAAACTTGCGTAAAAAGAAGTCTCGCGTAAATTGAGGGACGAGTGTGTGTGTATATATATATATATATATATATATATATATATATATATATATATATATATACCGACTGGGTAGTACAGTGGTTAGCATCACCGCGTGTCATGCGGGAGATTGCGTTCGATTCCCAGTCGGAGAGTCCCCGTTTTCAAGTCGAGGGTTGAGCATGAAGGCCGACAACCTCATCTTGTAAAAAATAACTGTCGAGAAGGGAGTAAACCCCGAATAAAAAAATCTTCACCAATCCGCCTGGTCAGCGTGGTGAATATGACCAAATACCAATGAATGGTAGCATTCATTGTGGCTTTCGTCCAGTAGTGGACTGATGTGGGCGTTATGATGATGATATATATATATATATATATATATATATATATAAAGTCAAGATTTGGGTACAAGGCGACAATTTTCTCTCATAAAAAAACATAACTCACAAAGTTCTGAAATTATTCGAACCCTAGATTTTAAATAGGTTATCAGTTGACTTTGTTAGTATGCATTAAATTTAATTAATTTCACTTAATCTAATTAATTAATTTGCAATTATTTACTTTAATAATATAATATATCAACATTTTTTTTAATATTTCTAGTTTATTATTTAATAATTTTTTAATAATACAGAATTTTAAATGTTTTTTTTCTAAATATTTATCTCAATTATATTTAATCTTATTCGTTTTAATTAATTTTGTATTCTATACAATCATTATTGGTTTTTTTCAATCTACTATCGAATGAAATTTTTCCAAAATTTGTCACTTACATCGAACCAATGTTTTTTAAAAATCCACTCAACACTGATAGACATGTCTCTTTATCATCTATCCATAGATCACCTTTTCTTAGATCTGTTTACATATCTAAGTTTCCAATTAATAATTTTTCTTGTCCATCGATTTTTCTTTTTTTTTATTCTATATAATCGGCCCATTTCTATTTTAAAATTTTCACTTTTGCTACATCGTCCATTATTTTAATACCACTCATTTTTTTATTTCTATTTATTATTCCTAATATGTACTTTTTTATGTTTCTCCACATACACAATAATTGTTAAATTTTTTTTGTATCTAAGATTCATGTATCATTACAGTAAGTGAGAATAGAAAAAATTTCAAACAAATAAATTATCGCTCTAATACCCTTGTGGTGTTGAGGTGATAATTAATTTATATGTAAGTGAATTCTCCACAGTTTTAAAATAAACAGGAAGAATATTTTGATATAAAAAAATGTTGTTCTTTAACCACAAAGAAATATTTAATTTCATGATGTATTTCTTTTAAATAGACACCACCCTATTTTTATTCCCCTGTTCTATTAATCCACATGTCTTATTTTTGTGTATATGAGCTAATACTGTTTACATTTCATTTTTTTAATAGAGAAAAAAATGATCATAATTTTTCAATAGAAAAAATTGGTTTTTGAAAATAAGTTTTTATATTTTATTAATATAATGATATTTTTTATTGGTGATATTTCAACCAAATTCAATTTAATTAAATTGCGTTTCATATATTTCACCATTTCATTCATTTTCTATTTGTGGTTTTTTAATATTATAATGTTCCAGTAGTGCAGGCTTTGAATTAATCTTTTATTTTCACAATGTAGTATGTTTGATGTAACAAATCCTTTTTATTTAATTAATTTGTATTTGATGTATTAAGTCGATACTATAATATTTTATTTCATTTGTATTTTTGGCCCTCCAGTTATTATATTTTAATAAATAGATTTTTGATTACTTTTATTAACTGAATTTTCAAATCATTCAATTTAATTATTATAATATATATATATATATATATATATATATATATATATATATATATATATATACACGTCGATATTTAATCATTTTAATTGTTCGTAGTTTTAATCCTTCATATTTGAATTTTCCAAATATGCAGACTATTGATCACTTATATGAAAATTTTAATAAAGCATTGTTTTCAATTTAGTTTTAGTTCTATTCAATTCAATTAATTAATATTTTATTCATTTATGTTTCATATATCAGCATTTTATTTGATTCGTATTTCTAGTTTGTCATATTTTAATTTTTCAACCATAAAAAGTACTGAATATTCCTTTATTTTAAAAGTACAATAATGCTTTTTGACGTGATTTGAATTTCACTCATTTTAATTTATTTGCACATTACATTTTTACTCCGGTTTCCTGACGAGTAGAAACATATTTTTTTCACTGTGTAATTTTAATTTACTTCAATTTAATTAATTTGTATGATATTTCAAATACTTGCTTTGATATTTTATAATTTCTTTTAGTACGCATTTCATATTATTCTCATTTTTTAATCAAGCGTATATTAAAGTATTTTTATTTTCTAATCAAGTTTTTCCAATACAGTTTTTACTATATTCAAATTAGTTCGTGTGTCACAAATTTAATTTAAAATTTCATCATTTAATTTAGTTCACACTTCTAGTTCTTCATATTATAATTTTCCAATCGTGACGAGTTATGATATTTTATATTTTTTAATTAATTTGTTTGTATATTTATTTTGATATTACATTATTTGATTTCTTGCGTACTAAAAGTTCTTCGTATTTTTTTCAGATATGTAAACTTTTAATAGGTCTACGAAAAGTTCAATTTACTTAGTACACAATTATTTTAATTATATGATGTTTTTTAAGCGTGATAGAACTTTAAATTGAATCTATATCGAAAGTTATATCCAACCTAAAAACACCTTATATATACATGTGTGTATATGTATATATAAAGGTATGATAAAGGGGTGTTTTTAAGGGTAGAGAGAATTTTCGATAGGGATTAAATTTAAAGTTCCACCACACTTAAATAGAAAAGCGTTTTAATGTAAGGTGTATGACTCATTTAATCGTTATATTTTTATCATTGGTGTCCTGAATACATCGAAACTTTTTTTTATCATAAATATTTACTAAGGATTAGTAAAGGAAAGATATTTATCGATAAGGTTTATTTACAGTTCTGCTTACTTTAGAATATAATCAAGAAAAGAATTCTATACAAGCATAAATAAATTTATTAAAAGTTTTTGGAATAAACGCAATATCTGAAAGGAATGTATAAGGTGATCCGAAAAATTTAACAATGAAGATTTTAAATTTAAAGACGAATCACGATTTGAAAAACCTTGTATGATTGATGATATTTTCGAAACATTTTGGAAGAAGACACATTTTTATTCACATCAAATATAGTAGAAAAGTTAAATATAACTAAACAAATAGTTTCAGAATATGTCTGAAAGTTTGAGTTCGCATACGAGGTCAGACAATTAAGTAATGCGACCGATTTTTTTTCTCGGCCTGTAGTAACACTGCGAACCTGTAACTCCGTCATCGTAATAGCAGATCCCTATTCTCTCGATTGAGACTTTGACCACCCTCGTACGATCATTTCTTCGCCAGCTGTTTAGTGTTTTGTAACAACGCGCGAGTAGTACATGTCACGAAAATGGAACAGAGAAATTTATTACTGGTTATTACTGGTGATGAAAGTTATTAATAAAAAAAAAATATTATTACTGGTGATGAAAGTTGGTTCTTTCAATATGACCCCGAAACTAAACGACAAAGCCAACAGTGGCTGTCCCCTGGAGCACCAAGGCCAAAGAAGGCGAGAATGAGCAAGTCCAAAGTGAAAACCATGTTGATTTGCTTCTTCGACAGTAAAGGGGTGGTTCACAAAGAGTTCGTACCACCTGGACAAACCGTAAATCAAGTATTCTACCGCAATGTGTTCGAAAAATTACGAAAAAGGGTGTTCAGAGTGCGTCCAGAGATCGTGAAGACTTGGGTTCTGCATCACGACAATGCTCCCTGTCACAGTGCGTTCAGTGTCTCTCAGTTTTTGGCGTCTAAAGGCATCGCAACGTTATCACAACCGCCCTATTCAACGGACATGTCACCCTGCGACTTTTTCCTATTCCCCCATATGAAAAAAATCGTCAAAGGTCGACATTTTGACTCCGTTGAAGATATCCAAGAATCTGTGACGAGGGTACTCGGAGAGGTCCCACAAGAAGTGTTCCAGAATTGTTACGAAAACTGGAAAACTCGCTGGAATAAGTGTATAGATGCGGGAGGGGACTACTTTGAAGGGGATCGCAGCGATGTACCTTAATTTTTAAATATACTCGATTTTTGAATTTTGTCACATTACTTAATTGTCTGACCTCGTACATCGCAAAATATCTGACAAAGAGAATGTTGCCTGTATTATGGAATATGAAAAGACAAATTTATTATGAACTTTTAAAGTCAAAATAAAATATTAATTCTGAAAAATGTTGCTAACAACTGAAAAATTTAAACAATAAACTCAAAACATTGCTCATTTTAATAAGAAGAAAATTATTTTCCAGTATAACAAAGAATAGTTACTTGTTTTTTTAATAACTCGGAAAAAATAGCTGAATTTTAAGAGATTTTAAGTCATTTAATATATTCTCCAGATATAGCACCTTTCGACCGCCATTTATTTTTAACTGTACATTTTTTTTAAATGGGAAAAAAATTAATGAAGATGTAGAGATGTAAAGATCATGTGATTCAACACCATTAGATTTTTTTTTTTGAAAAGTTAAGTCTATGCTAACAAATGACCTAACAAAGAACAGCATTTGAGTTGTAATTCGTATAATTGTAATAAATCATATTTTCAATAAAAAAAACAGCTTAAAAATTGCAAATAGTTTGTGTTTTATTAAAAAGAAATATACAAGCGTATTTTATGGATGACCCTATACACTCATACACACACACACATAATTAAAATTAATGAAGATGTAGATGTAAAAAAGGCACTGGGTGAGTTTTAAGTTTCCAATGATCAGTCACTTTATCGGAAAATAATTTAAAAGTTTTTATTCAGATGGGAAAAAGTTGTTAATATCAATGGAAATTACATTGTTAATTAAATAGTATTAATCAGTACAAAGTTTATTATTTTCCTTTATATAAAAAAGGACAGAACTTTTCAGTAAACCTAGCTTATTATTGTAGTCATACAGTGATATTTTTCTCGATATATCATAATCCTGTTTGATTTAATTAATTTTGTGTTTCACATATTTACTTCAATATTTTCTCATTTTATTTTGTTTGTATTTCTAGTTCTTCATATATAGGTCTTCATTATTTAATATGTATATAAATATGTGTATTTATACGATGATCATTTGATAAGTATGGTAAAAAAGTAAGAAAACCTAAATTGAAAAATTTAATTTAATTAATTAAATTAAACAATAAAAAATTTACCATACATGCAACTTTTTCTTACCAATGAAAATTATTTCTATCAGGTTTCAAAATTTAACAGTAAGAACCAATCAATAAAAATATGAATAATAAAATGTAATTTTATAAAATCTCAACGATAAATCAATTTTCGTTCAAATTTTTTAACATTAAATCAATTTGTTACAATAATTTTATTGATTTGCTTGATATCCAAAAATATAATTATATTACTAATTTTATTCACTGTTTCTAATTTCGAAGACCTTGAAAGCATCATTAGAACGATGCATTTTGAAGTATAGCATTATATAGGTGACTCAAATGAGACTGAAGAGTTTAAGACATATATTTTTAATATCATTTATTATCTTTTAGTCAGATTCGACCAACAGAGAATGAAATATTTGTGATTACTAAACACTCAAGTAATTCATTTGTGTAATCAGTGAATTACTACCAAATGAACAATTTTTTTTATAAAATAAAACTGAATATGAAGAGCTTGTCAAAACTGATTTCGAATTATAGAAAATTTCATTAAATAAATGTAATTCTTTTATATAAAAAATTGATTCAATAACATCAAAGGAATTTATAAATATTATAATTAGTAATTTATTTCCACAAATTATTTTAACACTAGAACTACCAAGAGGGTCATTTTGACGATTTTCAAATTTCGTGCTTAAAAATTTCGATATGATTTATGTATTGTTCTAGAATTTTATGACGACTTTTAATGAAATATAAGAACAATTAAATAATTAAATTTTAATTAGCTACTTTGAACTTAAATTAGTATTTTCTAAACCTATTTATACCAAGACAAAATTGACGACATTATAATCTCAAAATTTATAAAATTTATATTCAAGTTTAAATACGTATTGATATAGGTCATCACATATATGTCAGATGCCTAGATTTTTGTACATTTTTCATTGAAAAATAGCAAATTATCAGTTGTACTTCTAATGTGATAAAGTTCTTAGTGCAAAGTGTAATCTGTGAAAAGTCCAATCTAAAAAGTATGAACATATTTTTATTAAAAATTAAATTTACAAATCTAAATCCTAGGCAACAATGAAACGATTTACATATTAGAATTCAAAGAACTCACTGGTATAAATGAATATAGTTCGGATACTATATATATAATAATATTTATATATATATATGGAAAATAAAACTGATTTTTCAGACTATGAAGTATGTATATATGAATTACGAGATATTGAACAAAGTGAAGAAGATCAATATAAAGTCAAGATTAGGACCTGAAGATGAAATTCCCCAAAATAGCCACAAAGTTAAGCGATGGAATATGTTCAGATACTGAATCGGATTAAAAGAACCAAGACAGCAAAAAGACATTGCTGTCGACGGTAGAATGGGAAGAATTAGGGAATGGTTGTGTTCGTAGATTGCCATTACATACTATAAAAGATACTTCGGGCCCAACTGGTTATGCGAAGCGAAACAATGCTTGGTAATGTTAGTAGTGTATTTTGGCTTATAACTGATAATAATTATGAGCCACATAAAAGCTTGCACTGAGCTACATGCCAGAAACATTTTACAGAACGACTGGAAAATTACTATGGACGAATTATATGCTTTTATAGCCATTTTGTATGCTAGGAGCCTACGAAGCAAGAAACATGAAGTTATCGTATTTGTTTCCAAAAAATGGGGACCTTCTTTCTTTGCCGAAACTATGAGTAGAAACAGATTTTGAAATTATGAGATTCAAAGTTTCGAAAAAAGCTCGAGAGGAGGTCTTACGAACTATCAAATATGTTTGTGGCAAATGTTCATCACAGATCATGTATTTGTAAAATATGCAGATTCATAGTTATTCCATACATATCAAATGCTGCTATAATATAAATGCAAATAGAAAGTTTTGTTTGTTTTTTTGATTAATAATTTTGAATTATTATATTAAGTGTTGTTTTTGTTAAATTATATTCTTTTATTTACATAAACTAAGTGAAAATTAAAAATGAAAGCCATGATCAAAAATACGTCAATTTGACGAGTGCGGTAAAACTAGGTATATATTTAACATCGGTAGTTCTAGTGTTAATAAAGATATAAAAAAACTAAGTACATATAGTAATTGTATAATTAATTTGTAATTGTAAATGATATTTGTAAAAACTGACAATAAACAATAATTATTTGAAGATAAATAAGTTTTCTAAACCGATTTAAAAAATGGAATAACTGTTTAATAAAATTAACTTTTCTACCTAGTAATATAGGTCATCCAAATGTGATGCCTAGATTTGTGTTTTATTAAAAAGAAACAAGAGAAACTATACACATGTCTCTATATACACCACCCTATACACATGTTTCTTTTTAATAAAACACAAATCTAGGTGTTACATTTAGATGATTCTATATATATGTATATATATATATATATATATATATATATATATATATATATATATTATGAATTTTTATGAGTATGTATATATGATTAAATAAAACATTTCTACGATTTATATCAAATAACCTAGACTTAAATAATAAAGTTAACGATGGGCGCGTTTAATAGAGACGAGCGAGTAGATGAAGCTATTCGTAGGACACAAAAAAGCTTTTAATAAAGAAATGTCAGGTGACTAACTATGCGAACGTAAGCTAAAAGCTTTGCCTCAAAGAGATATTAAACGTAAGCTACGGATGGTTAGCAACGCTGCGTTTGTGTGTGCCCGATGGATTGTGCAGGATAAAGAATGAGCTCGGAAGGTCTAATGATGTCCATTCAGTACGTGCAGCGAGCAACAAAGGCTCGGATTCTACATCGAATTTCAGAGTTTGATATATTTTTCCATCGTATAGCGATTTATCAATACGATTCGATTATTTAAGTTCGATGATAAATCTGTGTAGTGTACAAGGAATTTATTATGGAATCCAAACAATTTCTTGGCAATATTACTATTTACGTTATTCATTGTTGAATGCTAATTATATATATATATATATATATATATATATATATATATATATATATATATATATATAATAGTTTTTGACTTAATTTTTTCAGTTCTATAATATTATACAATTCTTTGAATTTTCTAGATTTAATAAATATATTTTTATTGTGATTTCTTTTGTATTTTCCTTCAAGTTCTTACTTTTCTCTATTCTTTATTGTTTTGTAACATTGAAAGATTTGTACGTATGTATGTACGTATGTACTACACGTATAAACATGAATGTACGTATGTACGTATGTTGTATGTATTTTATGGTATGTTGGTATGTATGTATGTATGCATGTATGTATGTATGCATGTATGTATGTATGCACGTATGTATGTATGCACGTATGTATGCACGCACGCATGCACGTATGCACACATGTACGAATGTATGTATGTATGTATGTATGTACGTATGTATGTACGTATATATATATATATATATATGTGTGTGTGTGTGTGTGTGTGTGTGTGTGTATGTGTATAGGGTCATTCAAAAAACGCGCCTATATATTTCTTTATAATAAAACACAAACTATTTGACATTTGTAAGCTGTTTTTTTAATTGAAAATATGATTTATTACAATTATACGAATTGCAAAATAAAAATTGATGAATAAATAAATATTCTTTGAAAAATAAAATTCACCTTATTTTTGGATCACACCTCGATCACGTATGAATGCTTAAATACTGTTCTTTAGGTCATTTGTTAGCATAGACTCAACTTTTCAAAAAAAATACACAAAAAAATCTAATGGTGTTGAATCACATGATTTTTGAACCCAATTGAAATCTGCATTTCATGAAATTACATGTTGACGAAATAAAGATTTCAATTAGCCTCGAAGATCATCCGATTTGACACCATTAAATTTTTTTGTGGGTTTTTGTGAAAAGTTGAGTCTATGCTAACAAGCCAGAAACAACTAATCAGCTAAAGAACAACATTCGAGTTACAATTCGTGAAATAAATCCAGTAACATGTCGAGAAGTCATTGAAAATTTCGATATTGGAATTGACGCCTCCAGACGCAGTCGTGGTGGACATTTAAACGATATTCTGTTCCACGT
This sequence comes from Neoneuromus ignobilis, assembly GCA_029203775.1. Taxonomy (NCBI): domain Eukaryota; kingdom Metazoa; phylum Arthropoda; class Insecta; order Megaloptera; family Corydalidae; genus Neoneuromus; species Neoneuromus ignobilis. Next base: position 12,475,043 of record CP092089.1, on the reverse strand, counting down.
ATAATTGTAATAAATTATACTTTTAAGGAAAAAAAACATCCTGAAAAAATTTCAAATAATTTTTTATTTTATTGAAAAGAAATATATAAGCGCGTTTTTTGAATGAACCATAACGTACATATTAATTAATAATTGATTCATAAAAGGTAATAAATTATATTTTCTTACCATTTCATTTAAGATAAAAATTAAATGCACTCATTGGAAGTTTTATAAATGTCAGAGAAGATTAAATACAATAAAATAAACTACGAGTATATCATATATTTAAAATACTGGCAAAAATTAAGTACTTCTATTTATACACAGCCATTTGTAAATTTATTTTTTCTATAATATATTTTAAAATATTATTTAATAAAAATATAGTAACCTAAAGTTATTATTTGTATGATTGAAAATAATACACATAAATTAGGATTCATCTAAATATTCAACTAAATATATTGTATATTACTATTAATTTTTTAACACATTCGTATCGGCAATTTTTGCTGAAATTTTCTTATAAAACGGGATATTTTCATGATATAAAAATATTTCAACATGTGTATTAAAACTGCGATAATTATTTTTGTAATTAACTCATTGTTTGGGGACGTTTTTCCCCAATCTACGCCGAAAAGCGCGTGATTTTTTCAAATATGCTCGCAAAATTATAAAAAGAAAATTAAAAATAGAAGATGCATAATTTTTACATCGCCAAATACCCGTATTTACACGTTCTCCACACCATACCGCTAATTTGTAAAAACCGTGTTTTGTCGGCTCCCGCGCTCTAGTGATGGTATGCGAAAGACGTATTTAGATGTTTTCTGCATACGATGTGTTAATATACTTTATTGAAATTTTTCCAAAACGAGAATTCTCGTTTCTCAATGCGAATGCATATGTTTTTATTATGACAATTATGGAAAATTGAAAAGCAAAGAATTACAATAATTTTTAAAAATTGAAAAGAATTACAATAATTTTTAAAAAATTCTTTACAAAATTCAATTTTTGTAAAGAATTACAAAAATTGAAAAACAAAGAATCATTATAAATTTTTCACATTTTTTTTGTATTATCCTATTACTTTGTTATATTTACTAATAAAATGTATATTTTAAAATAAAAAAACCAACACTAGCTTTAATGATAATGACACGACTAATGAAATGTACATGAACAAATAAAGTAATCAATAAATTATTATTAATTTTTTTAAATTTGAAAACTGATTTAAAATTTAATTAAGTTTAAATGCATATATATATATATATATATATATATATATATATATATATACACACACACACACAATATAAATACGTATACTACAGAATACAAACATTTTTACTTTATTTATATAAATCATGAAGTTGTCAACAAAAAATGAAACAATTCAGTACGGTGCCAAAAAGACGCAAGTCCTGGCGTAGATGTACGCTGACTAAAAGAGACAAGCAGCGCATTTGAAATTCAAAATACTTATCCGGTAAGAACTACTCTGCCGGGTTAAAATAGGACGACCTCAAAGATACAGACATCTTAGATATGATGTCATACTATAGCGGCAGAATATGGAAGACGAAATTCGCCGCAAGTTGGCAGATATGTGAGATTTGCGATGCAAACTTATTTCGGCGAGGTCGTTGGTCACCCAACTTCTAAGAAAATATCATACGAGTATTTCGATGTACAATAAATAAATAACGAAAAGAAAACGAAACGTATCACATATTCACTAATTTTCAATACTTTTTGCTTGATATGAGAATTTAAATAGAGTCATATACATAAATATTATTAGTTTCAATTTTCAGGTATTTAAATTCTGTACACATGTATGTATGTATGTGAATATATATATATATATATATATATATATACACACACATATATATATATATATATATATATATATATATATATAGAGAGAGAGAGAGAGAGAGAAGAACTCAAGAGAGAGACAAAGACAAAGTTTAGAGCATGTCAGAACTTTAAATTGAATCTCTATCGAAAGTTCTAACTAACCTAAAAAAACACCTTTTATGACACCTTCATATATATATATATATATATATATATACGAGAGTTTGATAAGTATGGTATAAAAATAAGAAAAACTAAATTGAAAAATGGTAAAAATTAAGAAAAAATTAATTAATTAAATTAAACAGTAAATAAATTTACCATACTTATCAAACGACCAATTATACATATATAATATATATATATATATATATATATATATATATAGTTTTTTTAAGATAAACAGAACTTTGGATAAGAATTCAATTGAAAGTTCTATCATGCTTAAAAAATGGCCTCCTCTCTTTCTCTCTCTCTTTCTATATATATATATATATATTAGGGGGACAGGAAAGTAATGTCGTTTCTGCGCATGTCAATATTCGTTAGTCATTTATCAACTCATTGTGTACTTCAAAGTCGTGTCAAAGACATTTTAAGGTTAGAGTGACTTGTTTACTCGTAAATAATAAAATCTTAATTTTTTTTGCAATTTATGGTGAAATGACCAGCCAAATACCAGAAGAGGTACATATCCGGCATTGTATGCTTTTTGAGTTTCACAAGGATAGTAACGCAACGGTTGCTACCAAAAACATTTGCGATGTTTATTCAAACGCATTAGACGTTCGTAAATGCCAAAGGTGGTTTTCTAAGTTCAAATCCGGTAATTTCGATCTTTCCGACTAGTGCTGATCAGGAAGACCAACAACTTTAGGCAATGACATGTTAAGGGCGGAAGTGGAAGCAAATCCGTGTCAGACAATCGAGGAACTGTCAAACATTCTTAACCAACCTTGGTCGACCATCCAAGAACATTTGCAGCAGATTGGTAAAGTAAGCAGAGCAGGTGTTTGGGTCCCGCATAATCTGTCCAAAGAAAACAAAGCTAACCGATCTACTACATGCAACTTATTGTTTCAACGGCACAATACAGAAGCGTTTTTTGATCGCTTGATCACTGGAGATAAAAAATGGGTCCTCTATGATAATCCAAAACGCAAAAGGCAGTGGCTCTCTCCGAATGAAACGCCACGAAGTACAGCTAAGCCAGGTTTACACCCCAAAAAGGCGCTTTTGTGTGTTAGGTGGAGTATTCGCGGGGTCGTTCATTTTGAAGTGCTGAAACCTAGACAAATTGTGAATGCAGACTTTTACTGTGAACAATTGGATCGAGTAAATCAATCTTTAATTAAAAAGTGCCCAGCGATTGTCAACAGAAAAGGTGTTATTTTGCAATACGATAATGCAAGACCGCACTGCGCAAGACGAACCCTGGAAAAAATTAATGAATTGGAATGGGAGGTATTGCCTCACCCACCATACTCACCCGACATTGCGCCATCGGATTTCCATTTATTCCGATCGCTACAACATTTTCTAAGTGGCAAAAAATTTGAAAATTCGGATGACATCCAAAATACCATCTCCAGATATTTTGCTCAAAAACCAATTGATTTTTATCGATTCGGCATTGAAAATTTGCACATTAGATGGCAAAATGTTGTTGATAACGAGGGTGATTACATTATTGATTAAAAATAAAAACTTGGTAAAAATTTATCTGTTTGAATTTAATGTAGAAAAACGACATTACTTTCCGGTACCCTAACATATATATATATATATATATATTTATATATATATATATATATATATATATATATGGGATAACTCTCATGTACACTAAAGGAAAATTTATAAATAAAGTAAACAGGAGAATAAAAATGACATGACAGTGTTAGTTAGGAAGAAATTCGCATATTATGAAATCAGACATTTATCTATGTTTAAAAAGAAAAAAAAATAATCAGCGTATCCTATCTATTCCTATCTATGGCAGTGAAATATAAGTTTTCTATCGGTTCTTATCTATGACAGTGAAATATGTATGTCTTGAATATCAAAACAGTCAGAGTCTCCAAATAATACAAAGAAGCGTGTAAAGATGTACACTGGGAATAACACAGAAAGATAGAAAAAGAACTGAATGGATCAAAAAGAAAACAAAAGTTACCATGTTATGGCAAAAGTGAAAAGTTTGAAATGTAAATAGGCCTGTCATATAGTAAAAAGAGATGATCTGATCTGTGACAAGAGAACTTATTGAGTGGGAATCGAAATATAGGGTCATCCAAATGTGAAGCCTAGATTTGTGTTTTATTAACCAGTTGCGCTGGAATGACGTGCTATGTACGTCAACTACTTTCTGTACCAAATGTCGATAAGACGTACATAGTACGTCGTGTGATTTTTGCTAGGTTAAAATAACATCGGAGTTCAGTAAGCAACTGTCACACTTCTGTTTTGAAGGCATACAAGTGCTTTTTTGTAGAACATCATTAATTTTACATATTTTCATTGAATAATAATCAAGTAACTAGAAAATACAATAATTTTTTTTTATTATTATAAAAAAACTATTTTATCAAAGAACTATTTTATTCTGATAATAGCGCATCAGAAAATGTTGTACTGGATTTATGTAGACCTTTAGTTGATTTTGTACACACTGTCTTTTTAGATAACTGGTATTCGTCACTAAAACTGTATTGGAAATTACATTTATAAAAAATTAATACTATAGGAACAGTCAGATCTAATAGAAAGAATATGCTAGAAGATCTCGCAGTGACAAAATTAAAAACATTTTAAGTTCTTTTAAGATCTTACAATGGTATCTTAGCTGTAAAATGGAAGGACAAAAAAGATATATATTTACTTTCTTCAAAACATTCCAAAGCAGAAATAATTACAACAAAAAAGAAAAAAATTAGAAATTATATCGACCAAAATGGTAACATTACAAAACCTAATATAGTTTTAGATTACAATGATGGTATGGGTGGAGTAGACCTGCAAAATATTTATTTATCATCATTTCCTTTAATGAGAAAATTTGCAAAAAGTTACAGAAAAATATTCTTTTATCTAATGGATATGGAATTTTTTAATACCTTTATTCTATTCGGTAAAATAACAAACGTACCAAAACCCAAGAAATACTCCTTTTCAAAAATTATTAATAAATTTGTTAATCAATTTAAGAGTTTTACTATAATGTTAATGTGTGTGTGTGTCTAAAACTTTATAAAAAAATGATTTCAAATACCAACTCGCTGCGAATTGCTTTGGACGGATTTTCCACGCGTGCATGTTAATTAATTGCCAACGCAACTGGTTAAAAAGAAATAAAAGAAACTATACAAATGTTTCCCTATAAAATACCCTATACACATATTTAATAAAACACAAATCTTTCTTTTTAATAAAACACAAATCTCAATATTATTCAAACTATTCTTAATATTATTTCTTCAAATAAAAATAAAAAATTACATTGCATACATAATTCTGTCATGTGTAAAAACGACAAAGATTATTTTAAATCATTCCCAGAAAAAAATTAGCCAGTAAAATGTATTAAATAGTATTTTTTATGATACGAGTATAATGAAAGAATTTGAAATAAAAATTCATATAAACGAATTAAATTATTCAGCCATTTATTGCTTGAAGAACGGTATAATAAAATTCAGACAAAAATAAATTATGTTAAAAAATTTAAATGAATATTGGTAAAAATACTTTTCCATGCGAATCAATAATTCATTGATTTACAAAATTGTAGAATGATACTGCATAAATAAGTGGAAATTATATGTTTCTGAAACTATAACACTTCAGAAATGAACAAATAAGTATCAACAGTTACTGCTACGCTCATAAACTTGTTGATTACATTTTAAACACATTTGTTATTAACAGTCATAATGCCAAAAACGATATATTGTTGTTTATCTTGGCAGCAAACATGTTAACATACTATACGAAATGACATTTTATTTAATTTTCGGATTAGTGTAGACATTACGACATATATTACAGAAAAGCTTACATACTTGTGACATAAACTGTCTGCAAATAAAAAAGGTGCAAAAATGTTCAACACATATTTTGTAATTTAGTATAAACTACATTTCTTTACTGAATTTATATACGATAACATTTCAAATGAAATACTCAATATAATATATATATATATATATATATATATATATATAGAGAGAGAGAGAGAGAGAGAGAGAGAAAGGGAGGCCTGAAAGAGTTTAAAGGATAGTAAAAAATAAATAAATTATAGTAAGAAAATTAATGTATGTAAATACCCATTAGTCTCATTTGAAACATCCTCTCTCTCTCTCTCTCTTTCTATATATATATATATATATATATATATATATATATATATAAATATATATATATATATATATAGAGAGAGAGAGAGAGAGAGAGGCCTGAAAGAATTTAAAGGATAGTAAAGAAGAAATAAATTATAGTAAGAAAATTAATGTATGTTAATACCCATTAGTCTCATTTGAAACATCCTCTCTCTCTCTCTATATATATATATATATTTGTTGAGAAGTTCAAATATATAAAAAGGCTCAAAAAAGAATTATCGATAGATGGGGAAGGTATAAAAAAGTAAGTCGAAATCGAGTGGAAAAGAAATGCACTGAATCGGTAAAAATGGAAAGTTTTGGTAAAGATCTTCGTTTAGCAGTGAATAGAAAGAAGTTGATAATGATTATATATATATATATATATATATATATATATATATATATATATATATATAATAAGTGACCCCCGTATAACATGGTATTTCTAGAACATATTTTCGCTCTAACACGATTGGAAAATTGAAAGAAATCCCTGTATAACACGACATTCATACAACACAGTTTGAGAATTTTAATTATATGAATCCTGAAGATATTCAAGAATTACTGGTGAAAGAGGATGTGTGATGGTGAAAAGCAAATTTAGTGAAAATAGTATCTGAGATAAACCAAATTTGTGCAGAGGGCGATAATATAGATGCAAATGCAGAAGTTCAAAATGTTATCCTAAAGACATAAAGAAAGGCTTAAACTCAGTTGAACAATTGGAGTTCAATTTTCTAATTTCAGATCCTCCCATTGAAAGAAGCCACAAAATTTAGAACAGAACTTTATAAATGATTTTTAAGATAAAAGCAAAAAAAACGAAAATAACAGATATTTTGTAAAAAGTAGAGCATAGAAATAAAGAGTTGCAGAAGAAAGATCATAAGATGAGGTTATTTTGTCATAAAGAAAATGTCCTCGTTTAATTATGTCATATTAATATGTAATAGTTTATATCAATTATTCTTTTAATAAACATATATCTATTAATTATAAAAAAATAGTATATTTTTTTTAATTTTTGAAACTTAACCTTGTTTTTTTGTAATAGTTATTTGTTTTGTATAACACGATATTTTCTAGAAACCTAACGACAGTGTATATGGGGGGTTACCTGTACGTATGTATATAATATATATATATATATATATACAGGAATACCTCGTATAGTACTGCTCCGATTAGAACGGTTTCACTATAGTACGGTTTGACATTTCCATAAAAAAAATTATGCGCATGCGCACATTATACTCATCGCATGCGCAGTTCTAATTTTGTGGTCTTTCTTATTTTATTAGTTTTCGATTCGTAACTCTAGAGTAAAGTGGATTTTTTAATAATTAAATTTTAATTGAAAATGAATTTAAAATGAATGCATAAACCCTTGATTTTGTTTTGTTGATACATACAAACATTTCAATATATTATCCTCGTTTTATTTACTGAAAAACAAGAAAAAATAATTGTTTGGAACCAATTAACGTTTTTTGTATTTAGTTACAGTTTCGATTAGTCCGGTTTCAAATAGTCCGGCAAATCAATGGAATCGATTAACCGGACTATGCGAGTTATTCCTGTATATATATATATATATATATATTTACGTACAGTGATCAAAATTTTTTTATTCCATCATAAACCTAAATAAGTTCATCATTATAGAAACCATTTTGTAGTTATAAGAAATACATTTTAACACATATTCGTCGGGTAACTTTTTGCACCGCCTTTCACCAAATGCCGGCATTTTTTGACACTATCTGTAGAAATGGTATGGTCTATATAAAACTAATGTAACTTGTTAGAAATCATATATTTTTCAGTGAAATTTTGGAAAATGATATAAAACAAATTTATCTTTATATATAAATTTTTATTTTTTTTTTGGCTTTCCTTAGTTAAAAAAACAATTAAATTCATAAAAAAGTTTAAATGAATTTCTAAAAACACAAAGTTATTATTCTCTTTTTTTTAGATGAATTACATTATTTTTGAGTCTTTAATTTTATAAATAATTAATAATTTTTCAGTGAATAGTACTGTTCAAAACATGTGCCAGTATGAAGGGGAATGTTGCAAAAGTCACATACTGTCACTATCATTATTATCAAAATTAATTTGTGAAAAATCTGTCTCACAATCAGATAAAATGCCTGCATATATTTCATTTTTGTCCTCCATTTTAAGTATATTTTATTATTTGATAAGAAAGGGTAAAAAATTAACAATAATACAACTAAATTTGTTTAGTTATTCGAACACCCGAGCGCTTAAACTTTGAATAATTTTTTTTATACCCAATACCGACTTATACAGTTTTACTTTGTTTTTGATTACATTTGCACCGTTATGCGATGCAACTGAAGCTAAAATCAGTTCTCTCATGGCATTATCTCTGTTTGGTTAAAATTATAATTTAATATACTCAGAATTAAGAGAACAAAAATCAATTATTCTCTGTAATATACAAATGACGAATTTTCGTCATTTGGCTGTGGGTGATTCTCTGGAAGATGACGAATTTTCGTCAAGCGGACGAATATGTGTTAATATAATCATTTCGAAGGTCATTCAGTAATAATTTAATAATACAACGCTCTGATGATGACGCCATCGAAATGTACATTAGCCTATTGTTGTTATAAACAAAAGTGGACAATAAGTGGTTATCAAACTTTTTATAACATCTTGTGGTGCTGGGACAGAGTGATAATTCATTTATGTAAAAGAATAATTAACAGTTATACGCTTGACCTGTGGTTAAACAAATCTTCAATTACTAAATAGAAATGTTTTCAAGAAAAGTATTGAAAAATAATACGAACATAGGAGAAAATTATGTAATGATTATAGAAAACAGGAAATAGTTATATATTATATCAGTTGGTAGATCAGTTGTGTTTGAAGAATTGATAGCAGAAATTAAAGATACGTATATTTGTAAATCTGTTGAATGTGTACAATAAAAATTGTAAATACCAATTCGATATCTAATCAGGATATAACAAAATAAGAAATGTTTAAATATAATCATAAATAAAATACAAAAGAATATATATGAGAAACGTACGTGAAATTATAAATGACATATTTAGAATGAAAGTAATAGTTAAAAAGACATCGTATAAATTTAATTCAAAAACTATATATCATGAAATATAATAATAAATGAAACAAAATAAAATTATATATATATATATATATATATATATATATATATATAACATTCTATTCCCTACTGGACGAAATCCCCTCCAAAAATTTTCCATTAGCAGTGATGAAATGCCTTTTTTACATTTCATATAGATGAATTTTCTTATATCTTTGTCCTATCTTCTGAGACCCTTCTTGAGCTTTTTTATATCTCTTGGGTTTCAATCAATTATATATATATATATATATATATATATATATATATATATATATATTATATATTCCCTTATATCAGTTTACTGCTGGACGAAAGTCTCATTAAATGTTACCATTCATAGTATTTTTATATTCACCATGCTGAATAGGCGAGTTGGCGAGAATTTTTCATTCAAGATTTACATTCATATACAGGTTACCTTCACTCGGACTAAGCACCTTGCCTGCATTATTTTCTGCATGATAGTTCTCCAAATAATAGACTTATGTAAGCCACAGCACTACTGATTGGTTATGTGTATGCAATTTCGTAAAAATTGATTATCTGGTACAAATCCTTCCATTTAAAGTAGAGTATAAAAAAAATGTTATTTCTTTTGAAAGTTGTGTTTTAGATGTCCACCAATCAATAGTAAAAAAATACGTGTTAACAGATCGACAGCCGAAACACAACTGACCATTGAAAAGGATGATGTCAAAAAAACGACATCTTTACAAATCCTTCCATTTAAAGTAGATCCGAAATATATTTATATATATATATATATATATATATATATATATATATATATATATATATATATATATATATATATATATATATATATATATATATATATATATATATATATATATATATATATATATATATATATATATATATATATATATATATATATATATATATATATATATATATATATATATATATATATATATATATATATATACACACACATACACACACCCGTCCCTCAATTTACGGAGTAGCCGTTCCACGTGGATTTGTTTTACGCGAATGAAAATCGCGTAAATTGAGTCTGTCCAAAGACATAGATTTTCTGTTTCTTTGTGTTATTGAACGTTTGTTAAACATTTCTGGGTTAAAATTATATACATTACATTTCTGGATTAAAATTATTTTCTGGTTATGTAAATTAAGATCGCAAAGATGATTAGTAAGGCAATGTGACATCTACCTGAGCATGTTTTGTACTGCACTGCCGTGCTTTTATACGTTCAAGTAAGAATTTGCTTCATTATGATATATAGTAAATTCCATGAAAAATTATATAAAATGAAATTTATCTGACCTTGTATAAAAAGTGCCGCGTAAATCAATACCGCGTAAAAAGAGTCCCGGGTAAATAGAGGTATAATTTGCCACGTAAAAAAAACTCGCGTAAAAAAGTCCCGCGTAAATTGAAGGCCGGGTGTATAAATATATATATATATACAAATAATTAGGTTAAATCAATTTATTATTCAGTTTCGTATGGTTTCAATTACGAATCTGTTGTTTTAATAGCGAAAATATTAAAACAACTTCTGAAATAATTGGCATTGTGATTAAAAATCAAGTTAATTCGTTCTTTACACTTAGATATAGGATAATATGATTTTATTTTAAATTTTTATTTATCATGGAGTTCCTCAGCTGTTCTCTTCAGTCGTCGATCATTAAACTTCTTGTTTCTGTTTAACAATGTACGGAGCAGAATTAATTTATTTGATAAAATTTGTACTTCGGTAATTCTCGGAATAATTCGGAAACGAAATTTTCATATCACGCTGGAGTACCATTCTTTTTTTAAAAGAAATATATATATATATATATATATATATATATATATATATTGATATATACGCAGTCAGATAGATTTCCATGGAATTTATTTTATATCAGAGTGGAATTTTTTACGTATAAAAACACGATATAAACATATAAAATTGATTTACGCGATAATGCACGAATTTTATACTTTTGTTTTTATCATTATTTTTTTGTTAAGCTATGTGAAATAAATATGTGTTTCTACAACTTTACTAGCTTTTATTTCTAATATTTTTCTATTGTACTGACAGACTCAATTTACGCGATTTTCATTCGCGTAAAATAAATCCACGTGGAACGAATACTACACGTAAATAAAGGAACAGGTGTGTATGTGTATGTATGTGTGTGTGTATGTATGTGTGTGTGTGTATGTATGTATGTGTGTGTGTGTGAGTGTGTGTGTGTGTGAGTGTGTGTGTGTGTGTGTGTGTGTGTGTGTGTGTGTGTGTGTGTGTGTGTGTGTGTGTGTGTGTGTGTGTGTGTGTGTGTGTGTGTGTGTGTGTGTGTGTGTGTGTGTGTGTGTGTGTGTGTGTGTGTGTGTGTATGTGTATGTGTATGTGTGTATGTATGTATGTATGTATGTATGTATGTATATATATATATATATATATATATATATATATATATATATATATATATATATATATATATATATATATATATATATATATAACGTCAACCTAATGTGATGCCTAGATTTGTGTTCGATGAAAAAGAAACATGTGTATAGTTTTTTTTCTGTTTCTTTTTAATAAAACACATCTAAGCGTCACAATTAGATGACCCTATATACAATTAATAATTATATTATAATTTAATCACTGGATTTAAAATTAACGAGATAAAATTAAAATAAATACACATATTCAGTAAGTAAATTAGTAAGTTTCATTAGTAAATTAATAAAAAAATGCAAAAATATGCATCATAAAAACATTAATACCCAATTGCAGTAAATGATGTTTACTTTAAGATTTAAATTATTAAATATTCAAATATTTCTAACAATTTTTTTTTCTGCATAAGAATAAAAACTTTACTTCGAATGGCTATAAATAGAGAATAAATAAAAATAAGCGGAGCTTTAATTGATCGAGTTTTTCGAAATTTTTCGGGCGCATCAGAACCTAAAACTATTATCGTCGGAAACTGTTCCCAATAAATTAATATTGAACTATACGCATTGTCAACTGAGTTAGTAAGTTTCATCTCTCGCTTTATATATATATATATATATATATATATATATACACGTTTATATAACATACACATACATAGATATATAAAAAAAATGAAACGCATCAAAGACAATCCATTATCTCTTACGAAATATATGAAATCCGCCAAAGTTAAAGCATAAAAAAATGTACAGCTCATAAAATAAACTGATATATCAGATTTAATCCGGAGCAAAGTGACTATAAATCGAAACAAATACGGAATATTTTCACCATTCTGGATCAGATATACGTTATCTTAGTTAGCGGTCGTCTTTCAAAGTGTACATTCATTCTTTTGGCGTGATATACCATCTCGACTATGACCGACCATTCTCTCTTCTATGCAGTCGTCGTTCTCCGCGTTCGTTCTTCAGTGCCGACGGCGGCTATTATGTTCGTGTCGTGTCCGTCCAATAAAACGCCGTATGGCAAACCGAGTTGACATTATGTCGCCATCGGCCAAGAGACTGCGGTCGCGAGCGTCGTTGCTTCTTATCTGTTCGTTTGACTAGCGTACACAGACAGATATGATTCTCGTGCTGTATAATATCCAGACACGGATTCCTGCTTTTCTTTATTTTTTGTGATTTTTTTTCCTTTTTTTCGACTTCATCAAAATGAACAGATTGCTTCAGTACGAGTTTTATAGTTATACAAAGAAAATAATACAGAACAGTTTGTGATTCGTTTAAACTAAAATCTTTAATTCGCCAATCGAGAAATTATTATTCCTTTCTCAGATAAATAACATTGTTAGTACTTATTTTTATACTGAAAACTGAAAGTAGTTTTTTGAACAATTTCTAAGATATATCCAAATATAATTGAATCGATTAAAATATAAATTTGCAATACATTTCAAATTGTTTGTATGAAAAGTTGAAAATATTAGATACAAAATTACATACAACATTTTCAATTTATTTATTTATTCATATATATATATATATATATATATATATATATATATATATATATATATATATATATATATATATATATATATATATATATATATATATATATATATATATATATATATAGTATATGTATTTTAAAGAGAAACATTTTTTGCATAAGGCGCGAATAGTTTATTTGGTCACTGTATATATATATATATATATATATATATATATATATATATATATATATATATATATATATATATATATATAAATATATATGCGTGTGTGTGAGTGTTAAATAATTTCTAATATTAATAAGTAGAAAAGAAAATATATAAACTTGCCGTTATGTATCTTATAGTTGTATGCCAGAATGAAATAAACATAGCACGTCTGTCCAAATAAAATTTATCGACTATAAAACATTCAAAACACTTAAACGTTACATATTCTATTTATGCATAACTTCAACACTTTCTGAATATGGCTCGACTGCTTTATTTCAAGTCGAAATTTTTGGCACAGAGTGTATTTTACGATTTTAAAATCAACTGGCAGCCAAAATGTAATTTAAATATATTTTATTATAACGATGAGTAATATTTATTATAGACCAACAATTAAAATTATAGTCCAATTAACAATTATTATAGTCTAGCAGTATATATATATATATATATATATATATATATATATATATATATATATATATATACATACACACATATATACCGACTGGGTAGCACAGTGGTTTGCATCACCGTGTCATACGGGAAATTGCGTTCAATTCCCAGTCAGAGAGTCCCTCACTTTCGAGGGTTGAGCATGAAGACCGACAACCTCATCTTGTAAAAAAATAACTGTCGAAAAATTAAGGGAGTAAACCCCGAATAAAAAATCTTCACCAATCCGCCTAGTCAGCGTGGTAAATATCATAAAATACCAGTGAATGGTAATAGTATTCATTGAGGCTTTCGTCCAGTAGTGGATTGATATGGGCTTTATGATGTTTTATATATATATATATATATATAAATAAATAAATATGTATATATATAGTAGTGTGCAAAAAAATACGTGTGTAATGAAAAATTTTGTTAAACGTTAAAATTTTGTAAAAATTTTTTTTCTTTTTCGTTGTAACAAAGTTCTATGCTTTTTTAACAACTAATTTTACCTATTTTAAACTCAATAATTAACAACTATTTCAAATTAATATTAAAATTAAATCACAAATTATAAAAATGCTAGAAATATACAGTTACTCACAAAATTGAGCGTACACTTATAAATTATAATCGTTTATTCATATATTAACAGAATTAAATATATTTTTTAAACAAAAAGTGCATATTTGTAATAAATGCTTATTGTTACTTATAATTTCATTAAAAAGATATAAAAATATCATCGTATTCACTCTATATTCAGTAAAGTTATAAAAAAGTTCCAAATTTATTCACACAAAATTGAGCGTACAGTAGCGATAATTATGAACATTTCTTTACGATACATAAAATTAATATTTTGTAGCATAGATTTTAGCATCTATGACTGCTTGCAGACACTGTGGCATTGATTTGACTATTTTTTTTGTTACAGAACTAGGTATATTTTGCCATATTTCTGTCAATTTTTGTACGCAATCGTTTTTGCTAAACGAGTTATAAGTTCTCATACAGTTCTTCAATTCTACCCACAAATTTTCAATTGGGTTGAGATCTGGTGATTGGGGTGGTTTTTTTTAACAAGTTTGGTGTATTATATAACAGCCATTTTCTAATTATATACGAAGTATACTTCGAGTCATTATCTTGTTGAAAATGATAAGTTGGCGACCTTCCTAGTTTGCGGGCAGATGGCTTTAAATAATTTTTCAAAATTTCAAGGTACTTCATCTTATCTATGATAGATTCAATATAACGTAAATTTTCAGTACTACTAGCTCCCATATAGCCCCATACAGCCCTATAACATTACAAATCCTACTCAATGTTTTACTGTTAAACACATATTATTTTTTTGTTTGGTTTTCTCCAAACAATTTGCCTATCATCCGATCCAAACAAATTAATTTTGGTTTCGTCCGAGAATATCACATTGTTCTAAAAATCTACGTTATACTTAATATACTTTTTAGCAAATTCTAGACGTTTTTCTCGGTTTACTTTAAAAATAAATTATTTTTTACGTGCAATTCGTCTATAATACCCATTGTTATGTAGTACTCAAAGTAATATTTTAATGAAATTTTTTTTGTTAATTCTCGAGGATACCCCTATTTGTAATTTTGGTAAACTTTGTTTCGGGTTTATCTTCATTGATCTGATGATAAACCGTTCATCATTAGAAGTCAGAATTTTTTTCCTACCCCGACCTTTGTTATTGTAGAGTGTACCTTCATATGTAATTTTTTTTTGAACAGTGGAATATGACCTATGCACTATTGCTCCAATGTCGTGTAATAATTTTCCTTTATAGCATAATGTTACAATAAGTTGACGCGTAGTTATATGAGTTTGCTTCCTTTTACTCTCCATTTTATAACAAATACGACATTTCTTCAATGACTAACGAAAAAAGTGAAGAACTAATAAATGTTTATTATTGTTTACGCTATACATAAGACCCCTACCTAATGATATTTTAAAATTCACATAAAATCACATTCCTACTGTACATACTTTCAAATCAATTTTGTGTGAATAAATTTGGAACTTTTTTATAACTTTACTGGATACAGAGTGAATACGATGATATTTTTATGTCTTTTTAATAAAATTATAAGTGACAATAAGCATTTATTACAAATATGCACTTTCTGTTTAAAAAAATATTTAATTCTGTCAACATATGAATAAACAATTATAATTTTTAAGTGCACGCTCAATTTTGTGAGTAACTGTATATTTCTACCATTTTTATAATTTGTGATTTAATTTTAATATCAATTTGAAATAATTGTTAATTATTGAGTTTAAAATAGGTAAAATTAGTTGTTAAAAAGCATAGAACTTTGTTACAACGAAGAACAACAAATTTATTATAGGTGTATTGACTTCATTTAAGGGGTTATACGCAGTTAGAAATTTCAAAAAATCGATTTTTTATTTTTTGCATTTTCGGAATGCACATATATTTGAGTATATTTTATTTGAATAAATATTTTCGGACATACAACTGAATTTGTAAAATTAATTTTTAAGTAAGTTGTGTAAACTATTGACTTCAAACGCGTTTATTTAATGTTTTCATAGTCGGTGATCTCGATATCTCAGAAATGGCTGAACCGAGTTCAGATTATTACTAATATTTAGCGAAAATTTTTAAAAACGAAAAAAATCAAGTAGACGCCATTTTGTCAAAAATGAAAATTTTTATTATTCCTTCGTTCAATACCTGCATTAATCTATCCTTTAAAAGAATTGACCATATTTTTTGATTTCAAATAATCAACCGCCGATATGGAGATCACCGCCAAGCGCCTTTTTTAGGTCGTTCGGGACATTGCAGGAGCGGTGCACTTCAATATTTTTTTATGATCGACATGTTATTTTATTCTTGAAAGTAGGATCTATTCAAATAACCATAATTTGTAATTGCAAAATAAATACTGTTTCTAAAAAAAATTCCTAAAAAAACGTCGTTTTTGCGCCTCGCAACTGCGTATAACCCCTTAATGAAAAAGTTCAGAAAATATACTTTTAAATGTATTGTAAAATTAAAAGTAAGTTATAAAATAAATTATTGTTGATGAATTAATAAATGGTTGTATGTTCATGATTTTTCATAAAAGCTTCACATCGATGTTGTACTGAATTTGCAAATTTCCTATATTTTTCTTAAAGAATAGCAATTCAAACTGATCGTACTGTATGCCATAAGGCTTCTTTATTTTTAGTATTTTTTATCAATGCTTTTTTAAAATCAGTCCATAGATTTTCTATAAGATTTAAGTAGAGCGATTGTGCTGGACACTGCATAACATGAATTTTGTTTTCTTGAAACCATGTCTTAACTGTCCTGGACGTGAGTTTAGGATTATTATCTTATTGAAATATCCAATACAGTGTCATTTTCTTTTTAAAAAAGATAGTATCACTGCATTTAATATTTCTTTATACTGTTTATGTACCATACTCTTATCCAAAAAATACGGCTACACCATACCACGAAAAACAGACCCAGATCATTATGCTATATTCTCCAAATTTTATTGTTTTTACAGTGTATTGTTGTGGAAACTCTGCGTTTTTTGGCCAAAGTACATAATTAAAAGATCCGTCGGAACCGAATAAATTTCTTTTTCACTCATGACTTCACAATACGTTTCTCCATTTTTCCATAGGTCTTAACTCAATTGAAAATGTTTGGGGTTTGATTAACAACAGGCTTGTAAAATTAAAATCGAAACTAAAAAACAACAATGAGTTTTGGGAAATTGTTAAAAAACTTGGGAAGATATCCCTATTGACAAATTGAGAAAACTAATAGAATCTATGCCGCATCAACGCAGAAATATCATTCAAATAAAAAAGAGGATATACAACTACTAGAATAAAATAAATGATTTATAACTCATTATTAAAAATACCCAATTAGCAAATATCAGCGACAAACTTTATTTTTTTTTAATTATATTAAGTTTACAACTTTAATTTGGAAATTTACCTATTATTTTGCACAGCTACTAAAATCATTTTTGTTTCTTTTTATACAGTATTATGTATTTTTTAATAGTAGTTTTTTTCAGTTTTTGTACGCTTTACGAGGTCAGACAATTAAGTAATGCGACCGTTTTTTTTCTCGGCCTGTGGTAACACTGCGAACCTGTAACTCCGCCACCGTAATAGCAGATCCCTACTCTCTCGATTGAGACCTTGACCACCCTCGTACGATCATTTCTTCGCCAGCTGTTTAGTGTTTTGTAACAACGCGCGAGTAGTGCATGTCACGAAAATGGAACAGAGAAATTGAATGAACATCGCTCAAGATTGTCTCGAGCAGGTTGAAAGTGATCCTACTCTTCTCGATCGAGTTATTACTGGTGATGAAAGTTGGTTCTTTCAATATGACCCCGAAACTAAACGACAAAGCCAACAGTGGCTGTCCCCTGGAGCACCAAGGCCAAAGAAGGCGAGAATGAGCAAGTCCAAAGTGAAAACCATGTTGATTTGCTTCTTCGACAGCAAAGGGGTGGTTCACAAAGAGTTCGTACCACCTGGACAAACCGTAAATCAAGTATTCTACCGCAATGTGCTCGAAAAATTACGAAAAAGGGTGCTCAGAGTGCGTCCAGAGATCGCGAAGACTTGGGTTCTGCATCACGACAATGCTCCCTGTCACAGTGCGTTCAGTGTCTCTCAGTTTTTGGCGTCTAAAGGCATCGCAACGTTACCACAACCGCCCTATTCACCGGACATGTCACCCTGCGACTTTTTCCTATTCCCCATATGAAAAAATTCGTCAAAGGTCGACATTTTGACTCCGTTGAAGATATCCAAGAATCTGTGACGAGGGTACTCGGAGAGGTCCCACAAGAAGTGTTCCAGAATTGTTACGAAAACTGGAAAACTCGCTGGAATAAGTGTATAGATGCGGGAGGGGACTACTTTGAAGGGGATTGCAGCGATGTACCTTAATTTTTAAATATACTCGATTTTTGAATTTTGTCACATTACTTAATTGTCTGACCTCGTATATACGTAAAACAAATTTATTTAGTCAATTTTGCACTGTTAGTTTTTTAAATAATATTGAAAATAAGAAAATACTTAGTTGTACCTATTATTTTACACACCAGTATATATATAATAAATATATATATATATATATATATATATATATATATATATATATATAGAGAGAGAGAGAGAGAGAGAGAGAGAGAGAGATCTATTTTGAGTAAATTCACTGCTGGATAACAGTATCTTTAGATTTTTTCAGTTCAAACGATCTATTTTCTACAATTTTCAAAAATTTCAAATAAGGTCAACAATGTCATTGACCAACTTGTATTTTCTTTATTCACATATGTATTATAACTGTACGATTGTTGTTTTCTTTCAATTATAACAAACATATTAATAAATATAAGGCGCCTGTTTTTCTTAATCTCGCCATGTAGGAGGTTAACAACTACATGAATACGTCCGTCCGTCCATCCATCTGCCAAACAATCAATGTACGCTGCTAGTAGTAACAGAAGTAAATAGTAGCAGATCGAGCTCCTTGTCATTGTAGGCGGTTATGTAAGCGTCGGTGTTGTGTATACTGTATCGTTTTGTTGTTGTCTTCAAACCGCATGTAACGAAAGTTTTCAACGATCTTCGTTGGTCGTATTGTTTGTGTTACGGTTTGATAAATACGATTGTTTATTTAAAGGTACAATGGAATGGGATATATGTACAAAACATGGCGAATGTTATTTTTATTTCGTTAAATACAGTAATCATTATATATATATATATATATATATATATATATATATATATATAAAGAGAGAGAGAGAGAGGGTCATCCAAATGTGACGCTTAGATTTATGTATTATTAAAAAGAAACTACATGTTTCCCTATACACCACACTATACATATGTTTCTTTTTAACCACTATGTTACTACCCGGGTATACATGTACCCATTTTCACCTTTGCGCTGAAGCCAATAAATTTCTATGGAAAGGATCGTTTTGCCCAGTCAGATCCCCATTATTTGGGAAATTTCGAGAAGATTTAGGTATTTACATTTTTTTTTTATTAAAAAAATATTGATTCAAATGACATTTAACTGATATACCCCTCTAATTACTACCCGGGTACACGTGTACCCATAGGTATTTTGTAAAAGGCAGAATAAATTAAATAAATGAAAAATTAAGTAAATACTACATTTTAATTATAGCACTTTATTGTATCTTCAAAAAAATTAATAAGCCGAAAAAGGTCATTTTTCGGAAGGTGATGGACAATTTTACAAACTTAATACGTCGAAGAATGTTCATCACAAATAGGTTTCTGGCATTGTACACATGATTTGCGAGTCTTTCTTCTCCGTTTATGCGGTGCTGCATGACAAATGCAGCAAGAACTAACGACGATTTTATGACCACGTATATCACGTTGAGCTGGAATAGTAGTAGATGTAGAAGCAATCGACGCAGAAGTAGATGCAGTTTGTATGCAAGAGATTGACTTCATTAGCATGCTCTCGATCGCTAATTTTGTAGACAAGTTTCTTGTAATTTGTACATTGAGGGAACGGTCTTGAATGATTGGAAGACAAAGCTCTTCTCCTAATTGTCTCAAAAATATTCGGTGTTGATTTGTCTTTTTCTTGAGCATACAGTTATTTTCGAAATAAATAATATATGCTGCAAGAGCGCAATATCAACGATATTGAAGAACAATGTAAGTGGCCACCTGTTTGTACGCCTTCTCACATTATAGCGCTCTACTAATTTGTCCATAATGTCTATACCAGATTTAGTTTTGTTATAAAAATGGATTATGTCGGGTTTATTATGGGTCCAGTCATTGCATCGTCGTGATGCAATGGTAACAAAACTGTAATGGTTTTATTATTTTTTTGGCATATATGAACATATTGTCACGTTGTCGTTATAGCCAAATAATGAAGAATTTATTCTTCGAGATTTTGTCGGTGTCATTTCTGCAGAAATATATTTTTTATTACGTTTCAATGTCCCAACGACTGTCAACTTTCATGATAATAAATGTAAGACTAACGGGAGAGTCGTAAAAAAATTATCCATGGTAATATTTTGGCCTGATCCATTGAACGGAGCCACCAACACTTTTACAATTCATTCTCTTAAATTTTTTTCTCTACCCAATGCTGATTGTCCGGTATAAATTTGAAGAGTAAGAGGATAGAAGTTTTCCGCATCACAAATCTACCATATTTATATAATAGACGCCGCCAGATATACAAATCTAGGGCCATAATAATTACATTTTCTAACTGGGTATACGTGTAACCTGGGTAGTAATACAATGTGGAAAATTTCGGGTAGTAACATAAC
The DNA here is from genome assembly GCA_029203775.1 of Neoneuromus ignobilis. Lineage (NCBI taxonomy): Eukaryota > Metazoa > Arthropoda > Insecta > Megaloptera > Corydalidae > Neoneuromus > Neoneuromus ignobilis. The sequence continues at coordinate 12,453,645 of CP092089.1, read as the reverse complement.
GGTTAATAAAACATAAATCTAAGCGTCACATTTGGATGATCTTATATAATGGCTTGAAGTTCAAATTTACAAGCTAAAAAAAATTCAATTGAAGAATAGTAACTCATATATTAGGTTGGCAAATATCTCCCTTCCGCCTTCTGGTCTTTTGAATTTCGCAGCTATGTACAAAAAAAGCGGAAGGGAGATACTTGCCAACCTAATATATGCATTCGAATAAAATTTTCAAGTTTATTTTTGAAACCTCTATTAATTAGCACTGAAAAAATAAAACAGATAAATTTTATTTGACATTTTTTTACTGACAATTAACAAAACTGTGAAAAAAGTAACAATTGGCCTCAAAGTTATAATAAAATACATCATTAATGTTCATTATATGTTTTGACTGAACTGTGATGAACTTAACTTTTCTAAATCAAATGATTCTTTTCTGAATCGAATTATAAATTCATTGTATATTTTTATATTAACAAAAATAGTTCCTGAATTTAATAAATAGTTGGTAATCCTTTTTTATTTTTAAACTGTTTTTTTAAAAAAAAGACAGATTCTACTAACTTTCAGTAAAAAGAGCTCAATTTTACTCAATTTTTCGATTAATGTAATTTTCAATTCATTTTGATTAGATATTGATTTTTTTAACTTTTCTTCTAAGTAAATCCATAAATGCTCAATAGTATTTAAGTTTAGAGACTGAGGTGGTGTTTTTAAAATATGAGAGTAGTTATATAGGCAGCCATGTTTAAATTTTTTTCAAACTCATTTTGACATTTCAATTCAATATAGTTTCGCAAATTATCATGGAAAGTTTAACACATCAACAACGCTTAAAAATTATAAAAAAATTCAATAGATTCATTGAAACAAGAGTTTAATGAGTTCATTATTTCACAAAATGGACCCATCAATTGACCATCAAGATCATGTGATCTAACTCCATTGGATTATTTTCTTTAGGGTTATGTGAAATCATTGGTTTTTGCTGATAAACCAAGCATTAAAAATAAGCATTGAACGTACATTTTATGAAATTGGACCACAATTATGTGAAAGATTAACTAAAATTGGTTCAAACGAATTGAATGTGGTAGTCATATGAGTGAAATTATGTTCTGTCATTAATGCCATAAAACAGTGTTGCACAACCTTTTACACTCGCGACCCCCATATTCAGACTGAAATTTTACGCGACCCATTATTTGTTGTTACCATCCTATTTTTTGAACGTTTGGTTTGAGAAATTCTCAAAATTTTCACGGCCCGCAACAATTTTCCTGTGACTCCTTGAGGGGTCGCGACCACTGCCATAAAACGTTTAAAAATAAAAAATAACTAATTAATTGAATACTTTTTTTTATTTCCATTTAAACTTCTAAAGCGTTTATTGTAAAACTTTATATATAAATGATTTATTTCAAATGAATGTTACAAAAATGAAATAATTCATTTTAAATAAAAATCACTGTGTGTATTTATGAAAAATTAATAACTATTATAAAAATAATCATAAATTCTAAATAATGAAAATAGAGACATAATTATAAACCATTTAAAATATTAATTAACTAAGAGTAATTTATAAACAAATCAAATCATTTAATATTAAATTAACAGAATGAGTTTAAATGAAATGGTAGATGTGTAATTGATTTTACAATCAATACAAAATAAATAAATAACAATAAACAAATGTTTATACAGATATCCAAATAGGTTTTGTACTGAATATATTTATTGTTTCAATGTATACTTGAAATTCTAATCCGATCGTTAATTTAAAATTCAAGGCACGGACTTTATTGCCCGATTCAATTCAGCAACCTAAATATTAAAATATACAATATGTAACGCTATTACCATTTTTTCCCGTTAGTCAAGGTTTTATATTCAGAACAATTAATTATTGAATTATAAATGGAAGTAACATCGAAAGTTCAAAAAGAGTATTAACTAAATAGTTATCAGAATACTAACACAAATTCAAAACTAGCTCTACTTTTTAGTATTTATCATTTCCTCGAATAACTATTAACACATTACGGTCCGCAGTATTTAGCGTTAGACTTCATCTGGAGTTCGGCGAATTTCGAAAAAAATGCACAATAATAACTTTTTCATCAAATCGATGTAATTCTTAAACCAATGAAATTTCATATTTGACTATCAAATGGTTCGATGCATAGATATGTGTAAATATAATAGTGGTTTCCAATCTGTAATGAGTGTACCAGCGTGAAAAAGTACAAAAAGAGATGTTTTATAATAAACATAGTTTATTATAAAAAACACTTTTTAGCGTAAAAAAACATCTAGAAGGGATAAAAATATGATAAATTACGTAAAGCATATATTCTATATACAGAAGTTGTTAGAAAAAAATAAGAGAACCAATTTCGATTTTATTCCAAAAAAAAACAGAACTTTGCTAGGAATAGAGATTACTTTATTTAAAATATTTGAAATATTTTTATAATTTACCAATATTTTTAATATATACACCACCCTCTTTTGATGAAATTAGAAAAAACCTTATATATATATATATATATATATATATATATATATATATATATATATATTGGCATCAAAAGTTCATACAGCGAAACACGCGTTAACGCGTGGACGGACTTACAGTGTTTAATACAAAACAGGGATTTAGGTGTGGCCGGGTTGTAATGTGTTAACTATAGTTTGTCAATATTAATAAATTATTAATGATTAACACTAGATTTACGGAACTTGTCAATTTAAAGGGTTTCTGATTTCATGCTTAAAAATTCCGAACATGTAAATTTTTTTTAGAAACATATGAACCGTTAAAAGTGAAAGTGGAATAACTCTATTTATTCATATATTGAGATATTTAAAGGTTTGTGTTTGAATGAATTAAAAAATATTGACAAACGTTATTAAATTCGGGTTATGTTTTTAAAACTATAAACTTGTTAAATTTTATTATGTAAAAATAATAATTAAAATTGTTAGGGAAAATAACAGATTTTTTGGCTACAAATGTAGTTATTCCACTTTCATTTTTAACAAATTGAAGAGTTTGTTTAGTGGAATAAATCAATTTATTCATACATTGAGATAAAGATTTGCGTTTGAATTAAACGAAAAATCGACTGAAATATTTTTAGTTATATTATATAAAAATATATAAATAAACAATAATTGTTTATTTATTAAATTTTCCAAAAAAATTTCATAAAACTTTTGAAAAAAATTTTCCTAAAAGTTTTCAAAAAAAATATCATAATTTCAAAATGCATTTTTTAAACCTTTTGATTTCACCTTTTTTATTAAATATATTTATTTTTAGTTATAATTAAAAATAGATATATTTAATAAAAAAAGGAAATCAAAAGGTTTAAAACATTGTATTTTGAAATTATGATAATTTTTTTGAAAATTTCTTTTAAAAGTTATCTCAATGTATGAATAAATGGAGTTATTCCACTTTCTAATTTAACGTTTTTACAATAAAATTATACAGAACATTTCATTTGATTAATTAATGAGTATATTGTACACTCTTGACTGTTTTATTATAAATATAATAAGATGACATCTATGTCTATCTAAAACTGCCATTAACTCATTTTTCCCAGAAATGGAGTCATTCCACTTTCCAATATAAAGGCTCATATATTGGTTTTCAGAGATATATAGTAGCGAATATATCTCCACTCATTTTCTCCGTAAAATCTATATTTTATTATTTCCATATGTCGTATACCTATTTTTACGGACATCCGTCAAATTGACGAGTTACTTCATTTGCAATCAATCGTTTCAATTGATGTGAAATAACGATAATGAATAAGGAAAAACAAAAATGAAAAAATAACGGCTGTTTATAGCAGTGAGTTCGTAAACAAGGAGGTTTGAACCATTATTTAATAGTTGTTTACAGTTAGAGCAAACCTTATCCCATCACGAATGATCATTTCAATTGTGCATTTTGCAGAAAGAAGTTGTGATATTTGAAAATTTAGTGAGACTGAACTTGTTATTTATAACACAACTAGAGTAAAGCGAGTGATCATCTCAACAGTACATTTTGAAGAAAAAGCAGTGCTATTTGGAAATTAAGTTGAAATTTATTTACTGAATTTTTCAAGGTAGTTTTAAAATCTATCCATAAAGAAATATTTTTTTACATTTATGTTCTCCCTATTTAGCCAGGGCTATTATGGACACTGTTAGAAGATCATCGGATCAAAATTAGTGAAATAGCTGAAATCATAGGCATCTCAACAGAACAAATTTTTCATATCTTGCATGCCGAATTATATATGAGAAAGCTCTGTGCAAAATGGGTGCCGCGATTGTTGACTATCGACCACAAATGGATGCGAGCCGACATTTCTGAGCGGTGTTTGTCTCGTGTTACTCACAATCCAGAAGATTTTTGGCATCGATTCATTACTATGGATGAAACTTGGATCCACTACTACACTCCCAAATCAAAGCAGCAGTCAAAGCTGTGGACAAGATCTGGTGAAAGTGCTCCGAAGGAAGCGAAGGCCGTTGCATCGGCCGGCAAGGTAATGGCCTCAATATTTTGGAATTCCCAAGTCATTATTTTCACTTACTACCTAGAAAAAGGGCAAAAAATAACGGGACAATATTGCTACCTTCTTAGACCGAGAACTACAGGAGAAATGCCCAAGACTGGCACGCAAAAAGGTGATCTTTCATCACGACAATGCACCTGCTCATAAGTCAACTGTCACAGGACGGAAGTGCACGAGCTAAACTACGAATTTCTGTCGCATTCACTCTATTCATCGGATTTGTCTCCTTCAGACTTTTTTTTATTTCTAAATCTAAAAACCTGACTCGAGGGACAAAAATTTGTGTCAAATGAGGAGATCATTGCCACCGTGGACAAGTATTTTGCAGGTTTGGATTCAAACTACTTTTACAAAGGGATAAAAAAATTGGAGGACCGTTGTACTATGTGTATAGAGCTCGAAGGAAATTATGTTGAAAAATAAAAATAAATTTTTCGAAAAAAGTTGTTTTTCTTACTTTTTTACCATACTTATCAATCGACCCTCGTATAATGTCAACCAAAAATTGGGATTCTCAAGTTATTATTTTCATTTACTACCTAGAAAAAGGGCAGAAAATAATGGGACAATACTATGCTACCTTCTTAGACCGGTTGGACCGAGAACTGCAGGAGAAACGTCCAAGACTGGCACGCAAAAAGGTGATCTTTCATCACGACAATGCACCTGCTCACACGTTAACTGTCGCAGAGGTGAAAATGCACAAGCTGAACTACGAATTGCTGCCGCATCCACTCTATTCTCCGGATTTGGCTCCTTCCGGCTTTTTTTTATTTCTGAATCTAAAAACCTGGCTCGGGGGACAAAAATTTGTGTCAAATGATGAAGTCATTGCCGTTATGGACGAGTATTTAAAATACTTTTCCGAAGGGATAAAAAAATTGGAACACCGCTGGAATAAGTGTATAGAACTCGAAGGAAATTATGTTGAAAAATAAAAAAGTTTTCCGAATAAAAGTTGTTTTTCTTATTTTTTACCATACTTATCAAACGACCCTCGTATATTTCGTTTGTTTTTCCATTTGAGAATCATAATACCTTTCTTATTTTGCACAGCAATCAGTTTATCTTGTTTTAATTTTTTTGATTTAACTTCTTCAGGTATTTCGCATTGATTTTTCCATATAATTCCAACCAGATGAATGTTAAAAGCAACTAAGTACACCAGGGGCCACTGTGGCTATCTGTGATCACCAGCAAGATAAACAAAAAAGTTTTTCGAAAAAAAGTTATTTTTCTTACTTTTTTACCATACTTATTAAACGATCTTCGTGTATATATATATATATATATATATATATATATATATATATATATATATATATATATAATATGCATACACACACAAACACACACGTATGTGTGTGTGTTTGTATATATATAATGTAATCAGTGTTCAGTTTGCATACAGTTCTATTTTCACGAGTTATTTATTCCATATTTACAGGAAACTGGAAGCGCCGAGCGAAGTCTCATTAGTTTCGAAAAGCACGACGAATGTCGAGGTATAGATGTGCGTGGCAAGGAATAAAATAGAAACGCATGCGCATATTCACTACTATTTGTTTATTAGCACTGAATGCAGTGTAGTAATTTAACGTCGTGGAATAAGCTTTTTGTTAAATTCATATTCATCCATGCATGTAATGGGTGTGGGGAGTTACTTCGTTGCTTTCGCAGCAGACATTGTAACGAAAATTCAACAATATATATGTATACGCTTAAGCTAGAAATACGTACGACTCGAGGAAGAAACATTTCCTCTCGCTATACATTTCATTTTCCAAACTATTAACTTCTGTTCCAGTAGGTCTCATTGATTGGAGAAGATTGTTCGATGAAAATGTTTCATTATTGGAGATTTTCCTGCACTTTTCTTATAACGACATTTATAAATAATGTATGAGATCTTCTTATACATCCTTTTATCATTAAGCATTCGAATATAAATATTTCGTAAATTGATTAGAACGGTAGAATAGACTTTTTGTCTGATGACATGTGTCGAGTAAATCTTTGATTAAATAATCAAAACCGAACGGATTTATCAAAATAATATTTCATCTATTAATGATTTTCAACAAGCTTATATATAAATCTTTGAATTATTTACGGGTATGCAGTAAATATAAAATACCAAATAGATAATAATTAATTAAACATTTATTTTCTTTCGATAAAAGTTTTTATTTTTTATAACCAAACAATGATTGAATGCCATTTTTCTGTCATTAACATTACTACAATGTAATGAAAAATGTGGTGTAATAAAGAGCATATTTATTAAGAATTAATTTTTTATATTCGATCAAAATAAATGTGCTACAAAAGTGTATAAAATAAATTGTGAGACTTATAAGAAAAGTTATGTATCTATTGGTACATTTGAGATTTCGTTTAAACGATTTTGAAGAAGTGATTTTAATATGAAAAAACGCTCTGGATAAGAAAATCTAAGATGATGAATTATAAATACTATTGGATGAACATTCAGTTCAATTAATTATTGGGAGATGCACAATATGGGTCCCATACAAATTGAGAGAAGAGAACATATTAAGTAGTTTTTTTGTTTTCAGATCAAAAATAAAAAGTTTTTATGTACTGAACTGTAACTGGCATTAAAAAGTAGATATATTTTAATAATCCTAAATGTAAAAAGAACGGATAAACTCCAATAAATTATCCACCTCAATATCAAAACGAAATACCTGTTCTCATTTCTAACCATTGGAAATTTTATGAGCAATAATTCATTATTTATTTCAAAACGATGGTAAATTTACAGCCGTGTGAACAAAATTAGGCGTGAGTTTTTGTTATATAAAGGAATCAATCAAAGTTGGGAATGCAATTAATATTCTCAAACAGTTTTGATTCTCAGCTATTTGTCGTGCAATAAATTCCAGTTTCAGGAAATTACCGTTTTATTAAAAAATAAAATTTGCTTGCATTTTTTAATTTTTTTCTTTACAAATGAATATTAAAATGTAAAAAATAGGTGTGATTTTTAACTTTTTGAATTTTATAAAGGAATTAAATATAGTTTCTCTTTAAACTTTTTGTTTCTGTAAGGTGTGTTATAAATCTTTTTTTTATTAAGAATTGGGAAATTTAATTTAAAATTTTAGAATTTTTTTCAAAAAAAATGAGTCGTTTAGAACATTGCCACTCTGGGGAGCGTCATACGATTTTAAACTTAAAAAGTTGCGCTGGCAATTAATTAACATGCACGCGTAGCAAATCCGTCCAAAGCAATTCGCAGCGAGTTGGTATTTAAAATCATTTTTTTATAAAGTTTTAGACACACACACACACTAACATTATAGTAAAATTCCTAAATTAATTAACAAATTTATTAATAATATTGATAATTTTTGAAAAGGAGTATTTCTTGGGTTTTGGTATGCTTGTTAATTTATCGAATGGAATATAGGTATTACCAAATACCATATCCATTAGATAAAAGAATATTTTTCTGTAACTTTTTGCAAATTTTCTCATTAAAGGAAAAAATGATAAGTAGCTATCTTGCAGGTTTACGTCACCTATACCATAATTGTAATCTAAAATTATATTAGGTTTTTGTAATGTTTCCATTTTGGTCGGTATAATTTCTACATTTTTTGTTGTTGTAATCATTTCTGCTTTGGAATGTTTTGAAGAAAGCAAATATATATATATATATATATATATATATATATATATATCTTTTATGTCCTTCTATTTTACAGCGAAGATACCATTGCAAGATCTTAACAATATCCAGATTTCGATTCACACAACTTATAATATTTTACACAGAAACGTGCCCGTTTTGACGGATTAAATTGTTTGCTTTTATTGTACTTTGTAGTTACTTGATTATTATTCAATGAAAATATGTAAAATTAATCAAGTTCTGTACATAGACGCGAAATTCAAAAGACCAGAAGGCGGAAGGGAGATATTTGCCAACCTAATATATTCAAAACAGAAGTGTGACACTTGCTAACTAAACTCCGATGTTATTTTAACTTAGCAAAAATCACACGACGTGCTATGTACGTTATATCGGCATTTGGTGCAGAAAGCAGTTGACGTGCATAGCACGTCATTCCAGCGCAAGTGGTTAAGAAAGAAATGCAAAATTCAGATATTTCATGTGATACAATGTAATATAATAACCTTGTTAAATCAATTTTCAAATCAATCAAAATCTGGCGGTTAATTTATAATCAACGAATAATAAATAATTAATAAAACTATTGATATTTCTTTTGAGAAATATTTTTTATCAAACTCTTCTTCGGATACTTACTTAGACTTCTTATTTCTTAGACTTCTTATTTTGGCTACCCCTGTATATCCAACATACTTTATAAGTTCGCATTGAATCGATATTAAGTATAAACACAGAAATTAACTGTTTACACACACACACACACACACACACACACACACATATATATATATATATATATATATTTAAACACATATATAAACACATACATACACGCATATAAACACTTGTATGTTTGCGTATTTAAGTTTTCCAAACTATTAACTTTTATTTTACTACACTACAATAATTGAAATCGTTAAGATCAACGGAACATTAAAACTAACTATATTGTGCAATGCCATAATTCCTTAAATAGGGCCATCCAAAAAACGCGCCTACATGTTTCTTTATAATAATATACCTTCGTATATATATATATATATATATATATATATATATATATATATATATATATATATATCTCAAACAAATGTAACTGATATAATAGAACAAATAAAAATCATTAAAATGGATATTAGTAAGATATATAGCAAAAAACAATACACTAAATGGACAAAAATTATTGGGAATAAAGACTAAAGAATAAAAGGAGACCAAGAAATAGGCTTATCAAAGATAGATGGCTAAAACTATGAATTAGATGACGGTTGAAAGAGATTAGTAGGAGTGAAAATCTAGAAAAATGTCGGAAAATTTTCAGAAAAACTAACAACGTATTCAGTGATGTTTTCACCTAACAATGAGTTGATTTAACCTCTAAAGAAAACGTTAATGATGTTAATATAGGGTTTTCCAAAAAAACGCGCGTACATGTTTCTTTTTAATAAAACACAAACTATTTAGAATTTTTTCAACCTGTTTTTTTTATTGAAAGTATGATTTATTAAAATTATACGTGGACCAGAATATTGTTCAAATGTCTACAATGACTACGTCTGCAGGCATCAATTCAAATATCGAAATTTTCAATGACTTTTCGACATGTCATTGAATTTATTTAAAGAATTTAAGCTCGAATGTTGTTCTTTAAGTCATTAATTGTTTATGGCTTATTAGTATACTCGCATTTTCAAAAAAAAACGACAAAAAAAATAAATGGTGTTAAATCGCATGATCTTCGAAGCTAATTGAAATCTGCATTTCGTGAAATAACACATTGACGAAATGTCGACAGCAAAAACTGAATGTTTCCTCGAGTTAAGTGACATATAGCATCGTCTTTCTGAAAATAGACATCAAACACATCAATATCATTCAATTTTGGCCATAAAATGTTACTGAACATTGATTGGTATCGCTTAACATTTACAGTAACAATATTTCCAGCATTATCTTAAAATAAAAATGGTCCAATAATTCTATTTACCCAAAATGCACACCAAACAGTGATTTTTGTAGGTGTAGAAATGTTGCATAACACGAGGATTCTTATCAGCCTAAATACGACAATTTTGCTTATTAACAACATCAACCATTGTGAAATGAGCTTCATCACTTAACAAAAATTTGCTTGAAAACAATAGATCTGTTGTACGTTGTTGAATAATACAACTAACGAAATTCTGACGTTGTAAATAATCCATTTATTTCAGTTCCTGGTTTAATTGAATTTTGTAAGAGCGTAAATACAAATGTTAATGCAAAATCTTCTATAAAGAGTTATAAGATATGCCTAGTTTTTGTGAATGACCTGAAATTGATGCTGTCGGTTTATTTGCAACTCTTTCACTCACAACAGTAATGATTTAATTTGTGCATATAGTTTTTGGTCTTGCACTTTTTAGTTTATCAATAACACAAGCAGTGTCTTTGAATTTTTTTACTATTTTTTGAATTGAAGACTGATTTGTCCAATTACTTACACCCCAAAAAAACATAAATTTTACAATGAATATTTTTCAAAGAAAGCACATTTTTATAATAAGTTTTAATAATGTAAATGCATTGCTGCAATGTATACCTATACATGGTTAAAATTGTAACCTTCTACTTAAACAAAAATGTTTATTATGTCATTTGAAAAGACATGACGTGTACATATTATACAGTACTGACATTTAGACGTCACATTTGGATGACTCTGTAGTAATAAATTTTCTATCTAAATTACTAATTTAAAAATAATATTACGGTTAAAGACACTACATACCTCTAAAAATGTATTTGTTTATGAACAACTTTTTATAAGTACCATTCACTTATGACATTTACTTTTATATAGAAGAATTAGATGTTAATAACAATGGTACAGATATGAATTTGAAGATTATTCGTGGAATTAAAAAGTTAAATTATTAAACGATAGATATGTATACTTAAGTATTTTAGATATTTTAGGTTGAGATAGTTTTTAAATTTGCAGAAAAAATTGAAATAAATTAAAATGAAGGAAAATGTTTCAAAGTGTGTTTACTGTTTATTACCATAAAGAGAAATTTAGAACCACTATTGTAAATTATTGTAAAAGTATTATTTTTTATATAACACGATATAAAGAATGAAATTGAGTTACAAACAAATTTAAAAGAAGTTGAGTGCAGGTGATAAACGTAGAATTATCAGGAGAGTTGAAAACATTCTAGAATTTCTACTCTTAAAATTGCAGCTGATATTAAAAAAAATGTATCGAGAAAAACGTAAATGGGTTTATTGTTAGGAAAATTTCAAGAAAAAATGATTAGCATAATAGAATATCACCTAATGAAATTTGTATAAACACATAAGTAACACGAATAAAAGTGTCGAATTCACAAGAGAATACATAATAATAAAGCTTGAAAATATTTGGAATGACATTTTTACCCATGAGTCCAAATTTAATATTTTTTATCTTACAAAATAAATGTTTGCGAAAAATCGATCAAAGAAATGAACAGTAGAAATGGTGGAATATCACAAACAATTTAGAGAAACATGCCAAGTCTATGTGTTAGCAATTTAGTATTTACTGATGACGTAATGAATAAGTAAAATTATTTAAAATTTTTGAAACGAAATTTAAGGTACAGTGTGAAGAAAATGAATATTCACATTAAAAAAGTTGTATACTGACAGTGATTTAAAATTAGTAGTTTCAAGAAAATGGATATAAGGTGGTTCAAATGAGTCTGAACGATAATAAAGAATAGTAAATGATAAAAAGCAAGTAAATGTATACAAAAGTGCAAAAACAATATAGATAATTTTTGATGTGGGAGAAGTGACGTTTGCATTTACTATTACTTCATTAACTCGTTGACTGCCACACCAGATTTATATGATCTATCAGGGGACCGCAAGAGAATTTTCATTATTTTAAGCATATAATGACAAAAGAATAAGAAATATGGTTATATAAGGTCATGCTTTTATCCATAATGTGTTTATCTTGCTGGTGATCACAGGTAGCCACAGTGGCCCCTGGTGAACTTAGTTGCTTTTAACATTCATCTAGTTGCAATTATATGGAAAAATCGATGTAAAATACCTGAAGAAGTTACGAAATATCTGAGAATAGGGTGGGATGCGGTAGCAATTCGTAGTTCAGCTCGTGCAGTTTGGCCCCTGAGACAGTTTACTACATTGGATTATTTTCTGTGGGGTTATGTAAAATTATTGGATTATGCTGATACACCACAAACAACAGAAGCATTAAAAATAAATAATGAACGTGTAATTCATAAAATTGGACCAGAATTATTTAAAGAGTGACTAAAATTGGACTAAACGAATGCCCTATATCAAGCGAAATTATGGTGATCATTTTAGTAAAATTGTATTCCATCATTAATGCCATAAAATATACTTAAAAATTTAAAAAAAACTAATTAATTAAATACTTTTTGTTTTATTTCCATTTAAACTTCGGAAGCACTAATTGGAAAACCCTATACGAGGGTTCGTACGAGGGTGGTCCCAGAAGTATCCGACCCAACAAAGAAAACACAAAAATTTTGGAAAAAATATATTTATTTTTCAACATAATCTCCTTTCAGCTCTATACACTTTTCCCAGCGATGTTCAATAAGTTCGATACCCTTTTTATAATAAGAACTGTCTTGCTTCTCAAAATACCCATTAACTGCCGACATCACTTCTTCATCGTTGGGAAATCTTTGACCACTGAGCCATTTTTTCAAGTTTGGGAACAGAAAATAATCCGAGGGGGCTAAATCTGGCGAATATGGTGCATGAGGTAGCAATTCAAACTTTAATTCATTAATTTTGGCCATTGCAATAACGGATTTGTGAGCTGGTGCATTGTCTTGATGAAACAACACTTTCTTCTTAGCCAAATGCGGCAGTTTTTGCTTGATTTCTTCGCTCAAACGTTACAATAAGTTCGCATAATACTCGCCGTTGATAGTTTTTCCTTTTTCAAGATAGTCAATGAAAATTATCCCACGCGCATCCCAAAAAACCGGCGCCATGATCTTGCCTGCAGATGAAACGGTCTTCGCCTTCTTTGGAGCCGGTTCTCCCTTTTCAGTCCATTGTTTTGATTGTTCTTTTGTCACGGGTGTGAAGTGATGGACTCATGTTTCATCCATGGTTATGAAACGGCGAAAAAATTCTGCTTTGTTGCTGTGAAACTTCGCTAAATATTCAATTGAAACATCTTCACGCCACTGTTTTTGCTCGAGTGTGAGCAAACGCGGCACCCATCTTGCACACAGCTTTCTCATGTCCAAATTTTCAGATAATATGCGATGTACCGCACTTTTTGAAATGCCTACTATATCTGCTAGCTCGCGCACTTTCAGTCGACGATCATCCAGTACCGCTTTGTGGATTTTCTTCACCATTTCTGGAGTCGTCACCTCATTTGGTCGACCACTGCGATGCTCGTCTTGGCAGCTCGTACGGCCTCGTTTAAACTCTGCTACCCAATATTTCACTGTTGTAAACGAAGGAGCAGACTCACTCAGAGTAGAATCCAGTTCAGCTTTTATATTGGTTGGGCTGAGGCCTTTCAAATAAAAGTATTGTATCACGTAACGATGACCAATTTTCTCCATTTTCACAAATTCACTGAAAACGTTCACTATTGATGGCTGCCAAACAAATACTAAACAACATGGCGTCCTCAAACTTGAAACATACGCTTATAGATTGTGTACTTTCTAATACAGTGATATTTTTCAAACAACTACCGCCATTTCTAGGTTAGGCCGGGTACTTATGTGACTACCCTCTTAGATTAAGAAAATTCATAAAAATTAAAATATGACAAATTTCTCAACTATAGCTGGTTATTTTTTTAACGTAATTTTCCAAAATCGGGGTAATAATAACCATCAAAATAAATCACTTTCACCCAAGAAAGAAATTTGAAGTAAAACTTACTGGACAGTGTAATTATTTTGAGAATTCTGTACTACTTTACCCACCACTTACTCTACATAAAGTTTGAAAAACCAAGTTGTTTTAGGAACACATTTTTTTAAAAAAAATATTAGCAACTAAAAATATTATAACTGTACACAAATTTCAAACAAACAATGCAACTATATTGCATTAGTTTCCTTATTTTAAAAACCATAGAATTACATTTTTTCTCGATGTTAAAAAGACATTTCGAAATAAAAATAATTGAAAAACTGACTAACTGTTATACAGTTTCGAGCAACTATAATATTAAAATAATTGAAATGTTCTTACATTTGAATTGTAAAAACATGTTCTATTGTCTGTACAACTTCTATTCATAATAAATTAATAAAAAAATATTATTACATATACGTGTCTATATAAACTATTTCCATGTATCTAAACGAGCACAGTTTGCACGTTAAAACATTTTTTATCCTTAATATTTCACAAACAAGACCGTATAATTTAATAAACGTCTATTGTACTCTTTGTATAGACAAAGTTTTGTACAACTTCAATGTCTAATTAAAAATGCCGCGAGCTGTTTTAATATTATTACGTGTATTAAAAGTTTGTGTTATTATTTGCATTCGTGTTTTTAATTAGAAAACCCTGTCTCAGTTCAGAGTTTGTTTATGTACAAATATAAATAAATTGAAATGGCAAGAGGTTATCAACTATTTCTAGTGTTTTCAATTTTGATAACACTGAAAATAAAACTAGAAAAAAATAATATTCAGCTCAGTTCAGTATATTTTCCTATTGTATTTTTTTCAGGATGTTTTGGTCGAATGTAAAAATAAGATTTCAACAACAGATTTTGATATAATTGTTGTTTTATAGAAGTTTTATTTTAATTAGAATATATTTTACAATGTATATTTTTAATAAAGGAGTGAATTAAGTTTAAAAATAAAGTTTAGAAATTAAATAGAATTGTTAAATTGGACTAACTTCTTATTAATATGGATCAAAGTAGAGTAAAAATTATTTGATTGACAATTAACGATTAAAATTTTAGTCGTTTTCAATTAATCGCAAGTTACAATTATTTTATTGGTCAATAATCATTTCCAATGATTTATTTGAAATTAGTAGTTTTTAAATCAATTTGTGATTCGTGACTAGTAAATTAACCATTAGTTGTGATCGATTTGCTAGTCATCAATCGTTTAAAGTGACTATTAAACTGATTGGATTGAATATTCCAAATTGTATAATATTAGTTCAATGCAATATTAGTTAAATACGACTTAAAATCGTCATAAAAATTACATTTTCAAATGAAAATATTTTGCTTGAAGAAATTATAAATATTTTTTAATAAAATTTGATGTTAATTTCAATGAAATTTAATTTTAGATGATTATTAATAAAATATAAAATTGTAATTTCTAAATTATTTTCACAGAAGTATATAAAATATTTAAAATAAAAGATATACGAAGGTCGTTTGATAAGTATGTTAAATTTATTTATTGTTTAATTTAATTAATTATTTTAATTAAATTTTTCAATTTAGTTTTTCTTTCTTTTTTACCATACTTATCAAACGATCCTCGTATAAGAACTTCATTTACACTTTGAATCTCATCTTCTGAGTGATGAAATAGGATGAATTCTGTTTAACAAAGAAATTCTGATCCGAAAAAGAAGTTAATAAGCAAGAAAAGAAAAAAGTCGATTTTTATATCTTTCATCCTACTAATTTTTTATCGAATTGAATTTTTATTTAGAAAAATTACTAAAATTCTACGATTAATCGAATGAATATTTAGTTATTAGACTTTTAGTCATTTTTATGACTAAGACATTATAAGTACATTTTTAATTAGATGAAAATTTAATCGAGTAACGTCCTACTTTAACACAAACTAGCTTCTTTACAGTGATAAATCACTTGCCTACACAAAAGACTTTATTTAATAATTGCTCTACTATTCGTTAATTTATATTTCATTAGTCATGGCATCATGCTTAACATAAGTAATTAATGAATAGACAGATAGATTTAGTTAACGGAAACAAAATTCCAATATTACAAACAATAAAATATGTAAAATATATATGGATGTTTTTTAAGCGTGATTAAACTTTAAATTAAATTACTAGCAAAAGTTCTATCTAACCTAAAAAGACATCTTTATATATATATATATATATATATATATATATATATATATATATATATAACGCGTTTTTTTTAGGTTAGATAGAACTTTTGATAGAAATTCAATTTAAAGTTCGATGACACTTAAAAAAACATCCAATTTTAATTAGTATTAAAGAACGCATTATTTTTTATGAACCTAGTAAATAAATTTCTACAATATTTTTATGAGTATTAACGAAATAAAAATACATCACGTACACTGATTTACTTTCTGGACGTTTCAACAATAGCAAATAGAAAATATATAATTAAAATGGGAGACAACAGAATCTTGAAATTACACATGCATTTATGTAAACCTAAGGGACTCAGGAACTTTTGTACTAACATTACAAAATAACTGTTATCCGAACAAAGTGACAGCAGCTACATACGTAGAAGCTCATAAAACAAACATTAGCTTGATGGAAAATACACGACGCCTTGAAGTTTTCATAACATATGCGCAAAATGTAGTAATATTGCACACACGTATCACATACATTATATATATATATATATATATATATATATATATATATATATATATATATATATAAAGTCTATTGAAAAGTTCTATCACTTTGTAAGTAAAAGGAAATAATAAATTTTTATACTGTTTATTAATATTAATGTGTGTGTGTGTGTGTGTGTATGTATATATATATATATATATATATATATATATATATATATATATATATATATATATATATATATATATATATATATATATATATATATATATATATATAGAGAGAGAGAGAGAGAGAGAGAGAGAGAGAGAGAGATCAGGACAACACACTCACCTTTTAAAAAACATCATCGCTAACTCAAAAAAAATGTGTTTTCATTTTATTAAGTTGTGTACTCCTGATGGTCCTCTCTTTTTATTTCTCTTTCTCTCTCTCTCTCTCTCTCTCTCTCTCTCTCTCTATATATATATATATATATACACCTTCAGCTCGAAAATTAAAGGAACTTTCTCATTCAAACTGCGCGCGCTTGTGGAACGTTGTAATTATTTTAAGTTGGTTCCTTGGTCAATGGCATCTGTGTCAAATTTCATGACGCTACACTCATTAGTACATGAAATGTCGGATTTCTCATCAGTTTCTCCTTGAATAATCCGACACTTCATATTACACGACCTAATATTTATTAACACTAGGTTTACGGACGTTTCATGTCTACCTATCTCATTGATACACGTCAATTTGACGCATGAAAGAAATCATACATTTTTTAAAAAGAACAACTTAAAAACATCAATTATACAGTATTAACTTATAAATGAAACTATAACATTTATACAAAATTTATAATATTTTATAACATTACATTTATTCTGCGTATCTTTTACACATATACTGGTAAAAAAAATATCAGTTGTTATATTCCTGCCTTGATGTAAATATAATTCGGCTAACTTTAAAACTACAAAATCCGCTCAAAAGTGTTGAAGTTCGCGTTTCATCTTTACCCAGATTAGGGAAACCATTTATTAGATATTTTGAATTTACATCTACTGCCAACCAAAACTTTATGCCAAATTTATGTGGCTTATTTGGCATATATTGCATGAATCTGCGTAAGGAACAGTTGCTCGTCTATTGAAACATTTTCGTGAGGTTTATAACAGGATTTATTATTATGTATAAATTTGTTCCGTATTTCAGATATTAATGCAAATATATCTGTACGTAAACGTTCGGATCGTTCTGTTCTTTTATCAAATCATATGAATCGAAGAATTTGCGTAAATTGATCTCTAGGCATTGTACTCGAGAAGAAAGCGGGTCCCCATTTCTTCGACCATAAATAAAAATCTTTTAGTGACTTTGCTTCATATGCTTCCCGAGTATAACAAAATGTCTTTTCTGTATCAGAGTTTTCCAACTAGCATTAATGCTTATTTTACGATTGCGTCAAATTGACGCGTTTCGTAGAGATAGGTATACCACATACATAATTTTTAAATTAGAAAGCTTTGAAGAAAATTAAGTTCGCTATTTTATTTGTCTCGTTAAATGGATAAAAGTCAATATAAGTGATAGAAGAAAAATGTAAACTGTTTCTGTAAATTCCCTTATGAAATTCGAAATGCGTCAAAATGACGCGTCCCGTAAACCTAGTGTTAATATAGATACAAAATACATAAATTTCAAAATCCAAGAATAAAATATGACTTCTACAGTTATAACCTGTCATTTTGAGCATAAATGTTAGGACAATTACATTATATTAATTTATTATGAGCATAGATCTAGATGAATTCAACAGAAAGAAATATTTTTACAAATGTTTCAATACTTGTATTAAATATGAAAATCAAATATGTATACTTACAACATGTGTATATATGTATATTTGTGTATGCATATGTAAATATATGTATACAAATATCTTTGTGTATATATATATATATATATATATATATATATATATATATATATATATATATATATATATATATATATATATATATATATATATATATATATAACTATATATATTGTGGATTTTTATAAAATCATTTGTGAGTTACTCACTTTTTTGATGTAAGAACATGACACGTTTGAACATTTACCTGAAACAGAAGAAGAAAAAAATCATTTATAAGATAATAGAAATAATTATTCATTTTATAATAAAACAAGCATGTTATAAATATTGTAAACAATAAAAAATGTAATATTACCATTGGATACATGGATTTTTTTTAAATATATACTAATTTATGTTTTTCTGTCTTTATTCAATCCATCTCTAACTAGGGGTTGTCAATATTAGTCTAGATTTTAACAGAAAGGCTCTGATGATGATGGCGTCTCCATCGAAATGCATTAGCCGATATTATTATATAATTATAAATAATAAGTGAACAATAAGTGATTATTGAACACTTTAAACTATTTTGATGTTGGGATTAAAATTCATTTGTGTTAAAGTGAATCAGCCACAGTTTCTATAACAACAAATAAAATCCTTTTTACCACAAAGTACTATAAAAAGAAATAAGTGATATTTTCTTTCTGAATTCACCTTTACCAGCGAATTATCACCAATTATTTAATTACATGCACCTATTTTTTAATAATAAAATATTTCAAATACACAGATATTATAAGAATATCTGAGCAGTTTCTAGATTTAAAAAAATTGAAATTTATAAAAATAAATTATAGAGTAGTCCAAATGAAACTGAAGAGTTTTGACATACATTTACTTGCTTACTATAATTTATTATTCTTTACTCCCCTTCAGTCTCATTTGAGCCACATATATTATATAGGGTCATCCAAATGTGACATCTAGATTTGTGTTTTATATAAAAAAACATGTGTATAGGGTGGTGAATAGAGAAACATGTGTATAGTTTCTTTTTTTTAATAAAACACAAATCGAAGCGTCACATTTAAATGACCCTATATTTACAATAGTATATTTTTAATGATGAAATAATAGAAATTAATTAATCATATTTTTACTATTTTTATTTAAAAAAATCTCGTTTCAAAATAGACGATTCTTTGTATAGAAAATAAAAAAAATAATTAATGATATATTTATTCTTAAAAACGTTAATTTCAAGACAAATTCAGTGAAACCAACAAACGTTTGTAGAAATTTCCTAATTTAGTCTATGAGAACAGTTACTTTTAGTTTATGTCTTACCTTATGCGTCTACTAGATAACAGGAATCTAAGTTTAATTGTTTGCTAAGTTTTGCCGTATGTTTATGACAATCACGAAGTTAATGCAAAACTTAATTGAATTGAAAAGCAATTAAAATATGTTATAATACTATGTTGTAAAAGCTACAACGAACATCCAAATCGGATAATACGGAACTTGTACCTTCGTCGAATAAAAATAACAAGAAAACGACGTGTGTTTGTCATAAATACGTTTCGAATTTCTGTATCAGGTGACAATTTCCAAATATAGAACAGCTATATTATAATGCGTTGCCATGTACAATTCCATATCGGTGGATAAACACCTATTATTGTATCCACAAGGCGCATGCCATTTCAGTGACTCTCATCACGTTTAATTTTGATGCATCTGTCATTATTGATTATGTTTACAGGTATATATTCTACGGGACATCGCCTTGTAAACTAAATAATATGATTACTATGTACACCATTTATTAACGTTTGTCGTGCAGTAGATGTCAAACAATTAAATCAGGTGACAATATACATTAATTTTTAATGAAATGACTATGGAATACACTTCATTAGATCGTCTATCTTATTTACGACAAAACGGAATACATAATATAATAGAAGTGCAAATATTATTGATAAATTAAAATAATAGTTTCATATGAAATTGACATGGCAGTAGCTATTCATTAAATAAATTACATGGATTTAATAGTTGACATATCATTATTAAATCATTTTTCAATAAATTTTGATGGACATGACATATAAATGCATATTTATGAAAAAAGTAAAATAAAGATAAATTATAAAAAGCAATATTATTTTTGTAAAATATCAAATATGAAATTGTTTATATTATCGAATCTTTATTAACTGTTAGGAACAAAATATTCATATAAAAGATGTTTTTTAGGGTTATTTCAAACTGACATAACACCACACGTAAGTATCTTGCAGCACTGTCATAAATACCTGATAACACAAGTTTAAACAGGTTTACGCTTGCGTTAACTAATTATAAATATATTGCAATATTCCGTTTACAACCATTCTTCTATTTCCAGCAATCCAATATTTTCCTCTTCTGTTCTACACCAAAGAATTTGTGTATGTCTCTATACTATTTATCTACGAGCCTTTCTATATTTCTCGATTTTCAATCATATATATATATATATAGAACTTTTGATAGGAATAATTGTTAAGTTAGTTGTCAGTTTGCGTGCTATAAGTGACATTTGGATTCAGTATACCTTGATAAATCATTATGGAACATTTTATACTTGATCAATGTTTCAAAATTGTGGAAATTTATTTCAAAAATCAGTGTTCTGTTCGCCAAACTTATAGAGCACAAAATTTTGATCAATGATGAGGTTTATTTTTAGTTTAACGGGTGAGTTAATAAACAAAATTGCCATATTTAGAGTGAGACCAATCTTGATGTGATTCACGAAAGTCCATTACATCCAGAAAAATGCACCATATGGTGCGGATTGCACCATATGGTACAGTTACCGTCAATGATATACGTTATAGAACGATGATCAATTATTATTTGTTTCTAAATTTACATGACATTGATGTGGAAAAGATGTAATTTCAGAAGGATGGTGCCACATGCCATATTTCGACCGAAACAATCGAGTTATTGAAACAAAAATTCGGTGATAACGTTATCTCCAGAAATTGACCTGTGAAGTAGCCTCCACGAGCGTGTGATTTGACGCCTCTGGATTATTTTCTTTGGTGATATGTGAAGTATCTGATTTATGATGATAAACCAGCAACGATTGAAGCATTAGAATTCGATATAACTAGCGTTATTGCGAACATAAGGCCTTAATTGCTTAAAAAAGTGACCCAAAATTGGACTGACAGAATGTAGTATGTCATAGGTAGCCGTGGTACACATGTGCAGAAAATCATTTTTAAATATTAATGCCATAAAGTTATCTTTCGAAAAATACCAAATGATTGGTTATCCTACCAATTAGTATGCGTTTTATTTCAATTTAAAGTTATATCACGCTCAAAAAATAGCCTATATATATATATATATATACATATATATATATATATACACACATATATATATATATATATATATATATATATATATATATATATATATATATATATATATATATATATATATATATATATATACATATATATATATATATATACATAAAATTATCATAATTATTATTATTTCAATTTATTAGTTAATTGCTGGACGTAAGCCTTATCGAATGTTACCATTCAGTGGTACTTAGTTATAATAACAACGCTGACTAGCAGCGTTTGTGAATTTTTTTTATTCAGGGTTTATTCATTTAAGCAATTTGTGTTCATCTCAACTAAATATCTCCGGCTGCTATATTTATCTAATCAGAAATCGAATGTACTTCTTTCGTATCATATACGATATATATATATATATATATATATATATATATATATATATATATATATATATATATATATATATATATATACACGAGGATCGTTTGATAAGTATAGTAAATTTATTATTTATTTAATTCAATTAATTAATTTAATTACATTTTTCAATTTAGTTTTTCTTACTTTTTTACCATACTTATCAAACGACCCTCGTATATGCATATATATATATATATATATATATATATATATATATATATATACATACACACACATACGTGCATACGTATTCGCCGTTTGGGTAACATAAGCAATTTATTGATATAATTCAATAGTCGTTAAATTAAAAAAAAATATTTATTTAATAATAAATTTAATATTCATTAGAAAAAAATACAAAAAACAATAATTAATTTTATTATATAGTAGAAATTGTTAAAATAAATACAGTAGGTTACATTTTTGCTGAGCAAAAGTATTCACCACTTATTGATAATGGCATACAATATCAAAGTTTTTGTTAAATAAATGTGACAGCATTGAAGTATAACTAAATATTTATATTTTTTGAGGATTCCCCATTCAGTTTATGTTGACAGTTTTCATCATTTAGTGAGTTTTACGAAGATATTTCAAAAATAGGACGCAAACAAAAAGAATCTTGTATATCCAAGAGAGAAATAACTATAAATTTACATCAAAAAAAAGAAATCATATAAGGAGATTTTGGAAATAGTGTCCAAGAGTCGTACTACTGTCCGTGATATAATAAAACGCTTTAATGATACAGGAAGCATAGAAAATTACCAAAGAATTGGTCAGCCATCCAAACTTACAGTAAATAAACAACGTAATATAATAATTATTATTATTAAGAAAGAGACTAAAACAAGCTCGTCTGTGTCATAGAACAGTTAGAAAAATATATTGGAAAAAAACTACATCTTTGTACAGTACAGAGAATTCTTAAAAAGGCTGGTTACAACGACCACGTCTGCAGAAAAAAATCAGCTATATGTAAAGTGAACCAAACCAAAAAGTTTCAATTTGCAAATAATTATAAAAATAAATGTAATGAGGAGTTTTGGACCAAGGTTGAAAGTAAATTCTGTACTTATTGTTCTGATGCCCACATTTTGGTATGGAGAAAGAAAAATACAGAACTGCAAAATAATCATATACACAAAATTGTTAAACATGGTGGAGTTGAGACTGCATGGCCGCTTCTGGAGTTAGAAACCTAGTTTTTATCGACGAACCCATTAATAAGTTGTAATATTTGAATACTTTAAAACAAAATTTAAATGAAAATGCTAGAAAATTGGGTTTGAATAATGAATATTACTTCTAACATGATAACAACCTAAAGCAAACTGTTCATATAGTGAAGTTTTAGGCTCTCTACAATACTCCCCATACACTAAAAATACCACTACAATCTCCCAATCTAAATCCCATAGAATATTTTTTAGATTTATTAGAGAGAAAAATTCGACAGCATTAAATGTCAATTTTGGGGAATTAAAGTTCAATTAAAAAATGAAAATGATTTGCATTTTCTCATTTTTTCTTGACAAATTTTCTTGATCAATTTTTTTTGGAAATAAAGATTGTTTTTTAATATAACACATGTTTTTTCTTACTTCAATATTCACTTGTCAAGAAAAAATTAAAAAATGCAAGTAATCTTTATTTTTTAATAAAACGATAATAGACGAAAATTGACATTTATTGCACGACAAACAGCTGAGAAGAAAAATAGTTTGAGAATATTAACCTTTATCGGTCGTATGTCACCTCTGACGTGACATTATAACTTTGCTCTATCAGTCGTATGCCACGTGCGAGGTGACAAAACTGAACAAGTAACAACGTCCTTATTGCTGAATGTACACATTGTATGTTTTTACAGTTTAATCTTTACTCGATAGTAGACAACACGTTCTGTCATATTTCAGCAATTATTTTACTTATATTATAATATTTTATTTCTCCAAAAATGAATAAAGAAAACTATAGCAATATGGAAAGTAACAGTGATAGTTGTAGTGAAATATGTGAACATTTTTACTATTCGACAAGTGATTTTAATTCTTGTGATAAAGGAGACAGTGATACAAGTGTTATATTGCAGTCAAGGAAAAAAAATTGATCCCTATTCAATATTCAAATGAAGAGGAAAGCGAACTGGAAAGAGAAATTGTTCCTGATTGTGATGAAGATTGGATTGAAATCGACAGTGATGACGAAGACATTTAAAGTGTAAATATAAATATTTTTATCCACAAAACTATCTTTTTATATCAAGTAACCTTAGTTACTCTTCTCTTACAATAAGTACTAAAATATATCTTCGACCTAGCGGAAAGTTAAGTACAAAATGCTAACGTACTATAAGGGTTAATTGCATTCCCAACTTTGATTTCTTTCTATAACAAAAACTCACACTTATTTTTTTTTCACGCCACTGTACGAGGTGTGATCAAAAAATAAGGTGAATTTTTATTTTTTTCAAAGAATATTTATTTATTCATCAATTTTTATTTTGTCCCCTTCAAAGTAATCCTCCTCGGATATAATGCACTTCCAATCTGCTTTTTCCAATCCTCAAAGCATTTCAAAAAATCATTTTTTGTGATCTTGTTCAGCTCCTCTTTCGATGCCGTCTTTATTTCCTCAATCGTTGCAAAACGCCGTCCTTTCATGGGCCTCTTCAGTTTCGGGAACAAGAAGAAGTCACAGGGGGCCAGGTCTGGGGAATACGGTGCCTGCGGCATCATTAGTGTGTTGGTTTTAGCCAAAAATTCGCGCACAAGCAACGATGTGTGAGCAGGGGCGTTATCATGGTGCAAAAGCCAATTTTTGTTCTTCCACAAATTCGGACGTTTCTGGCGGATTGCTTCGCGCAAATTGCGCATAACTTGCAGGTAATATTCCTTATTTACTGTTCTACCCTGTGGCAAGAACTCATGATGCACCACGCCCCTGCAATCAAAGAAAACTGTAAGCAAAACCTTCACATTTGATCGAACTTGGCGTGCTTTTTTGGTCTTGGTGATCCGGAATGCCTCCACTGGGACGATTGAGTCTTAGTTTCGACGTCATAACCGTATACCCATGTTTCGTCACCTGTTATGAC
This sequence comes from Neoneuromus ignobilis, assembly GCA_029203775.1. Classification (NCBI taxonomy): domain Eukaryota; kingdom Metazoa; phylum Arthropoda; class Insecta; order Megaloptera; family Corydalidae; genus Neoneuromus; species Neoneuromus ignobilis. The sequence goes on along the minus strand of CP092089.1, from coordinate 12,428,045 downwards.
CCTGTCGAGTAAATCTGGGTCGTCGTTGACGTCATTCAATAGCTCTTGGGCGATGCTCATGCGACGGTTCTTTTGGTCGAAATTGAGCAATTTCGGAACAAACTTCGCTGACACACGTCTCATGTCTAAAACACCCGTTAAAATTGATTGGCACGAACCAAACGAGATGCCAATATCATCAGCAATTTCTCTAATGGTAATTTGACGATTCCCCAACACTATTTTCTTCACTTCTTCAACGTTCTCATCAGTTGTTGACGTGCTGGGGCGTACAGAACGAGGTTCGTCGTTGGTGTCTTCTCGGCCTTCTTGGAAGAGTTTATACCACTTGTAAACATTTTTTTGGCTTAAAGTAGACTCATCGTATGCCACTTTCAACATTTCAAGTGTTTTGGAGCACTTGATTCCATTTTTCACACAAAATTTAATGCAAACTTTTTGATCCATGATTTTCGACAGCGGAAAATCGTGGAGCCTGGAAAACACTTCTAACTTTTATGCCTCTCACCAACAAACTAAACATGCTACATAGCTGAAATTTGAAACATATATTCGAGACGAGTGTATCAACATAACCAAATAAAAAAATCGAAGATCGAACGGATGTAGCACGCTAAATTTCAAAATTCACCTTACTTTTTGATCACACCTCGTATATGAAGGTCGTTTGATAAGTATGGTAAATTTATTTATTGTTTAATTTAATTAAATTTTTCAATTTAGTTTCTCTTTTACCATTCTCTTTTTTACTATACTTATCAAACGACCCTCGTATATACCAACGATCATGTCATTGTTTAGTAACTACGTGATGATCTGAAAAAAATGTACTTACCAGCTAAAATAAAACATTCAAATTATATTACTACTGTTCAATTCATTTAACCAGGAAGTCAGTTTGTTACAATTTATTTGTCATCGAGGCTAACTCACTTTTACATAAATCACCTATATGTCAATACTTCACTATTCATTAATCATTTATTTTTTTTGCTAATTCGCACTTTAATAATCATACCATCATAGTCATTGAATATGAAAATAACATTACTGTCACTTAAATTTCACTACACAGAAAAAAGTATAAATAAAATAAAAAATGTATTTTTAGGTTAGATAGAATTCTCCATAAGGATTCAATTTAAACTTCTATCACGCTTAAAAAAACAACTATACATATAACAGACATAAGTGAATTTTTTAATCAATGAATATTTAAAATTCTATTTAAAATAGATTAAATAAAAAAATATGAAAATATATACACACACACATGTATATGTATGTGTGTTAATTTAAATATAAATCGATTGAACATAACCTATTTCCTATAAAATTCCAATTTATGTTGTTTATAAACATCGAAAATCACACTACAGATCACAATTCCGCACAAAACTACTACACCCATTTTCTATCTTAACAGTATATTTCTCTTGTCTGACATTATCTGGACGCTCCATCTCCGTTGATGATAACCTCTTAGAACTGACCAAAACCGCTACTTAATTCACTAGCACGATGTAGTCAAAGTTTGTTATATGATTGATATTATATAGCTAAATAACAACAACAATTTATCGTTTATGTACTGGTTATTATAACGTTCATAATCTTGTTGGCAAGTTTTGTGTGATGTAATGGATAAAGTTGTTGGAACACGGAGATGAATCAGAAAGTAAAGAATAAGCACGAGAGTACCGAGAAATAACTGAGAAGTTTTTTTTCGTCATATTTTTGATTAAATAGAATTCATGGCTGTCAGACTGAATATACGTAATATTTTAGAGTAATTTTCGAAACTTTTTTTAAACAATCCAGTTTATAAGAAAAATTAAGAGTATTTTGTGTTATGCGTGCTTCGATATGTAATTATAATTTGATTAAAAATAAATTCGACGTATATTTTCTTATGCATAAATTATTTTACGTATAATTTTAGGTAATTAAAATGATTAATTGTATTTATATTTTATTATGAATAAACTTTTTAACAAAAATAGTTTAAGATTAAATTACATAACCTCATTTTTTTTAAAAAAAAACCAGCTGTAGTTTAAACTAATTAATAAGAAATTAAACTTTTATGGAGTCTTATTTAAAAAAAATGAATAATTGCATTTATATTTTATGAATATATTTTTTAACAAGAGTAGTTTAAGATTATATCACATAACCTCATTTTTTATTTTTTTAAAAAAACAACTAGTTTGAGCGAATTATTAACGAACTAAACTTTTATAGAGTCTTATTTTTATGGACTTTAATTAGTATAACAATTTAATCCTAAAATGCACAATTTTTTGTGTTAAAAAATAAACTGTTTATTAACCCTTATCGGACGTTAGCATTATGTACTTAACTTTCCACTAGGTCGAAAATATATTTGAGTGCTTATTGTAAGAGAAGAGTAACTAAGGTTACTTAATGTAAAAATATAGTTTTGTGCATAAAAATATTTATATTTACACTTTCAATCCAATCTTCATCACAATCAGGAACAATTTCTCTTTCCACTTCGCTTTCCTCTTCACTTGGTAATTGAATAGGGATCATTTTTTTTCTTTGACTGAAATATAACACTTGTATCACTCTCCTTCATCACAAGAATTAAAATCACTTGTCAAATGTTCAAAATTTTCGCATATTCCAATACAACTATCACTGTTACTTTCCATATTGCTATAGTTTTCTTTATTCATTTTTGGAGAAATAAAATATTATAATATAAGTAAAATAATTGCTGAAATATGACAGAACGTGTTGTCTGCTATCGAGTAAAAATTAAACTGTAAAAACATACAGTGTGTACATTCAGCAATAAGGACGTTGTTACTTGTTCAGTCTTGTCACCTCGCAAGTGACATACGACTGATAGAGCAAAGTTGTAATGTCACGTCAAAGGTGACATACGACCGATAAAGGTTAATACAAAATACTAAACTTAACATGACGAAAAAGAATACATTTTTTTTAGTTTTCATTAATTTTTCCTGAAAAGAAAACATAATTTTGTTTCATTTTTCATAAACTACATATATTTGGGCTACGCAATTAAGATTTTTACATTTCAATTAAATGGAATTCCAAATTGGAAAATGGTTTTAGTTATCTAATCGCAATTTTTTTCGAGTGAGTGGAGTCACATTGGATTTTTCACTTCTAACGCTCGTCTGATGAAATGTCAATGCACATTGCTAAATCTGTAAATTTTGATACAGAATAATATCATATTTTGTCAGATTGATATTTTATATACGAACTGTTACATTTTTAACGTCTTTTAAATGTTTAATAAAAAGTTACTAACAAAAAACATCAATAATTCATATATGAATAGGATTAAAATTAATTTAAATTATGTCTGTACAGGTAATCCCCGTATAACACGGTCGTTAGGTTCCTAAAAAATGTCGTATTATATGAAACAATGAACTATTAGGGTTGTAATATGAAATGTCGGATTATTACATCGAAAATAACATAAAAATCCGATATTTCATATTATACGGGCTAATAGTATAAAAAATAAGGTTAGGTTCCAAAAATTAAAAAAAAACTATACTATTTAAGGTGGTTGGTCATAGTCTTACAGGGACGCGGGGTAAGAAGTAGTGGTCTACACTTTTGTATGGGCTAAAATAATGATTGCCAACTGCAAATAAATAATTCTGTACAGTATACATGGTATATGAACACGCTAACACGCGCATCGAATGTGTCACGTGCCTACAGTGCTGCGCCGTGATTCGTTCTGGCTGTAAAGTTCGTACTGGCTGTAACTTTAAAATTATTCATTTACAATTCTTTTTCAACTAAAAACTTGCAAACGGCGTTGTGAAGATTTGTTTTACTCGAGTGATAATACTATTAAAAATATAAGCTTTACAATAAAACATATTTAAAAAAATTCTTGGCATTTTTTAGTGGAGTTTCAATGACTTAAGTTTCAATTTATACCACACCGCCATAAGAGCCCATGTTTAGGACACAATTTTCATGTTTTAATTTTTCTAAAACGGGATAGAGAAAAATTTCAAAAAAATTCCTGAAGAATTTGATCATTATTATGATCATTATATTCAAATTTTAGACTAATCTTATCATATTTTCTAACAGACCAACCTCCTTAACTTTGTACCTAAGAAAAATATGTTTATTAAAACAATAATTAATAAAAAGTATTACATACTAATATTATATTATTATTTTTTTCATCACTGCTAAGCATCATTAAACAAGGGTGTTTTCTTTATAGAAAAATATCCTTATATTATGATCTTTCTTCTGCAGTATCTTAATTTCTATGTTTTACTTTTTGGAAATTGTTATTTTCATTTGTTTGCTTTTAGATGAGAGATCTTTATCAATTTCATTGTGTGGAGCTAAGCGTTGTGAAGTTCTTTCTTAAATTTTGTACTTTTTTCAATGGAACGATCTATATTTAGAAAATAGAACTGCATTGTTCGGTTAAGTATAGGCCTTTCTTTATGCTTTTTAGGATAACATTTCAAACTTCTGCGTTTCCATCTGTGCTATCATCCTTTAAATTAATTTGGTTTATCTCAGATGCCATTTCTACCAAATTTACTTCATCTACCTCATCTTCCACCAGTAATTCTTGAATATCTTCAGGATTCATATCATTAAAATTTTCCAACCGTGTTGTAGGAATGACGTGTAATACCGGGATTTTTCCAAATCTCCAACAGTGTTGTAGGAATTCCATATTATGCAAGGGTTACTTATAGTTTATAGAAGTAAATTTCTTAATGATTTATGTTTTTTCTGTTATTATACAGAAAATAAATAAAATTTTAGTAAATTATTAATCGTTAAAACACTATTTTCATATTTACCAATAATTAATTTTAGTTCTAAAGAAATTATCAAATAGATAGGAAATTTTTGTCTATAGCTTTATGTACTACAAGTAGCCCAAAAGTAACTTCTTTACGAAATAAATGCGTGATTTTTTTATTATAAATATTTTTTTAATTTTTGTTTTTTACATATTCAAGTATGAAGAAAACATTAAATATGAATAAATATACACTACAAGAAAGAATTAAAATAGTGATATTTCACCTTGAAAATTAGAGAAGTGTTTCGCAAACACAAATGAAATTTAGAAGATTTTACAATACTAGGAATTTGTCTTCGCAATAGTACAAAAATTTTGAAGATATTAGTACAATGGAAGATAGCAGAAGATCAGGTAAACCAAGATCTTCAAGGAGTATTGACAATATTGAGTCTGTAAGAGAGTGTAGCGCAGGTCCCAATAATTTTTTCATCGACAGATGCTTGAAATTTTTTTTTATTCTGAATTTTGGAGATGATGTTAAAGAAGCTTAATTCCAACAGGATGGAGCTATAGCTCACTCTTCCAGAACCACAATGGAGCTCTTACGGTCAACATTCAATAATCTAATAATATTGCAAAATTCAAACTTTATGTGTCCTTCAAGATCATCGGATTTGACGGCTCCTGACTTTCATCTTTGAGGCTACCTAAAAGATAAAGCTTTACTAAGCCACAAACTTTAGTAGAACTGAAGGATAACATTCGAACGGAAATAGCAGCAATATCAACATTACAGTCAATAATGGAAAACGTGTTAAAAAGAGCACAAATTTGCGAACGCTCTAGAGATCAAAATTTAAAAGAAATTATTTTTAAAATCTAATCAAAAAATCATGTTTTAAGTTAGATTTAATTTAAGATCAATAAATTTTTTTTAATATATTTTGATTTTTTTAAAACAATATAGGAAATAAATTTTGACTCACTCTGTACTTGTTATAAAATGTTTGTTTTTAATATTTAAAACAGTTACTTAATGCGTTTTATTTGTCCTTTTAATACACACATTTTATTTTTGATATACAGTATTTAGTTTCTGTCCTTTATTTGGGTTTATTCTTTCTATTGCAATATTAAAATTTTTTATATATTTCACTTTTAATATACATTTTATGATAATTTTTTACTGACAAAATTTCATAAGAACTAAACATAATGAAAAATAAAAAAGTAAAAGTTATAACTAGTTATTTTGACTGGAACAAGTCATGATATAAATGTTTAAAAAAGTAACTAATTCTTCGACAGGAAATAAACATAGAGTTCAAAATAGATAAAAACTTTTCATACGAGAAAAATCTGAAAAGTAAAGAAAATGTGATAATATCTCTCGACGAGAAACCTGAGTCTGTCAAGAGAAAGTTTCACCAAATGTTGTCTTGTATTATCTTGCAGCAAAATCATTCCCTTCTTAATCACTGAATTTGGTTGTTTTTTTTTTACCAGAGTAGTGTTTAAAAGTTCTAGTTTTATCCAATATATTTTGTTTATAGTAGTTCTACTGTTAAGAAGAAGCTTAAAATAACCGATATTTCATGCATTAAAAACAAATAGTAGCAATAATTTTTAACGCATTTTCTTCAATATTCAGTATATCAAAATATACGAAGGTCAGTCAAATATAAACTGAGCCTTTTTCTGTACTCTTTATTAAATTAAAGTTTTTTAAATGTACACACAAGTCACTTTTCTACATATTTTCCACTAATATTTAAACATTTTTACTATAGAATTGGCAGTTATTTCATTTCTCTACAACCATGTCTCATAACAGGTGAAATACAATTCAAAAATGCGTCCTCCTCTGTTTTATATCGATTCAACAGCCTCTGAAAAATTTCAACTGCAAAACAGTAACTTTATAGAATCGAATTTTCAAATGAAAAATAGGTTTTGTAAAGTATTTTTGTGTGTATTAGGAAAATAGGCGTTTTTTTTTTGAAAAATACCCATTGCAAAATTCGTAACTTTTTGGTGTAAACAATCGACCAAATCAGTCTTCAATTCACAGATTAGTGAAAAAATTCGAAGAAACTGGTTATGTTATTGATAAAACAAAAAGTAAAAGACAAAAACTATTAGCACAAATAAAAACATTGCTTTTGTAAGTGAGTGTTTAAAATGAATCACCAACATCAATTTCACGTCGTTTGAAAAAATTGGGCATATCTTATGGCTCTTTATGGAGGATTTTCCATAAATATTTGCATTTACAAGTATGCAAAATTCAATTAACACAAAAATTGATAAAAAGAGACCATTTAAAACAATGGATGATTTCGTTAATAAGCAAAATTGTCGTATTGGGGGTCATAAGAATCCTCGTGTTATTTATGAAAAATCTCTACACCAACAAAAAATCACTGTTTGGTGTATATTTGGGGGAAATGGAATCATTGGATCATTTTTTTCGAAAATAATGCTGGAAATGCTGTTATTGTGAATTCTGAGCGATACCAATCAATGTTGATTAACATTTTATAGCTAAAATTGAATGATATTGATACGTCTGATGTCTATTTCCAGTAAGACGGTACTACATCTCACATAACTCGAGGAAATATTCATTTCATGAGATCGAAATTTCGTCAACGTGTAATTTCACGAAATGCAGATTTTAATTGGCCTCCAACATCGTGCAACTCAACACCATTAATTTTTTTTGTGAGATTTTTTTTGAAAAATAAAGTTTATGATAATAAGCCACAAACAATTAATGGCCTAAGAACAACATTTGAGTTACAATTCGTGAAATGAAACCAGTAACATGTCGAAAAGTCATTGAACATTTCGATATTCGAATTGATGTCTAAAGGTGCACTCGTGATGGACATTTAAACGACATTTTGTTCCACATATAATTATAATGAATCATAATTTCAATAAAAAAACAGCTTGAAAAAATTCTAAACAGTTTGTGTTTCATTAAAAAGAAACATGTAGGCACGTTTTTTTTTGGATGACCTTATACTTTTATTTATAAATAAATTTCCTGACACTGAACTATGGCTTTTTCATTACAACTGATTGTTTTTTTTTTGATAAAATCAAAGTAAAATTGTAACTGTTTTTATTTATTTATTATTCGTAACATTTTTTTTCTATAACATATACAAATTAGTGAATAATTTTTGTTAGTATGTTATAAAATATTGTAATATAATTTTTTTTGAAAAGATTCAAACCTTTTATATATTAAAAGAACGAAAATAATAAGAGATCCACTGTCAAAAATTTTCACTGAAACAATCGTACACTTTGATCAAAGCAATTCAACGGATTAACAAACGTTTTTCTCGTACTAAAATCCCTTTGAACGCACAGGAAACATGAAACGTCGTCGTTGAAGAGCAGAGTTTTTTTTAAAAAAAATAAAATAATCCGTTCATTAGTATCGAAATCGGTCACGAGTGTCTCACTGTCGCTAGATCTATTGTGTGGATGCTGGATGGCTGTGACATTATCACAACGTCGTCCATCAAATCGAAAGAGGCTATAGCACCGTCACGGCGGCCCGTTTTCTTTTCTTTCGAACGCTAATGATATTTTTGTGAAAATGAGAGCAGTTCTTTTGTTCGATGACAAATGTGGTATTCACAATGTCATTCGAATATTGTTTACGGTTTACCACTGTCATATTTGTTTGCTTCACGTGATTTATATCGTTAAAAATCTTTGAGGGAATGATTAACTTGTTTATACGTGGTGTACGGTAAACATGTAATGTATACAGTTAGTTTCAGATATAAAATATCGTTGAAAAAGATCAGTAAATAAACGAATTGTTCACTCCTTTTTTCTATTGTTTACAGGAAATATAAACAAAGGTAAAAAAACATTTCATTGCATATCGTTAAACAAAACAGTAAGTAATTTATTCATCTTTTTGTTTGCGGTTCATTCTTTTCAACGCCGATCCACTTCTATTACAGTTGATGATTATTTATTATACTAGCTTGTTGAATAAATAAATAAAATCTCAATTGAACTTCTAACGAACTAACAATACAGCAAAATGATTGGTATTATTTTAAAAATAGATATAAATATTTATAGCAATTTCAAAACGACCACCACCATTTTTTTAAAAAAAAAAATATCATAAATATGTAATACTGACTAAAAGTTCTGTATTAAAATGATTTTTTTTAAATAAAAATGAATTCATATTGAAATATTAACTTTTTTTAATCACACGGTACACCAAATAACGACTTCATCCATTGAACATAATTAAAAATATGCTGTAAAATTACAATCTATCCTTTTTTCACCCACACCAGAAGGCCACAATAACATAATGATTCATAAATGAAAGTGTATACGATCAGAAATTTGCTACGAAATCACAGGTTGTAATTTTGTTGTCAATAATTAATTTAACGGTAATAAAATTACTACTACTTTTTTAAATTTTTATCATAATTACACATTGTCACAATGATTTAAAAAACAAGTAAATGAAACAGACATTACGCGATTTATGTTATATGAAGCGAGGCAAATCTTTAAGTCATAGTTTATGTTCAACCATCAATAAAAAATATTTTCGTTTGAAATTCTTATAATATTAGGTTGGCAAATATCTCCCTTCCGCCTTCTGGTCTTTTGAATTTCGCAGCTATGTACAAAAAAAAAAAAAAAAAAAAGCGGAAGGGAGATACTTGCCAACCTAATATTAGCATAATTTAAAAATATTAATTGTTCTCAACTATATATATATATATACATATACAGGTAACTCCCCATATAACACGGTTGATACGATCCTAAAAAATGTCATGTTATACGAATCCGTGTTATACGAAACAAAGAACTAATGCAAAAAAGGGAGTTAGGTTCAAAAATTAGAAAAACATACTATTATATTTTTATAATTAGGAGAAATATATTTATTAAAGCAATTTCCTCATCAAAAGTATTACATATTAATATGTATTAAATAATGTTTTCTTCGTCATCACTAATAAGCACCATTAACCGAAGGTGTTTTCTTTTTGACAAGATATTCTCATCCCCTGAACTTTCTTCAGCATTATCTTGAGTTCTATGCTGTACTTTTCGCAAAAAAATTGTTATTTTAGATTACTTGCTTTTAGCTGAGAGTAAAATCTGTAATTTTTGTTCTAATGAGATGAAATGTCTTTGTAAAGGTATTTTTTTTATTTTCGCCAGACATAGTTCAGGGCTACAAATTAATTCACAAAAATGAAAAACATAATTACCATTTCTAAAAAAAGGTTGAATAATGCGCACCCGAAAATTTTTAATCTATGTATAATGTAGTAGAAAGAAAAACACAAAGTTTTAAAATGTACTTAATACTCCACGAACATAAATTTTAAATTCCAATAAATTTCAAAATTCTACAAGCAAATCTGATACGACAACACGTTCAAATGAAAAATTTCCAATGAGATATCTTGTGCACTTAAAAGCTCTTATTTCGTTCCGCGCTGTACGGGAATTTCCCTAATTTCAAGTTTTGTTCTTAAAAACTTTAAACGTTGTACGGGGATTTATTTAATTTTCAAACCGTGTTAGAGTGAAACCATGTTCTAGGTTGCTGTGTTGTATAAGGGTTTTTCCCAATTCTCGAACCGTGTTAGAGCGATACGGTGTTATACAAGTGCCATGTTGTACAATGTTTATAACACACTGAACATCAAAGACAATGGGCTAACCAAAACGAAACCATTTTATAACCGAAAGGTGGACTCTATCACATAAAGATTATGCTGTCGTTTTGATATGACAAGAATGGAATTATCGATTATGAGTTTCTGTTAGGTAATCAATAATAAAAGCGTTTTATTGTAAACTAAAAACGTTTTATCGTAGACTAAAAACCGCCTAATAGAAAAGGTGTAATTTTCAACAGTATGATGCCTGGTCTTGTACAGCACGAGAAATGTTCCAAAAACTAGAGCAGTTTGTATTTTTCCGACCTGGCAATATCCTAGTAGTACAAAAAGAGTATTTTGGGGAAATAATTTCCTAAAATCATATTATTAATATATGAGAAAAAAATCTCATAGACAGTACGTTCATTCATATTAGATTTTCAGTTAAGTATGACTAAATTTAATATAATACAAATAAATTTTAACCCCAAATAAATTTTAAGGTGTTCAATAATCATTAATTGTTCACTTATTATTTATAAATATATCGGATGATGTATTCCGATGGCGACGCCAACATCGTCAGAGACTTTCTTTTAAAATCAGATTATAACAGAAATTTATCAGAATTTAACAGAAAGGCTCTGACGATGATGGCGTCGCCATCGAAATGCTTCAGCCGATATACAAGGATCTTTCGATAAATATGGTAAAAAAGTAAGAAAAACTAAATTGAAAAATTTAATTAAATTAAACAATAAATAAATTTACCATACTTGTCAAAAGACCCTCGTATTTATAAATAATAAGTGAACAATAAGTGATTATTGAACACTTAAAACCATTGTGATGTTAGGATTAAAATTCATTTGTGTTAAAGTGAATCAGCCACAGTTCCAAAACAGCAAATAAATTTAATATTTTTCGCTCATATACGAAATAATAATAATATCACATATTATGAAAATATTTACATATAAACGAAAATTATATATATATATATATATATATATATATATATATATATATATATATATATATATATATATATATATATATATATATATATATATATATATATATAGATGTGTGTTGTGTGTGTATAAACTTTAATACTAAAAATAATGTATTAATATTTTTTTAAAGTGGACGACGATGATACAATCGTCGAATATTACTAGCAATAGATAATTGTCAATCAACTGCCAAATTTGATTGACGACTTGTATTTAGTTGACCTTACAACCATAGTACACAAATTTGTGAAATGGATTTAAATAATTAATTATTGAAATATGATACCAACAAACGGAAAAAAACATTAATAATTCAAACTATTGTAGAAGACCAATATATCAAATAAAAATTTGAATTATTCAATGAATTTAATACTAACAAAATAATGATAAATTATATATATAAATATATATATATATATATATATATATATATATATATATATATATACGATGTCGGAAATGAAATTGATGGATAATAAACAATATTAAATGATGAGCAAGTAAATGTTTGTCTTAACCCTTCAGTCTTATTTAGGTCCTTCTATATATGTATATAAGAGTCATATAAGTAAATAAAATTTATAGATTAAATAAATGTACCAGAGAATTTATTCAAAATTTGTGGGAAAATAGATAATTTGAACTACAAAAATTTAAAAAAAAAATTACAATTTTTTCTTTTAATATTGTGACAAATTTATTTTAACGCAAATGAATCTCATATCTCAACACCATATGATTTTATAAAAGTATGTAATAATCATGTACTGTTCACGTTATTTATGAATGTGCATATTAATGACTATAACATCATCAGAGTACTGCATTATAAACGTTGACAGACTAATTATATATTTTATATATATATATATATATATATATATATATATATATATATATATACGAGGTCAGACAATTAAGTAATGTGACAAAATTCAAAAATCAAGTATATTTAAAAATTAAGGTACATCGCTGCGATCCCCTTCAAAGTAGTCCCCTCCCGCATCTATACACTTATTCCAGCGAGTTTTCCAGTTTTCGTAACATTTCTGGAACACTTCTTGTGGGACCTCTCCGAGTACCCTCGTCACAGATTCTTCACCAATATCTTCAGCGAGTCAAAATGTCGACCTTTGACGAATTTTTCATATGGGGGAATAGGAAAAAGTCGCAGGGTGACATGTCCGGTGAATAGGGCGGTTGTGGTAACGTTGCGATGCCTTTAGACGCCAAAAACTGATAGACACTGAACGCACTGAAAACAGGGAGCATTGTCGTGATGCAGAACCCAAGTCTTCGCGATCTCTGGACGCACTAGCATATGAGCATCCTTTTTCGTAATTTTTCGTGCACATTGTGGTAGAATAGCTTGATTTACGGTTTGTCCAGGTGGTCCCGAACTCTTTGTGAACCACCCCTTTGCTGTCGAAGAAGCAAATCAACATGGTTTTCACTTTGGACTTGCTCATTCTCGCCTTCTTTGGCCTTGGTGCTCCTCAGGGGACAGCCACTGTTGGCTTTGTCGTTGAGAAAGTTTCGGGGTCATATTGAAAGAACCAACTTTCATCACCAGTAATAACTCGATCGAGCAAGAGTAGGATCACTTTTTCAACCTGCTGGAGACAATTTTGAGCGATGTTGTCTTGATTCCATTTTCGTGACATGCACTACTCGCGCGTTGTTTCAAAACACTAAACAGCTGGCGAAGAAATGATCGTTACGAGGGTGGTCAAGGTCTCAATGAAAATTATCCCACGCGGATCTGCTATTACGGTGGCGGAGTTACAGGTTCGCAGTGTTACAGACCATTTTGATTGTTCTTTGTTTCCGAGAAAAAATCGGTCGCATTACTTAAGTGTCTGACCTCATATTTATCCATGGTTATGAAACGGCGCAAAAATTATGTATGTATGTTTGTAAATACATTTGAGATGTGTAGAATTAAAAAGGAAGACAAAGAATCACAGAAAATGGAAAATTGTGAAAAAAGCCTCCATTATGCAGTGGGAAGATAAAGGTTGATTATATATATATATATATATATATATATATATATATATATATATTGAATAGTCATCTAAGCCTGCGTTTTTTTAACATCAATTAAAATGGATAACTTTTTGAGAACTAGAGATATTTTCAGTACTCTTTCAGTGTTTGGTTGGGCAGTGCTTCAAATAAAAGTAGTACTCTGTCAGAACCCATTTTCTATATATAATATCATGAAAATATATATATATATATATATATATATATATATATATATATATGTATATATTTAACATTTTCTACCTCAAATAAACAATGGAAATGGAGTTAAAAGAAGCTCAATTACACTACATTATGCTTTATTAATTCCAACTTAGACATAACGCAACAATGGCAGTCGAAAGTATATGTAAAGCACTGGGCATGGATGCAATAAAAGTTAGAAAATGCCAAATGTGGTTCAAAAAATTTCATTCCGGGAATTTAGACATTAAAGACTTACAAAGGTCGAGTAGACCAAAAGTGATTGATAGTGAGGAGATTAAGGCTATCATCGAAGCAGATTCAAAGTTAACGGTACGGGAGCTAGCACAAAGACTCGAAATGCATGCTGGAGTTGTTTATAAACACTTAAAAAAATGGGAAACGTGTCAACTTGCAGCAAATGGGTATCTTATAAATTATCCGAACAGAATCTCGCGCAGCATGTATCAATATGCCAGTCATTATTGATTCGGGAACAATTCGAGTCATTTTTGAAACGTGTGGTTGCTGGGGATGAGAAATAGATTCTCTACGTCAACACACAACGCAAGAGGCAGTGGTTGAACGCGAATCAATCCCCAATTTATTATTCTTCAGTTTCAATTGTGTTATAGTATATAATAAATAAGAGAGCTATTTTATTAACGTTCTGATTTCAAATTTTATAAAAATTAATTTAAAAATGTTAATTTGTTCATAAGGGTAATTCTATTTTACATATCTATCTATTAAATAGAACTGAAAATATAAAGTAGTCTTACAAAATATATGCTCTTAGAAACTGAAAAAAATAATTATACCGGTACAGACCGAAAACGAAAATCTCGGTATAGAGAATGATAGATAATTAAATAAAAGAATATTAATTCGATATAAAATTTACAATAGATTTGTGTATATATATATATATATATATATATATATATATATATATATATATATATATATATATATATATGTATATGTAGAATAAGAGATTTAATTTGATTTCCTTATAATTGTAACGGGTATAAGTTATTCTTAATCAACTGTAAAATAAAATATCTCATTTTAAAGTTAACCGATTTCGTATAAAAGAATGAGTTTTCAATCACTGATATAAGTTTTTCACTTCGAATGAAACTTCTTATCAGAGAGACGCTTTTTTATACAGATACGAGTATTTCTATTGAATTCGGTTCTAAATTAAATATTTAAACTCCAACTTTTACTTTCTAAATAGATAATAATTTTATTGAGAAAACATTTTTTTACAATGAATTAAATTATTATAAATTATTTGAAAAAATATTTAAAATTTAATATCGTTTGATAGGTATGGTAAATTTATTTATTGTTTAATTAAATTAATTAATTTCATACAATTTTTCAATTTCATTTTTCTTACTTTTTTATCATACTTATCAAACGACCCTCGTATATACGAAATAAAAATTATTAAAAATTTCTTGCTGTTTACATGACTAAAACAAGATATTTCATATTTATTATTATTTGTTTTTATAAATCAGTACACAAACATATATTTTATATATATATATATATATATATATATATATATATATATATATATATAGAGAGAGAGAGAGAGAGAGAGAGAGAGAGAGAGAGTAGAGTCTATTTTCATGCGGTAGATATTTTTTTATAAAAAATTGCATAAAAAAGACTAAACTTTAGTTGAAAAATTAGGCATATGTACCATAATTTTCTAAAACAACATAAAACTAAAGCAATGAATGAAATCGTAAAATAAAAATTAATTAACTACATGGCAAGAATAAAAATACGTACAAATTATATTTTTTTTAATAAAATATGAATCATTATCTAAAATCATGAACAGTACATTAAGACTATCCATAAATACATTCGAGTGTCGTTTTATGCGGTAGATACATTCCACAGAAAACTGCATATAAAAAAATCGCACAAAAAAAGACTTAACTTAAGTTCCAAAAATTAGGTCATTTTATGCGGTAGATATATTCCACAGAAAACTTATAAAAAATCCGCATGAAAAAATATTTAAAATCAATAAGTTAAAGCAAAATTAACATAAAATCGAATAAAAAAGTTTATAGAAATTCAAAAAAATAGTTATGTCTAATAAATTCCTTCGAAAATCTAAAAAAAACTGATATGAAACTCAAAATATTTTTTTTTCAAAGTTTATTCATTTGATTTGATTGAAAAGTAACAATTCTTTTTACATTTTTTCATCAGAATTATTGTCGTTATCTGAAAATGTTTGGCACCGTTTGCGAACTGGAGCCAACTTTCGTCACTACAAGAGATGGTCTCTCCATCAGATCTGCACTGTAAAGGCAATGGCTTTTCACAAACAAAATTAGAATTAACTTCATTCTCGTTCGGTGTTCCTTTTTTCCCTCTGATAATATAATCAGTAATTAAACTTCGCGATAATGATTTTACTAATTTTTTATACAGTTTGCGATATCCAGACATACAGTTGGAATTTGAAGACTCGTTCAGAATTTGTGTCATTAACAAGAAAATGATTTTTCAATTTATTTCAAAACTGACGACCTTCTTGAATTATATTTGTAGTTAGGGTGAGTGGTTTTTCTTTCGAATCACAATCACTTTCAGGATCTTCGACGATATCTAAAGTTATACCAAGAATATCATTGTCACTTAAGACATTATCTACAAGCAATTCGTTGACATCATCCTGGCTAATAGTATCAAAACCTGTTCCACCAATTTAATGTATCAAAGTAATGATTTTATCTGATAATGTCGATGTTTGAATGGTTACACTACTTGCAACACATCTGAATTTGCATGAAATATGCACCGCATAATTTTAAAAAGAGACTCTCTCTCTCTCTCTCTCTCTCTCTCTCTCTCTCTCTCTCTCTATATATATATATATATATATATATATATATATATATGTGTGTGTGTGTGTGTATTTTAATTAAAAATTCAAATAATGTACATAACTAATTTTATAATTTCAATAATATACGATCATCCAAATGTGACCCCCAAATTTGTGTTTTATTAAAAAGAAACTATACACATGTTTCCCTATACACCATTCTCTACACATGTTTTTAATAAAACACAAATCTAAGCATCACATTTAGATGACCGTATATAAAACTAATTAATCACACTTATGCATAAGTGAAAATATTATTAATGTACTATACATTAGAGTAAAATATAAATACAAATTTCTTCTATTTACATAAAGTAATATTTTTTCATTTAAAATATGCACACAGCTTAAATAACGCAATGTGACAAATTACATTCATTTTTTCATTTTTTTTTTGTACTCTTAATATTTTGCATAACACTTCCATGTTTTATAGTTTCATTTAATTTAATTCATATAGACTTCAATGCAGATTTTCACTCTGGTGTTAATGGAATAGTCACTGAAATGCACATTGGTAAATGAATTAAATATTAATGTCTTTTAATCGATTTATAAAATAGAATAGTGTTGGAGTATTAAATAGTGATATAAACTAGTATTAATTTTTAATATTTGAAGTATAAATTGATATTATTATAATTTAAACATAAGCTATAAGATGGCCATAATGAAACTGAAGGATAGTAAAGAACAGTAAATTATAGTAAGCTAGTAAATGTATGTTTAAACCCTTTAGTCTCATTTGAGACACCTATACAAACATTAAATAAATATTAAAATGAGGATCGTACACGTATTTCTATTTAACTGTAAGTTCAACACATATTGAATACTGAATGAATGTAAAAATTCAGACAGGTCGAATAAATACGATAATCATTCAAACATTTGTCGATTTCAGCGATTTATTTCGAAATTCCGTAATATCCAATAGAAATGATCACTATCCTACAAACCTATAAAAAGCGAAAATGAAAGGCACTAAACGAAATTGAAGCGACTCGAAAAAACTTGAAGAATGCTTGCAGACTCACAAAGTGAACAGGCAAGAGAGATTCAAAGGGAAAAATAGTAGTTTCTACGAGGCGTCCGGCAAAAACGATTTTTTTCTAACAATCATCTCAACCTACCTAACCTACCTACCTATCTTGAGAGGACCAAAGAAAGCGAACTGACGTGGTAGTCCTTTTTACAGAAACGGCGTCATCGGAATGAGACGTTTTACCATTTGAGGTACCCGCGGCGCATACTATTCTTTTATATAAAGATAGGGAAAAGAGAGAAATTTCTTTTTTTCTTTTTTTAGAATGCCAAATTCATTTCAAAATATTCCAACGACGAACAATACATCCGCGTAATACAAATTCAAGGGTTTTTCAAAGCGTCTTGTGTTTGATGTCTGAAGGGAATAACACATTGTGCATATGTGTGTGTGTGTGTGTGTGTGTGTATGTGTACATATATATATATATATATATATATATATATATATATATATATATATACAAATAGAACCTAAGGGTTTTAACGCTCATTTTCAATTTAAATACTTGACTTTGAAATTATTTCATTTTTTAAAAAAATACATCACTATTATAATTATTCATCATAGTAACATTTATTTTCAATGCATTCAAATAATTTAAAAATCAAAAGTATTAAAAAAAATAACATTAAGAACCTTGAGTTATATATATATACTCGTATATTACTCGGAAAAAATGCTTGTTTTAATATAATTAATTATTCTTTAAACTTTAAAAGATCATACGTTTCTCTCTCTCTCTCTCTCTCTCTATATATATATATATATATATATATAGAAAGAGAGAGAGAGAGATATGGTCCAAATGAGACTTAAAAATAATAAAGAAGTAAATATATTTTAACATAAATGATTTTTCAGCCCCAGCTCTACAATATGTTATAGTGTTTAATAATCACTTATTGTTCACTTTGTTGTTTATGACAATAATGGGCTAATGTGCATTTCGATGACGATGCAATCATCGTCAGAGCTAAAGAAGTTTCACTTCAAAAAGAAGTAAATATATTTTAACATAAATGATTTTTCAGCCCCAGCTCTACAATATGTTATAGTTTTTTTTTTACAAAATTTAGACAAATTGTTCAATTTTATTTATACAGGTTTTTTAATAAGCACTTCAAAAATTTTGAATGAAAATAGAACAAAAAATATTCAATTAATTAGTTGTTTTTTTATTTTTACGCATATTTTATGGCATTGATGATGGAATACAATTTTACTCATACGATCACCAAGATTTTGCTTGACATAGTACATTCGTTTAGTCCAATTTTTAGTCACTCTTTCACATAATTGTGATCAAATTTCATGAATTACAAGTTCAATATTTATTTTTAATGCTTCTGCTCTTTGTGTTTTATCAGCATAAACCAATTATTTCATATAACCCCACAGAAAATGATCCAATGGAGTTAGATCATATGATCTTGGGGGTCAATTGATGAATCCATTCCGTGAAATAATGGATTCATTAAACTTTGATTTTCGAAATTTTCACAATTTCTAAGCATTTTTTAAATATTAAACGTTCCATGATCATTTTCTAAACTATACTGAGTTAAAATGAGATTTAAAAAAAATCAAACATGACTGTCACTAGGTGTCAAAGTTCTGACATTCTTATTAGAAAACCCTATATATTTATTTGTGTTTTTCTATTTTTTTCCATCAGTCTCTAACTGGAAGTTGACTTTCTTTTTCGTTTTATCATATGAATCGTATTTATTCTGTGTATCTATATCTGTTTATTTAAGAAGATAGGTGTTATTCTTATCCACTTAAATATGACAGAATTGTTTGTTTTGGAACTCTGGCGAATTCATCTTAATACATTGAATTTTTATCTCCAACATCACAATGGTTATTTAGTGTTAAACCATCACTTATTGTTTATAAAAATAGTCGAATGATGTGCATTTCTATCGCGATGCTATTATCATCAGAGCCTTTTTGTTAATGTGTTATTTCCTTCAGACAGCCGATTTGAAAAATCATTGAATTTGTATTACCCGGATTTATTGTTCATCATTGGAATATTTTGAAATGAAATATTTTGTTAAAATGGAATTTAATAAAAAAAGCTCTAACGATTATGGTATCGTCGTCGAAATGCGCATCAGCTGATAATTTTTATAAACATAAAGTAAACAATAAGTGATTATTAAATACTTCATAACCATTGTGGTGATGGGAATAAAAATTCATTGTGTAATATAACAGACTTTTTAGATGCATATACGTTTCATATGATAAAACAAAAAAGAAAGAATCAATCTCCATTTAAAGATGCATTAAAAAAAATATACAAAAACACAAATTAATATAAGTAAAATCAAACAATTAGTCTAAATTTTATAACAAAAACGCTCTGATGATAATAGCATTGCCATCGAAATGCAAATTAGCCCATTATTGTTATAAACAACAAAGTGAACAATGAATGATTTATAATAATTTTATTATTGTAATTTTATAATCACTATAATGATTTATAATAATTTTAATAATTTATAATAATTTTACTTTATAATTCCTTGTGAAGTTGGGAGTCAAAATTCATTTGTGCTAAAGTGAATTTGCCACAGTTTTGAAATAAACAATAAATAAATGTATGTCTCACCCTTTAAGTCTCATTTGGATCATTTTATTCTAGAATTAATGTTTTTGAAACATAGTTGCGTTTTAAACATTTACAATGTTTAAATCACTTCAGTTTAATAAAAAAAAATATTATGATGGATATTTACATTTTAATATTAATTAAATTATTATTTTTTCAATTTTTAATAAACAGAAGATATTTTAAATTATATATATATATATATATATATATATATATATATATATATATATATATATATTTGTATGTGTGTATTAAAACTAAATGAGAGGGAATATTAATATACTAAGGGATATTAATTATACACAGATGAGGGTAAAATATAATTTATACAAAATTGACGATGTACATAATTTTACACGTTCATTACATATTAATTTCAATAACATGAAATAATTTTATTGAAAACGTAACAATCAATACAACGATGAATTATGTTAAAGACTTATTTATTTTTAATAATAATAGCCTATGTATTGTATTATTCATTAATGATTAAAACATGTATTCAGGATAAATATACACAAATGCATAAATTCGTTTTTGTATATGTATATGAATATGTACACAAGCATATATATATATATATATATATATATATATATATATATATATATATATATATATATATAATGTATATCATTAGGCATTTGTGTGTAAATGAGTAATAAAAATACTTCAGGAAATGACAGTTGATTTATGTTTTTATATCTTATAAATTGATTAAAATAATGTATTTTTGATGGATAACAGATACAAATTTTAATTGTGTATTTTTATTCGTTTTTATATTTTATTTTCATGTATTAAATTGTTTCGTATGATAGGATCGATTTATTTAGTGGAAATAAAAACATTTATTTCAAAAAAAAAACTTTATAAACAAAATATGATCCATTAGTTTGCATAATTTTCTTTTGATTATAGAATATAAACTAATTTTTGAATTGATCAATTATTCATATCACATAAAAGTCGACAATCTGGAATGTATTGATGGTTTGTGTAGGATTTGAAACTTTATCAACATTTAACGATTATTTACATTAAATCCGAAAACTAACGGAACTTTCTCATTTTTTTGAAATGGGATGTTATAATTTTTTCAGTTGGTACATCTGTGTCAAATTTCATAACGATACCTTCATTAGTAAATGATTCATAATAGTTTTTGTTAGAGAGTGATTGTTGTTCACGGCAATTTTTATGATATCGAAATCAGCTGATCAAAGAATTTACATTAAATTTTGTGTTACGAACCAAATAAACTGCACGAAAATGCTGGAAATGTAAAGAATGGCATACTCTGAGGACTGTCTATCATGAACAAGTTTTTGAGTGGCATAGGGCGTTAAATAGGGCCGTGAATCCGTCGATAATGAACCACGATCTGGACACCCATAGACATTAACTGACGATGAACACGTCGCCCAAGTCAAAGCATTAGTGCTAAAAAATCGTCATATGCCCGCCAGATATTTAGTAGGAAGTGTTACCACATCTTTTCTACAGACTGATCGTAATTCCATCTGATTATCCAAACTATTAACCCAGATTGTCCCAGTACTTTTTTTATAAAACTATTTTTTTTTGCTTCTTACTTGATTTAGACGGTTTCAAAAAACACAAATATAAAAATATTTTGTTTTAATAATTAACACTAGATTTACGGAGCGAGTCAATTTGACTCATTTAAGATTTTGTTGCTATATATATAGAAAATTTAAATATTATTTTTTAAAAACGTATGTTGGTTTTTAATTACATAATGGCACATATGCAAAAAAAATTATATTACATATTTGCATATATGCCATTATGTAATTAAAAACCAACATACGTTTTTAAAAAATAATATTTAAATTTTCTATCTATATAGCAACAAAATCTTAAATGAATCAAATTGACTCGCTCCGTAAATCTAGTGTTAACTATGATGTAAATTATAAATAAAAAACATAATTACTGAGACATATAATTGGAATGATGCTTATTTGACATATTTTTTCCACTTAAACTTCAAAATGCTATAACAATTAAACTTTACTTACGACTGAATAAAATTTAACCAAAAAGGTAAGACAACATACACCAAGCAAGAAAGAAACATGAAAACTAATAATTACTTCTATTTTAAGTTATCAGGATATGTCTAATGCATGCATATAAGATGTTACCAAATGACAACGCTGGGACAAATGTAATTAACCTTTATGTTATTACCCGAGTACACATGTACCCATTTTCGCCTTTGCGTTAAAGCCAATAAATTTCTATGGGAAGGATCGTTTTGCCCAGTCAGATCCCCATTATTTGGAAAATTTCAAGAAGATTTAGATATTTATAAATTTTAATTTAAATGGCATTTAACTGATATACCCCTCTAATTATTACCTGGGTACATGTGTACCCATAGGTATTTTGTAAAAGGCAGGAATAAATTAAATAAATAAGTAAATACTATGTTTTAATTATAGGACATTATTGTATCTTAAAAAAAAAATAAACCGAAAAATGTCATTTTTCAGAAGGTGATAGACAATTTTTACAAACTGAATACGTCGAAGAATGTTCATCACAAATAGGTTTCTGGCATTGTACACATGATTTGCGAGACTTTCTTCTCCGTTTATGCGGTGCTGCATGACAAATACAGCAAGAACCAACGACGATTTTATGACCACGTATATCACGTTGAACTGAAATAGTAGTAGATGTAGAAGCAATCGACGCAGAAGTAGATGCAGTTTGTTTGCAAGAGATTGACTTCATTATCATGCTCTCGATCGCTAATTTTATAGACAAGTTTCTTGTAATTTGTACATTGAGGGAACGGTCTTCAATGATTGAAAGACAAAGCTCTTATCCTAATTGTCTCAAAAATACTCGGCGCTGATTTGTATTTTTCTTGAGCATACAGTTATTTTTGAAATAAATAACATATGCTGCAAGACCTGCAATATCAACGATATTGAAGAACAATGCAAGTGGCCACCTGTTTGTACGCCTTCCCACATTATAGCGTCCTACTAATTTGTCCATAATATCTACACCAGATTTAGTTTTGTTATAAAATTGGATTATGAAGGGTTTATTTTTGGGTCCAATCATTACGTCGTCATGATGCATCAATGACAAAACTATGACGGTTTTATTTTTTTGGCATATATGAACATATTGTCACGTTGTCGTTATAGCCAAGTAATGAAGAATTTATTCTTTGTGATTTCGTCTGTATCATTTCTGCAGAAATAATTTTTTTGTTACGTTTCAATGTCCCAACGACTGTCAACTTCCATGATAGTAAATGTTAGGCTAACGGGAGAATTGTAAAAAAATTATACATGATAATATTTCAGCCTGATTCTTTGAACGGAGCTACCAACTCTTTTACAACTCGCTTTCCTATATATTTTTCTCTACCCGATGCTAATTGTCCAGTATAAATTTGACCAGTGAGAGGATAGAAGTTTTCCGCATCACAAATCCACCATATTTATAAAATAGACGCTGCCAGATATACAAATTTAGGGCCGTAATAATGATATTTTGTAACTGGGTATACGTGTATCCCAGGTAGTAATACAATGTGGAAAATGTCGGGTAGTAATATAACGGTTAATAAAACACAAATCTAAGCGTCACATTTTGATGATCTTATATAATGGCTTGAAGTTCAAATTTACAAGCTAAAAAAAATTCAACTGAAGAATAGTAACTCATACATGCATTCGAATAAAAATTTCAAGTTTATTTTTGAAAGTTCTATTACTTAGCACTGAAATAATAAAGCAGATCAATTTTATTTAACATTTTTATATAATAGACGCCGCCAGATATACGAATTTAGGGCCGTAATAATGACATTTTGTAATGGGGTGCACGTGTACCCCAGGTAGTAATTAATGTGGAAAATTCCGGGTAGTAACATAACGGTTAAGGTTACTGGAATATTCGCTTGTTGGGGAAAAAATTTCAAATATTGATGAAATCAAAAATCACCTTGAGTCATTTTCCTTTTTTTTAAAAAAAAGTTAAACGAGGCATTGAATTTTTAGAGACAATATAGTAAAGTGTCATAGATAATAATGACAATTATATAACTGATCAAAAAATAAAAACCTTTTGTACAAACTTGTTTACGTATTTCATTTCAAATATGTCATTACTTATAAGATGACCTAATATTAAAAATATACGAAATAAAAAAAGATCATCAAACGAAAAGATACAAAAAGAACATTGTCAAACGTAAAACGTTATTTTTTCATCGTTGTATACCAAATCAGCAATGCAGGTGAAATAAACATCAATAAAAGTTTATGTTAATTTTATCAATACATATCTATACATTTATATGTATAACACTAAACTGGTTATATTATGTTTTGTTATTCTTAATATAAAATTTTATTACAGATCAAAAATAAGATTTTCGGTAACACGTATTCGTTCAGAGTGCAATAATATTTTTATTTGGCGCTTAAAAATTTATCGCATATTATATTTTCAACGACATTTGATTTCCACTTTTTTACGTTTCAGATACACATAAATGTACCAAATATATATATATATATATATATATATATATATATATATATATATATATATATATATATATATATATATATATGGTATTTTTATTATACACCTTTATGTCAAACGCTTCAAAAAAGATTACTAGTTAAAAATATATCTTTGTATATAGTCATATATATATATATATATATATATATATATATATATATATATATATATATATGTATGTATGTGTATGTGTGTGTTGTTTATATAGTTAAGCAAAAAATAAAAACAGACATAATAAAATGTATAAAAAACATATGTTCATCTAAGTTGATATGTTTACCCCTAGTGTTTATGAGTATCTACCAATCATAAAATATCGGGTACACATCTGTTTCGACAGTATTTTACTTTGTTTCTATCATCTAGTAAATTCGAAATATGTAATTGAATAATAAAAAGTCGAAATAAAGTGCGAGTATAAATATAGGGTCATCCAAATGTGACGCATAGATTTGTGTTTTATTAAAAAGAAACAAAAGAAAATTGACACATGTGTCCATATACACCATCCTATACACATGTTTCTTTTTAATAAAACACGAATCTACGCGTCACATTCGGATGATCATATACAATCGTACCAGTTTACTTCGAATATTTGAATATTGCTTGACTATCGATTGACTATTTGTAACAGTATACAAATGTTTCGATAAAATGATTTATTTTTGTGAAAAAATGGAGCATTTTTCTTTTTAACAACCTAATTGTAAACGAAAGTAAAAAAGTACATGAAAATAAAATCAACGAGGAATTATTATTGAAATATAACAAAATTTAGTTGGAAGAAAATACTGAGTTAATGAATTTTAAATTAATCTACGATGTAGTGCTACAAAACTGTTAGTGGACCTTCCCACACTAGTCAACATGCATATAGTATTCACGGCCCATTACCATTTGTCTCACACGATTTTACCAGAAACCTAATTTTTTTATGTGAAGGAGTTTGTTGATAAAAAGGTGTAAGACGAGCGATAATGGGTAAGAATACTGTATGCATGCTGACTAGTGTGGAAAGGCCCATTGGATGTATTGGATTGAGTCATAAAATAATTGTTGTTTTTGTATGCCAATTTTAATTGTTAATAATAATAAAAAATGACCACCACGATTTCGTTTGACATTTTACATTTATTTAGTCCAATTTTTAGTCAGTCTTTCACATAATTATGGTCCAATTTCATGAATTACACGTTCAATGTTTATTTTTAATGTTTCTGTTGTTTGTGGTTTATCAGTATAAACCAATGATTTCACATAACCCCACAAAAAATAATCCAATGGAGTTAGATCACATGATCTTGGTGGCCATCGAAATGCAGATCGATGAATAAAGTGAACAGTAAGTAATTACTGAACATTTTTCTAATATTTCTTTGCTATTTGAGTGAATGATCAATTACTGTAAAAAAAAACAAATACTCAACAAAAGTTTATTTTACAAAATTTTATTAATTACAACTTTAATTGCATTTATTTATCAGTATATACTTTCTCATTGTAAAGTGTCATATTTACAGCAGACTCCCGTACAACGCGGGGGATATGTTCCGTGTAATAGGAAATCGCGTTATACGCGACATGCGTTATCGGATGAATTTATGCAAGTTTAAACATATCTCTAAATTGTAACTGTTTTCAAATGAAGTTGAATGAAGTAAACCAAATTTACTTTTGTTAAACTTAAAAAAAAGAATTTTTTTTAAACTTTTTTTTAAAGTTATTTTTTTTAAAAACTGTCAGCTTCAATGTTTATATATAAACAACAGGTATGTGTATAAATTTGCTTTTCTAAACAAAAAATCAAAAATATGTAAAAATGTTAAATTTATCTTACGCGTAATACGGAACTATTTATCGCGCTGTATGAGTACTAGTCGCAGTTTTTTCGTTGCGTTATACGAATTCACGTTATATAGGAGACTACTGTACTATATATTCTATTTAAAATAAATATAGGTTGTTTTTTAAGTGTGATAGAATTGTAAATTGAATGCCTATCGCAAATTATATCTAACCTAAAAAAACACCTCATACACAAGGTCTTTCAGTAATGGCGCTCGATCTTAGAATTGATAAAAAGAGGTGTATGTAAGGTATGACAGAAATATTTATTGCGAATTAAAGTACATTTAATGCCATTGGGCCTTTTCACACTAGTCAACATCCATATAGTATTCATGGCCCATTACCACTCGTCTCACACCCTCTTTCCCAAAAACTATTTTTTTAGGTGGGGGAGTTCGTTGGTAAGAGGGTGTGAGACGAGAGGTAATAGGCGTGAGTACTGTATGCATGTTGACTAGTGTGGGAAGGCCCATTATGTTTTCAAAATAACATCGTTCAAATGTTCGTTTACAGGAATCGTTCAGAGAGACCCAATTTTGGATGACTCTTCCAAATAAATTGAGTTGGATTTCAGCAATGGACTGAATGATGTTGAAAATTTATAGGGCATTTTTATAACCGAGAAGAGCCAAAAATAAGAAGTACTAGCGAACTCAATAAAAGGATATTGTGTTCATGGAGTTCTATTAAAAATAACACATTATTGAATTCGGGTAATAGTAAACAAAAAAGGATAATTGATGTCATTAAAAAGAAGAGAGATTCTATTAATTATTGAATTTTATTTTGTTTGTTTAAAGAAATAAACCTATACTTACAACTTTTATATGTTTCTTTATAAAGTAGAGAATTTTTTTAATTATTTTATTGTTAAAAATAATATATATTTTGTTACATTCATTGATTTTTTTTTAATATATTTAATATAATAATTTCTTTATTAAAAATAGATTAGTCTGTTACAAGTTAATCAAAAAAATAGTTTAGAGTGTAAAATTTCTTTTTGAACGTTTTTTAAAGCACTATATAGATGTTTTTTAAGAGTGATCGAATTTTAAATTCAATTCCCACCGAAAGTTCTATCTAACCTAAAAAACACACTTCATCATACCTTTATACACACATACACAGACATGTATATGCAAGATTTTTCAATAGCCACTCCTGAACTTTGACAGCCCATCGTGGTTATGTTTGAAATAAGAGCGCTGTCATTCTGTGACGTTAGTGTTCTGTCATAGCTACCATTTAATCATGGAAAACTACACGCTTCAACAACGCGTCAAATTGTGAAAATTTATTATAAAAATTCGTGCTTTGTTCGTCAAACGTTCTGTGTAAAAAAATCATCTTCGGTGACAAAGCGTATTTTTGGCTAAATAGCTTCGTAAATAAGCAAAATTGTCAGATTTAGGACGATATTCATCCACAACAGTTCCAGAAACTTCATTTGCATCCAGAAAAACTGACTGTTTGATGTAGATTTTAGTCAGGTGGCGTCATTGGGCTATACGTTTTCTGAAATGAAAAAGGCGAGGCGGTAACTGTCAATGGCGAAAACAGGTGACACAATGGTGTTATTGAGGAAAAAGTTTCCAGACAGCGTTATTCCGATAAGATGTGATGTCAATTGGCTGCCAAGACCATGCGACTTAAAGCCCTAAAATTATTTTTTTTGAAGCTACGTTAAATCTCTGGCCTATTCCAATAAACCAGAAAACAATTTAAAACCTGAAGAACAACGTTATTCAAACCATTGCTGACATCCAACCCGATTTATGTGGAAGAGTCATCCAAAATTGAGTCCCCCGATCGATTCCTGCAAACGAAGCTGTGGAGGCCATTTGAACGATGTTATTTTTAAAACATAATGGCATTGAATGTAGTTTAATCCGCAATAAATATTTCCATCATATCTTACATACAACTCTTTTATTCAATTTTGAAGATGGAACGCACTTATTGAAAGACCCTGTATATAGGGTGGTACAAATGATATTGAAAAATAGTGAGGAATAATAAATCATAGTAAGTAAATAAATGCATGTCTCAAACTTTCAGTCTCATTAGGGTTCTCCTATAGAAGTGATTAATTTGTAAACCTGATTATTTGTTGTTCTGGAACTGTTGTTGATTCACTTTAACACAAATGAAGTTTAACCCCAATACCACAATGGTTATAAAATGTTCAATAATCATTTATTGTTTACAATATATCGGCTGATGCGCATTTCGATGGTAACGCCATCATCGTCAGAGCCTTTCAAGATTTTAACAGAGGCTGTGACGATGAGGTGTCGCTATCGAAATGCGCATCAGTTGACATATTTATCAACAATAAGTAAACAATAAATGATTATTGAATACTTTATAACCATTGTGGTGTTGGAGTTAAAATTCATTTGTAAAACTGACTCAGTCATAATTTTTATTTTTGTAATATGAAATGGCAGATTATTATATCGGAAATAGAATAGAAATTCGAAATTTCATATTACACGACCTAATATTTACTTATGAAAAACAAAGGTTTTTAATTTGATGTTAATAAAATGATAATTGCAATGAATATTAGCGAAAAAGTGAACAAATTATTATTGAACATTTAACAAATCTTGTAGTGTTAGGGCTAGCCATTAATTTTGTATAAAAAACGAACAAAATAAAAATAATACATGAATGTAGATTCATATAATTAATAAATAACATGATGCATCTGTATGGTTGATAAAGTTATTGTCAATAAAATAGAACTAATTTCCAAACTAAGTATTAAATTAGGTTTAAATGTTTAAAACTGAATATCTACCAAAAATGCTATTTATCGGATGAGCTATTTATCATCTTGCAATGTACAACAACAAAATGACATTCTCAATTCCCTATTAATTTTCTGTATCCCACGGCACTTTTATATGGCAAACCGTGCAATTAATTCAAATGATATTTCCAAGCAGATGGATTTGACAATTTGCCTCATCACCGAAGAAGCAGCTTTGAGAAGTTCATGATTTCCGTTTAGTCTAGAAAACATATCAAAAGCAAAATTACAGTGAACAACTTTGTCGTTCGGTAGAAAACTTTCTCAACTAGACGAATTTTGTATGCACACAGATGAAAGCAATGATGGAGAAATGTATAAATTGTTAAACGTGCCGTTTTCAGTTCTCTGCTCACGAGTTATACAAATTTTCGCGGGATACGCAAAAAAGTTTCGTACACACTTTTGTTTCTAAATGCATGGTACTGATGTATTGGACCTGTTTGGGAGTTTGCGACCGACGGAAATACAAATATCGAGAGAAGTTTCTTGTTTACATAATAATTTTGAATAAAAAAATATAATATATTTTCAATTACACACACACATATACATACATATATATATATATATATATATATATATATATATATATATATATATATATATATATATATAATAGTATTCACAATTGTTCAATTTATAAATTAGGGAAATATAAACAAAAAGTATCTTTTCAGCTAGTACATTTGAAAATTAATTATTTATGATAAACTACATATAGATACATAAATATATATATATATATATATATATATATATATATATATATATATATACCGAGTAAGGAAAAAATATATTTACTATTTACTAATAGATGGAAGTTGGGTTGATTTTAATAGTACGCCATTTTGTGAAATATTACTATTACATATGATTTGAAAGATGACATTTCACAAAATATTTCAAAATAGATTTAAATGATAGTGCATTCAATAGAGTTATTAACACATTACTGTCCGGGCATACGTAAACAGGTGTTTCGTACTGTACTTCTGTAAGTCCGTTCACGCGTTAATGCGTGTTTCGTTGTATGAACTTTTGACGCAAAAAAAATATATATACAAGCTATATTTTTTCTAATTCCATCAAAATATGGTGGTGTGTGTATTTAAAATAATGTTGAATTATAAAAATTATGAAAAATATTTCAGATATTTTAAATAAAGTAATCTATATCCCTAGCAAAGTTCTGTTTTTTTTGGAATAAAATCGAAATTGGTTCTCTTATTTTTTCTTCTAACAACCTCTGTATATAAAATATATACTTTACGTAATTTATCATCTTTTTATCCCTTCCAGATGTTTTTTTACGCTAAAAAATATTTTATAATAAACTATGTTTATTATAAAGCATCTCTTTTTGTACTTTATCACGCTGGTCACTCATCACAGATTGAAAACCACTGTTATATTTACATATATCTATGCTGCGAACCCTTTTATAGACAGATATGAAATTTCATTTCAAAATATTCATTGGTTCAAGAATTACATCGATTTGATGTAAAAGTTATTTTTTGTGCATTTTTTGCGAAATTTACTGGACTCCGGATGAATTCTAGTGCGAAATATTGCGGACCGTAATATGTTAATATTGAGGATGAATGAAAATCTAGAACATTTTGGATACATTTTTTTTATAAAAAAAGAAAAAACAATGCGCAAGCCCATAAAAGAATATTGTGTTTATGAAGTCGATGCTCTAGACTAGAGAAATAGCAGCAAATTGGTTTCATTGATTTCAAAATTCAAATTTTAAAGCGAAAGATCCACCTCGTTCTGGTCAGCATAATGTAAAAAGTGCCGATTGTCTTGCAAAAATTGAAGAAAATCAACATGTAACCACCTATGTCATAGCTAAGGAGCTAAATATTGATCGCAAAACAATTTTGAATCATTTGCGTAAGGCTGAATACACAAAGAAGTTCGATGTTTGGATGCCACACGATTTGAAGGTAGAAAATTGAATAGACCGAATTTCCATTTACGAATCGATATTGAAACGGAACGAAATTGAGCCATTTTTAAAAAGATTGATAACGGACGATGAAAAATGAATAACATACGACAAAGTGGTGAAAGCGAGATGAGGTACCACAAATGATATTGCAAAGCCCGAATTGGTGATGCTGTATGTTTGGTGGGATTAGAACGGAATCGTCCAGTATGAGGCACTGCCATAAGGCAAAACCATTGATTCTGATCTATACTGTCAACAATGAATGCCACTGAAGCGATCGGTTCAGAAAAAGCGTCCGAAATTAGCGAATAGAAAAAGTGTTGAACTTTATCATGACAACGCCAAACCACACATTTTAAAAGATTCTGCAAAAATTTATAGAGCTTGGCTGGGAATTTTTGATAGTCTTGACCTTGTACAGTTAGACTACCAATTGTTTCGATCATTGCAGAATTACCCTAATTTGTATCTTCGATAACATTTCACTCCTTAACTATTCAAGTAATTTTTGCAAACTTTCGGGTGATTTCACGTTTTCGTTCATTAAAAACTCCATTATAATCCATTGTGCAAAGGCACTAAGTATTGTTTTCTCGCTCGCATCATTTTTTTCTAGCTAGTAAAAAATTAATGCGAGGTCATATATATATATATATATATATATATATATATATATATATATATATATATATATCGCACATAAATATTAAAATTTCACTTTTATCAAAAAAATACATGGAAAAAATCACTGTATATACATATAAACACGTTATAAATCCTTATGCCGCACACATGCCCCAAAACATACAATATATATATATATATATATATATATATATATATATATATATATATATATATATATATATATATATGTGCATGGTACACACGGTATGTACGTATATATAAGACGAATAAGAGAACAAAAAGAAAAACGTTAGAACCGTTTCCGAGATAAACGCGTATCGTCGACAAAGTCTATTTATTATTCATACGTGTGTAGGTACGGGAGGCGAGGATTCGACTTCGCGCTATGCAGAAAGACGGGCGCAGTAGCGACGTTAGCTATAACCATTTTTCTCCATATATCCACATATGACATAACACCTCGTAGAAGTTATGAAGATTTATAAATAAAATTCCTGTACGTACTGAATCAGATTTTTGCTCCGCACAACTTTTCCTCCACTAATACGGCGAATGTGTGAAGAAATATATAGTATAAGCATGGTTCAGTTATTGCCGCGCTAGAATAAAATGCAAATAAATGCATACACTTAAACGTGCAACATATATATCTATACACATACATACATAGAAATATATATATATATATATAAATATATATATATATATATATATATAAATATATATATATATATAGTCAGAGAAAATAGAATTCGTAATGTTCTCAGTTCAAAATTTGTATATTTTTCACCACTAAATCAATAACGATGAAGACTGAATAAAAATATTTTTGTGAACACTGTATTTACGACTAATTTTGATATACAGGTGGGTCTGTTTTTGTGCGGATTATTTTAATGCAATTTTGAAGTTATGCGATTCATATTTCTTCTTAGTATCTTTTTATATGAATTTTTTTTCAGGTGTATTTTTCATTTAAGAAAATTCCTATTTATCCTGTTTTCATTATTAGTACACCAGAGTCTGTTTTTATGTGGTTGATACATTCCGCAGAAAACCGCATTAAAAAAATCGCACAAAAAGACTTAACTTACATTGAAAAATTAGGGATACATTCCGTAATTTTAAAAAATTGCAAAAAATCAAAGCTACAAATTGAAGTTACTATAAAATTCGCATAAAAAACAGGAAATAAAGAATGCTTAAAAAAATTCAAATATCTACAAAAAATTGATACAAAACAAAGCTTTTTACTTTATTTTTTAATTAACTATTTAATTTTATTCAAAAAAATATGTACATATGTGTAATTTATTTTAGAATTGTTCATATTTATTTTAATTATCATCGCAATAATATTTGCATTGTTTAGAATAAAAATAAGAAAATAAAAAAGAAAGTGAATAGCTGCACTGTTTTCAAAACATATAGGCCAAGCCTTTTTCCAACAGGCATTTAAAGTCTGTTGTTTTATTTGAGTAATAGCAAATGCAACATGATTTATATAGTCAAAGATAGAAATTTTTCTCCAATCGTCAGTTACTGTTATTGACTCATTTTCTAATTTATCCAATATAAATTGAAAAGTGCGTTTAACGAAATATTGTTTAAAAAAATTGGCAGCATCTTCAACTGCCGTTGCAATCGCGCTCGTAATCTTCACGTTATGCAATGCATTCTTTTTTAAAAACTCGGTTAACTATCCTTTGCTAGCCGAAAATTCCTTATCAGTCTGAGAAGCGGAAATAAATGACTCTGATTCCTTCATTTGTTCATAAAACTGAAGAGCTTTTCGTTAAATTAAATAACCGCTTAAAGTAATTCTTAAAAAAATTCGTATAAGAAGATACTAAGAAGAAATATGAATCGCATAACTTCAAAATCGCATTAAAAAAATTCGCATAAAAAGATATTAAGAAGAAATATTATGAACCGCATAACTTCAAAATCGCATTAAAATAATCCGCACAAAAACAGACCCAGCTATATTGCTTTTTGAGTAGACAAAATTATTCAGACGTTTACGTTTTAATAAGGAATTTTTATTTAAATAAAAGATTTAATTAAGTGTTGTTTTGCATGTGCAGTAAATATTACAAGAAAAATTTATCAATGCATCTCATTACAACAATTTCATAGTTTGTAACGTTACAGTAGACAATATGTCAAAAATGTGAAAAAATCTAACAAAAAGGGAAAATTGATTATCCAAACGGTAGATTATCGTGGGATAATATTGTAATTTAAAAAATATAATTGAACAAAATCAATTGTAACGATTATTAAGCTATAGAAAAAATCTAACTATAGACTGTTTTTTTAAGCGTGATAGAAATTTAAATTGAATTCCTATCGAAAATTTCATCTAACCTAAAAAAAAAATTATACAGCAATACCTCATATAGTCTGGTTTCACTACAGACCTGTTTGAAATTTCCAAAAAAATAATTTTTTACTTAAAAAAATTCTACTAAAAAGTTTTTCTTGAAAAAAATCCCAAAAAATTGATACATAAAATTATTTTTATACGAAATTTTTCAAATTTTCCCCTTTATTATGAAAACATAATAAAAAAGGAAACCGAAATCGTATATGCACAACGCATACGCAGTTCTAGTTTTGTGGTCTTTTTTCTTTTTCTATTAGTTTTCTCTTCGCAACTCTAGGAGTAAAGTCATTTTTTTGATAATTAAATTTTAGTAACACATTTGAAAATAAATTTAAAATGTATTTAAAATAAATGTATAAACCTCTGATTTTGATTTATTGATACATACAAACATTTGAATATATTACCCTCGTTTAATTTACTGAAAAACAGGAAAAAAATTGTTTGGAACCAATTAACGTTTTTTGTATTTAATTAGTGTTTCGATTAGTCCGGTTTCAAATAGTCCGGCTAATTAGTGGAACCGATTAGCCGGACTATGTGAGGTATTGCTATACATATATATACATATATATATATATATATATATATATATATACATATATATATATATATATATATATATATATATATATATATATATATACATATATATATATATATATATATATATATATATATATACTGAATAAATGCTATGTATTTTTTCATACAATTTATGAAATTTAATTAAGTCTAATACTCTTAGAAATTCCTTTTTTTAAAATTTTTTTATGTCTCTTTAGAATTACTTTTGATCATGTAGTTATAAGAGATTAATACATTACTGCCCGGCCACGCCTAAACGTATATTTCGTATTGAACTACTGTAAGTCCGTTCACGCGTTAACACGTGTTTCGTTGTATGAATTTTTGATGTCAAAAAATAAATATTTACGAGCTATATTTTTTTCTAATTCCATCAAAAGATGTTGGCGTATATATTTAAAATATTGGTAAATTATAAAAATTATGAAAAAAATTTCAGATATTTTAAATAAAGTAATCTATATCTTTAGCAAAGTTCTGTTTTTTTTGGAATAAAATCGAAATTGGTTCTCTTATTTCTTTTTCCTAACACCTTCTGTATATAAAATATATGCTTTACGTAATCTATCATATTTTTATCCCTTCTAGATGTTTTTTACGCTAAAAAGTGTTTTTTTTTATAATAAATTATGTTTATTATAAAGCATCTATTTTTTTTACTTGATCACGCTGGTACACTCATTACAGATTGAAAGCCACTATTATATTTACATATATCTATGCATCGAACCCTTTTATAGGCAGATATGAAATTTCATTTAAAAATGTTCATTGGTTTAAGAATTACATCGATTTTATGAAGAAGTTATTTTTGTGCATTTTTTGCCAAATTCGCCGGAGTTTAGATAAAGTCTAGCGCGAAATACTGCGGACCGTAATGTGTTAAGTAAACTTTAATTGAATGTATTTTATTGAATAGTATTTATTTTCATTTCTCTAATGTTTCTTTTATGAATTTCACTAAGATGTTTTTATAATCCACTCTGAGTTCAATATTTGAATTATATCTAAGTTTCGGAAAATATTTTTTTTTGTAGTCAAACTTTACAATATGCTAGAACAGTGTTGTGCAACCTTTTTACACTTACGACCCCCATACTCGGACTAAAATTTTACGCGACCCATTATTTGTTGTTACCATCCTATTTTCTGAACGTTTGGTTTGAGAATTTCAATATGAGAATTCCTCAAAATTTTCACATCCCTCAACAATTTTTCTGCGATCCGTTGAGGGGTCGCTACCCACAGGTTGCGCACCACTGTACTAGAATATACTATTATAAAAACACCCACTATCATCTTTTTAATTTCCCTTTTTCCCGTAACATAAACATGATTAGATTCTCACTAATATTAAATAACTTCTTTTGCTTTTATTTCAATTCTTTACATTTTATAAATTCTTTGCTTTCTTATGTAAAGTAACAAATATTTTATAATAAATTAAATTCTTTCTCGTTTCTATATTGCATAAGAACGATCTTTTACATTTTGTTTTAAATTCATTTTCAACTCTATTTTTCTTTACACTGATATTTTACCATTTATAGTAGCTCTTACATTTTTGCTATAAAAAAAGAAAGACAAAATTTGTACATAAATAAATCACTTTTATAAGTATTGTTCCGGTTTTTATATATTATGAATATTTTCTTTCAATTGACTCAATATTCTTTAGTCTTATATAGTATAAGAAAAGTGTTGAACGTTAAAGGTTGATATTTTATTGTATTTAATTAAAATCGTCAATATTTCGCTTTTTTCTATACATACTTGAATTTAAGATATTTTTAATACCATTTTTGGATTTTTTGTTCTATATATATATTAGGTTGTCCTAAAAATTTCTTTCGTTTTATTAGTAATTAATAAAATATTTTATGTTTTATATTATATTACTAAGTTACATACGATCCATTCTGCTTTATTACCTTCCTCAAATCTCTCTGGAAGCCGCATAATGCCATCTTTCCAAAGTTTGTGTCATTTGCTAGTAAAATACCATTCCAAGTGCATTTTTATGTCATTCATTGAATTAAATATTTTCTGCGAAGAAAAACTTTTAATGGAAGAAATAGATAATAATGACATATGACAATATTAAGAAAGTACAGAAGAAGAGGTAGAACATTCAAGTTAAATGTTAATAATTTTTTTCTAACACTTAAAGACACATGCTGGAAAACGACGCTTCGTCTATTCGTTAATTCTGGTCGTTTTGTGCTGAATGCTTCCTTCAATTTGTCCAGTTGAGAACAGTACTTCGTTAAATTAATAGTTTCATCTTGTGGAAGCAGTTCATAATAAATGACACTCTTCCAATCACACCAAATATACATCAAAACTTTCTTCGAGTGAAGACCGGGTCTTGCTACCGTTAAAGGCTTCTTATCGTTAGACCAAGAGCGTTTACGGTTAACATTCTCATAAAAGATCCAAGTTTCATCCTCAGTAACTAGTTTTTTCAAAAAAAATTCTTTCTCGTTTCGCTGAAAAAGCAAATCACACTTGGAAACACGGTTAAGGAAGTTGCTCTTTGTCAACTGATGCGAAACCCATACTTCAAAGCGATTGAGGTAACCAAGCATTATGAGATTGTGTACCGTTGTTCGGGAAATGTTTGAAGCATCCGCCATTTCATGAACAGTATATCGCGGATTTTCGTCAACCATGGTCTTGTTGAGGTCCGTATCTGTAGTAGATGGCCGGCCGCTGCTATCTTCATCTTCTAGATTGAAAAAAACAGTTCCGAACCTCCTAAACCAAGTATGAATTTTGTGAACACTTGTAGTACCACTCCCATAAACAGTGTAAATCTTGTTTGCAGTATCGTTAGCACTGTTACCTTTTTAAAACAATGCAACATTACATGTCGCAAATGGTTCCTTTGATATTCCATACTTAAAGGCGTACGAAAAGACGAAGATAACTCTTCAATGCGAACGAAACGTATTTTATGATATCCAAATGGCGACTGAAATAAATGACACCAACGTCTAAGAAACAATGTTATATGTTTATATAAACGCTGTCAGATAAAGCAGCTGCATGCAAGTCGCGAAAGAAACTTTTGGGACAACCTAATATATTTGTTGAACTTATTCATTGAATCAAGTAAATATACCTATTATTTGGCACACCGTTAATTTGTTCTTCGTTGTGAAAAAATTGTATGCTTTTTCCAGCTTATTTTACCTACTTTAAACTTAATAGTTAATAACTAACGCAAATAATATTCCAATCAAAACATAAATTATAGTAGTACTAAAAATATGCAATAACAAAATTTTTTAACGAACATCTATTTTTTTGCACACCACTGTATATATTTATATTTATACTTCTCTTTTCAAAAAATAAGGTGATTTTTTAATTTGAAACTCGTACGAAAGTCAAAAAACTTCTTTGAAGTGAAACTTCTTTAGCGGCGTTAGGGTAAAATTTTTACATACAACGGAAGTTACGTACCGAATCTATACAGAGGAAATCTAGTATACATAGAGTATAGGGAAGAGGGGTAGTGAGGCTCATCACGCATGCGCATTGGTTTAATATGATTGAGCAATAGGTAGTACGTTGTATTTGCTATATTTTTTCACTGCTATGTTAGTAATTATTATTTAATTAGTCTGTGAATTGTGCTTAAATAAGAGTGTTATTCAGTGTGATATCATTGATATTTTTGGTAAGTACATTAATTTATATAATCTCATATTATAATATTAAGCTAAATAATCATACAAATACGATTGCATTACATCCACGTAGTATTTAAAAAAATATCAAATCAACGTGAAATTGAGGTTATGGGCATATATACCAATATATAGCTATAGTATTTTGTAACATTATGTATATACATTTAATCTATTTATCAAATAAAAGAAATACTATTAAAAAAACGTGATATTTAAAAATTATCGAAACCTATACAGTTTTGAGGTTATCTGCAGTTTTATTTGTAACAATTTCTCACAATAATTTTATTTATAATGATGATTAAATTATTCTACACTTTTATCAAAAAAATGTTATATTAAAATTATTATGAAATCTTTGTTACAGGTGTCATTTTGAAGATTTATTGAATTTTACGTAGTGTTAGAAAATTATCAATTATCAATAAATAATATCTAAATAGATGCTATTTATTGCAGTTATATATTATTTGTGAGTATTTTCTTTAATTGTTTTATTTTTAAAACATTGATCTAATTGTATATTATATATTATACAATAGTAATATAATAGTAATTAAAAAAATGTTTTTTACAGGCTTTAAGATTGTAAAATCTATTGTGCAAAAATGTTACTTATCAAAAACCAATTGTATCGTTTATACCTACTCAGTCATCACCGGAGGAAGCAATGGAAATCGAAGAAATTCTAACCAAAAAGGAAAAATTTTCATAATTCATAGTTTTATAAAAGTTTTAATTTGAAAATAAATATTAATCTTACTTAACACATTGTATGAGGGCAACGTCTCGACGACCTCTTTCGCATACTATTACTAGAGCGCGAAAGACATCATCGAGAGGCGTTGTCCGCATACGATGTGTTAATATGAAATAATTGTAAAAATTTAATTTATTTAAAAAATTGATCATTTTCTACTTAAATTTTTATCCCGTGTATTTACTGTCTCTCTCCCTACTACATTACTCCATTTTGTTACTTGCTTTATCCTGACAAATTTGTTCATTTTTCGAGTTTTAGACATGCGCTTGTCTGTTTACCTTTTTATTACTTTACGGAAAAGAAGTTTCACTTCTGGCATGCGTACATAAGTACACATACCATTTTTTTCTTATATTGGCACAATTTTCAGTGACATTCCCTCTTAATTTCAGTTTGTTATATCAAATAGTTAGCAAGTTACAGCAGTTTATTTACATCAACTTTTTGCCTTTTTTCGATTTTTAAAATATTTAATATTGTTGAACAAAGAAGTTGCATTAAATTATGTGTTCAAAATTAAATTAATGTTACTGAAACGTTCAAATGGTTCAGTGATCAATCTTTATCAAGAAAAACTGTATTCTAGTGGTATACGCTGTTCAGAGAAAATTGTGAATCCGTAGAAGATGAACCTCGTTCTGGTCGTCAATCAACCTCAATAACCGAAGAAAATATCGAAAAAAATAGAAACAAAGTAATGGGAAATCGTCATTTAACTGTAAAAGAGCTTGCTGGAAGATATTGGCATATCAATATAGGTTTAGTAGATGCCATTTTAAGTGATGTTTTGGGCGTAAAACATTTGTCAGCAAAACAATTATATTCGTGAGGTTTTTTTTGCTAAAAATTCTACAAATATTGCTCCACAAGCACCGTATTCTCCAGTTGTCACAATGAGACTTTTTCCTGTTTAGTCAATTAAAAAAAAACACTTCGAGAAACCCGATTTGATTCAGTTGAATCAATAAAACAAAATTCGAAGGGGATGCTGATGGAAATTCCAAAAAGCGAATACGACAAGTATTTCAAAGATTTGATTAAACGTTGGCGTATGTGTATCGCAACAAGAGAAGATTATTTTGAAGGAGACAAAATAAATTTGGATGAATAAATAAATAATATGTGTTATATTTCAACAGTCATTTCAGTTTTTAAACAAATATATATATATATATATATATATATATATATATATATATATATAGAGAGAGAGAGAGAAAGAGAGAGAGATGTATATATAATAAAATGATTTCCAATATTCCAATATACAAAACAAAATAAATATAACAATACCATTTCGTGAAAATGAAGCGACTAGAAAATCAGTTGCTCTGTGCATAACGAAGCGTCTGAGTTACTTTTTTTTAAGTTCTCTTGTACGTTTGTTTTCAGTGCGCTTGATGTTCAACGTTCGCTTTTCTAAAAAATTCGAATATTCTCGCATGACATGCATCGGAAAATGCAGTCAACAGCAACATGCTGAATGTGTTTTACAATAGTCAAGGGGACATAACGTTCACTGGACATACAAACACTCTGTAAAGCAAGCATCCAGTGCAAATGTGTCGTCGTCGAGCGAAACGAAAAGAAAAAAAAACACGTTCAAGTACGGTCTGGGGGATTTTTTGTTGACACTCGGCGACTTCTATTGAAGAGATACTTTTTTTTGTGTTCCATATTTATGTAAATAAGTTTAGTATTTCTCTAAATATCTCTCTAGAGATTTCAATTTATGAAAAATTAACAAATAGAAATATGATAACAATTTTATTCAAAATTTACTATGAAATAATATCAATTTATAGAGTACATAAACTAAAATGTGATTTGTTAATTGTAGAAATTCAATTATTTTTCTTTTATTAAAACAGCCATTTTGAAGACATAAAACAATTTTTAGTTTACACGTTACGGCCCGGGCTTTTTTCGGGAAAATTGATGCGTGTAGCCGGCATATTTTAAAGTGATTTAAAGAAATCTTTACAAATTGTAGGGTTGAAGGTTGAAATTTACTGTTATCTTTTGTTTTGAATATTATCAAAGCACGCAGATCACCAAGTGACCCATTTGATAATTTCAAGTGATCCACTTGAATTCCACAAATAAACTATATTATATAAAAATAAGTTCTCAAATAAATTCTTCCAAATTAATATTATTTGAAACTGACATAAAAATTAAAATATTTCTTTTCTTTTCTTTGTTAAAAAGTTAATATGAAAATAAAAATATCGATGAAAACAATCTAAATATGTTCGAAAGTTGGATTTTGAACATTAGAAGTGAATTTGAAAGTAGATTTCAAAATTTTAAGAAGCACAACGAATGTTTATATTTATAATAAAGCCCGACGAAATAGATGAAAATATTCTAGATTTGCAGTATTTTGAATATCTTAAAATTGACAATTTAAGTTTAGAAATGATTGATTTTGAAAGTTCAACGTTGTGGACGGATAAATTCAAGACATTGCGGAAAGATTTAGAAAAAACGGAAGATAATCATCTTTTCATGATATCAACGTGTTGGGCATCACTTCCTACGAAGTTTTCGTCTTTGAAAAAAAATAGTTTTCCTATTTTGTCCGCGTTCGGTTCTACTTATAAATGTGAGCAAATATTTTCACCCATGAAATTTATTTTAAGTAAGAACAGGAGTAGCTTAACTAGCGAAAATTCAGACCCTTGTATTTGTCTCAAGGTGACTAATTA
This sequence comes from Neoneuromus ignobilis, assembly GCA_029203775.1. Classification (NCBI taxonomy): domain Eukaryota; kingdom Metazoa; phylum Arthropoda; class Insecta; order Megaloptera; family Corydalidae; genus Neoneuromus; species Neoneuromus ignobilis. The sequence continues at coordinate 12,385,681 of CP092089.1, read as the reverse complement.
TAAACCAGACTTGACTAAATTGACATCACAAATTCAGCTTCAGAGGAGCCATTGAAAACGAAAAGAACGTTTATTAATAAATTTCATAAATTAATGAACTAAAACTTGATAACTATATTTGTTTTTATAGTAATTACAAATATAATTTTGAATTTTTATGTTTTAAAAGCATCTTATAATTATTTTCTCAATGCCATTTATCTTATTATTCACTAAAGGACTGTTTTAAAATAAAAATACCACTGACCAATACGTCTTCTTAATAATCACATTTTCGCTGATTTTTACCCGCAGCCAAAAAAAGTTGCCGACGCCTGGTCTAGTCGATAAGAAATATTATTTTTGGCATATATATTGCAACACATAAACATATGTCGCAGGCATTTAATGCACAGTACACAAAACCCTATTTATGTCTCCGGCATTTCACGAGTAGTCAACAAAAAACATATTTTTATGTCTCCGGACGTTAACGTGTTAACACATTAACAATTTCAAAAAGCAATTAACATTATAAAGTTAGTAAAACCTGTTATTTTTTTTATTAAAATAATATTATTATAAACGGCTCAATATATAATTTTTAATATAGGGTCATCCAAATGACCCTATATATTTTAATAAAATACCCATAATTTTTTACGTTTATGATTATCAGAATGAATATATTTTTCATTCCCAGTGATAATTCAATGCAAAAACGATTTTCTTTTAAATCGTGTAAGCAACATTTCACAAGTTGTTTTTCACCTTTCGATATTTCTCATTCTTTCAATTCATGTGGCACCAATTTTCCTTCTTTTTGAATTTTTCCCATTGCATGCAAATAGTTAGAAATACTTTGTTATGTAACACCCAATGCTTCAGCGAATTGCTTTTGTGTTTGAGTGTCATCTTCATTCAATAATGTCTACAATTCTTCATCAGCATTTTTTTCCTATGGTTTCCCACGCTCTTTATCACTCACCAAAACCACAACTTTTAAACCGTTGAAACCATTCTCTATACGTTCTTTTAGATAAAGAATGTTCAACCATAAGCTTCCATAAGCAATCGATGACTCTCAGTAGCAGATTTCATTAAAATAAAGTAATGAATTAAAATTTACTAGATACGCTGTTTTGTTGGCACACAATTCAACATTTTCAGTACAAAAAAATTCTTGTTTACATTTCTATCACGTATAGCAAATTGAATGTTGAAGATTTTTCACAGTACATCAATGTTGAGGGCACAGTAAATTGAATGTTGAGTATTTGATCTTAACATATAGCTACAGCTATTTATTTGTGAACGGCGGAATCATACTTGTACATCTAATATTTTTAAATTAGATGTATTAAAGAGTAGTTTTAAATATACGTACGTTTCAATTTATTTGATTTATATTTTATTTAATTTCATTTTCTACAGATTTACAATAACATTCTTGCTACAATATATCAAAAGATCATCTAGGTTCAACAGCACAATAAAACAAGTATAAAGATTTAGTGCAAATAAACATTTTTAGTAGTATATGTACAAGTATAATGCATACATTTTCAATAGAATTTATTTTTTTATTTTATGTCATACGTCATCATCGTTTAAGTTAATGGAAAAAAAATAATAAACAAAAATAAATAAAAGGAAACAAAAACATAGCATGTAAAAATCTATTTCAAATCGTCTCCATCCTCACACACGCGACTCGCATATCATATGACGCGTCTGCTTCGTATGAAGAAAATTATTCACAATGATACCTCGTGGGAAATCTGTCGACGTCGACTTGCGTCGCGTCGCTTGGCGTCGACACACAATGGCCGTCGGCGACGACTTCGACGTCAACATACTACTGCAGAGATGCGAACTGCGAACGCATACAGTCGATGTGTCGTGTTACCGCAGAACTAAATGTGCAAATTTTGCTGAATGTGTACAATGATGCCCGCGCTTGCATTTATAGAATATATTGCAGAAAATCATACCGCTAAAAATATATGTGCAATTCTATTTTTTCCTCTATCACTGTTTCATTCAGTTTTGTTTACGGTGAATGTTTATATATACATACATATGTATGGGGTGAGGGGGTGGGAGAGAGCTTCAATTGTATCCACGTAGTTCTAAAATTTTTATTCTGATGAAAAAGCACTAATAACGAAAGAGGATGTGAGTCGTTAATAAAATCAATATAGTGAATTCAGCAAAATTTCGGAACTAGATTCTCTTCATTTTTTATGATAAACGTTTAGTGCGCAGAGGAATAGAACCTTTTCTGTATTAGGTTTCAATAAAGAATAATATATGAATCTCTTGGTAAACGACTTTAATATCAACTTTTTTTTGGAATCGATCGTAGCTTTTTGCGAATATTTCATATGTTATCAGTATTTAATCATTATATTGATCGTTTCAGTTATCTCAAAAATATTTGAGTCGTTTATTTAGAAAGTAGCCTAAGTCCATTTTTCAAAAAATCAAGCTAGTTGTTATTATATTTTCAATTCTACGTTATCTTTTCATTTTTTTTAAAAAAAATGCAGTTAATATATTTAAAATTACTAAGATTTTGTAAACAGAAAATTAGCTAGTTAATACAATGATAACAAATTAACACAATGAATTTTAAACCTAACACCACAATGATTATAAAATAAAGTGTTCAATAATAAATTATAATAATAATGATTTATTGTGGCTGAGACTTACATATACATTGGTGTATAAAGAGTTGTTGACTTAGCTTATTATTATTTATATTATGCTATATGGGTTGGGGTGGAGGGGAGTGGTGTGATTTTGAGGTTGGTGAATGTTTTGAGGTATTTGCAAGAAAGTTTCAAAAACCTGCGTTTTTTGTGTGTGTTTTTTTTCCTTAATTAACTTAACTAGACTTAACATATTTATCTAACTTATACTAGGCTTAGACTAGGCTTAACTAACTTATCTAGATTATTTGTTTATGTATCGTTGTTTCGTTACTTAGTATGTTGTACCTCGATCAAATTTTGCAATTATTGTTCACTTTTTGTTTATAAATATGTCAGCTGATGCGCATTTCGATGGCGACGCCAACATCGTCAGAGCCATTCTGTTAAAATTTAGTCGCCATCGAAATGCGCATCAGCTGACATATTTATAAACAATAAGTGATTATTGAACACTTTATTTTATAATCATTGTGATGATAGGGTTAAAATTCATTGTGTTAAAGTGAATCAGCCATAGTTCTAGTTCCAGAACAACAAATAACAGATAAAAAAATATTTTGAAAATGGCGTATATCCAATTTTATGAGTTTCAAACTGATATGAAGTATATTATGTAGTAAAATTTTATTAGATAAGAGCTCTACTTTATTTATTCTATATTATTAACACGTTGTCTGTCACGCGCATTTTATAAGATATCTCCGTCAGGCCACGCACGCGACTGCACAATGCGAACCTTCGCAGACCGTTATAGCTTCTGCTCATGGCAGAGTATGTAAATATTAGTACGTAGATACCGATACTCATATAGTAGGAACACTCAAGCCTAACAAAAAGTGTATACCAAGAGGAAGAATGTTATCGACAAAACATGCGCCCATTATGGGACCGAATTCAAAGAATATCCGTAACATTGATGATGCTTCTACTAGCCAACAGTTTTTCGGGAAACTGAAACCATTGGCTGTTGTTGCATACAATACTAGAAAATGTGGCATAGACCACTCAGAACAGTTGGTATCTTATGCCACTATACTTAGGAAAGGAATTAAATGGTGTCGGAAACTTGGCATACAGCTCCTACTCGGAATTTCAGTTGTAGTTTACAAAATAGCAACAAAGGAGAATATAAAAATCAGACATTTCAGAGAATTATTGGCTGCAAGATTTTTAGAGCTTCTATTCCTCGTTTACAACATAATGAGCACAATATTTCAATTCGTAAAAATATATCTGGGAAAACTATTAGAAGTACGTGCAAATTATGTTATGCAAACAAACAACGCTGAGTGGACCGGTCAAAGGTAAGAGAAAATATAAAAAAAGACAACTACTTTTTGTCCAAGTTGTCTTAACCAACCTCAACTATGTATAAACTGTTTTACCACTATACATTCAAAATATTTTTTAAATAAAACTATTGTTATATTCTTATAGTGCTTTTATAATTATTTGTTAACCCTATTATATTCTACTAAATATCTTTCAAAATACTCTCATACATCTTTCATGAATAGGCAATGTAACCGTCACCCGCATACGGGTGACGCGGCCTATTGGAAACTTTTAGTGTCACCCATATTAGAGTGACATGGCAGACAAAGTGTTAAAGTAGCAGTGTTAAATTAGCTAAGATAACGATTTAATAAATAATAAGAATTCCATAAAATACATAATAACACAAATAAACAAAAAAGTAAGAAAAATTACTAATGGGTGAAAAATTGATAATGGTAACCCGACTAAGTAAATAATGTACTTTTCTAAAGTTTGGTGGTAAATTAACAATTTACTTAACAGTAAAATAAAAATGACAAATTTCGTAGTTACAAAAGTACATAAGAAGCAGTGAAGTATTTTCGTGCAATCTGTATTAAAAAATAAAGTGATGAATATTATTGTTTCATGAACTAAAAACTTTTTTATTTATATTACAGTCATAAGAAAGTGTCGAAAAAATAACTTTATTCTAAATGAAATGAAACGAGAGGATTTCATTTCAACTAAGCCTCTAAAGGACACGATTTTTAGAAGGTTAAAAAATACTAATGGAGAAAGAGTAAGTTGGTTAAAAATATGTTGGATGCGATTTTTGAGAACACACCCGTATAAAATGTTCTATAAAACATTAATGAATAAGGATACAGAATTTAAAACTCTGGATTTACTACCGCGTCAGGGGAGACCAAGAAACTTGAATAATATTGAATTTACTCCACTGTACAAAAATGTAAGACCAATCGCAACACTAAAATACTACGATTTAATGAACTTATTGCACTATATACCACCCTGCGCACCATAATTATTTTAAATCCCTCCCCTATATGCAAATTGGAGAATGAATTATAAATTACGAAATATAATTTGAATGCAACATTTCTTTAACAGTGAATAAAAATGGAATATTTTCTAATTTCATAACACAAAATCATATTTTTTTATTTATTTTGAAGGTATTTTATTTTTTCCAAGTGACTTAAGCTTTATTAAAAATTAAAAAAGTTATTTCATTTAATTTGAAAGTTGCTTAAGTCTATTTATAGTCATTAAAAACGTGTATTTTTTTTAAACAATGTTTATCATATTGATTGGGTTAATAAATTACACATCCATAAAAACATTATACTACCGTGTTATCAGTTACCAATATTTTTAAATTTATTAAAACGTAAACCATTACATATCTTGATTTAAAAATAAATGGACTTAGACCACTTTCAAAACAAACGGCTCATTTAATAATTAAACAAATATTTTTTTAACAAAATATTGCCTATTAATTTGCATAGTTTTCTCGGAACTAAATTACTCTTTGTTTGTTAAATTCCATATTTTTAGAACATACGAACCACTCAAATCCCATAAAGTTATAAAAAACATTATCATATATTGGGTTGGTAAATAAATATTTGTCGTTTTTACTAATAGATGTTTTTAGGTGTAATGGAATGTATCTAACCTTATTCTGAACTACAAATTCGTTATGAAATTTGACAGGTGACAGTCCAAGTTTGATTTAGAAAGAAATTTTGTCTGATTTGGTCAAAAATTCTTTGTTTATCATCAAATTGAATATGGAAAATTAAAACGAGCGTTATCATTATATTTTGCTTTATTATTTCCATACAGGAAAAACGCAACACAAGCTCATAAAAAGTTGTGTGCTGTATATGGTGATGATGTCTTAAAAGAACAGCAATGTCAGAATTGGTTTACTAAATTTCATTCTGATGATTTTTCGTTTAAAGAATGACATTACTCTGGTCATCCAATTGAAGTTGATGACGACAAAACCAAAGCATTAATTGCACGACTAGAGAGTTTGCAAATAATAGTTTTTTAAGTAGCATAAGACGTTCAAAGAGGACTGTGAAGTCGTCGATGATGAACCACGATCTGGACACCCATCGACATCAACTGACGACGAATACATCGCCCAAGTCAAGGAATTGGTGCACAAAAATCGTCGTATGTCCATCAGAGATTTAACAGCTTAGGTGGAAATTCCAAAAAAAAAAAAAAACGTCAAAAAAACGTCATACGCATATTTTGGTGTTAAGGGGTTATATGTTAGAAATTTCAAAAAATCTAAAATCGCTTCTTTTGCATGGTGTATTAAAAACACTGTAAATCCGAGAAATATTTTCGGACATTTTGTAAGTAATTTTTAACTATGTGTAAACTACTTCCGAAAAAAATTCAAAACGGTGTTTTCATATGATCATCTGAACCGATCGGTCTCAAATTTTTCTTCTCATTATAAGGTTTACAAAAATTACTGGAAATTTTAAAAAAAACGAAAAATTTTTTTTAGACGCCATTTTGTCTATCCAATACCCATTAAATCCTTTATAAGAATTGACCAAACGCCGATATCGCCTTTTTTTAGAGGTCGTTCGGGACATCGTTAAACTTAATCGTCTTGAAAGTAGGATCTATTCAAATAACCATAATTTGTAATTGCAAAATAAATACTGTTTCTAAAAAAAATTCCTAAAAAAACGTCGTTTTTGCACCTCGCAACTGCGTATAACCCCTTAAAAACACTGAATAGTTTTTAGCCAAAAATTCAACCAATATCATCCCGCAAGTTCCGAATTCGTCTAATATGGCTCCAGGCGACTTTTTCCTATTCCCTAAACTCAAATTTCCGCTCCGAGAGCATCGTGTTAAGTCGATTAAACCCATAAAAGAAAATTCGCTGCTTGAACCGAAGGTTATATTACAAAGAGCGTTCGCAGGGGCGTTCGAAGATTGGAACAAGCGTTGGCATATGTGTATTACTTCCAATGGGGAGTACTTTGAAATCGACAAAATAAATTTTCATGAATAAATAACTTCTTGTATGTTTTATTTCAAAAGTTCCGTTACTTTTAAGACTAAAGATAAATATTCAAAATCCGTAACTGAAAAATATTTTTTTAAAATTATTCAGAATTTACAATTTTTATTTCTTTTAATGTTTGGTTTACATTTTTTCGTTTTGTATTGACATTTTTTAGAACGCTTCTTGACGTATATCATGAAATTACTGTATATATATATATATATATATATATATATATATATATATATATATATATATATATATATACATGATTAAAAAAGTAATCACACAATATTTTAATTTCAATAAAAATGACACTAAAATGATTTCATACAATAAACAAAAATTCACGACATTCAAAACGATGTTTTCCTATAAGAAAACATACAAAAGAAAAGAAAAAAGATTAAGCATCAACAAGACTCTGATACGCTACTTCAGACATATCTTCAAAGCTTTTGTTTTCTAGAAGACAACGTGCACGAAACTACTACACATTACATCATGGTGAAATGTTTTAATAAAAAAAACTCCGAATTATTTCCAGTACGTAAAATATTGCTTTGAGTATAAAAATACATGATGACTATTATGTTTTTAGAAAATTGAGAAATATTTATAAATGAAATGCATCATTGTGATATTTCATTTTATTTTTTAAAAAAGTGTTCATAATTTAGTGTCTTACAAGTATATCGAAAAACTGAAACGAGAATAAATATTTCTTGAAATACAAATCATACACGAAGTAAAGAATGAAAACAAACACAACGTATTTTTATTTTTTTTGAAAACTAGAAAGCACAGTGAAGAATAAGTATAGAAACTGTGTGAAAATACACTTAACTGAATGACAAGCAGGGTGAAATCGGTCGACACAGCAATAAATTGAACTGTAAATATTCTGTCCACTCCTTCTTGAACTGTACTGTTTGTGACACAAAATCAATATTTGCAATCTCTATTTTTTTTTACTATTTTTTACAATATATATATATATATATATATATATATATATATATATATATATAGAGAGAGAGAGAGAGAGAGAGAAGAAAAACTTTTTTCTGGAAAAAAATGTGTACAACAGAAATTTCAAAAAAAAATGTGAAAAATAAAATATAACTTGACAATACAGAAATAATTTCAATGAAATATCACAACACAACCCTCGAACTTTCCATTACCCTTAACCATCATATAAATAGGACAACATACTATTTTCGACGTCAATAAAAAAATACGAAAAAATACTGTTAACTTTAGACTTAAAGATGGTATTAGAAAAGAAAAAAATGGTAGAACTAGAATATAACACTTATGCTACAGAATGGAAACTTGTGAAGATTTCTTCATACTTGAGGCGAATAAATATTTAGAAATTAAAAACTGTTGCAGATGAAATAGAAATACAAAATATGAAAACTTAAAATATAAATACTGAAAAGTTATACGAAAAAGAATCTAAAGGAAAAGGAAACATTGGAATAAAGAAACAACAGTATGTTAATATTGAAATAATAGTAAAAAATATAGGAATGATAATAAATTATGTTAAAAAAATTCTCTCTCTCTCTCTCTCTCTCTCTCTATATATATATATATATATAGAGAGAGAGAGAGAGAGAGAGAATTTTTTTAACATAATTTATTATCATTCCTATATTTTTTAATTTTATATATATATATATATATATATATATATATATATATATATAGATAGAGAGAGAGAGAGAGAGAGAGAGAGAGAGAGAGAGAGAGAGACCCCGATGACACTAAGGAATTCAGACATACATTTATTTAATATCATTTACTATTCTTTATTATCCTTCGTTATCTTTGCATAGCCTATATAATGGGTTGATCGAAAATTAATTTCGTTTTTTCCCATGCCTGTCGTTAGTTGTATTTTTTACCAGCAAATTTCATTCTAAACCGTATTGTCTTTATATATTTTAACAGTTAACATTTCAAGATTTATTTTTAAAGAAAATTTTTTTGATTCAGTTGTTTCTTTGGGGGGGGTGTCGTATAGAAAATAAAAAGGAGTATTTTTGGCATATTTTGCTTTTTTATTACCGAAAAGGTAGGAATGCTCAAAGTAAGAAAAAATTTATGTGAAGTGTATGAAGAAGATGTGTTAACAGAACGATAGTACCAAAACTGGTTTGGAAAATTTCGTTCAGATAATTTCTATATTAAAGATGCACCACGTTCTGGAAGGACAGTTGAAGCTGGTGAAAACAAAATAAAAGCATTGATTGAAGCAAACCGCAGAATAAAAACATGAGAAATTGCAAGAGATTGAATTTATCGAATTCGACCGTTCATGACCATATGAAATGACTTGGTTTCATTTCAAAGCTCGATATTTGGGTTTCACATGTTCTCAGAGAAAGAGATTTGCTCCGTCGCATTGAAATCTGGGATTTGCTGCCCAAAGGTGAAGAAAGTGATCCATTTCTGAAGCTAATCATAATTGGCAATGCAAATGGATTGATTACAACAATATTAAACGCAAGAATCATGGAGCAGGAGAGATGAGCTGGCTCAAAGCCCTTCGAAAGCCGACATTCATCAAAAAAAGTGATGCTCTCTGTTTGGCATGAATCAAGGGAATTGTTTTTTTTTAACATCCACCAGACAATTCCATAATTAATTCCAAAGTGTACTGCTATCAACTGGACAAACTGAGTGACCCAACCAAACAGAAAACATCATAATTAATTAACAGAAAAAGCGTAGTGTTTCACTATGATAACGCCAGACCTCTTACAAGTTTGATGACTTGCAAAAAACTGTTACAACTTGGATGGGATATGCTACCGCACTCATCATATTCTCCAGATCTGGCACCTTTCGATTATTACTTGTTCTGGTCTTTACAGAACTCTTTAGACGACAAAACATTTGGTTCAAATGAGGATGTCAAAAATTACTTGGTTCAGTTTTTTGCAAGCAAACATCAAAAGTTGTACGAGTGTGGAATCATGCTACTATCAGAAAGATGGCAAAATGTATTGGACCAAAATGGTCAATATATAATTACATAAAATATTTATATACTATAAAACACTGTCGTTCATTTTCCTGAAAAAATCCGACATTAATTCTGATCAACTTGATATATGTATGTATTTATGTATGTATGTGTGTATTAACCCAAACAACAAAAAATCATGTGTAGGTGTGAATAGTATAAATATTTAAATGCTTTTTATTTTATGTTCAGAATAAATTTATTGTATTTTTAAATACACGAATACCTCGCATAGTACGATTAATTGGTTCCACTGATTATCCGGACTATTTAAAACCGGACTAATCGAAACATTAATTAAATACAAAAAACGTTAATTGGATCCAAACAAATTTTCTTTTCCTGTTTTTCAGTAAATAAAACAAGGGTAATATATTTAAATGTTTATATGTATCAACAAAACAAAATCAGGGGTTTATACATTCATTTCAAATTTATTTTCAAATGGATTATTAAAATTTAATTATCAAAAAATCGACTTTATTCTAGAGTTGCGAATCGAAAACTGATATATAAGAAAAAGACCACAAAACTAGAACTGCGCATAATGTGCATATTCGATTTTCTTTTTTATTATGTTTTTATAATAAAGGGGAAAACTTGAAAATTTGCGTATTAAAATAATTTTATGTATTAATTTTTTGGGATTTTTTTCAAGAAAAACTTTTTAGTAGGATTTTTCAAGTAAAAAAATTTTTTTGAGAAATTTGAAACCGGACTAATCGAAGCAGGACTAATCAAAGTATCACTGTATTTTTATGTTTAGTAAAACGTAAATATTTTGATAGATAATTAAGTGTGTATATATATATATATTAGGTTGGCAAATATCTCCCTTCCGCCTTCTGGTCTTTTGAATTTCGCAGCTATGTACAAAAAAAAAAAAAAAAAAAAAAAAGCGGAAGGGAGATACTTGCCAACCTAATATATATATATATATATATATATATATATATATATATATATATATATATATATATATTTATTATATTTTGAAAACAGATCGAACAATCATTACATTACAGAAAAGATGTACGTTAGAAATTTCAAATTAAAAATAACATTTTTTTATGTCAAGGTAGTGTGTTACTAATTCGCCTATTAACTAGAAAACAATTCAAACTGTAAACGTTATCGTATTGTGGACGAGGAGCAAAAAAACCGCACGTGGCATTATCTTTTTATACGTACACTTAAATACTGTATTTACATACGATCCTGATTTTATACACAACAATACTAAAGTGACCGCTGTGTTCAATTTTGACAATACAAAAACTATGCATCTGAATCAGTATAGTCAAGCATGAACTTTATAATGAAGACAAACGTGGACATAATAAAGCACAAATTGCCTGCATTACAGACAAATCCATGGGTAATCCAAGGGATAATCGGTACCCATGTCCAACACTCGTCAGCCTCCGGTAGATCTCTACCAAGAGACCCAATCGTTTCATTCTCGCGTACCACAAACTGTTACTACCCGTCACACCGCTGGTCGTCGACGTCGCCGTCGTACCGTTGCCGCCCTCATTCCAACCCCATCCGCCGCCGCCCACACCAACCCCGACGAAAGTTCGCTAATGAAACAAAAACACACTATTCACACCAGCCGCCTTCGATGCGTGCGCGTGTATATGTGTGTTCTTTTATATATGTGTCGTTCGTCTCGTCCGCTACCGCACCGCACTAGTCAACAGTCACCCTGTTTCGGGTTTTCCGCTTACAGGATCGCCACCCTTGTCAAACAAAAAACACTTTTCGTGGCTTTCACTGTTCTTCGCCATCTCAGAACGATGATATAGTTGAGAATGAAATTGGCTGGTATGTTGGGATTCGGCCAATAGCGTCGCTATTTATTCAGATTGAAGAAGATTTATTTTATCCCAGCGGGAAGATTTCAATGAAGCTAACAATTAATTGTAAACAACTACGTGACGACAAAATTCCTGGTTTAAGTTTATTTATTTCTTCGTTAATTTTTCTAAAGAATTTCAAATAAATACAAAAGATCTTCTTCTATACATTTGTTTTAAGTGGAAAAAAAAAGATTCATTTGTACAGATGATTAATTACAAAAAGACGACTAACACGATATAAATTTATAAACAGTAAATATTTAAGTATTTAATTTACTTTTTATAAAAAGTTAATTTCGTTTAACAATACAATCACAAAATTGATACAGACTCTTTCACACAAGTAAATTATTCATTTTAACGCCATAATTTGTTCCCTTAGATTACAAATGTATATTTTAATAACCATCCATATCATCTAAATACGTGTTATTAGAATGAATAATTTATTCATAAACACTAAATTAACCAAATTACTAAATAAATAAAGACACATATTGTTTGAAATATGTAGATTAACATTTTTCTCTTAAGATTAATCAGAAAAAAAATATAAACATGCATTATATAAAAATTACCATTCACAAATAAGAAAATTTTCATTAAAAGTACAATATATATGATTTTCCAATAACAATGTGAGAACTTTGACAGCAGGTGGCAGCCATGTTTGCATTTTTTTCAAGCTCATTTTGACATTTTAACACAGTATAGTTTGGCAAATAATCATGAAACGTTCAATACTTTAACAACGTTTAGAAATTGTAAAAACTTCAATAGACTTATTGAAACAAAAGTTTAATGAGTCCATTATTTCACGAAATGGACTTATCAATTGGCCACCAAGATCAGGTGATCTAACTCCATTGATTGATTTTCTGTGAGTTAGGTTAAATCATTGGTTTATGCTTATAAACTACAAACAACAGAAGCATCAAAAATAAACATGGGTAGTTCATGAAATTGGACCACAATTATGTGAAAGTGGTTAAAAATTGGACTAAATGAATGCCAAGCGAAGTCGTAGTGATCATATGAGTGAAATTGTGTTCCATAATAAATGCTATAAAACATGTTTAAAAATAGAAAATAAATAACTAATTAATTAAATACAATCTGTTTTATTTCCATTTAAACTTCTGAAGCGCTTATAGGAACACCGATTCATTTAGATTTATAAATTGGCATTCCTAATTTATTCAAACATGAAACTTCATTTCTACATATTTGTTTTTACTGAACTTACAATTTAAGTAAGCTCAACCAATACTTTATAACATTTAACTAAAATATTTTCAGGTAAATGACGTCGAAAAAAATATAACGACGTTATTGAAAATAGATGAATTCATAAAAAAAACTGATTATAAAAGTTCTTCTAATTATCTCAAGAATTTTTTGTACAATTTAACGAAGAGAAAAGAATTACCTAAATGTCAATAAAATTCCACATTTGACAAAAGTCCAATAGTCAATTATAATATATAGGATGTTTTTTAAGCGCGATAGAACTTTAAATTGAATCCCTATTAAAAGTTCAACCCAACCCCAAAAAAAAAACACATTTATCATACCTTTATATATAAATACACACACATACACAGACACACACACACATACACAGACACACACACACACACATACACAGGCACACACACACACACATACACAGGCACACACACACACAGTCGCACACACATATATGTATATATAAGGATGTTTTATTATGTTGGACAGAACTTTCGATAGAGATTCAATTTAAAGTACTATCATGCTTAAAAAACAACGTCTCTCTCTTTCTCTCTCTCTCTCTCTCTCTCTCTATATATATATATATATATATATATATATATATATATATATATACATATATAGGGTTGCCATATGTCCCTTATATACGGGATTGTCACCGTATTTAGAGAAAAATAATACCAACCAAAACTGCAAAGAAACTATAAAACTGAGTATGGAAGAGAAATGGCTGAAGATTTTTGCATATACAAAGCATACTGATCAGAAGTCATGTCTAATAAAGCTATGTGAATACGTATTTGCCATTCCAATCCACAATGCAAATGTGAAAAGAATATTTTCCCTAATATCAACTCAATGGTCGAACGAAAGAAACAGGTTGTCAGTGAAGACAACTGAAGCAACTTTGATTTGTCATTATAATTTTAAAATGACCTGCGCCCAATTTTATAATTATGTGAAAGAAGAAAAGGATTTAATTAAGAAAGTAAAATCAAATTCAATACATGACTAGGCTGAAAAGGATTAGCCTTGCACCTTTTTTATTATTCTACGTGCTCATTTTATTAGATTGCTTAAACTTTATTGATATTTTATCAGAGTAAAATAAACCACTTTTGTCATGTTTTATTTATTTAGCACTTAAACGTCCCGTATCAATACTTGGCAATTATAGCAACACTATAATATATATATATATATATATATATATATATATATATATATATATATATATATATATTTTATAGTGTTGGTGGTTACCTTAATATACATATTAAGGTGGTTCAATTGAGAAAAAGAAGAGTAAATGAGAGTAAACAAGTAAATGTATGTCTAAATCATTTAATGTTATTTTGGCTACTATATATATATATATATATATATATATATATTAGGTTGGCAAATATCTCCCTTCTGCCTTCTGGTCTTTTGAATTTCGCAGCTATGTACAAAAAAAAAAGCGGAAGGGAGATACTTATAACCTTATATATATATATATATATATATATATATATATATATATATGTATATATAATATATGTATATATATATATATATATATGTGGCGGTTACGCACATCGGCTGCGGGAATCACCACCGCACACAACAGGCGACTGAAACAGTCAGCCGCACACGCTGACTTCACCCAATCAGCGATGACGGTGGAGTCGAGCGTAAAACAGCCAATTCAGCCGACTCAGCAGAAAATCTGCATAAAAACCGTGCGACCGGCAGACTCAACAGCCAGTGTTCCACTCAGCTCAACCGAGCCGGAACACTGAGCTCACAACACAAAGGAGTCAGGCAAGCAGAGACTCAAGTCTCTAGCCCAACAAGAAACCATCTGGACATCCACGTTAACCACGGGAAATAAATGCCGTAGTCATCCGCAACTCGGTATCTTATTTCCCACAAACGGCGACAACCGAGTCGCCACATTGGTGACCCCGACGTGATGATTAACGTGGAATGGACCAGCGACAACACTGTGAAAAACGCACAGAAGAACCAAGAGGACCACCGGTGACACGCGGATCGAGCACAAACCAGCAGATCCCCGTCACCCACAGGATGCCCCGAAGAGAGCGAACCACGCCCTTCGGCCACGACAACGGCTCCAGCATCGCCATGGCTCACGACAGCTGCGACCAGCCGAACGAAAAGCGCATCCGAACCACCAAAGCGACACGTGCAAAACCACAGGCAACCAGCCCACAACAGCACGCGCACCGGTTCCAAACACGTCCTCCAGCAAACAAGGCAGGCATTCGAGCGACCAAAGAACAGCATAGCTGCCAACACGAGAATCGCCTGCCAACAAACAACTGACTCCACGGCGCAACACACGGCACACCAACGCGTCCGCTAGCTCAACGCAACACGCGTCCGCTAGCTCAACGCAACACGCGTCCGCTAGCTCAACGCAACACGCGTCCGCTAGCTCAACGCAACACGCGTCCGCTAGCTCAACGCAACACGCGTCCGCTAGCTCAACGCAACACGCGTCCGCTAGCTCAACGCAACACGCGTCCGCTAGCTCAACGCAACACGCGTCCGCTAGCTCAACGCAACACGCGTCCGCTAGCTCAACGCAACACGCGTCCGCTAGCTCAACGCAACACGCGTCCGCTAGCATAACGCAACACGCGTCGCAAGCACAACGCAACAAAGCCGCCGCCAACAAAGCCGCCGCCAACAAAGCCGCCGCCAACAAAGCCGCCGCCAACAACGCCGCCGCCAACAACGCCGCCGCCAACAACGCCGCCGCCAACAACGCCGCCGCCAACAACGCCGCCGCCAACAACGCCGCCGCCAACAACGCCGCCGCAAACAACGCCGCCGCAAACAACGCCGCCGCAAACAACGCCGCCGCAAACAACACAGCAGCTCCAACGAACCGCCAAAACACCAGGACCCCCAACAAGAGGAAATCGTTCCTCCTGACTCCGTCAGGGTCACTGGGGAGGGAGTAGCTGTGGCGGTTACGCACATCGGCTGCGGGAATCACCACCGCACACAACAGGCGACTGAAACAGTCAGCCGCACACGCTGACTTCACCCAATCAGCGATGACGGTGGAGTCGAGCGTAAAACAGCCAATTCAGCCGACTCAGCAGAAAATCTGCATAAAAACCGTGCGACCGGCAGACTCAACAGCCAGTGTTCCACTCAGCTCAACCGAGCCAGAACACTGAGCTCACAACACAAAGGAGTCAGGCAAGCAGATATAGTCTCTAGCCCAACAAGAAACCATATGGACATATACGTTAATACGGGAAATAAATGCCGTAGTATCCACAACTCGGTATCTTATTTCCCACAAAAAAGAAGCTACAATGAGTCGCCACATATATATATATATATGTATATATAATATATTATATATATATATATATATATATATATATATATATATATGTATATATATATATATATATATATATATATATATATATATATATATATATATATATATATATATATATATATATATATATATATGTATATATATATATATATATATATATATATATATAAGTAGTGTATCTAAGGGTGGTATTTAGGTGTGTATACCCCATCCCTAAATTGTAAGATAACTTGAAAATATGCCAGCCAAAGAAATAATGCTGATAGAGGGATGTCATAAAAAATCTAATCCAGGTTGGTTGTTATATCAGTAATGTAGTCAACTGATCCTTATTTATTGTTATTGTGTATATTTAGAGATTTTTTTTATTACTTTTATATATATTATATTTTATGTAATGTATTTGAATTTAAATTTTTCGTTATAAATAATTATTAAATTCTTAAATTTGACTGAAAATATACCCTCTCTCTTCAAAAATCTGACATTTATATATATATATATATATATATATATATATATATATATATATATATATATATATATATAGCATTTTTTAACAAGAATGTCATCAGAATTTTGTTAGAACTAAGCTCATTTTGACATTTCAACTTAGTATAGTTTGGTAAATTATCATTGAACGTTTAACACTTCAACGACGCTTAAAAATTGTAAAAAGATATTATAAAAATCAATGTTCTGTTCGTAAAACTTATTGTGCGCTTCGTGAAACTGAGCATAATTGTCCAAGTGAACGTGCAATTTATCAAATTGTTGAAAAATGTCAAAACTGTTTTACTCTACAACAGTGCCTGTAAGATTAATAAATACAAAAAGTGAGGCCAATATTGTTTCTGGTAGTAACAATTTCAAAATGAAGCTGGAGATCACGTTACATTAAATGAAGTGCGTTACCGAACCATGACTAATGATGTTTTTTTCCAAAAATGATTGAAAATGGTTGACACGATATGTGGTTTCAACAGGGCGGTGCTTAATACATCTACGGAACCAATAGACTTATTGCAACAAAAGTTTAATGAGTTCATTATTTCACGAAATGGACCTATCAAATTGGCCACTAAGATCACGTGATCTAACTCCATCGGATTATTTTCTGTGTGGTTATGTGAAATTATTGGTTTATGCTGATAAACTACAAACAATAGAAGCATTAAAAAATAAATACTGAATAGGTAATTCATGAAATGGGAACACAAATAATGGAAAGAGTGACTAAAAATTGAAGTAAGCGAATACTATGTCAAGCGAAATAATGAAGGTCATATGAGTGAAAATATCTTCCATATAATATGCTTAAAAATTAAAAAAATAATTTAATAATTCAATACTTTTTGTTTTATTTCCATTTAATATTCTGAAGCGCCTATTAGAAAAACACTATATATATTATTTAAACATCAATTATTTAAACATCAATTTCAATTAATTGTTTAATCTAATAATATAAAATATTTCTAATTGTAGTTCCAAATATCTCAGC
>CP092089.1:12312625-12360125 GCA_029203775.1 Neoneuromus ignobilis | reverse complement strand
ACATTTTATTTTAGAGTAATAACATAAAACAAATTACACAGATAGTTATTAGAGAAAAAATCAAAATTGTGGATTGTCCTTCACACTCTTTAAATCTAAATTCTATAGAATGCATCTAAGGATTATTTAAAAAAAACAACCATATCAGTTGTGATAAATATGAGACAAGTTTTTAAGAAAACGAGAAAAATGGAAAAGTACTACACCTGAAATACGTAAATACTTTGTTAAAATTATAGCATGAACGATAAAAAAATTCCATAAGCCAAAATGTTTACACAAAATGACCCAAATGAGACTGAAAGATAATAAAGAACAGTACATGAATGTCCAAATCGATCAGTTTGATTTATGCCACCCTATACAAAATACTAATAAAAGAAAAATATTAAAACCACACAATTGTCTGTCTATGTATAAATATTTTTCGAAAATTTCGTTAAAAACAAATTGAAGACATGGAAAATATTGTTTTAAAACTGATTTAATTTTATCGAAGATAACATTTGTATCTTCATAAAAAGATTTAAAAAAAATTAATAACAAATAGGACAAATAACTAAAAAATAAATATAATAAAGCAATGTGAACAATTTATGAATCACTGTATATATTTATATCTATTGAAAAGTTTATACATTTTTATATATATTACACTTTGAAAGAAAATAATGGTAGTTGAAATATAAACTGTGATGTAGTTGTTTTGATCATATTTTTTTGAAAAGTTTAAAAAGGAATCAATACATACATACATACATACATACATACATACATACATATATATATATATATATATATATATATATATATATATATATATATAATATAGACAACATCAAACAAAACTTGTGATCGTATACACGCACACGTGTACAAAAGAAAATCACAACCGTCATAAATTTTCCAAAGAGATCAGACGCACCAAACCTCAAACACTTCGTAAATCGTTCGAGCTGAACAAAACATGAACCGTGAAAGAAGTTTTTGGAACTCGAAAAGTGAAGAATGTGCGCGCCATTCACAGATACTTCCGCTTTTTGAAGTTCGTTTCGCAAAGAATGTCCTTCATCATCAAACAATGTCGTATTGAAATCAGTAGCTCGTTTGTTTGTGTTTAGACGGCGTCAGTGTCACATGCGTGCGTGCGTGCGTGTTATGCGAGCGTTCGTTTCGACGAACGAACGTGTCATAACCGATATGAGTAATGATGGCTTTGATCTGTGGAAAATCTCAATACAAATTGGTAGAAACTGTTTTGAGTCTCGTGAAAATTGTACAATGTAAACAGAATTATAACTGTATTCGGTAATGATAAAGACGACAAGTGTATAAACTCTTCAATATATATAAAATTATTCTAAGTTTTTTTTTTAACAGTTATGAAATAAAGTGTATTTATATTTAATGAATACATTTTCTTTTAATTTCTACCCAAAGTTCGTCGTAAAAATATTCAGCCACAACTTTCTGTTGTCAATTTTTTTCTTGAATTTAATATTCATAAAAAAACAATAATTATATTTCTAACATTATATATTTATATATATACACCTGAGTCTATTTTTATGCGGTAGATACGTTCCGCAGAAAACCGCATTAAAAAAAAAATCGCACAAAAGAAAACTTAACTTAGATTGAAAAATTAGGGATACGTTCCGCAATTTTCAAAAACCGCATAAAACCAAAGCTACAAAATGAAATTACTCTAAAATTCGCATAACAAAATCAGGAAATAAAGAATGCTTCAAAAAAAAGTTCAAATATTTGCAAAAAATTGATACAAAACAAAGCTTTTTACTTTATTTTTTAATTAACTCTTTAATTTTCTTCAAAGCAATATGTACATATGTGTAATTTATTTTAGAATTTTTCATACATATTTTAATTATCAGCGCAATAATATCTGCACTGTTTAGAATAAAAATAAGAAAATAAAAAAGAAAGTGAATAGCTGCACTGTTTTCAAGACATATAGGCCAAGCCTTTTTCCAACAGGTATTTAAAGTGTGTTGTTTTATTTGAGTAATAGCAAATGCAACATGATTTATACAGTCAAAGATAGAAATTTTTCTCCAATCGTCAGTTACTGTTACTGACTCATTTTCTAATTTATCCAATATAAATTGAAAAGTGCGTTTAACGTAATATTGTTCAAAAAAAATTGGCAGCTTCTTCATCTACCGTAGCAATCGCGCTCGTAATCTTCACGTTTTGCAATGAATTCCTTTTTAAAAACTCGGTTAACCATCTTTTGCTAGCCGAAAATTCCTTATCAGTCTGAGAAGCGGAAGTAAATGACTCTGATTCCTTCATTTGTTCATAAAACTGAAAAGCTTTTCGTTAAATTAAATAATGGCTTAAAGGAATTCTTTAAAAAAATCGACATAAAAAGATACTAAGAAGAAATATGAATCGCATAACTTCAAAATCGCATTAAAATAATCCGCACAAAAACAGACCCAGCTGTATGTATATATATATATATATATATATATATATATATATATATATATATATCTATATATATATATATATATATATATATATATATATATATATATATATATATATATATACACTAGCAAGAAAAAGTCTGCGCACACCACATTTATTATAGATTTATTTGCAATAAATTACGAAAATATAATGAATTTTTCTAATTTCTTAAATTATTTAATTACAATGAAATGTGATGTTTATATTAACAGCAGTATAATGAATCTTGAAGGGAAAATTTTAATGCAATTACAAAAAAACAGATGCGACCCCCAATAATTAGCAAGAAAAAGTATGCGCACAGCTGTAAAATTTTTAGAATATTTAATGACAGTATTACAATTAGCTAAGCGATTGTTGAAAATGCAATAAAAATACAGATAAAATACAGATTATTAATCTTAACTTTAGTTTTTGTTAAATAGATGATATAAGTGAACATAATTGCAAATAATCATAGAAAATAAAATGTGTAATTTTAAAAAGAAGGAAATAAGTATATCAGGAAGAAAAATAATTATTAAATTATGGGAAGACGGAAACAGCTACTGAAATATTGAAACAATTTTAGGAAGACAGCATTCATCAATCTATAGAATGCTGAAAATTTGTTAAAACAACCGGTATCATAATTTCCAGGCCCTGTTGTGGCCGCCTTTTAAAGTTATGTAAACGGGAAAAATGCTCTACAATAAATACAGTGAAGACTAATTTACGATCATCCACTTCTATAATTGTTGAAAGTGTCCACGTACAATTTGATAAAAAAAATTGTGATGATGTGATAAGGAAAATTATGAAAGAGGCTAGGTATCGTAGTCGGATTGCAAGACAGGAACCGTTCATTTCAAGAGTGAACAGAATTAAGCAAAATGAGCATGTAAATAAATCTGATGATTTTTGGAAAAATATAATATTTTCCGAAGAGAAAATTCTGTATATTTGGCATAAAAGGACGACAGTTCATTTGGCGAAAGCCTAATACAGATTTAGATTAAAAAAATCTATTTCCCACCGTGAAACATGATGGTGGTGGAGTGATGGTATGAGGGTGTATTTTGGTAATATCGAATTTATAGTCAACAATAAATAAGTTCGACTATCCCATTATTTTAAAACGAAATTTTAAAGAAAGTGCAGAAAAAATGGGATTAGGCCGTAATTTTTATTTCCAACAGGACAATGATCACAAACATACGACCGAAATTGTCAAGCTTTGGGTACTTTATAATGTTCCAAAGTAGATGCATACGCCCCCATAACCTCCTGACCTAACTCCTATAAAACATTGATGAGATTTACTTGAGCGCAAAATTCGGCATCATAATAACATCGAAAGAAATGTTGAAAACTACTATCATCGAAGAATGAGCCAAAATTAGTTCTGAAGAAACTGAAAGATAAGTGCAATCTATGAAAAAAATATTGGAAGAAGTTTTAAAACGGAAAAGATACCAAACATCAGACTAAAGAAGAAATGTTGCCTTTTTTTACTTTTCAATTAGGTGTGCGCAAACTTTTTCTGACGTATTCTTTTTTAAATATCGTTTGTATTATTCTTTTTCTTTATTTTATTAATATTTAAAAAGTGTTTTGTTAATGTTTTTTCATTTTTAAGACTATAGAAAAAGAAAAAATAGTTGCTTTGTTACAACAATAGTATTTTTATGTTTTACTTGATATTAACACTAGAACTACCAAGAGCGTCATTTTGACGATTTTCAAATTTCGTGCTTAAAAATTTCAATATATGTATTGTTCTAGAATTTTATGACGACTTTTAATGAAATATAAGAATAATTAAATATTCCTATTCAATTTCCACTTAGCTACTTTAACTTCCATAATTAGTATGACCTATACCTATTTATACCAAGACCCGCCAAATTGACGACATTAGCAATCTCAAAATTTATAATAATTTATATTCAAGTGAATGTAAATACGTATTGATGTCCATCCTTGCATACACATATATCGCTTTCAGACATTTCCTGGAAAAATTTTAGGTACATTTTTCATATGAAAAATAGGTTGCAATCATTATCAGTTGTACTTCTAATGTGATAAAGTTCTTGGTGCAAAGTGTAATCTGTGAAAAGTTCAATCTGGGAAAAAAGTATGAAAATATTTTTATTAAAAATTCAAATTTATTTCTTGTAAATCCTAGGCAACAATGAAACAATTTACAGGAAGCAAAAAAATATTCGAAGAATTCAAAGAACTCACTGGTATAAATGAAGACAGTTCGGATACTAATTTAAGTAATAATGATTTAGACATATCTTGCGTGGAAAATAAAACTGATTTTTCAGACTCTGAAGAAGCTGAGGATGAAATTGAAGTACGAGATATTGAACAAAGTGAAGAAGATCAATATGAAAGTGAAGATTCAAGGAGTGAAGATGAAATTCCCCAAAATAGCCACAAACGCAGTAAGCGATTGCGAATATGTTCAGATACTGAATCGGATAGCCAAACAGAAACCGAACCAAGACAGTAAAAAAACATTGCTGTCGACGGTACTGAATGGGAAGAATTAGGAAATGGTTGTGTTGGTAGATTGCCATTACATACTATATTCAAGGATACTTCGGGCCCAACTGGTTATGCGAAGCGAAACATTATGCTTGGTAATGTTAGTAGTGTATTTCGGCTTATAATTGATAATAGAATTATGAGCCACATAAAAGCTTGCACTGAGCTACAGGCCAGAAACATTTTACAGAACGACTGGAAAATTACTATGGACGAATTATGAGACTGTATCGTTTTACAATGAGACTAAATTTGGAGTAGATATAGTTGACCAAATGGCCCGCAAATACAGTGTAAAAGCAGGGTCACGTAGATGGCCTTTACAGGTATTTTATAATATTTTGAACTTGGCAGCAATCAATGCGTGGATTTTATATAAAGAGACTTGCGATAAAAATATAACAAGAAAACAATTTTTGTTTCAATTATCCGAAGAACTCTCCAGTGCATATAGTTGCTGCAGAAAATAAGCCTCCTCCCAAAAACAAGAACGGAAAGCAATGGATTGTACTCCAGAAAATTCAAAAAAAAATCCTTATGAACGCAAATCTTGCCAAATTCGATTGTGCAATAGAAACAGAGCGGTTTATACCTGTAATGCATGCAACAAATATGTTTGTGGCAAGTGTTCATCACAGATAACATATATTTGTAAAATATGTGATTCATAGTTATTCCATACATATCAAATGTGCTATAATATAAATGCAAATAGAAAGTGTTTTTGTTTTTTTTTTTTGTATTAATAATTAATGAATTATTATATTAAGTGTTGTTTTTGTTAAATTATATTCTTTTATTTACATAAACTAAGTGAAAAGTTAAAATGAAAGCCATGATCAAAAATACGTCAATTTGACGAGTGCGGTAAAACTAGGTATATATTTAACATCGGTAGTTCTAGTGGTAATAAAGATAGAATGGGTGTGCGCAGACTTTTTCTTGCTAGTGTATATGTATATATATATATATATGTATGATTTTATAATAAAAAAAATTATTAATATATGGAGTTATCCAAATGTGACGTCTAGATTTGTGTTTTATTAAAAAGAAACATTTGTATAGTTTTTTTTTCATTAAATACAAATATAGGCGTCACATTTGGATGATCCTATATATATATATATATATAAGCTCATATAGTATATTGTACCTGCATTTTACTGTAGAAATCGCTTATCTCACGACGAGGTGGTTTAACGAAAGCTCTCTTAAAAGTCACATTTAATAACAAAACGATGATACTTAGCCGCGATTGTACATTCTCATTAATATTTATAAACTTGAAAATACGTAAAAAAAATAATTGGTATAAAGCAAGCACTTAGATTTATCAACATTTTGTTATCATAATTTTTAATTGTTGCTTTAAAACAAAACTGCGAATGAATAAAAATGAAATAAAGACAGAACGAACGCAGGTTATAAATACAACTAAATATACATGAATTTATAATCACTGAAACTAATATATGCATTCGGTAGAAATCATTAAATGTATATCCTTGCGTGATTAAATTCGTTAATATAAAGCTACTTGTAGGTTGTATTAAGAATGAAAATAGATTTGTCTGGAAAAATCTTAACGTCACGCAATATAAAAATGCGTATAATCGAAAAAGAATGTATTAGTATGAATTTTTCATGGAAAAATTATATTGACGTTCTTGATATATATTATATATTGGTTGAATCAAAATTCCGTACCGTTTTTTAATAGATGGCACTAAAGGTAATTTCTCGTTTACCTCATTTATCTGACATATTTAGCTATTTATATTTTTGACAGCTGACATTTGTACACGTTTTTAATGCAAATATTTAAGTGCTTTTTTGATTTTTGATATGTTAATTTGAAACTTAAAAATGGACGTAAACAACTTTGACTTACGTAATGCAACGTTATTTTATTTCCGGAAAGGGAAGAATGCTGACCAAACGGTAAAAAACATTGTGCAGTTTATAGAGATGATGCTGTAGCGGAAAGCATTATTCACGTGGTTCGTTTGCTTTAGAGGTGGTAATTTTGATCTAGAGCAGTGGTTCCCAACGGGATCGATACCGTTGAAGAGATCTAAGGGGGCTTTTCTGATCCAAGGCAAAATTAGGGGGCGTTGAGGGCCAACCGCCCCTCCCTGGGCAGAAGTTCGTTGGCTATCAAAGGATACCTGTCTAAAAAGATTTTATGACCTCTTTGACTGAGTTATAATGTTTTTTTAAAAACAAAGATGATTTGTTAAAAGAGAATTTATTAAAATTTAAGAATGATATAGCTTATTTAACTGATTTATATAATAAATTTAATGAAACGAATCTACAGCTGCAAGATGATTTGAATTTGATCAAAGCAAAGACAACTATTTCTGCGTTCGTGTCAAAACTTGCCTTGTACAAACAAAATTTGGGTCAAAGACAATTCTATCAGTTTCCGAATCTTTTCTCTATGGAAACAAATGATGACGATATTCTGGCATTTTACTAGCATTTGGAAGCACTTAAAGAAGATTTTACAAATAGACTTCAGGATATCCTTAATATGATCATTCCAGATTGGGTACTAGAACCTTTCTCAAACTCACAAATAGCAGAATTATCACTGCAGGAGGAGTTGATAGAATTGTCAACAAATGAAGAGTTAAAATTGAAAATAAAAAATGGATATTAAGAATATTGGCTTCAAAGGCAAATTCCAGTATCATATCTGGCTTTATGGGCTGCATCAAAGAAGTTTTTCATTGTATTCCCATCATCATATTTAGCCAAAAGAGGATTTAGCATAGGCAGTAATTTATTAACAAAGAAAAAAATTAGATTGTCAATACTGGAACGCGGCGATTTAAGATTGCTGATGACAAATATGGCATCAAATATCGAAAAATTAGTGTCATTACATCATGCTCAGTCCTTTCATTAATAATATTATATTAATTTTTATAATAATATATATTTGTTAATCAAACTTTGAGCAATACACCAATATTGTTAATCTTTTAATAAAGTAATTTTAAAAATCTGTCCTTGTTTTTCAATATATAAGGTGAGTAATTTTTTTTCAAAAAGGGGGTAGTAGGCCAAAAAAGGTTGGGAACCTCTGTTCTAGAAGATAGAGAACGCTCCGGTAAACATAAGGTTGTCGATAATTACCAAATCGCAACTTTAATTGAAAATAATTCATATCAGACGACGCGTGATATTGTAGAAGCACTCCAAGTATTTCAAACGAGTGTTGTAAGGAATTTGGGCTCAGTGGGTTAAGTGAATCACTATGATGTTAGGGTTTCAAATAATCTGACAAAACGAGATTTATTAGTCCATATTTCTGTCAGCGATGCGTTTTTGAAACGCAATGATAACGACCCATTTTTAAAATGGATCATTACGGGTAATGAAAAATTGATCGTATAAAACAATGTGGATCGAAAAAGTTCACGAACAAACTTTAACCACTCAAAAAACTGATTTGCATTCAAAAAAGATAATGCTGTGCATTTGGTAAGATTGGAAGTGTGTTCTATACTACGAACTGCTTTCACATAACCAAACGTTAAATTCGAAAGAGTATTGCTCTTAACTTGATTAATTAAAGGCAGTGATCGACCAAAAACGTCTGGAACTGGCAAATCGAATGGGCGTAGTCTTCATATCAAGTCAATGCAAGAATTAATACAATATAAAAATTAGTATTACATAATATATAATGTTTAAATATTTCATTACAAAAACTACAGTCAGTGATACACACACACACACACACACATATAAATATATATATATATATATACATATATATAGATATATATATACATATATATACCATATATATATATATATATATATATCCTTATATATATATATATATATATATATATATATATACATATATATATATATATATATATATATATATATATCAAAACATTGTAAATAATTTCAAATTTATAAAATATTTTTTTATTTCAATAATGAGGGTTCATTATTAGTCTTCTATCAAGTCAAACGACAAAAATTGGTACAACTTGAAAAGGTTGTCCTATTCCATCCACCATATTCCCCTGACTTAACACCCTCAGATTACCACTTAATCCGGTCGCTACAGAATTCGCTTAAAAGAAAGAACTTCAGTTCATTGGAAGACTGCAAAAATCACTTCAAACAATTTATAGCAGAAAAGAACACCAAGTTCTGGGAGAAGGGCATAATGAAGCTACCAGTAATATGGCGAAAGGTGATATAACAAGATGGTAAATATGTATAAATGAAAAAATTCCATTAAAGTTACCTTAAAAAAATGTTACGAACTTTTGTTTCAACCCAATACATTATATGTTTTATATTTACTATATTTCTACTATTATATGATGTTTATGACTGGGAACAATTAACTATCATTATTTTTTTTTATAAATTTTTAATTACTCGTCCAAACAACAAAAAGATTATAAAAAATAATAAAATCACTTATTGTTCAATTTAACAACCTCTTTTTGTTCAATTTATTCGATAATGCTCATTTAGAAAGTTATCAATTATAATCATAGCAATGCAATATAAAATCCATGTGTATTCAATTCTGTATTAACATGTTCTGTATGTAACATAAATGAATTAAAGTGAATCAGCCATAGTTCCAAAATAACAAATATTCTGTATTTACAAAAATAAGGAAGTAGAATCATATATATATATATATATATATATATATATATATATATATATATATATATATATATATCTTAGAAAAAATAAAAATTGCCATTTTTGAGTTATTCATTTATAGTAACTAAAATAAGAAAAAAGAAACGTACAACTATTTCATCAGCAATCAAGTTAATTTATTTTCTAAAAAATAAATTAGTCACAGTATCAAAGAAAAAAATAACAATGTAATAGAAAATTTCGTTTTTTATATATACAGGTATCTCTTCTACAACATGGTCTCACTCTAACACGATAAGATAAATTGAGGAAACCCTCGTATAACACGGCAACCTACAACACAGTTTCTCTCTAACACGTTAAGAAAATTGCGGAAATCCTTCGACAACACTAGATAACGTGATTTTTATTATAGAAAATATATTAGAAAATTATAAAATAATAAGTACTGGTTCCTAGTCTCATATAGCACGGTTTCACACAACACTGCATTTTATATGAACCTACCTAGTGTTATAGGAGGTTTACCTGTATTATATACAGTTGCGAGTATACATATTAGGTCGTGTATTATGAAATGTCAGATTTTTATATGAGAAATAATATAGAAATCCGACATTTCATATTACACAACCTAATATATTGCATTTGTATAAACAAATGTCAGTTTCGGGTGTAATTACCTTAAATTAAACAAAATAAAAGTGATAAAGTAAACCTTGCTCTCAAACAATGTTGAACAAAACCACAAGCAGATTTCCAAACAGTTCAAAGTGCAATAACTAACAAGTCATGTTCAGAACGAAAGCAGACATGGTTAAAACATTGAAACCATGTGAAGGAGCTCGTTGAAAACTTGGAAACATCAAAACAAGTCGAACATCGGTATTGTCGGTTTGCTACTGCAACGTACAGCTTATTTAGAAGTTCAACTAACCAGATTGACTTCAAAACTTTATTGTTGTGAGTTGGACGTTGCAGAAAATCATTTCATGTATAAATGTTAATGTAGGCATTTTATCAGCAATGTTGACAAAATATTTGTCGAATGTAAAGAACAGGTCCGTTTCTTTAAAGACATGTTTTATATATATATATATATATATATATATATATATATATATATATATATATATATATATATATATATATATAGAAGGGTCGTTTGATAAGTGTGGTAAAAAAGTAAGAAAAACTAAATTGAAAAATTTAATTAAATTAAACAATAAATAAATTTACCATACTTATCAAATGATTCTCGTATATGTATTATATATGTATATATATTATATATGTATGCATGTACGTGCATGTGCATGTGTGTGTGTGTGTGCGTGTGTGTGTGTGCGTGTGTGTGTGCGTGTGTGTGTGTGCGTGGATGTATGTGCGTGGATGTGTCTGACTGAAGATATACTGATTTTTGTAAAAAATTAATATTTGTTTAATTAATTCAATAGAAGTATGAGAATTGTATAATTAAAAATTTTTTTAAAAAAATAAAAGTCTAAACCGATACATTATTTTCAAAAGTAAATAAATAAAAATATTCAAATATACTTAAAAATTAATTCTGATCAAGGAATTTTCTACAATTTTAATTTATTTATAAATTGCAAATGTGTATTAAAAAAAAAACTAAAAATTTATCTAAATGTTTAAATCTTCAAAAGAAATATTTTTAATTTTATATATATATATATATATATATATATATATATATATATATATATATATATATATATATATATATATATGGGATGGCTCAAATAAGACTGAAAGATAGTAAAGATAATAAATGATAGTAAGTTAGTGTGTGTTTAAAACTTTAAGTTTCATTTGAGCTACTCTCTCTCTCTCTCTCTCTCTCTCTCTCTATATATATATATATATATATATATATATATATATATATATATATATATATATATAATATATATATATATATATATATATATATATAAGGGATATATATATATATATATATATATATATACACACATAGAGAGAGAGATACACAAAGGTATTAACGAAATTTGGTGTGAGACTGTTATAAAAAGGAAACAAAGTTGGGAATGTAATTAATATTCTCAAACTGTTTTGCTTCCCAGCTGTTTGTCGTGCAATAAATGTCAATTTCGAGGAATTATCGTTTTATTAAAAAATGAAGATGACTTGCATTTTTTAATTTTCTCTTGACAAGTAAATACTGAAGTGCAAAAAATAGGTGTGTTATATCAAAAAACAATTTTTCTTTCGAAA
Organism: Neoneuromus ignobilis; assembly: GCA_029203775.1. Lineage (NCBI taxonomy): Eukaryota > Metazoa > Arthropoda > Insecta > Megaloptera > Corydalidae > Neoneuromus > Neoneuromus ignobilis. The sequence continues at coordinate 12,348,170 of CP092089.1, read as the reverse complement.
AAATTGATAAAGAATGAAAAAATGTATTAATATTTGGTGGCATATCACTTATTCTGTATGACTGCTGCACAACGTCGAGGTATTGAGTGGATTAAGCCTTGGTATTAGTTGATAGGGATACCCTTTCAAGCCTTTTCAAATGCCACCCATAATTAATCTTTATTTTTTAATTTTTTGTTTGCAATTACCAGATTAATGTCGCCCTACAAATTTTCTATCAGATTTAGGTCAGGCGATTGCGCTGGTCAGTTTATTACTACAATTTTGTGATCATCAAACCATTTTTTTGATAACTTAGATGTGTATTTTGAATCGTTGTCTTATTGTACCACCCATCTAAGCGGAATTTCATAGTATATTAACATATTTTATAGTATATTTTTGGGAATTTATAATATCTCTAATCCAAAAAATTGGACTCACGCCACAATAAGAAAAACATTTCTATATCATTATTCTGCAAGATCCATGTTTGATGGTCTTTAGTGTACACTGTGGAAGTAATTCTTGATTTTGTGGCCTTATTTTTGCTTTCGTCGGTCCACATCATATTTTTTCATTTTGTCATAGACCAGTCACAATGCACTCGTGCAAATTTCAAACGATTTAAAACATCTTTCTTAGTTAGCCAATGTATTTTACGGGGACTACGGGCTTGAAGTTTGTTTTTAATTAAAAAAATTCTAATAGCTAATGTTGTTACTTCCAATTTCAAATGTTTTTTTATTGCTGTTAAAGTAGCAAATGAATTTTTTAACCATTTTTACGATTGTTCATTCCATATCTTCAATAATTTTCAGCTTTCGTCTGCGGTATTCAATCTATGTATGCCATTTTGAAGCATTTGTTACCATATTTAGGGAGAAATTCATTATTTCGGCAATTTCTAATATTAACATATATATATATATATATATATATATATATATATATATGTATATATATATTAAATACTAAAAATTCACGTCATATTTTTTCTGAAAGTCGTTTCCTTTGTCATAACGTAATATATTTTTTTCAGCCAAATAATTTTCAATTTATAGTTAAATAATTTTGTCCCATAATGAAATTATAAAAATTAATTTGTAAATACATAAATTTGATTTTTTAAAAAACTATTCGATTCTCAATGTTCAAAATCATTGTAATAATATATTATAAAATAATGAAAAACCGATAAAAAGTTTTAAATTTATTTATTATTTTTTCTACTACTTATATATGTATAGGGTTTTCCAATAAGAATGTTAGAACTTTGACAGCTGGTGGCAGCTATCTTTGAATTTTTTAAACTCATTTTGACATTTCAACACAATATAGTTTGGCAAATTATCATGAAACGTTTAATACTTCGACAACGCTTAGAAATTGTAAAAACTTTAATAGACTTATTGAAACACAAGTTTAATAAATCCATTATTTCACTAAATAAACCCAGAAATTATCCACGAAGATCACGTGATCTAACTCTATTGGATTATTTTCTGTAGAGTTTTGTGAAATCATTGGTTTATACTGATAAACAACAAACAACAGAAGCATTAAAAATAAACATTGAACGTGTAATTTATTTAAATTGGGCCATAATCATGTGAAAGTGACTAAAATTGTTTTTAATCAGGGGTCGTCAAAGTGGCCGATATCGACCCCTTGGAGTCGATATAGCATTATTGGGGATCGATCCGGACTAGGAGGTCGATGGAAAAATTGATTAAAATTGATTGAAAAAATATTAAAATTGTTATTACATATATTAATAAATATAAATTGTAAAATTGCAAAATAAATGCATAAAAATAGTAAAAGCTTTTTTGTTTGTAACACATAAATAAACCACTAAAAATAAATTTTGTGGGGGTCGATAAGAAGTTCCGAAGATTTTTAGGAGGTCGATGATCAAAAACATTTGGGGACCCCTGGTCAAAACGAATGGACTATGTCAAGCGAAGTCGTGGTGGTCATATGAGTGAAATTGTATTCCATCATTAATGCCATAGAACATGTTTTTAAAAAAATAACTAATTAATTAAATACTTTTTCTTTTACTTCCATTCAAACTTCTGAAGCGCTAATTGGAAAACCCTATACGTATGTATGTTATTAAAATATACACTGAAATGAAATAATTGAAATGTAAAAAGATATTTCTAATAGACAACAGTCATTACGAAATTTTGATAAAATTTTAACGATAGTTAATTATTGAGACATTTGAATAAATTTACAAAGTTTCCCTAGAAATTACTTTGATAATTATACATGTTTGTATACGTACAAGAAAACGTGCCTTTATTCCGTTACATTAAATACAACACAAAAGTAACTTTCATCTTTCCGCAGGTTTCTGTCGTAACACATTGCACTAAATAATAATTCCAATTTCTTCATTTCCTCTTAAACACGTCTACCATATTTTTCCACTTGCGCATTTAACTCAAGCCAACCGAAATCATTAAGAAGCACAAAGACATATTTCTTCGATGCTTATTGTGTAACGGAGAAACACGCTGTTGGCTTTATTTCTTCATATCTCTATCGTTGAATGAGATGCCACGCTGCGTTGTTATCCAGAGCGAGCAGCAACCCTGCTGTTGCAGTCGTCGAAAAATTGCATCATTAAGGTTACTTTCAAGAAGTACACTCGCTCCGACTCTAAAGTACATATTACATTTCGCATCGGTCGATGAAAAAGGACGACCGTCGCGCGATCGACACGAGACGGAAAAAGAAATAAGAAAACATTGCCGTTCGGGTCACTCCAGAAACTCAGTTTCTGTAAGTGGTCTTTTTTCTAAAGTCGTCGTCGTCGTTGCCGCGTCGCTACTACTGGGTACTGTTTTCTCCTGCTGGCTTTCCCGTGTCTCATTCTTTTCAATTTCAAGAGTTAAATCTGAAGTTTCCTGCACGAAATAAGCACCGAACGAACATAGCACAGCTCCCCTTGGTTTTTTACTTAAAGTGTTAGTTCTTGTCACAAACATTTAAGCATACTACGTACTGCTTGATTAAAAATTAGTGCACAGATTGAATTATTTTCGTCAATATTACTTACGGAAACGCGTTACATAAATTGTTTCTCTCATTAACGTTGCTTTAGCTTTTATGGTCGTTTATAGTTGAATTAAAATTACGGGAAATTTTACATATTTCATTTTATTCTACACAAAAACAAATCCGTTAAAATATAAATTATATTATACAATAAAAAATCATTACAACTATAAACAATAAAACAATGCATGCAGAGTAAATCATACAACATTGTAAAAAAAGATAAAGATATATACATTTCTGAACTATATTTCGAAACTGTTCACATATTCATTATCTATAATTAAAATAAATAATAGCTGTTTGTACGAATTAAATTTCTTTATACAACTATGTATCAGATTTATGTACGATATGGTTACAACACTCATAAGCAAACGAAATATCTGATTATGTAGAAATAATTGCAATTTTTCTTTGTGTTGCAAATTTTACTTATTGCAATTTCTGAATAAATTTAATTACATTATTATTTTAAAAAAACAATGCAAATCAGTAAAATAGTGATATATAGGATCACCCAAGTGTGACGCATAGATTTGTGTTTTATTAAAGAGAAACAAAAAACACTATACACATGTTTCCTTATATACCATCTTATACACATGTTTCTTTTTAATACTAGGTTTATGGGACGTGTCATTTTGACGCATTTCGAATTTCATAAGGGAATTTACAGCAAACGTTTATATTTTTCTTCTACCACTTGTATTGACTTTTATCCATTTAACAAAAAAATAAAATAGGGAAATTAATTTTCTTCAAAGATTTCTAATTTATAAATTATGTATGTGGTATACCTATCTCTACGATACGCGTCAATTTGACGCAATCGTAAAATAAGCATTAATGCTAGTTGGAAAACCCTGATACAAAAAAGGCAATTTGGTATGCTCAAGAAGCATATGAAGCAGTCACTAAAAGATTTTTAATTATGGTCGAAGAAATCGGAACCCGTTTTCTTCTCGAGTACAATGCCTAGAGATCAATTTACGCAAATTCTTCAATTCATATAATTTGATAAAAGAACAGAACGATCCGAACGTTTACGTACAGATAAATTTGCATTGATATCTGAAATATTGAACAAATTTATACACAACAGTCAATCCTGTTATAAACCTCATGAAAATATTTCAATAGAGGAGCAACTGATCTCTACGAAAGTCCGATGCAGATTCACGCAATATATGCCAAATAAGCCATATAAATTTGGCATAAAGTTTTGGTTGGCAATAGATGTAAATTAAAAATATCTAAAAAATTATTTCCCTAATCTGGGTAAAGATGAAACACGAAATTCAACACTTTTGGGCGGATTTTGTAGTTTTAAAGTTAATCAAATCATATTTACATCAAGGCAGGAATATAACAACTGATAATTTTTCTACCAGTATATGTGTAAAAGATACGCGGAATAAATGTAATGTTAAATATTATAAATTTTATATAAATGTATATATCATAGTTTCATTTATAAGTTAATAGTGTAAAATTGTTGTTTTTAAATGGTTTTTTTAAAAAGAATGTATGATTTTGTTCATGCGTCAAATTGACGCGTGTCCGTAAAGATAGGCATACATGAAACGTCCGTAAATCTAGTGTTAATAAAACACAAATTTAGGCGACACATTTGGATGATTCTATATATTGAAACAAATTTTAATTATAACTTTTTCATTTGGACAATTTAATAAAGTTACAATTGAAGAAGACATACATTTACTTGCATACTATCATTTACTATTTTTCAGTCTAACTTGGGCCAGTCTATATATACACTATCTGCCTCTTTTTATCCTCTGCTGGATGAAGACCACTCCTAAAATTGTCCACTTTGACCAATCCAATAACTTTTTCTTTTAATTAATTCAGACAAATTTGCTTATATCTCTGTTCCATTTATCCATGAGTCTCTTCTTGGCCTTTATTATATATCTAAGTTATCTAAGTTTCCAATCAATATTTTCCTTTATACATCAATAGCTCCTCTTCTTACTATATGACTGGTCGCTTTCCATTTCAAATTTCACACTTTTGCTATATTATTAATAACTTTTATTTTCTTCTCATTAATTCATATTTCCTTCCTACTTTTCGTATTATTGCTAGCATACGTCTTTTTATGCTAATTTGTGTTATCTTAAGCTACTGAATTATTTTGGCATTCAAGACCTATATTTCACTACGACAAGTGAAAGCAGATACGATTTATTGCTAAAAAAAATCTATTCCTTTTAAATATAGAGGAATATTTTAATTCATTTTACACGAATTTCTTTCGAAATGACACTTTTTATACATTTATTAAAAAATCTATTTACATAAAATAAACGATGGCTGAATGCAAGGTTGTGTCCTTGAAAAAAACTTATTTTTTATTATTTGATCGAAAACTGCCGAAATAGTGATAAAGTAGTGAAATTAAAAAAGATTATTGTTGAATTAACATATTGTTTAAATTAAGATAGGTAACTTTAACCAATGTATACTAATGTACATGTGTGTATATATATATATATATATATATATATATATATATATATATATATATATATATATATATATATATATATATATATATATATATATATATATACATGTATTATAAAAAAATTTTTTGGTGTGATATAACTTCAAATTGAATCCCTATCGAAAGTTCTATTCTAACTAAAAAAACATCTTTATATGTATTTGTATATGTTTGTATGTATGTGTATATATGTGTATATATATATATATATATATATATATACATATATATATATATATATATATATATATATATATATATATATATATATATATATATATATATATATATATATATATATATATATATATATATATATATATATATATATATATATATATATATATATATATATATATATATATATATATAATATATATATATATATATATATATATATATATATATATATATATATATATATATATATATATATATATATATATATATATATATATATATATATATATATATATATATATATATATATATATATATATATATATATATATATACACACATATATATATATATATATATATATAAAGGCTGATTTTAAATTAGATAGAACTTTCGATAAAGATTTAATTTAAAGTTCTATCACGCTTAAAAAAACAGCTATATAAAAATATATATATATATATATATATATATAAACTTTTATTCTATTTTATTTTTTAAAAAAATAACTTAAATCAGGAAATATAAAACGAAATTAAAGAAAAATTTCATTCAAATAAATTGTTACAATAAGGATGAATAAGAATACAAAATTATTATCTAATATATGCCAATTATATTGGCCTAATTTTCTTAATATGTCTAAAATAACTACTATCAATAAACAAAATATTTCGACAACTTCCAATTAAAAACATTACAAAAAATATTAATAACTTCAGATACTTATACGAGAAAGAAATAGAACTGGAAACGTTTCATATATGAAATTTTAATATTTACTCAACACATTCAAAACAATGATATATTAAAACCAGCTCAACGAAACGAAAACGACGTACAAAATCTTGATCATATACATATATATGTATGTGTATGTATATATATATATATATATATATATATATATATATATATATATATATATATATATGTATATGACGTAAACGAGTATATCGCAAAATCTAACTAAACCACTTTTTCATAACGCGTCGTTTGTTATTTTCCGTTATACGCCGTTTATGAATAAAAGCAATTTATGCCTGTAATGGTGTAATGAACACATTTTTATAAAGTACATGATGAAATCTTTCAAATTGAACGTAACGCACATTCTTTATCGCTTTTTTTCTGAAATGGCGCAGTAGAATTAACGCTTTAATACTACTGCAGTAAATGTTCATTCATTCCCGTTTCCTTTTCAATAATCCTCGCCTTATTTAGAGCTCTATACGTGCTATTTAAGTTATATTATGAGTTTGATATGTACATACATTTGAAAAAAAACATATATATATATATATATATATATATATATATATATATATATATATATATATATATATATATATATATATATATATATATAAATAAACAGCCGATGTAGTGGTAAGCATCACTGCTTGTCATGGGGTAGAATTGCGTTCGATCCCTAGTTGGAGTTATGGGGCATGTAGGGCTCTTTATCCGAGGTGAAGGTAACTTGCCTAAGGAAGTAAATTCTGAACAAAAATGTTCACCAATCCGTCTAATCAACGTGGTGTGATGAAATACCAGTGAACGGTACTATTGAATGAAGCTTTCGCCTAGCAGTAGGTTAATATAAGCTGAATATTATCATTTCAGCTTATTATATATATATATATATATATATATATATATATATATATATACATATATATATAAATGTGTGTGTTTGTGTGAGTATATGTGTATATATGTATTGTATCAATTGAGCCACATAATGGTTGTGGATAACTCATTTTTACATACATAAATTATTCACTTCAACAAATAAATATTTTAAATATTGTTCAATAATTATTTATCAGTCGTTTTTAATTACTTAGTGGATTTTGATTGCCATTATATAGGGTTTTCCAATAAACGTTTCAGAAATTTTAATGGAAATAAAACAAAAAGTATTTAATTAATTAGTTATTTATTAATTTTATTTTTAAGCATATTCTAAGGCATTTGTGATGGAATACAATTTCATTCGTATGACCACCACGATTTCACTTGACATAGTCAATTAATTTAGACCAATTTTAGTCATTCTTTTACATACTTGTGGTCCAATTTTATGAATTACACGTTCAATGTTAATTTTTAATGCTTTAGTTGTTTGTGGTTTATAAGCATAAACCAATAATTTCATATAACTCTACAGAAAATAACCCAATGGAGTTCTCGAGCAAATGATCTTGGTGGCCAATTGATAGATCTATTTTGTTAAATAATGGACTCATTAAACTTTGATGAATGATTTTCCAAACTATACTAAGTAGAAATGTGAAAATTAGCTAAAAAAATTCTAATATGGCTATTACCACGTAGAACGAATACTCCGCGTAAATTGAGGGACGGATGTATATATAATTTTGAAAATGTTACCCATGTAAACAAATATTTGTAAATTTTTAAAAAAATGCCCTAATAGGAATAAAATGTTATTTACAAGTTAAACAAATCGATTGTATAATTATAATTGTTTGCAAATAACTGAAAGCGTGATACAATTTTCAAAAGAAAAAATATACTCTAAGAATCATCGATATTTCCGATATATAAAATATAAGAAGTTTAAGGAAAAAGTCTATCTGAATTTACACAAAACTATCTTTAACAACATATTGTCAACAAATCTTCGTAGAAAAAAATACTCGTACACACACACATGTATGTGTATATATATATAAACAAACTATGAAACAATTCATCATCGTGGTGTAGAATAAGAACAAGGAGTAGAACAAAAAAGTCGTCTTTCACTCGCAGCAGACACAGAAGTAAAACATCTTCTCTAATATTTACTCTACTTTTCCACTTGTATCTAAAAAGTGGAAAAATATGAGCGAAGAATAAGAAATAAATCTGCCAGCTTAAAGGTTCTCTGACAGTCCGCGCGTAACAATACTCGTTCAAGCATCACACGATGCCCTCTGAAACTCGTAGTGCCATTCGCAACCTATTTCTTATTCCATGCATCTTCGTCATCATACTCCCATTTCACTTAACTGTATTACAACATGCAAAATATCTATTTTTAATGCGATTTAATTGTACGCGAATAGTTTGCGAACAACTAACCAAGTATACGAAATTTCGATAAAGTTTTATAACGATGCTAAATCGATAAGTCTTTTACATAAACAAAAAATACAAATATACACACATATAAGAGGATCGTTTGATAAGTATGGTAAAAAAGTAAGAAAAACTAAATTAAAAAATTTAATTACATTAAACAATAAATAAATTTACTATACTTATCAAACGACCCTAGTATATATATATATATATATATATATATATATATATATCAGGTATTAAAATTTGAGGTTATGGAGTAAGTTGGCTAGTATTTAATGAAATGTCAAATATTGAACTATCATTATTTATTATTTGTTTATTAAAAACTTGGGAAATTTTAGTAATGAAACGTTACATGCTTGACCAACGCATTTTATTAGTAAAAATTTACTAAAAAAATAGTGGATATTTTACAATGTTAACATTTAAAAATTTTTTCCTCATATACAAGTGTCTTCGGAGCCTGATGTTCGTAACCAAATCGCGAAATTTAAACAATTTGGAACAGTTGGAGACCACAGACCAAAAATATATGCTCGTAGTGGTCGTTCAGCTTAAAATATCGCTACTTTACGTGAAAGTGTTGAAGAAGATCCTAAAAAATCAATTCGTTGACGTTCACAGCAATTAAACATCACAAGAAGCACTCTGTATAACATTTTACGAAAAGATTTGCATCTTCATGCAAACAAATTCAGTTAACACAAGAATTGTCATCAGGTGACCATTATTTGCAGCATATATTTATCAATTGGTACCAAGAAAAAAAGCAGAAAATGGTGAATTTTTTAACAAAATAATCTACAGTGATAAATCGCATTTTCAATTAAATGGTAATGTAAACCAAAATTGCCGCATATGAATTAATGAAAATCTAAAAGCCATTATTGAACAACAATTACATCGTCAAAAAGTCACTGTTCGGTGTGGTTTATGGACTGGAGGCATCATTGGTTCCATACTTTGAAAATAACCAAGGTGTTCATGTTACAGTTAATTCGGTGCGTTACAAAGCAAGATAACAGATTTTTGTGGCCCGAATTTAAAAATATTGATATCAGTGACATGTGGTTTCAACAAGATGATGCCACAATCCATACAACTTGTGCGGCAATCGATTTAGTTACAACCAAATTCAAGGGACGTTTAATTTCTCGCAATAGTGATGTTAATTGACCGCCTAAATCTTGTGATTTTACACTGTTAGATTTTTTCTTATAGAGTTATTTAAAAGATAAGGTTTATTTATTGCAAAGTGTGCTTCAAAATTTTGACAAAAGATGAACGTCTGCCGACGTGGCAGAAGAGGCCATTTGGCTAATATTGTATTCCATTCATAATTCTCATGTTTTTACTTTACATTGATACCAATAAATATAAATTGTTCTTTCAAAAACTGTATTTTATTAATAAATTATTTCCTAACCTCAAATTTGGACATCTATTATATATACATATATATATATATATATATATATATATATATATATATATAGATAGATAGATAGATAGATAGATAGATAGATAGATAGATAGATAGATAGATATAGAAACAGAGATCTTTATTTGATTACTTACATTTTAAACAAAGAAATCACGAAAAGTCTGAACATTTACCTGAAACAAAAAAAATAGAATATAATTTATAAAATAATAAAAATATTTATATAAATATAATATATATATATATATATATATATATATATATATAAGGTATTATAAAGGTGTTTTGAGGTTAGATAAAACTTTCGATAGGGATTCAATTTAAAATTCTATCACGATTAAAAAAACACCTATATACAAGGGTCGTTTGATAACTATGGTAATTTATTTATTGTTTAATTTAATCAATTAATTAATTCAATCAAATTTCACAAATCAGTTTTTCTTACTTTTGTACCATTCATATCAACCGACCCTCGTATTTGTGTATATATATATATATATATATATATATATATATATATATATATATATATATATACAAAACAAATATAAATATAAAAATTACATATTACAAATAATTTACTACATATTACATTTATTTTTAATTATATGCATACACTATACACACAATTATTTTTAACCTATCATCAAAATTGAGCAAATAATTTACCAAAAAATTAAATATTGCCTTCGGTCGCAAATCTAACAAAAATAGTCATATAAAATAATTGAAAATATTATATACATTACAAATGCGTACCTAAAATATAAAATTTCTTGTTTATATTGATATATTGGAAATAAATATGACTGGAAATGTCAAATATGAATTTCAACAGAATCTAAACGATAATTCAACAAAAAAATGAGTTAATTTCACATTCAGTCATTAAAATAATACAAACAAAGTATCGAGTATTTCTCGTCGACAATTATATATATTTAACACTTCTACAAATGCTCCAAGCCATATAATAATTGTCATTTCTTACGTTGCAACATTAATTTACACTTTTCATTTCGAACATGCATTGTAAAATGAACTAAACAAGGTCGATCTCTGTAATAATGAGTCGTGTAAGATACTAGAAGGTGACGTCGAGTCATCAGGGGGCACTGATTCAACACTCATTTCGGGGCCACGGGGCACGGCAATAACAATTATTCTTATTGCAGTACGAGCAAACAACGTACTGCACCTCTTCATCATTCTCTCTTATTTCGGTTTCCACAAAGCTATTAAACGAAGATCGATAGAACTATTACTGTTACAAGACGATGTTTTGTCTTATTTCTTCATTTCGTGTCGTGAGAGATCGTTGAATAAATCGTTCATGAAAAACGACTAAAAAATATACTACTTTGTAATTTCATTTCGTTTGTATGTTTAACGGTGAAGGTTATGCATCAAAATGGATTCATTACGAAATATGAATCGATCGGTGTAACGCTTTGTACAGAATTCGTAATATTTAGCGAATATCTGTGCTCGTATTTCAAATCGATCCAAGAATAGGTTTTTTATTAATAAGTAAAATGTCAGAAATTTTGAAAACATGTTTCGATGATAAAGATATTTAATTTATATATATATATATATATATATATAATATACACGTTTGTGTTATACACATATAAAGAATGATAAAAAATGTTTTTAGGTTAGATAGAACTTTCGACAGGGATTCAATTTAAAATTCTATCACGTTTAAAAAAACATCTATGAATATGTGTGCATATTAACTAAAAGATGTTTCGTTTAACGATAATATAAAATCTATCAAAATAATAATTTAGTAAATTAAACTCGAACATGAATGACTTCACTGACATTTAAATATTAATAACAGAATGTTGTACGGATAAATAATAGATATTAAAAAAAAAACGGCAGGTTTGTTTAATCGCGAACACCTGTATTTGCATTACGTACTGACATTTCGTAAACTTAATTTCGACCTTCAATCGACGTTCGTATTTTGTAACATGATAGTTCAACACTTTTTTTGCATGCAAAAACGGAATATTAAAATAATGTGAAATCTTAAAACACTTTTCAATATTACTTAATTTAAATACTGATTAATATTTCGTGTGCATAAGGTATTTTATATATATATATATATATATATATATATATATATATATATATCCAAATGTGATACCTACATTTGTGTTTTATTAAAAAGAAACTATACACCTGTTATTCTATACACTTTCATATACACATGTATCTTTTTAATAAAACATAAATCTAGGCATTACATTTGGATGCCCCTGATATATGTATATGTATATATATATATATATATATATATATATATATATATATATATATATATATACATATTCGAGGGTCGTTTAATAAGTATGGTAAAAAAATAAGAAAAAATAAATTGAAAAATTAAATTAAATTAATTAATTAAATTCAACAATAAATAAATTTAACATAATTATCAAACGACACTCGTATATATATATATATATATATATATATATATATATATATATATATATATATAGAGAGCTAAAACTGAGTAAAGTATATCTTTATTTACATACAGTGAGTCAAAGTGAAACTCATACAGAGTTATATTTTCAATAATTTTACACATATATTTTAATATAATAACAATTTTCTTTATTTCTCTTGGTTAAGTTCTTTATTAGGGTTATTTTCATTATATTTGAAAATTTCAATCGTAAATCAATACTTCTCCTCCAGAAAAAGTAACCATTTTTGAAAAATGAACAAAAAATACATCAAAATGAAACTCATGCAACGAATTACTCTCGTTTAAAAACTGCTGTGTTAAAAAAATATACTCTTCAAATATGTGATTGGTCACTTTGGTTATAAAAAAAAAACTATTGTTAAATCGTTTGTAATCATTTTGTAAAAAATATAAGTTGGATTTTCACTTTGAGTAGACAAAGGGGACAATCATCGACGGACGAGCGAAAGCTAATGATTTTTCGTTACAACAATGGAAAAACTCTACGGGAAATTGGGAAAATAGTTAATAAAAGCCACGCTACAATGCAATCTGTAATGAAAAGATTTAAAAATGGCCAAAATGTTGACAATAAAGTCAGTAAGAGTCTTCGCAAGTTTTTAATAACCTTGACGAACGTTGGATTCTGCGAAAAATTAAAGAAAATTCGAAAATTAACACGTCCAAATTAACTTTAGAAATTGAAAAGTATCTAAATAAAAAAACAAGCCTCCAAACAATTCGCAATATACTAAATAAAAATGGGTTTCATGCTCGTATTGCCTGGAAGAAAACTTTCATAAATCTAGCTAATCGCAACAAAAGGTTAAGCTTCGTTTGGGAATATATTAATAAGAGTTTTGATTATTGAAAAGATGTTTTGTTTACGGACGAAAGCAAATATAATTTATTTGGATCCAATGGGAGAAATAATGTATGGCAGAAACCAAATACAGAAATGTTTTTAAAACACTTACATTCTACAGTCAAACATAAGAGCGGTCATGTTATGGTATGGGGGTGTATGTCTACAAGAGGGGTTGGAAATTTAATTTTATAAATGGAATTATGAATCAAAATGTTTATATTGATCTATTAAGAAAAAATTTGAAAGCCAGTGCTGAAAAACTTAGGATTTTACAAACATTTAATTTTTATCAGAACAACGACCCCAAGCACGAAGCTTATAAAACACGTAATTAGTTGTTATATAACTGCCCCAAAGTACTGGAAACACCACCATAGTCACCTGATATAAATGTGATTGAAAATCTATGAAATCAATTAGAAGTTGCCATTAGAACACACACTATTATTAATAACAATGATTTAAAAAATCGTTATTAGAAAAATGGCGAAAAATTGATCTAGCTTATTGTGAAAAATTAGTTAAATCCATCAAGAATCGTTTAAAGGCTATAAAAATTAATAAAGGCTACTCTACTAAGTACTAAAATAATTCAATACATTGTAAATGTTACTTTAATTAATAATTTGTTAGTTAAATGAGTTTCATTTTGATGTTTTTGAATGATTTTTCAGAATTCGTACTTTTTTTTTGGTCTTTAAGTATTATTTTATGATTTATTTATTTTTATTTTGTCATTTAAACTCAGTATAGTTTGGTAGATTATCATGAAACGTTTACCACTTCAATAATGTTTAGAAATTGTAAAAACTTCAATAAACTTATTGAAACAAAAGTTTAATGAGTTCATTTTGTAACGAAATGGACTATTAATTGACCACCAAGATCATGTGATCTAACTTTATTGTATTATTTTCTGCGAGGTTATGTGAAATGATTGGTTTATGCTGAAAAACCACAAACAACAGAAGTATATTCATGAAATTGGACCACAATTATGCGAAAGAGACTAAACGAATGCATTAAGTTAAGCGAAGTCGTGATGGTCATATGTGTGAAATTGTGTTCCCTCCAATATGCTTAAAAATAAAAATTAATAATTAAATACTTTTTGTTTTATTTCTATTTAAACTTCTGAACCGCTTATTCGAAAACCCTATATAATCTTCTAGCTAAATGGTGAATAATGCATTAAAACAGAAAAATTCGGGCTTTGATGTGATTGAATTACTTATTTAATTTCTCACTTCTTCAAAATTTCAAAATGTGTATCAGCCTAAACTGTATTTCATCTATTTAAATATTGTGTAATCTAACGACTTAACAAAACTATTCTAGCAATATAACTTAGCATGATGATCCTTCGTTGTTAATTAATTACTGAGAATCATTTTTTATTCAATACTTTTATCAATTTAAGTAACTGTTAATTGTATTTATCAACTGTGACTATTCCATTCGATAGAAATAGTTCATAACAGAGAACTCCTGTTTGATCCCCCAGATGCACAGAAAAGTCTTTAGACAGTACATGTTTTGCCTTCGTATTAATATACTCGTAGATTATTGGTCACGATACCTCCACTGTTTTTTCATGTTTAATAATTAAAGTATATTTACTCTTCATCCCCAATCACAATTAAATACATAAATTCTTTCTTTGTTTATATACAAATAAATTTAAATATTCAAATGGCTCAATACGCTTCCTCCCGAAAATTCGTGCTAGACATAATTTCTTTCTTCTCGTGATTTTTAATTGTCTATAAATAGTAGATTGATTAATTTCTCATTTTCCAATATTAATAGTAGATTGTGTTAAGGTTTATTTGGACTTACAATACATCATCTTTGAATTTATCTTCCTGACTTTAGCCTTTTTTATCTTTTATATTAAAATCGCCACTACCAAATCTTCTAAACTAAAATTGACAAGTATTAATGGATACAGAATTCTCCCCATAAATCTCACAAATTGTTTTATGCACTTCTGCAACGTTTTCCTTTCGATCAAATATAAAAAGTAAAATATATCGATATGCTCTTTAACTACACTTCATTTTTCATAGCACTAAAATAACGCTAATGTCAGCAAAAGTGACATACAATTTCGTTTACTTAACAGACAGAGTACTCAATATTAATAAAGAAATAAAAAAGTTTATTGAAAAAAAATGTGCTTAATGCTTTTAGTGCGATTTTTTAAAAACTTTGGTACATCCCTCTTTCGTATCTATTTTTAATACACCTCTCCTCTCCCTCTCTCTCTCTCTCTCGATATATATATATATATATATATATATATATATATATATATATATATATATATAATGACTCGAATAAGACTGAAAAACTTGAAAAAATCATAACTTTTTTGTTTCTAATATTTCCAATTTCATTTTTGCAGGTTATGAAAATAATTTGGGGATTTAAAATGGCTACTTATAATTTATAACGAGTGAAAAAATCATTGATTTTTCTTATTCTATTTAATGGTCTATTATTTTAATTAAACGAAAATACCATCAACGTTTTAATGTTAAAATAACTCCTAGTTACATAATTAGGAAGTTAGTCACCTGGTTTCAGGAATAGGGATCAGTCAGACAAACAAATGTTACGGGAAGAGGTACTCATCATTCTGTGTGTACTGAAGCAGTAGTGGAGACTGTGATCACAGTGTACACGATGATCCATCTATTTTTACTCGTTATCGTTACACCCAATTAAGAATCTCTAGATTTTCGCCATAACGAATTTTGAAAGTGAACCTTAAAATGATTCTATACAAAATTCAAATGGTTCAAACTTTGTTGCTTCAGGATTTTCAAAAACATCTGTATATTCCATTCGTTTTGTGCAGGTAGACAGAGAATATGATAACTTTGTAAACAACCTTATAATGAACGATGAAGGTTTTTTTGATTTAAATAACTTTGTGAATAACAAAAATTTGGATTCTGGAGCACTGAGAATTCCAAGGTATTATATCAATATCAAAAGAGGAGGCTGATAGAATTATGGACCCATATTTTTTCAAAAATGAGGAAAGTCACCCAAAACCATCACTGGGGCTAAAAAATTAGAACTAATATTTTTTTTATATCCAACAGTCCAGAATAATCCTGACATGTGAATCCAGTAGAATGGAGTTACTACGCACACAAGGGTGACAATGGAGTTCCTTTATAATATTTTTGGTGAATGACTCATTTAGAGAAATTCTAATTCCACATCAAACAGTGACTTTTTGAGGATGTAATTGCTGTTCAACAATGGCTTTTGAATTTTCACTTCTCCATATGCGATAATTTGGTTTGTTTACATAACCATTTAATTGCAAATATGATTAATCATTAAAGATGATTTTATTAAAAAATTAAGTATTTTCTGCTTTTTTGCTACCAATTAACAAACATACAACCCAAATGATGATAAGCTGGTTTCAGTTCTTGTGTTAACTGAACTTTATGTACATAAT
Source organism: Neoneuromus ignobilis (assembly GCA_029203775.1). Lineage (NCBI taxonomy): Eukaryota > Metazoa > Arthropoda > Insecta > Megaloptera > Corydalidae > Neoneuromus > Neoneuromus ignobilis. Next base: position 12,331,020 of record CP092089.1, on the reverse strand, counting down.
TTTTTTCTATAAAATATTAAGCAGAGTACTTCTTGCGATATTTAATTGCTGTGAAAGTCAACGAATCGATTTTTTAGGGTCTTCTTTAACACTTTCACGTATAGTAGTGATATTTTTAGCTGAATGACCACTACGAGCATATGTTTTTGGTCTGTGGTCTTCAACAGTACCAAATTGTTGAAATTTCGCGATTAGAATACGAACAACAGGCTCCTAAGACACTTGATTACGAGGAAAAGATGAACAAATTTTACGCATTGACATACAATTTTCACCATTTTTATAGTGAATTTTCTGAACCGATCGGTCTCAAATTTTCACACAATCTTCTCAAATATACTCAGGTATTGAACGAAGGAATAAGGTTTACAAAAATTATTACTATTTTTTTAAAACAATTTGGAGAATGCATTTTGTCAAAAATTAAAATTTTTATTACTGTTGCATTAATCTATCCTTTAAAAGAATTAATTTTTTGATTTCGGATAATCCAAACCGCCGATATGGAAATCACCGCCAAGCGCCTTTTTTGGAGGATATCGTCTGCAGGAGCGGTGCACTTCAATATTTTTTTGATCGACATACGAGGAAAAAGATGAACATAATTTGTAATTTAAGAGGAAAAGATGAACTAATTTTACGCATTGACATACAATTTTCACCATTTTTATAGTGAATTTTCTCTAATGAAATGCGCTGTTCAAGGGTGTAACGTTTCATTAATAAAATTTCCCAAGTTTTTAATAAGCAAATGATAAATAATGACAGTTCAATATTTAACATTTTTCAAATAATGGCTAACTTACATCCTAACCTCAAATTTGGACAGTCGATATATATACGAGGGTCGTTCGATAAATATGGTAAAAAAGTCAGAAAAACTAAATTGAAAAATTTAATTAATATAATTAAACAATAAATAAATTCACCATACTTATCAAAAGACCCTCGTATATGTGTATATATATATATATATATATATATATATATATATATATATATATATATATATATATATATTGCATATTATTAAAATCTAAATAATCAACGAACTTGTCAATACAATGTTTGACAAATTCATCGAGTATTAACGTCTTTAATTATTCATTATATTGTTATAATATTTAATTCATGTAGATTATTTTCATTCGCAATTTAAGCAATAGTATTAATTTTAATAACCATACTCGACAACCCAAAAATTACTTTTATAAAAAAAAGTAAAAATGAGAAAATATGTACGTATAACGAGAAAAATAAAACTATTCAAGTTTCCATTCATAAATAAGTATATTAAAAAGGAAAAAAACTACATTTTTCTCAGTTTATTAAGAGGTGAGGAAGAGTCTAATTTTTACTTTTTTTGCACTACGTAATCCCCAAGAATATAATTTAATACTGAATAATATCTATGGTACTAACGCTTTCTGAATAGGTACAAAAATAAAATGAATGTTATTACGTGCCTTGAAAAGAAAAGTGGTTATCTGTTAGTCTACAGCAGAGAAAATATTGTATTAAAAACATACAGCGAAGTAAATATATAAGTTGAACGTAGAGATTTTCCGAGTCGAGTACGTAACTGAATATCTTATTATTAATATTTGTAATTTAAAAAGTCAGGACGAAATTTTTAAGTAATTGATCGATGAAGTGTTTTTAATTTGAATGTGTGTTATAAATTCATTAAATAATAAATGAGAAGAATTGTAAAATAAAAATGAATTAACTACATGGAAAGAATTAAAATACGTACACAATATATTTTTTTAATAAAATATGAATCATTATTTAATATCGTGAACAGTACATTAAGACTATCCATAAATATATTCGAGTGTCTTTTTATGCGGTAGATATGTCCCACAAAAAACTGCATATAAAAAAATCGCACAAAAAAGACTTGACTTACGTTAAAAAACTAGGCATACATTCTATAATTTTCTAAAACTACATAAAACCAAAACAGAGTTAAAATTAATCTAAAATCGAATAAAAAAGTTTATAGAAATTCAAGAAAATGGTCATGTCTAATAAATTCCTTCGAAAATCTGAAAGAAATTGATATGAAACTCAAAATAAATTTGTTTTCAAACTTTATTCATTTGATTTTATTGAAAAGTAATAATTTTTTTTATATTTTTTCATCAGAATTATTGTCGCTATCTAATAATTTTCGGCACCGTTTCCGAACTGATACCAAATTACTTTCATCACTAGAAGAGAGAGTCTCCGCATCAGATCTGCATGGTAAAGGCAATGGATTTTCACAAACAAAATTAGAATTAACTTCATTGTCGTTCTGTGTTGCTTTTTCCCTGTGGCAATGTAATCAGTAATTAAATTTTGCGATGATGATTTTACTAATGTTTTAAACAGTTCGCGATACTCAGACATACAGTTCCTCAGCTCAGGTTAGAATTTGAAGGCTCGTTCAGAATTTGTGTCACTAACAAGAAAATGATTTTGCAATTTATTGCAAAATTAAAGACCTTCTCGAATTATATTTGCAGTGAGTGGGATTGATTTTTCTCCTAATAACTATCACTTTCTAGATCTTCGACGATATCTCAAGTTATACCAAGAATATCATTGTCATTTAAGACATTATTCACAAGAAATTCGTTGACATCATCCTGGCTAAAGGTATCAAAACCTGTTCCACCAATTTCATGTGCCAAAGTAATGATTTTATCTGATAATGTCGATGTTTAAATGGTTGCATTGCTTACAACACACCCGAATTTCTATAAAATATACACCGCAAAACTTTAAAACTACATAAAAAAAGATTCGACTGTAATTAACTATTTTAGACAGGTTTTTTTGCATCAATTATTCGAAACGATAATATACAGACAACCATCCATCGTTAATCCAGATATCGATAATTCACTTCATCATTATTTCGGATATCATTTCCGCGAATGACATCTTTTGTGTATTTTGTTATCTTCGTTTAATGTATCTTCAATTAATGATCAACTTTTATACTTCTCTTTTCAAAAAATTCGGTGACTTTTTAATTTAAAACTCGTACGAAGGTCAAAAAACTTTTTTGAAGTGAAACTCCTTTAGTGGTGTTAAGGTAAAATTTTTAAATACGATGGAAGTTACGTACCGAATCTACACAGTGGAAATCTAGTATACATAGAGCATATGGCAGAGAGGTAGTGAGACCCATCACGCATGCGCATTGGTTTAATATAATTGAGCAATAGGCAGTACGTGTATTTGCTATATTTTTTCATTGCTCTGTTAGTAATTATTATTTACAATTAGTATATGAATTGTGCTTCAAGATCAAACTGTGAATTTTCCCCATATTTTACTGTTTTATTTCCAAAATTTAAAGAACGTACAGCAAGTCAAAACAGCAAGCAAAATTTAAAGAACGTCAGTGGGAACGATGGTTTGCAAAATTCTATGTTGGTGATTTTGATGTTAACAACACTCCTCGCTCAGGAAGGTTAATTACGGTTGATGACGACAAAATAAAGGAATTGATTGAATTAAACCCGCATTACATAAGATTGCAGAAATATTAAATATTCATCATTCCAGCATTCAAGACCATTTCAAGAAGCTGGGATACATAAGCAAGCTCGACATTTGGGTTCCTCATGAATTCAAAGAAGTTCATTTGACTACGTGTATGAACGAATCCATCATCCAGAAACGTCCAGAACTCGTGAATCGTAAAGAAGTTATGTTCCAACATTACAACGCGAGACCGCATACAAGTTTGATCACTCGTCAAAAACTATTGGAGCTTGGATGGGATGTGTTGTCGCACCCAGCATTTTCGCCGGACCTTACACCGTCAGACTTCTACATATTTCGTTTTTTTTGCAAAACTCCTTGCGTGGTAAATCGTTTAATTCCGATGAGGCTATAAAACAACACCTTGACCAGTTTTTCGCTGATAAAAACAGGTCTTTCTACGAACTTGGAATTATGAAGCTCACCAAAAGATGGCAAAAGGTCATCGAACAAAATGGCAAATAAATTATTGATTAAACTTCGTATTTATATAAATAAATAACATTTGAAAAACAGAGTCAAAATGAGTCTTGACTTTTCGACAACTAATATAATATGTTTTGATTTTATACATCTTCCTCTATATTATAATATCATGAATATGTTTTATAATTGCATTTTTTTGAAAGATTATTTTCGGTAATGCAAAAGTCTGGACAAAATCAAGGTCATTGGATCATTATCTGAGTTTAATATACGCGATTAATTTTTTAAGAATTTTGGATTAACTGTTGGATAAACTGTTTATGTTAATCTAACCAACAGTGATCCGGCAAACTCACTAATCCGGTATATCACAAATTCCATCAATGCCGGATTTGCGATGGTCGACCGTGTAATCAAAACATCAGTATTCGAGAAAAAAGTGTAAAGATCCACGTGAGTGTAATTAATGCGTGAAATGCATTCATGCATCTATAATGGAATTAGTCATTAAATTAAACAGGCTTTAAGCAAATTATCATTAATATGATATTTAAATGAAATTCATACACCAGTAGTAAACGAGTTATCTTTTTCCGTTACATAAGAACGCTTTTTTAAAAATGGGAATAGATATAGATGACATTTTCATGTGAAACTATAAAAATCGTTTCGATTCTATTCGTTTCGTTCGAGAGAGGAAACAGCGCACCAAATGTCAAATGAATAATTTCGAGATACAGTACATTCTCTTTTTGTTAAAATGTAAACAAAAAAAAATCCAATTTTAAAATTTCACAATAACGAATTATACTGTAATGAGAACGTACTGTTTTTAACAATACAAAGACTACAAAAACAATGTAAATATTTATTTTCGAATAACTTGCTCGTAGTGCACACACACTCACACACACACACACACACACACAAACTCATATTGAAGTAACGGTATAAATTGTTTGCACGACGACTATTTGTAGCATGTGTACTTTTTCTTGGTGATTGTATGTCGTGTAAAATTCGTACAATTCGTACTTAATCTCAATTTTAAGTTTTAATGATTTTTTTCATTACTTGTCTAGTGTCAGTGTAATTAATTTATCTCTTTGAATTATTAAATGTAGTTTTTTTTATTTCAAAAATCAATATTTCAAAATGCAAACATATTCATATTTACTCACATATACGTTTATATATATGTGTGTGTGTGTGTGTGTGCGTGTGAGTGCGTTTGTGTGTGTGTGCGCGCGCGCGTGTGAGTGCGTGCGTGCGTGCGTGTATTACGTATATGTGTATAAATATATATATATATAGATAAAGAGAGAGAGAGAGAGAAAGAGATTTTTAGCGTAATAGAAATTTACATTGAAAAAAGTTTAAATTTCTATCACTTAAAAAAACAGTCTCTCTCTCTCTCTCTCTCTCTATATATATATATATATATATATATATATATATATATATATTGGGATAGAGAAAAAGTCCTTTTAGAAATTGAAACATATTTTTAAAATTGTTTTTGTAAATATTTTATTAAATCAGCTATGTGCTATTTTGATCTATAACTTTCTGCCATTTTTTGAGTAGAGCCATTATTCCATCGGTGTAGAACGTCTAGAGTTTCTTGCTAAAAAAAACAGAGGCATGTGATTTTTGCAAGTCTATTAGCACGTTAAGCGCCATGTTAGTCACCAGCGACTGACACCGAACTTTTCATTCGGGCCGCATCAGTCACCGGTAACTGATGATATAAAATTAAAAAAATTACATTCTATTAATAAATTTTAAATAATTTCGAGATCATATCACGAATGTACCTAAATATTACTTTTTTTTATATGCGGTTTTTATAGCGTCTGACGACGCTTTCCGCTTATTCGGGGTTTTACTCCCGAATGGACAGCTATTTTTTTTACAAGATGAGGTTGTCAGCCTTCATGCTCAACCCTCGAAAACATGAGGGATTCTCCGACTGGGACTCGAACGCAATCTCACGCATGACACGCGATGATGCAAACCACTGTGCTACCCAGTCCTAAATATTACTTACCCCCCCCCCCAAAAAAAAATAAAAAAAAAAATTAATGAGTTTTATTAAAACACAGTAAACATAAAAATGGTTGTCCTTTGTGGGTTTCACAAAATGTTACAACTTGTTTAGTCAAATTTCTGATAATTTATCTTCCAAACAGTGCCTTGTCTTCGTAGCATTGTTTGTAATATCTTCGCACTTTAGACATTTTTTCAATTTTTTTTTTTTGGAGTTTGTGATGAGGTTTTTGGGATGTATTTACAGTACAGCTACATGGAATTTCTTCATCCTGACAATTTGTAAGATGTACAGCTAATTTCTTCCAAAATTCAGTAATACACATATTCTTCTTGGTAATATTTTTATATAAAATATGAGCATTGAGAACAGCAGTATTTAGTAACAGTTCAAAGGCTAGCTTTTTATACTATTTCATGGATTTTTATAACAGATTATTGTAGGATAATATAAACATTCAGCCTTATCGCAACCTAAACAGATCTCCAGCAGCCAACATTTCGGTGAAATCTGATATAGCGGCCTAAAAGGAAAGCAAGACAAAATAGGCTTGGCCCTTAACGTGTTAAAATCAAGTTTACTCCATTAAAGAAGTTCTGTAATGACCAAAACGAATGGTAGTTTGACAGTGCAAGGTCGAGACTATACGGTAGATGCATCAAAACTTCTCAGACAAGCTCTCTCAATTTTGGCAGAATCTTCAAAGATGTGTGTAGTCTGACGTTCGTCATGATGGAAAACAACGTCCATTCTAGTGGTTAATTTCGGAATCGATCGCTTCAATAGCATTCATTGCTGACAGTAGAGATCAGAATCAATTGTTTTGCATGGTGACAGCGACTCATACTGGACGATTCCCTTCTAATCTCACCAGACCCACAGCTTCATCTTAGTTTACGTTAATCCGGGCTTTGCAATCGTTTGTGGTGCCTCATCTCACTGAGACTACAATCTTTTTCGAACATTATCATCCTATGTTATCCACTTCTGATCACTTTTTATAAATTTTTTCAGAAATACCTCAATTTCGTTCCGTTTCAGCAAAAATTCGCAGATGGAAAATCGATTCATTAAATTTTTATCGTCAAATCTTATAGCACCAAAACATTTAACTTCTTGGTGTATCTATACTTAAGCAAATGATTAAAAACGATTTTATGATCGTTTATCTCCCTAGCTATGTCCATAGGTGTTTTACTACTTACATGTCGATTTTTTCAATTTTTGCAAGAATTAATTAACATTTTCCATAATAGGGCGACCAGAACGAGGTGCATCTTTCACTTGAAAATTACCATCTCGAAATCGACGAAACCAATTCGTTACTGTTTGTCTAGTTAAAGCACTGTCTCCATAAACACAAGTAATTATGGACTTGCTCAACAATTTTTCCATTTTTATAATAAAAAAGTAAAATGTGTTTGATAAGACATAAATAAATGTTCTAAATGTTCCTGATTTTCACGCATTTTCAATATTAATAACTTTTCATTGAATGCACCAATTTCGTTTAAATCGATTTTGTAATATTTTGTGAAATGTCACCTTTCAAACGATATATAGCACTAATATGTCACAAAATGGCGCATTATCAAAATCACACAAACCTCCATCCATCAATAAAATAGTAAAAATACATTTTCTCTTACCCAATATATATATATAGATAGATAGATAGATAGCCTATTGAATTTTTATATTTCATTTCGTATATACTTCTTATCAACTAAAAAGATAACTCAAAATCAAATTCAATAAACATATATAGGGTTATACAAATGTAACGCCTAGATTAGTGTTTTATTATAAACAAATAAAAGAAACTATACACATGTTTCCATATGCACATATTTCTTTTTAACCCTTTGCACTCGAGGGCTCCGGAGTGGAGTCATTTAAAATTTATCTTCAAACTCGAGGGTTCCGCTGTGGAGACAATGCAAATAATTTTCAGTTCATAACAAAGACAAAAATAAATTGTAATAACTTCATTTATTCTTTTAAAAAATTGCAAATTAAATCTGTTTAGGAAAATTTTGTTTACGTAACTGTAAATAAACTGTTACAGTGCATATCATTTACTTATATGTGAATATGATTTATCTATTGAAATTGCTTCGAGTTGCTGGTAATATGAATGAAAAAAAGCTTCGAGTGCAAAGGGTTAATAAAACACAAATCTAGGCGTTAAATTTGGACGACCCTATATAATTGCCTAAAAGTAATTGAAACACCACCCCAGTCTCCTGACCATAACTCAATTGAACACGTTTGGGATGAATTTTTAAACTCTTTAGAGCATGGCAGAGTTAAGTTTTCCACCTTTTTGATACCTAAATATGAAAGGTGGGATATTCTTTATACCACCTCAAAAAATTACAATAACTTAAAGAATAGAGGATTACATATAGTCCCATATGCCATAAAGGGGCTGTTTACGTCCCACCCTATTAATAAAAATTTAAATGGCTTAATATTTGTTTTTATTTTTTTTTATAATTTTACTTCCTTACTAATTAAAATAAACCAACTTAGTTCAACTTTATAAAAATAACATTTCTGTTCAATATGTGTCTTTATTTTCTAAAATTCCGTGCCTCAAAGAATCCAAAAAACATATAATTATTTCAAAAGAGGCACTGAAAAAGATTTTACCAAATGAATGAGCTACTATTCCCATCCAAGTAACTACTAACTTAGTAAAATCAATACCAAGAAGATTAAACAAAGTTCTGGGATCAAAAGGAAACCCCACTAAATATTGAAACTAATTTAAATAATCATGTTCTTAGTATTACATCGTCCCATGAATTTTATGAGATCGATTTGTTGCTTTTAATTGTTTCACTTTATTTATTTTTTATTATAATAATAAAAATTAGGAAATCAGCTTTTTTGTATTTTTGAGAAATTTATGTTTTTTATAGAAAAAGAAGTTTTGAATACAACTCATCAATTAATTTTTTCATTGTTTTTTTCAGAACTACAAATGTCTCATGACTTTTGTGACTCGTTGTATATTTTAAAATGTTATAATAACAAATTGATTATTTTAGGTGAAGTTTTTTTTCAATTTTTTAATTAAAAAATTTTGTTATCAGCTTATAAAATATTATAACAGATTTGTTTAACTGTTGACAGTTGTTTGCCGCATTGATTTTATTAATTTGATCAAATATATAAACATGTTAAAGAGGAGATAAAAGATAATACATAATAGTATATTTATATTATATTACATACATGTAGACATGCAAATTTTCGAACAAATATTTCATTTATAGAATAAAATCTGTCTCGACTGCGCACGTCACGAACACGTATACAAACGGCCTCATATGTCGAAACACGTAACAATGGCTTCAATTACGAGTGTGTATGCATAATGGGCGCTAATGGGGGTTGCCAAGTGTACGGATTCTTCCATAGTGTGCTTTAGTATGCGACTCTCATTACTAAGAGTGCTTCAGACATCATCGTTGAACATATGTAATTTGTATTCTCGGAGTACGTACGCGTATTTATCCTCGCGTCTCTCGATTATATATTTCGAGCAATTATTTTAATCTGTCAATATGCTAATCTCTTTTTTACCTCAAATTTTCATTTTTGGTGCCCATATATATATATATATATATATATAATATATATATATATATATATATATATATATATACATACACTACCGTTCAAAAGTTCGGAAGCAAGTAAACTTTCCACTAAATAAAAAATCTCAATACATCTCTAAAAAAACTGTATATAATAAACATTTCTTAAATAATGGACGAGAATTAGTAAGTAAAATTTTGTTTTCTAGCAGCATTTCTCGGAAAACTTCTGTGTTAGCGATTTAAGATTATGCCGGTGTTCAGTAACCATGTTATATTCAGAATAGAAAAACAAAGAATGTTGTAAATAGGTTTCTTCTATTATATGTTTATATTTGTTACACTCTTATGAGTTGCAATTAAGCATCTACAGATGAAGGTTGTACTTCTTACAACCACACTGTCTACGAAAATTACTCGTTGAAATGTCATTATATTTAGTTACAGAAAATGGCTACACGAAAGCAAATCAGTGTCGAACAGCGAAAAGTTATTTGTGTTCTTCGTAAGGAAAGTTACATTGAAAGGTAAATTACAGAAAAACTTTGTGTATATCTTGCAAAAAAGTACACTCTTGCTCAAAATCGAGAAATATGACAAAATCAGGAGAGAAAAAGATCTGGCAGACCCAAAGTAACTTCAAGACAAAGATAATTACATTAAGATACTATCAAAACGAAATCGACGCTTAACAGCGTCCCAAATTTCCGTAAATTTTAATTAATCGCGCCAGAAGCCAATCTCTATATCAATTGTTAAAAGGCGCCTTCTGTCAGCAGGCCTCAGAGGATGTGTTGCGACTAAAAAAACAATATTAACGGTTAGACATAAACGAAATAGACTTAATTGGGATAAAAAACATAAAACTTGACGATTGAACAGTGGAATAAAGTCTTTTGAACAGACGAATCAAAGTTTTAGATTTTGGATCAAATAGAAGATTATTTGTTCGTCGTTCAAAGGAAGAAAGGGCTTCGGAGGCTTGCACTGTGCCAACTGTTAAACACTGCGGAGAAAACATAATGGTCTGGGGATGTTACGGTAACAACAAACTGAGAAAATTAGTAAAAATAGAAGGCACATTGAATAAAGAAGTATATTTGAAAATTTTACAAGAATTAGCTATTCCGTCTGGTTTGAATATCATTGGACATAATTTTGTGTTTCGACAAGGTAATAACCCCAAGCACATTGCTAACTTGTGTAAACAATTTATTAATCGAAAAAGCAGCAGGAGTTATTAGTCATAGAGTGGTCATCTCAATCTCCTGATTTGTCTCCAAAAGAGCTGCTCTGGGATGAATTGGACAGGAGAATTAAAAATCGTGCTCCAATTAGCTCTTAACAACTTTGGCAATATCTTCAGACAGAATGGGGGAGAAATAGACGAAGAATATTTCAAGAAATTAGTAAATAGAATGCATAAAATTTATTTGTAATTAATGAAAAATAAAGGTGGTCACTTTGACGATGCACGAATTTAATTTAGGTAAGGTACTTTTTGTATTTTTGCATTAAATTAGATGCAAGTAAATGCTATGATTCCAATAAAACAATATATATACATTTTTTTTATTAATTATTCAATAATTTGTACTTACTTCCAACCTTTTGAATGATAGTGTTATATAAGGTTTTCCAATAAAGACGTCAGAACTTTAACAACTGATGGCAGTCATGTTTGAATTTTTTTACGCTCATTTTAACATTTCAAATCAATATAGTTTGACAAACTATCATGGAACATTTAACAATTCAACAACATTTAGAAATTGTAAAAACTTATTAACAAAAATCAATATTCGGTTCGTAAAACTTTTCATGCACTTCATGAAACTTACAGTCAACACTAAATAATGAAAATTACAGAATTTGGAGTAAGATCAATCTACAAGTCATTAAACAAAGATCACTACATCCACAAAAAGTAACTGTCTGATGTGCATTACATGCTAGTGGTATTATCGGACCATATTTTTTTCAAAATGAAGCTGCAGTAGTTATATGAAACACATGCAACTTTCCTCAACGCCGGTCAGACGGAAACAGCATAAGTTGTCCATGCGTTAGTTGTTGACAAATAAAATTCTGTTAAGAATTATTTAGATCTATAACAATAAATTTCGATTGTCGATAAAATATCGCGATAATGAGAACTAGAGGTTTCTTTGTTACTTATTACACTGGGTAACATCAGTTCTCAAGTCGATGTTGTAAAAGCAACATCGAATTCTGAAAATGAAATTGTAGTCAACAACAGAAGAACTCCTCGAGTCACTGCTGTCGATTGATTGATTGTAGTTGATTGATAAAAATAAATGTGTTTTCTTAAAAAAATGTGATTTAAATTATTTAAAATAAAACTCAGTTACGTTACAGTAAATGGAGTGCGTTACTGAACCATGATTAATGTCTTTTTTTAAAAAAAATATTGAAAATGGTTTGCACAACACATGGTTCCAACAAGACGGTGTTACATGCCATACATAATACAGCAACAATAGACTTAAATAAACAAAAGTTTAATGAGTCCATTATTTCACGAATTGGACCCACCATCAATTATTTTAATCAAATTTGGTCAATTGATCAATTATTTTAATCAATTGACCACCAAGATTATGTGATCCAACTCCATTAGATTATTTTCAGTGGAATTATGTAAAATCATTGGTTTATGCTGATAAACCACAAACAATAAAAGCATTAAAAAAAACATTGACCATATATTTCATGAAATTGAACCAAAATTATGTGAAAGAGTGACAAAAAATTGGACTAAATGAATGCACTACGAGGGTCGTTTGATAAGTATGGTAAATTTATTTATTGTTGAATTTAATTAATTAATTAATTTAATTACATTTTTCAATTTGTTTTTTTTTTAAGTGAAACTTCTTTAGCGGCGTTGGGGTAAAATTTTTACATACAATGGAAGTACGTATCGAATATACAGTCACGAAATTCAGCAGAAAAAAGTGGGGAGAAATTTAGTATACATTGAACATAGGGTAGAGAGGTAGTTATGCCCATCACGCATGCGCACTGTATTAAGATATTATTACTATTGCAAAGCAAATAAGCAGCACGCTGTATTTATTATTTAACTGTTGCAACGACCAGATATGATATAGTACTGTCTTCTTTTCTTTTCTTCTTACCATTAATTAGTCAAGATATGCCGGGGTTTTTGAAAATTTTCTCGACCGATAACAATAGTCAGTAAATCCTATTACTAAACTTACTCAAAATCCAAGCCAAGAAACACGGGTTAAATAATCTCTTCCAAGACATAGTGTAGCACTTAGCCAATATGCATATCCTACATATACTAGTCAGGGTCATATCAGCTTCACGTAGGTAAACTTCCGAAAAAAAAGATATGGTACTACAATTGATGTCGTATTCACGAAGTATTTAGAAAATGTGACGACAAAAGCATTCATGTCTTACTGTACTTATCATAAATCAATTGTATCGTTTATACTTACTCACTCACCACCGGAGGAAGCAATGGAAAATAAAGAAATCCAAAACAAATATTTTTTTATAATTTGTTATTATTTTACGGCAAAGAAGTTTCACTTCTTGCGTGCGTACTTAAGTACACACACCCTTTTTTTACTTTTTTCCATACTTATCAAACGACCCTCGTATATCAAGCGAAGTCTTGGTGATCATAAAAGTGAAATTTTGCTCCATCATTAATGTCATAGAACAGGGCGGTCCAACCTCTACGAACCCAAGGGCCGCAATACGAAAATAAAAATTATCCGCGGGCCGCACCCAAAATAAAAAAACATTTATTATTGTTTAACTATGTTTTATTGAAATATTAGACAATATTAACAAAATTGTGTATTTCAATGAGAATTTTGCGGCAACTCTGATTCCTTTATTAATGTAGCTATATCAATTTCAATGTTTGTAGTAGCCAAACGCAGTAAATTTGATAACGATTTGTCCGTCATGGAACTTCTATTTTAGATTTTATAAATTTTATTGTTGAAAAGGTACTTTCACAAAAATAAGTACTGCCGAGCATTGACCCCATTCTAAGATCAAAGTCTCGCAATTTAGGATACTTTCCTTCTGGTAATAATTTAAAAAAATCTCCTCCTGTTTCACATTTGTTACTAAACAAGGGATCTGTTTGCAAATCATACAATTCTAACTGCAAATCGGATTTTACGTTTGTAATATTAATAGTTAAAGGTTGACTAAAAAGTAAAATATCTTGTTCAAAATTTCCAAAATCGAAATATCGTTCTTCAAATTCCTTAATTATATCTTCAATATATTCTACATGAGATGAAAATGATGTGCCCTCAAAATTATTCATTTCTTCGAAATGTTCCTTGCAACTAGGGAAAAAAGTAAAGTCGCTATTGATAAATGTTGATTTAAATAGCTGCAACTTTCTTTTAAAACCATTGCAATGCCTATATAAGTTTGCAATATTTTTTGCCGCATAAAGCCTCTTCGCAGGCCGCGGTTTGGACAGCTCTGCCATAGAATATTCTTAAAAATAGCAAACCAATTTTTCACAGTCTGAAGGGCTGAGACACGGTCCAAATAAACCTTCCAAATATTTTTTATAACAGCGCCAACAGTCACTCTTTTCAAATACTCGTATAACATGACGCAAATGTACCTTATCGATATTTTCAAAAATTTCTAACGCACCCAAAACCAATCAAAACAAATAAGTTTATGGCTCAAATGACAGTTATGATTGCTACCATTAAAAAAAATGCAATATGTATACATAACAATCAATAATGTTACCCTGAGGCTTTCTTGAAGCTATTAATTGGGCACGAACTTTTGCAGCAATCAAATATTAAAAAATGAAAAATATTATCGAACACTTTTATAAAATGTTGATAATAGAACGAGTAATTCGTTTGTAAAAAAGTGGACTTTGCATAAGCAAAAATCATTTTTTTTCAAAAACAAATCTTCCATGTCACGTGTTAGAAAGCTCACCTAAACAGCAAGTACAAGCCATACACTCTGTCCTATTAATTATTAACTGGGTTAAAGTCATAACATTGTAAACAATGTATAAAGTCTTATCTAATGTTCGAACTAGCGCCTCCTTGCATAACATACGTGCATGGTAAATGTTCGGTGCGAACGGTATATTCAACAACATGCAGCAAATATGTCTCAATCCGCACATAAAACATTCATAAATGAAATTTATAGGAATAGCTGAATCCGCCTCTGACCTTTTTACTGTGCACGTTGTACTTGTTATTATCGCGTAGGTCCTACTAGTGTACCGGCCTACACCCTTCGTTCGAAACAATCCTTTGCTTTTATCCCGAACTGCTTTCACTATCGTTGTTGTGTTATTGTTGTTCTTGTTATTTTCGCGGTGTGTTATAAATGCTTGGAGGCTGCGTAGTAATTCATGCAGCAAATTAATTTAATGGTAATATTGTTTTTGTTTTGCTATTTCTGCCAACGTATTACAAAATAAGTTGTAAGTTGAGATTTTGGTACGAGAATTGTTGGGCTATTTATATGCGACCGTATTCATTTTCGTTTGTTAATATTTTGTTGGAAACATATATTCGGTCGATGTGAAATATATTATTCATATTAGAAAATATATTATTCATTTTTTAAAAAAAAATGAAATTTATTCTAAATATTAGATCGTGTAAAATGTAATGTTGAATTTCTCATCAGTCACAAGTTGATTGTTCAAGTGATTAGTTATGTTTAAAAGTTTTAAGTTTTTTATGCTCGTTTAAAGTTCATGCAATTCTCAGTAAATTACCGTTATTTTTTAAAAATTTTGGATAACAGTAATTTTTGCAGAAAATTTGTATAATGGTTTCGACCAAGGAATTAAATGTTATTTTTTTGTACGAATTCAAATTCAGTGACAGAGTAGCACATGTTGCTCGCAATATAAACACTGTGTTTGGCGATGATGAACAAACCATCAATGAACAGTACAGAGATAGTTAGAAAAAATTCGTTGTGCAGAAAAGGGCTTGAAGAATAAGACTCGCAGAAAACCATCTGTCTTTGTTGATGATGACGTTCTTCGAGTGCTAGTGGAAGCTGATCCCTCTCGAACATGATTTTCCTTCGCAGAAGAACTTGGAGTGTGTTAAAATATCATCGATAACCATCTCAAGAACATAGAAACAGTTCAAAAGCTCGATAAATGGGTTCCACATGATTTCAGTGATCAGCAAATGCAGCAAAGATTTGAAATTTACAGTTCGCTTAATTTGAAGAACAGAAGGGCACCCTTTTTGAGAAGAATTGTAACCTGCGATGAAAAATGGATCAGTTACAACAACAAAAAGCGATTGGGACAATGGGTTCATCGGGGTGAACATCCAGGACACACACTTAAACTATATCTACATAGCCAAAAGGTTATGATGACAGTATGATGGACTGCAAGGGGTATCCTTCATTATTTATTCTTGAGGCCTGGACAAACAATAACTGCTCAGTCATATTGTCTTGAAATTGAAGAAATACATAGAAAACTTGTCAAAATTGACCCTACATTAATCAATAAACATGGACCCATCCTCCTTCATGACAATGCAAGACCGCATGTAGCACAAATAACCTTGTAAAAGTTGAACGACTTAAGCTACGAGATCCTGCCGTATCCTCCATATTTGCCTGATATTCCACCAATAGATTACCACTTATTACGCAGTTTGGAACACTACATACGAAATAAGACCTTTCATAATATGAATGAGGTCAAAAGGACCTTTACAGTCTTTGTGTCTTTTTCGAAAGAGGAATTTTTGTTGGAAACGCATTGGCAAGAGTGTACACAAGCGAATAGTGCTTATTTTGATTACTGAAATATTTATTTGAATTAAAAAATCAATTTTTAATTCTCTCTAAATAATCCGACATTTCATATTATATGACTTAACAATAGCATTCGTCTGTGATTTGCAATTAAAATTTCGATTAAAAATAAATAACGTAACTTATAAGGATTTATAACATGTACATTTTAATTTAATAAAATAACATTATTTCAAATAATATTTTTCATCGATCTACAATTTCCGCGTATTATTTTTTTACAATGCATAATCAATTTCATAACAAAGTTTGCAAAAAAATATTCTATAAAACACTTAATATATTTTATTGTCTATAAGTTAAATCTTTCTGAATAACCCATGTATATGCTTATTCGATGAATAAGAAAAAAATCCCCACTCTGTTATTCCGAAAGTGTTCGAGGGTGTTAGAATTTACGAGGGTGATGGTTCAAAATTACTAGTTGAATACTAAAAGAAAGTTTTGTTACTGATTATAATATTAATAGACTGTTAGTTAAATATATCTTTATACAATAATTTTAGATATTTCTCTCTCTCTCTCTCTCTCTCTCTCTCTATATATATATATATATATATATATATATATATATATAAATATGTGTGTGTGTGTGTGTGTGTATATATATATATATATATATATATATATATATATATATATATTAGGTTGTCAAATATCTCCCTTCCGCCTTTTTATCTTTTCAATTTCGCGGCTCTGTACAAAAAAAAAAAAAAAAAGCGGAAGGGCGATACTTGATAACATAATATATATATATATATATATATATATATAAAGGTGTCCCAAAAAATGAATGCACATTTTAACAGTTGATAACCCACTTAATTTTCACTCCTTTCAGGTTTAAGCGATCTGAAATAATGGATATAGACAGACTAAATTTTGAACAAAGGAAATTTATCCTAAAGTGCTACTGGAAGTTTGAAAACGTAGTTGAAGTGTAAAGATAGTTTAGAGAGAGTTTCACACAGATCTACCTACGCGACTTACCACTTGAATTAGAGATAAGTTTGAAGCAGATGGAATTGTTCAGAATTTTCACAAAAAATGTTCCTGAAGACCGCGGACATCAACGAGTCCACAAGCCAAGAAATGTTGATGGAAACGTATCGCCAGAATTAAAGAAAATCTGTACGACAAGTGGGTCGTAAGATAGGAACTTAGGTCGTTAGATTTTTAACTTTCATAGGTTCACTGGCCTAAGACATTTTATGCATTTTAAAAATATTTTTGGTTTTTTGATTTTAAATTAACAGCTGAGGAGATAGATGTATCACCGTCAACAGAATTTTTTTCAGGGGCCTCTACGAAGCACACCACTAACTCTTTTAATATATTCATATATTACATTATTAATTTATTTTTATTATTTAAAGTATAAATAATAAAATTAAAAACAACAAATTATCTTATTTTTTTATAAAAAAAATCTTAAAAATGGCCTTCTTTTTACAGTTCTAGACCGGAATCTCCACTTATTGTGGCACTATAACATTTTCAACAATAGAGGGTCGTGATAAATATAGGCCCTCTTTTAAATAATTATTGTCTGACTCGAAACACTGGAAATTACTTATGATTCGTTTTATCAGTCATAGCATCGTCTTCGTATTTAGCACAAATTTTTCTATTTTCATTGCATTTTTTCGTTCTGACTTTCAAAAACTAAAATAACATTGAAAGACAAAATACAACTTCTGATTTTTCATTTATGAATTCACACAGCATAAATTTTAACAAAATAAATAACTTTTTAAAACATTCAAACGTTAAAACTTTTATAACATTTAGAAGTTAAAATCATGTATGTATATATATATATATATATATATATATATATATATATAGACAAATGAACTTATATATATATATATATATATATATATATATATATATATATATAG
>CP092089.1:12297625-12310125 GCA_029203775.1 Neoneuromus ignobilis | reverse complement strand
CACTCATACACAATCACATTTAAAAAAAAGTCTGAAAATCGAAAAGTATTCTGCGGAATAATGATGTGCATTTACAATTGACACATTCAAGCAAGTACCGAAAATGGGCGGATGGGGCAGCTTAAAATGTATGTATGTCGTAAACATGTCCGAACGAATGTTCTGTCTGCTATAAAAAATGTGTCTAACTGCTGCAGTGTGACTGCCAGAGATATGTGTTGTAAAATTTATCAGAAAACGAGTTTCGCTCGGTTTGATTCAAATTTTCACAATACCATTTATCTATCAGTTGTAACAGATGTATTAACATGTGCACACAATTTGATCTATAGATTCTAATGAACTTCTCCTCTCATCACAAAATAAATTTTTATTACTGTCGTTCTGTTTTAAAATAAAAATCATTCAAATCAATACACATTATTATTCAAAAACAAAATATTAGCCACTAGTGATTTTAAAATTTCTCAATATAAACGTTTCAAAATACACAAATTTCGTTTTTGGTCATATAAAAAATAACTGATTTATTTTATTATATAAAGTCATCTAAATATGATTCCTATATTTGTGTTCTATTAAGGGGTTATACGCAGTTAGAAATTTCAAAAAATCGATTTTTTTCTTTTTACATTTTTGGAATGCACATATATTTGAGTATATTCTCTGAAAATTTGAAGTAAATCCGAGAAATATTTTCGGACATACACCTGAATTTGTAAGTAATTTTTAACTATGTGTAAACTACTTCCGAAACTTCAAACGCGTTTATCTCAAAACGGTGTTTTCATAGTCGGTGATCTCGATATCTCAGAAATGGCTGAACCGATCGGTCTCAAATTTTCACACAATCTTCTCAAATATATTCCTCAGGTATTGAACGAAGGAATAAGGTTTACAAAAATTATTACTATTTTTTTTAAACAATTTGGAG
Organism: Neoneuromus ignobilis; assembly: GCA_029203775.1. Lineage (NCBI taxonomy): Eukaryota > Metazoa > Arthropoda > Insecta > Megaloptera > Corydalidae > Neoneuromus > Neoneuromus ignobilis. The sequence continues at coordinate 12,309,191 of CP092089.1, read as the reverse complement.
CGAAAATTTTAGTAAAAAACGAAAAATTTTTTTCAAGTAGACGCCATTTTGTCAAAAATGAAAATTTTTATTATTCCTTCGTTCAATACCTGCATTCATCTATCCTTTAAAAGAATTGACCATATTTTTTGATTTCGGATAATCCAAACCGCCGATATGGAGATCACCGCCAAGCGCCTTTTTTTGGAGGTCGTTCGGGACATTGTCTGCAGGAGCGGTGCACTTCAATATTTTTTTATGATCGACATGTTATTTTATTCTTGAAAGTAGGATCTATTCAAATAACCATAATTTGTAATTGCAAAATAAATACTGTTTCTAAAAAAAATTCCTAAAAAAACGTCGTTTTTGCGCCTCGCAACTGCGTATAACCCCTTAAAAAGAAACATGTATATAGGTTAGTGTATAAGGAAACATGAGTATAATTTATTTTACTTCTTTTTAATAAAACATACATCTAGGCGTCACATTTGGATGACCCTATACATTTGTGTAAATGAACATTCTTCGACTAAAACATGCCAATAAAATATTATAATCCTCTTCTAAGTATCATATTGCATAAAAGTTGCCAAGATTTCCGTCTGATCAACTTTACTACCTAACAATAAAAAGAAAACCGAATTTCCCTCAGTTGTCAGAAATATTTTAATGAATAATTACTTACCAACTGAAAATTATTCAAGAGTGATCATGTTTCATTATTAACTTTAATAAACTTACCATCTAAGTTACTATATAAATCTACAATAATATAAAAACATACATTGAAAATACAAATAATAACTTTTATCTTTAACAAAGTAATTTATACATACATACATACATACATACAAGACAATAAACAATAGTTTCTGGAAGTATTGTAATTTCCGTTATTTGCTTCAAATTACTTATTTACTAATTTTCACAAACTAAGTTTTTAGTTAAAAGACAACTTTTGTAGAACATATTTTTTATTAGTCACTTTTTATATATCAGGTCATCTGAAAAGTTCATATCAGTTTATGTATTGTATACTTAGGGTCATCCAAATGTGACGCCTAGATTTGTTTTATTAAAAAGAAACTATATACATGTTTCTCTACACATCACTTTATATACATGTTTTTTTTAATAAATAAAAAAAACTACGCGTCACATTTAAATGACCCTATATATATATATATATATATATATATATATATATATATATATATATATATATATATATAAATTATTCCTACTTTTAATTAGTTACATAATTTCCATTATATTTGATTATCTTCTAGAACTGCGTTAAAGCTTCTTAAATACTTTATGAAGAATTTCTCAAGTTTTGATATAAATAAATGGCCTGAATCCTTCTTAACCAGTTGCACTGGCAATTAATTAACATGCAAGCGTGGCAAATCCGTCCAAAACAATTCGCAGCGAGTTGGTATTTGAAATCATTTTTTTGTAAAGTTTTAGACACACACACACATTAAATTATAGTAAAACTCTTAAACTGATTAACAAATTTACTAATAATTTTTGAAAAGGAGTATTTCTTGGGTTTTGGTACGTTTGTTATTTTACCGAATAGAATAGAGCTATTAAAAAATTCCATATCCATTAGATAAAAGAATATTTTTCTGTAACTTTTTGCAAATTTTCTCATTAAAGGAAAAGATGATAAATAGCTATCTTTCAGGTCTACTCCACCCATACCATCATTGTAATCTAAAACTATATTAGGTTTTGTAACGTTTCCATTTTGGTCTGTATAATTTCTACAATTTTTCTTTTTTGTTACAATCATTTCTGCTTTGGAATGATTTGAAGAAAGTAAGCACATATCTTTTTTTGTCCTTCCATTTTACAGCTAAGATACCATTGTAAGATCTTAAAAGAACTTAAAATGTTTTTAATTTTGTCGCTGCGAGATCTTTTAGCATATTCTTTCCATTAGATCTGACAGTTCCAATAATATTAATTTTTTGCAAATGTAATTTCCGATACAGTTTGGTAACGAATACTAGTTATCTAAAAAGAGGATGTGCACAAAATCAACTAAAGGTCTACATAAATCCAGTACAACATTTTCTGATGCTCTATTATCAGAATAAAATAGTTCTTTGATAAAATAGTTTTTTATAACAATAAAAAAATTATTGTGTTTTGTAGTTACTTGATTATTATTCAATGAAAATATGTAAAATTAATGAAATCCTGTAAAAAAGCACTTGTATGCCTTCAAATCAGAAGTGTGACACTTGCTAACTGAACTCCGATGTTATTTTAACTTAGCAAAAATCATACGACGTGCTATGTACGTCTTATCGACATATGGTACAAAAAGCAGTTGATGTACATAGCCCGTCATTCCAGCGCAACTGGTTAACAATCACTAATATTGTTCATTTGGTTCTTTTAAGAATGAAACAAACTTCACATTGTATTTCTTCAGTTTATTAATTCAATTATCAATTTTCAAACGCTTATTGGCACTTCTTTATACATCTAATTGTTACAAACTATTCTCCAACAATTTAAACAATAACCTAGTTAAAATACATTTTCAAATTAATCTTACAATCAAATATCAGAGTATCTCAAACGTTCATAGATTTTTATGTCAGCATAGCAAAAATTATTTTATTTACTGTGTTGTTTTTGCAAACAATACTTCTTATTTTACACAAATGAATTTTAACCCCAATACCACAATAATTATTGTGGTATTATGGTGTTGGGGTTAAAATTCATTTGTGTAAAGTGAATCAGCCACAGTTCCAAAACAACAAATAAATACTTCTTATTCTTTTTATAAAAATATTTTCTATTTCTTTACTATATATTCGTCTTAGAAGTGAAAGTTTAACATATATGATAAATTTGATAATTTTTTTACTTTTCATACTTTTCTCAAAAACGTATGTGGAATTTTATAACTAAGTGTATATATGAAAGATGAACAAAATCAGAAAAGGTAATGGCATTGGTATGTTTGTAAGTTTTATTTGAAAAAGAGACGAAATTGTTTGTAAATAGTAGCAACATACAATGAATATTGAATGAATGTATTATAATATGACTATTGTCCTAACCTCACTAAATCAATTAAACAGGTACATTTAATAATTCATCGACGAAAGATAGCTGGTACGCGTTCGAACGTCAAACATGCCTTTTGAACTGACAATAGCGTGACCTGTATATTGCATCCAACAATGATGTTTGAATAGCCGGTTATTACAAATGTCAAATATATGACTGATTGACGCCATATTAACTGATCGCAGCGATTGTTGATGCCAGCGCCTCTGCCTCCTGTCCGTGTAACTGACAGACGCGTACGTTTTATGCACCGTCAGATCGTTGTACGCTGCTGCCATCGTAGAACGTATATAAATGACGAATTATGATTACGACGATAACATGCCTCACGGTCCTCAGAATTCAAATTGTGATTTATTATACCGTAGATTATGAAGTGTGTCTATGTGCTTAAAAATACTGTTAGATAAATTATTAAATCGTTTATCGGTGCACTATTGATTTTTCATCGTTTCAAATGATGCGGATGGATACATCGAACATCACGAAACAAAAATGATGACATTGCATTTTCTGGCTTCTTTTTGTCCTTTGTGTTGTACTACATAATAGCCTACATAGAATTATTCATTTAAAATATATCTTGTCTATATATGTATGTATATACTTATCAACGTTATTTATAAATTGCCTAATTCTCTTGACAACATCGAAATGCCATCGAACACTAACAACGAGAAAGATAAAAAATACTATATGGAAATGACTCAATACTCCTAGCTACAAGAGTATTACAGTAACAATGAGATTTAAACAGAATGAAAAAATATTATAAGAAAGGTAATCCAAAATTAATGTACAAAATATATTGTTTTTAGTGCATAATGCAACATTAATAGAAAAAGAAATATCACTATAATAGCGACAAAATGAAAATAGGAACGAATATAAATATTAAGAGTACTTCAGTGGTGTAGGGATATAAGAGATCTGCATAAAGTAAGGATATATATATATATATATATATATATATATATATATATATATATATATATATACAAACGCACATAAGTCATAGCACACATAAGTAACATAAGCCATTTATTGATATAATTCAATGAAGTCGTTATATTACCACTAAACCTACCGATACTTCATGTATACCTATTCCTACCACAGCGGGTCAAATGACCCCTCTTTAAAATGTTATATATATTACTATGTATAGCGAAAAATATATCATTTAGCACAATTTGGTACATGAATAAAACAATTTTTTTCAAATAACGATTCAAAATTGTTTATTTATTTATTTATAAAACCTATTTGACACCTTTTTCGCATTTGCACACGAGAATCCGAACTTGAATTTATTGACGTTTTCTGTATAATTTCTTTTTCTTCCTGTTGCTCATGTTGAAAATCTTCGGCAAGTTCTTCAGCTAATTGGAATAAAAATTGTTGTCTAGAAATTTTTTCGCCGGTTGTTTCTCTGTATAAAACCCACGAGTTGATTCCAGCCAGGTCAAGAATATTGAAGAAAATCTGCGCAGGCCATCTTTGCGATTTCGATTTCACGGAGTATTTTCTTGCCGTTTGATCCGTCATGTGTAGACATTTTACCGTATTTAGTATTATTGTAGAATCTGAACGTTTCAGGTATACGCTTACCGTTTTTTTCGATGATTATAGATTTATGCTTTGAGCTTAGTAGAAGGACTTTTTTGTTTGGCTAACGAATTCCCCAAGCGGAGATGAAGCTCCTCTGTTTTCATCCTTTCCCAAATATGGAAATCCATTTATAATGTATTTGGTGCTGACGTCAGATGCTAGCCAGAATTTGATACCAAACTTATCCGGTTTGTTCGGCATATATTGCGTAAACCTACACCTCTCTTTGGTTGGGAAAAGCTGTTCATCGATAGTTACATGTTCCCCAGGCTTGTAACAATTTTGGCTATTCTCGATGAATTTGTACCATACTTCAGAGATTAAATCCAATTTATCTGTTTGTAAACGCTGGCTTCGTTGACTTTTTTATCGCTCGCTTGGAGTAGAGTGAAATTCGCTATTCATTCGTCAGCCAACAACAAATATAACGCAATACAGCAAAATATATGATGGAATAGCAAAAATGTATAATGCAATGGTTTTGTATCACAACCACACATACAAATCTTCATGATATCATATGAATCTTTGCACGGGTCAAATGACCCGTTGCGGTAGTTAAGGCAGATTACATATATATCTCGGTAAAAAAAATAACAAGAGAGGAGTAAATATTGCAAAATGCATTGTATGTAAATTATATTAAAAGTCATAAAGCCAACTAGCGATGTGATAACGCTTTATGTGAGACATTTTGAAAAAAAGTTTAAAAAGGATCATTTGACCCCTCGTGGTAGGTTTAGTGTTAAAAAAATATTTAATTGAAAATAAATATAATGAATTTTACATAATGAATAAATTTAATAAATATTATATTTATTTTCAATTAAATATATTTTTTTAATTTAATGACATTGCATTATATCAATAAATTGTTTATGTTACCCATATGTGGCATGACTTATGTGCGTCAGTGTATATACATATATATATATATATATATATATATATATATATATATATATATATATATATATATATGTACATAAAAACACACTTGAAAAATTTAACTTTTACAAAAAAATATATTTTCTATAACTACAATATTCTAGTTATAAAAAAATATTGACTTAAAATATTGTTATTTTAATTTCGATTCCTGTATAAATAATGTTATCAAAATCATTATATACATATACACTCGCTCGAAAAAGTCTGAGTACACCTATCAATACGGTTATATTTCTCAATAAAACAGACTTATTAATGTAAATTTCAATACAAACATATTTTTTATTAATTCTATAAAGTACTAATTCTTTATAGGTGAAAATTCAAAACATTTAAAATTTATAACAAATAAACTTAAAAATAAAAAACACCAAATTGAGCAGAAAATGTTTGAGTACAAAAAATGAAAATCGAAAATATTATAAAGTAAAATAAACTTTTCAAGTGAATTAATAACTGGTTGGACAGCCGGTTGACATGACATTCTCAGAAGTTAAAAACTCATTTAGTGCCCTTTTCCCATCTTCACCTTCATTATTTTTTTCTATTTCATTTAAAATTTTGTAGATTCAAAAATAAATAGTCACTGGAAGATGCTATATCTGGAACACATGCGGTGTGACTTAAAACATTCCTTTTTAACTGCACTGTTCAAATTGTCCAATTGTTGTCAACATTTTTTAGATTTAATCGTTTTTATTTGACTTTAGAAGTTCATAATAAATTGATACTTCCATATCCCACCATATATTTAGATAATAATCTCTTGTTCACAACAAAATTCGATTTAGATGTGAACGATGTGTGTTCTCCAGTTTTACACTATGCTCTTTTCTTCACTACATTTGATGTAATCTACTTTTCATTTCCAGTTACAAGGCGTTTCAAAAATGAATCAATTTTTATTGTGTGGAAATAGACGAGCAAAATATTACACGATCATGTCTATTTACAATAATTAATTCATGTGGTGCCAATTTTGCATACTTGTACACGAATTCAAAATGGATCTTGTTCCAAAATACTGTAATGAATATTATCATCGATTACAAAAAATCTTATAAAGATTGGTTCGTTTTTAAGATTAAAATCTCCATTCTTAAGTTTCTCGAATCATCTTTTGCATGTCCTTTCAGATACTGTGTTTACTTCAAAAACTTTTAATAAATTTCTATATGCTTTCAGATGATTCTTTCCTTGAAGATATTCGTAAAGTATAGAGTACTGTAAATAAACATTATAAACAGATATCTTTTCTTCACTATTCAGTAAATACTAATCATAAAACATTTATATCAGTGTATATTTAAGGGCACTAATAATAAAATATAATGGTAAAAAATGAGTCATATATCTTTCATTAAAACATTTGTGTAAAATTATTATACACTAAGTGGACAGAATTTTTCGATAGACCTAATATTTCAAATCATTTCTTCATACCATATAACAAATAACTAAGAAACCAAAAAAATATTTAACAACTTTTAGTAATGTAAACATTGTTAAATATTTAAAAATATTATGTTTCCATTAAAACTTAAGATAATTAACAAAACGTGAACAAAAATATTTACCTGAATATATTAGCTATCTCAAACATTTCCCTCGCTTATTTAAGAATACATTTTATAAAATTCGTATTATATAAAAAAAATTAAAGATGTAACTTTGATAGCGAGTTCGTAAACTGAAATGAAATGTCGATAAATACTAAAATTCGAGTAAAACCCAATTGAAAACAACATCGTTGAAATAATGTTTGAAAATTCAAGTGGATTTCCATTTCTGTACTTTCAATGCGAAAGACGCTTCAATATGTCATCGCTTAAGAAATATTAATTTAAATGATAAATGAATATTATTGAGATAACTTATTAAAATTTAAATGTGTTCTATTATATTTGTTACAGGTTGTTTATCACGAATTTCACGACTATAATTTACTGTATAATAGATCATTATTTTTTTTCATTTTTAAAAAAATAATAGAAGAAACAACATAAATAAAATTAAAATATCACTGTATAGATTTTTTCATTTAAATATAAGTAAAGTTATGGTAATCTGGTGATGCTCTACAAAGTAAATTGTACACTATTCCTTTTTGCTGCAAGGATAATCCATTACTGCAGTATTTTACTGTCGAGAAATTAAAATAATATATGAACTATTAACCCTTATCGGTCGTATGTTACCTCTGATGTGACATTACAACTTTGCTCTATCAGTCGTATGTCACGTGCGAGGTGACAAAACTGAACAAGTAACAACGTCCTTATTGCTGAATGTACACACTGTATGTTTTTACAGTTTAATTCTTACTCGATAGCAGACAACACGTTCTGACATATTTCAGCAATTATTTTACTTATATTATAATATATTATTCCTCCAAAAATGAATAAAGAAAACTATAGCAATATGGAAAGTAACAGTGATAGTTGTAATGAAATATGTGAACATTTTGATTATTCGGCAAGTGATTTTAATTCTTGTGATGAAGGAGACAGTGATACAAGTGTTATATTTCAGTCAAGGAAAAAATTGATCCCTATTCAATATTCAAGTGAAGAGGAAAGCGAAGTGGAAAGAGAAAATTGTTCCTAATTGTGATGAAAATTGGATTGAAATCGACAATGATGATGAAGACAATTTAACTTCAATTATTCCTTTTACAAATATAGGACGCTAAATCTTCGAAAATGTTCAGGAGCCTATAAATTATTATGTACAAAACTATCTTTTTATATCAAATAACTTTAGTTAATCTTCTCTTACAATAGGCACTCAAATATATCTCCGACCTAGCGGAAAGTTAAGTATAAAATGCGAACGTCCGATAAGGGTTAAGTTTTATTTCATCGTGTGATATAATCTAATATTTCTTAACATAACAAAATTTTACAACATAAATTGTTTATAATATTATGGCCATCGAAATAGACACTATTAAAGAGAAGTGAATATTAAGTGATTACTGAACATTTTTATGGAATAGATTTACTTGTGTAAAAAAAATTGTAATCAAGTATATAAATCATTATTATTTGAACTTCAAAACGCATTCAAGTTCAGAAGATAACAAATTCATGATTAATCTTCATGAATCATTCTAAAAAAGGACACTGACCTGTTTTTTAATCTTTTAGATAAATATACTAAATTGAAAGCAATCAAAAAATAAAAGATATTGTAAATTTAAGTATTTAATATAAAGATTTGTTATCAATAACAAAAAAAATATAAATAAATAATATAGATAGTATATCTGTTCATAAATTGTAATTAAGATAGTAATAGTATAAATAAATAAAATAGATAGTAATCTGTTCATAAATAAATAAATAATTATCATATGATAAATTATTTATTTTATTATACAGTCATCCAAATGTGACGCCTAGATAGTAGCACTGTATTAATGTTTACAAGTCATGTTTTTTCAAATGACATAATAAACCTTTTTGATTTAGTAGAAGGTAACAATTTTAACCCTGGATAGATAATTTCGCTAGTTGGATTATTGAACAACAGATCCACTGTTTTCAAGCAAAATTTTCTTTAATGATAAAACTTATTTCACAATGAATGGATTCGTTAATAATAAAAATCGTCCTATCTGAGGTGATGAAAATATTCATGTTATTCATGAAAAATCTCTACATCTAAAAAAAGTTACTGTTTAGTGTACATTTTAGGTAAATGGAATCATTGGACCATTTTTTTTCAAAGATAATGCTGGAAATACTGTTATTGTGAATTAATGTATGGTAACAATCAATGTTGAGTGATTTTTTTATGGCCAGAATTGGATGATATTGATGTGTATGATGTCTATTTCCAGCAAGACGGTACTACCATGTCACACAATTTGAAGGAAACATTCAATTTCGTTAACGAGTAATTTCACGAAATACACATTTCAATTGACCTCCGAGATCATACGGTTTATCACCATTAGATTTTTTTGTGAGGTTTTTGAAAATTTGAGTCTATGCCAACAAGCCACAAACAATTTAAATAAGTGGCCTAAACAACAACATTCGAATTGAAATTCATGAAATAAATCCAGCAACATGTCGAAAAGTCATTGAAAATTTCAATATTCGAATTGATGCCTGCAGAAGTAGTCGTGATGGATATTTGAACGATATTCTGTTCTACGTATAATTGCATTGAATCATATATTTAATTAAAAAAAACAGTTTGAACAAATTTCAAATAGTTTGTATTTTATTAAAAAAAACATGTAGGCGCATTTTTTGGACAACCTTTATGTGTGCATATATACCATACATATATATTATATATATTACATCATAAAGCCCATATCAATCCACTACTGGACGAAGCCTCAATGAACATTCACTGGTATTTGGTCATATTCACCACGGTGACCAGGAGGATTGCTGAAGATTTTTTTATTCGAGATTTACTCCCTTAACTTTTCGACAATTATTTTTTTACAAGATGAGGTTGTCGGTCTTCATGCTCAACCCTCGAAAGTGAGGGACTCTCCAACTGGGAATCGAACGCAATCTCCGGCATGACACCTGGTGATGCAAACCACTGTGCTACCCAGTCGGTATATTATATATATATATATATATATATATATATATATATATATATATATATATAAATACGAGGGTAGTTTGATAAGTATGGTAAATTTATTTATTGTTTAATTTAATTATTTTTTTCTATTTAGTTTTTCTTACTTTTTTACCATACTTATCAATCTCGTGTGTATATATATATATATATATATATATATATATATATACTGAGTCATTTCACAAATAATGTGGTATTATAAATTGATATACTAGTGGAGAAAACTCATAGTTTAATGTTGGAATAATTTGCCAAGCAGCTCCAAAAGAAGTAAATAAGAAATAATGGAAATTATGTAATCGATTGAATAAACATTTTATTTTATTTACCATCAAACAAAAATACAGTAGTTCTAGAAAATATCAGTACGGTAATATGTAAATAGTTCCAAAGAAGATTTTTATTGAATTTAACGAATTGCGATTCTAGTTACATCTCTTGTATTCTTATTTCGGATGATTATGAAAAAAACCGCAGTGACAGCATTGAGTATTTAGTGATTATCTTGGATAATTTCTCTATACATTAATTTCATTTATTTGTCAACTGTGCGCGAAAATACCAGTGTGAAATATTTGTAGTCAAAAATTAAAGTTCTTGTAAGTTTTTGTTTCTTAATTTGAATATAAAAGGTAAATTAATAAGGTGTTGATTAATTCAAATCTGTTTTGGTATCATTATTAATATATTATAGAAAAATTAGGCAAAGCAAAGTATTAGAGTGCAGAAAAGCGAGCACTAATTTTAAAATTATGCAAATCAGGAAAAACGTATAAAGAAATTCAAAAAGTAATAAGATTTTCCATAAAAATGATTATCAATGCTGAAATATGGTCTCAAAGTCAGAAAAAAGAAGATGAAAATCGAAAACTAAGCCTCAAGATGACAGAAATTTAATTTTATATTCAAAGAGAAATCCACTAAAAGCTCCGAATAAGTTAAACAGGATTTGAATTTGCCAGTAAGTGCTTCAACAGTAAGAAAACGACTTATTAAAACAGACTCAAATGCAACACGTGCGAGGAAAACGCCATTACTTAATAAAAGATAACTAAAAAACAGGGTAAACTTCTCCAAAACGCATAGAGAATGACCACCTGAAAAATGGCGTAATATCCTTTAAAGTGATGAGTTCAAAATAGTTTTATTTAATCCCAGTAGTAGACAAAAATACGTTTGAAGACCTCAGCGTACTGAATTTGTACCAATCCACTTAAAAGCTCCGAACAAGTTAAACAGGATTTGAATTTGCCAGTAAGTGCTTCAACAGTAAGAAAAAGGCTTATTAAAGCAGGCTCAAATA
>CP092089.1:12252625-12295125 GCA_029203775.1 Neoneuromus ignobilis | reverse complement strand
GATTTCACATAACCGCACAGAAAATAATCCAATGGAGTTAGATGACATGATCTTAGTGGCCAATTGATGGGTCCATTTCGTGAAATAATGGAATGATTAAACTTTTGTTTCAATAAGTCGATTGTTTTCGTAGATGTATGGCACGTTGCACCGTCGTGTTGATATCACATATCGTGCAAATTATTTTCAATCATTTTTGGAAAAAAAACATTAATTAGGGTTTGGTAATGCACTCCATTTTCTGCAACATGATCTCCAACTCAATTTGGAAAAAATATGGTCCAATGACACCACCAGCATGTAACACTCGCCAGAGAGTTACTTTTTGTGGATGCAGTGGTCTTTGTTCAATGAGTTGTGGAATGCTTTCACTTCAAATTCTGCAATTTTTTTTATTTAGTGTTGACCGCAAGTTTCATGAAGTACACGATAAGTTTTAAAAACCGAATATTGATTTTTTAATAAGTTTTTACAATTTCGAAGCATTGTTAAACGTTCCATGATAACTTGCCAAACTGTACTGAGTTGAAATGTCAAAATGAATTTTAAAAAAATCAAACATGGCTGCCACTAATTGTCAAAGTTCTGACATTCTTATTGGAAAACCCTATATCATTATCCAATATAAATTGGTATATAAAATCAATAAATGTATAAAAATCTAAGATATAATATAGTTTTACACAATGCATTATCATCTTTAATACCACAAGATATTAATAAGTATTCAATAATTACTTATTGTTCACTTTTTTTATAACAATAATACGGTAATGTTCATTTTGATGGCGATTTCATTATCGACAGAGTCTTGTGTTATAAAATCTTAAAAATGAATTCTTCACACTTCCAATATAAATAGAATAAATTGAGGTTTTGAATAATGATAGCATGACTATCGAAATGCACATCAGAGATTTTAGTGAACTATAATTAATTATTATATAATCTTGTATTTAACACAAATGAATTTTAACCCCAACACCACAATATTTAAAATTCATTTGTGTTAAAGTGAATCAGCCAGAGTTCCAAAACAACGAATTTTGTATATTTGGTTCAATGATTTTTCATATAAAAAATTGTGATTTTTCTAAATTTTTAGCATATTTTTTTATGAAAAAATAATATTTCTCTTTTCTATTCATCTATTAATAATTTCAACTGGTATTGTTTCAAAATTTCATATTTATTAATAATTCGATATGAATAGAAATTTAATATTTTTAAAATATTTGATATTTAATATTACATAAAATAATTTGTACATTGAAAACATGTTTTATTATAAAACCATGTATATTTGTATATGTATGTGCATTCATAAAAAAAGTGCATTGCAAAAAAAATCTACATTTAGAATATAGAGAAAATATCTCGTATCATTAATATTTTTCTATACATGAACCAGATTATTTTTCATATTTTCAACGTACGTTCTACGAGTAATTTAATTCCATTCGTGAACATTTATTAAAAAGAAATAAAATCAATATTATAATTAATATGGATGTTTAAAATATAATAAACCTTTTTATTCGTCTACATGTATGTATTTAGAGAGAAAATTGAGTTTCAATTTCCGTTTTAAAATTATTATATTGAGTTATAACGTTATACAGCACCAGAGCTGTAGGGGTTCAAAATCAAGTTAATAATGTTCAAATATTATTTCGTGGACTTTTTGTATATGTTAAATATGTTGTATTTCAATTACAATTTACGGATTTTTTCTTTAAAAAAGTATTATGGTCACTTAAATTTCACGAACTCGTAAATTTCACGAAACTCATGATAAGTTTTACGAACCGAACATTGATTTTTATAATATTTTTTTATAATTTCTAAGCGTTGTTGAAGTGTTAAACGTGCCATAATAATTTGCCAAACTATACTAAGTTAAAAGTCAAAATGAGCTTAAAAAAATCAAACATGGATGCCATCAGCTGTCAAAGTTCTGACGTTCTTTTTGGAAAACACTATATATAAATGGATTGTACATATAGACAAGAGAAATTATTGATTGAAAACCCAGGAATAAAAAAATATTCAAAATAAATCCATAAGAGTCCTACATCGATAGACGAAATAGAATGGAAAAGGTAGAAATCGCTAAAAAAAAAGACATTTTAAAAGATGTATTCATTTCGCAGTGAATAGAAAAGGAATAAAAGGTAACTTCGAGACTTCAATATAATCATAATTTTTCTGTCTCGATTTTCTTTGTTATTCCTAATATGCATTCTCCAAACTTTTATATGTTGTCTTTAGATATAGTCAGTTTAAAAAGTACCGAAAATTGTTTATTTAAAAAACGCGTAGTAAAGGAATCTTAAATATATTTTTTTAGATAAGTTAACAACACTGGAATTTAATTTAAGTCAAATTTGAACATGATCTATTATTTAGTTGTCAGATGTTTATATCAGTCGATCACAAATACCAAAACCAATTTTTACAATGGATAAAATTATTGAACAACGAGTTTACCTCAAATTTTGTGTTTAGAAATAAAGTTTATCGTGCCGAAGAGCTAAAAATGTTAAAAAAAGCCTATGGTGATACTTGAATATGAAAAATACGGGCATATAAGTTGTATTGTACATTCAAAAAGTGTCGTGAAATAATTGAAGATTTGTAATGAATTGAAAATTTGAGAGATTTTGGACGTCCATCAACATCAACCACTAAAGAAAATATTGAAGGAATAAATGATTTAGTGTTTGAAAATCGTCATGTGACTGAAAGAGACATTGCTGAACGTTTTTATTTATATATCTATCAGTACACGTACACACACACATACACACACACACACACACACAAACGCACAAACACAAACGCACACACAAACGCACACACAAACGCACACACAAACGCACACATATACACACACAAATACACACACACACACAAATACACACACACAAATACACACTCACAAATGCACGCACACACACAAATACACACACACACAAATACACACACACACAAAGACACACACACATACACCCACACGCACAAACACACACACACAAATACACACATACACACACACGCACAAACACGCACACACACAAATACACACACACACAAATATACACACACACAAATACACGCACACACAAATACACACACACACACACAAAGTTACACACACACAAAGTCACACACACACACATACACACACACGCACAAATACACACACACAAATACACACACACACAAATACACGCACACACAAATACACGCACACAAAAATACACGCGCACACAAATAGACGCACACACAAATAGACGCACACAAAAATATGCACACACACAAATACACGCACACACACAAATACACACACACACAAATACACGCACACACAAATACACGCACACACAAATACACGCACACACAAATACACGCACACACAAATACACGCACACACAAATAGACGCACACACAAATAGACGCACACACAAATACACGCACACACAAATACACGCACACACAAATAGACGCACACACAAATACACGCACACACACAAATACACACACACAAAAATACTCGCACACACACAAATATACACACACACAAATACACGCACATACACAAATACACACACACACACAAATACACACACACACACACACACAAATACACACACACACACACACAAATACACACACACACACAAATACACACACACACAAATACACACACATACAAATACACACTCATACAAATACACACACACACACACTCAAAATTATATAAAGTTATCCAAATCTGTCGCCTAGATTTGTGTTATAACTATAATTTCTTTTTAATAAAACACAAATCTAGAGTTTACATTCGGATAATTCTCTCTCTCTCTCTCTCTCTCTCTCTCTCTCTCTCTCTATATATATATATATATATATATATATATATATATATATATATATATATATATGGTGGCCCAAATAAGAATAGTAAAGTATAATAAATGATAGAAGTAAATATATTTCTAAGCTCTTAGTCTCATTTAGGTCACCCTATTATAAAATATTTTTTTATCTTTTATCCAGAATAAATTTTAAAAAATATAATCGTATTAGCATTTAGTATTAAAATCACATTTTTTTAATTACTTTTTTTAATATCTCAATAAAGTAATATGCGAACATACAATTTTTAACACAATAATGATTCTGTAGAAACCATAGTAATTGACTTGAAAATCGTTAACAGAACATAAACCGAGTGTACACGTTTTCAAATTCAAAAAAAAAAAGATATTAAAAATACTGCTAGCAATAAAATCGTTTTTTCCTTCTTTAATCTAACGCAGTATAATAAGCAATAATTTGGATTAACCTTGTTTTAATTAAAAAAGTACTGTGCGGCTTAAGGGGACCATTATATAAATCCTAAAGGGATTACCTTCTATTAATATTCAATGGGCAGTGGAAACAAAGTTTCGGCAATTTACGCCAAATGGGGACGAAAAAACCGAACAGAATATACATTACGGTCATTTGCATTTAGCACAACAAACGCTCGCGCTCACCCGTACGGGAGATGTGCCGAAAATACGATGGCGTTCGTTCGCTGCTGTTCTGCGTGATAAAGAATCGGACTCACCTGAAACAAAGAGAAAACGAAATAAATGAAATATAATCAAATATGTATTCATGTACGTAGCGATGCTACAACACAATAATTAAAATGTTACATAGCACAGACTTTCTAATAAATTATTGTACATTCGCACTGAAGAATTATATTTTGTCTGTATATCAAAACTGTGTTCTCTATAATAAAATTCTTTACGCTCTTTTGAACACGTAACTACTACGTATATACTTTAATTAATAATATCACTCATTGTTTCCGACATAATTATTTGAAATTATGAACTTCTGTTGAAATTAGATTTCAATGAATGAAAATTGAAATATGATTTTATATTTATTTGATTTTTGAAAAATATAAAAAATAAAAAAACGTAGTTAAATAAATTAAACGATATACAGTAGTGGCTATTGAAATTTGGGCACACAACTAAAACGCTTTTTTGGTATTTTTTCTCCGTGCGAGTAAATAGGTGAAATGTGTATTCCAGAAGTTTTTTTTTAAGCCTATGCTCTTTCTAAAATGGATAGAAGTGTCCATTTTATTGGACGAGTTTTATTTAAAATGAACAAAGCGAAGGAATTTTGTTTTATTCAAGTCTTTATTCAATAAGTAAAGCTCTAACAAATCATGTAATGGGGACATGAAACTGTTACAAATTAAATTGTTTTTAATTGTAGACATATAACCATAAAAAAGACTTATTACTAATATTTTGTTAGACTTCTCATTTTTTTAACACTACGAGGTTGTTTGATAAGTCCGTGTAAAAATAAAAACTGCTTCATTTTTTTGAATAAATCATTTTTATTTTTCAACAAAGTCTCCTTTTAGGCTTATACACTTCATCCAACGCTGCTCTAGTTTGTTGATCCCTTCCGAATAATAGGATTTGTCCAAGTCTGTAAAATAGTCATTCGTTCCTGCAATCACCTCCTCGTTCGAATAAAATCTTTTTCCCGCGAGCCATTTCTTCATATTAGGGAACAAATAAAGTGATGTATCCATGTTTCATCTACAGTGATGAAACGACGCTTAAAGTCCTGCAAATTTCGCTGAAACAGCTGCAAACCGTTCTTGCTACACTTCACACGACCTCGTTTTTGGTCGATCGTGAGCAATCGCGGCACCCACCTGGCGGATAGCTTTTTCATGTCCAAATGTTGGTGCAAAATATAATGTACCCGTTCACACGAGATGCCTACAGCACTAGTAATCTCACGCACTTTCACTCTTCTGTCTTCCATCACCATATCATGGATTTTATCAATGATTTCTGGAGTGGTGACCTCAACAGGGCATCCAGAACGTTCAGCGTCTCTTGTGCTCATATGGCCACTCCGAAAATTTTGAAACCACTTATAAACCGCACTAATCGAAGGTGCAGAGTCACCATAATGTTTATCAAGCTTCTGTTTAGTCTCCTGAGGCGTTTTGCCTTTAATGAAGTAGTGTTTAATCAACACGCGAAATTCTTTTTCGTCTATTATTTGACAATCACTCGATTTCCTTGATTCCAACGATTGTCAAACACAAAGGAATAGACCGATATGGCTGAAACTTGATGTGTGTTCTTCCAAGAGGTGCTACTAATTAAAAATAACCTCGATATGCACCAGTGGTGCCATCTTTCGGAATTTGCACGGAGTTATCAAACGATCCTCGTAGATTTACGGTTGTTGATTATATACCTATTTTTACTAAAGTGAGTCAATTTGACTCATACATCAAAATTGAAGTTTTTTGAAAAAAACAATTTTAATTTAATTTAAATGATTCATTAATTATGAAAAAACTTTATTGAAAACATTTTTTACATATAAACTCTGTTTTTGAAATACGTTTTCCGCAGACATTTTTATTGCATTTAGCACAAAGGTTCTTACATCTTTTTCTATTGCATGATGCTTGAACTTGACAATTCTTCCGTACTTCAATATTTTACATTTTCGATAATGGAATGAAAATATTATTGATTTCATCTCTATAGTCACTTCTTAGTTCTTCAGCCAATTGGAAAATAAAGTCCTTTCTTGAAATATTTACTTGAGTGGTTTCTTTATATAAGATCCAAGCATTGATAGCTGCTAAATCAAAGATATTGTAGAAAAATTAAAGAGGCTATCTGCGAGAGTCTGCTTCAACACTATATTTTTGAACTATTAGTTCAAGTACATTCACATAATACTTGGTACTATTATAAAATGTTATTGTTTTCGGTACACGTTTTTTATTTTTTCAATTTTTATATTTTTATGGTTTGAGCTTAGGAGTAGAACTTTTTTATTGGGCTTGCTTTTATAAATAGTCAGAGAATAATTCTCCGATTTATAAAGTTTTGTAGAATACCGTGTCATTTTATCTTTCTTATCTTTGGCAATTTTAGGTAATTCTTTTCGGTTTGTACGTACAGTGCCAATCAAGGTATTTTTTTTGCAAGTAAATTTTTTGCAAGTGAAAGGCTTATAAAAAAATGTCTGTGGTGATACTTCGTCCACAACCTAAATATGACTCTGGAAGCTTAGATACAACAAATTCGCTCAAGGGAATATTCGATTCTCGAGTTTCATCCTTGCCCAAGTATGGAAAATCATTTATAAGATACTTCTAACATCGGATGCTAGCCAAAATTTTATGCCAAATTAGTCTGATTTATTTGGCATGTAATGAGTAAATCGGCATCTAGCTTTAGTTGGGAATAGTTGTTCATCGACTGTTATGTTTGCGTCAGATTTATAACAGCCTGGCTATTCTCAATAAATTTGTTTCACATTTTTGAAATCAAAGCAAATTTGTCTGTTTTCAATCCTTCACTGTGTTCATTTTGAATTGATTGAACACGAAAGCTTACGTATCGGTTGTTTTTAGGATTGTTATACGAGATTTCTTTATGCAAGACATAAATTTCATGTATAACTATAAAATCATTTAATGAGTCAATTTGACTCATAACAATAAAAATAGGTATACCACATTCGAAAATACGGAATTAAGGGGTGGGTGGAGGGAATGAATTAATATTTGTATATATTTCATTACGTAATTAAAAACCAACATATGTTTTTAAAAAATAATATTTAAGATTTCTATATATATAACAATAAAATCTTAAATGAGCCAAATTGACTCGCTCCGTAAATCTAGTTTTAATAACGCATTTAATGCGGCTTGGCATAGAATTGGCTAATTTTTAAAAAGTTTACTACGTGATTTTTTCATACCACACTTTTTGTGTCAAGCAATCCAACTCTTTTAATATTTTTTGTATTTTTTCAGCAACTCTAACCTTAATAAGCCTCTAAAGATTTTCTATGGAACTCAAATCAGGGTTATTCCTGGACCATGAGAGCTGTGAAACCCGTAGTTCGTAAAGATATCTTTTCAATTTAAAAGAAAAGAGGCAATGAATTAAAAAATGTGTGTTCTGTCTAGTTCCTCAAATAAGCAAGAAGATGTAAACGTCAATATCTATCAGTTAAACACGATGGCATGATGCAGAGTCGTGTTGGAAGATAGTGTTTCCTGCCAGTAAAAGGTGCTCTTACATCAATAGCACAAATCTTTCTTCCAATTTTTTTTGTATCGATTCCCATTTACAGTACCATCTATTAGAACCAGTTGATCGACCCCATGAAAAGAAAAGCATCCTCAGACCATTCGTCTGATCCTATGTCTAACAGTTTTTATGACCCAGTGATTGCTGAAACGTTCATCCTTTCTTTTTCAAACATACAGCCTTCCGTCCGATCTGTGCATAATGAATTTGAACTCGTCTGAAAATATTACATTTCTCCAATTCATTGTAATTCAATTCTCATGATTTTTGGACCATAGAAGTCGTTTTTAAAGATTTTTGTGAGTAGTAGTTTTTTGGCTGGTTTTCTAGCGCATAATTGAGCTTCTTGAAGCCTTCTTTTAACAGTTTTCGTACTTATACAATACGTAAAATATACAATTCTGTTTATTAACAGAGCTAATTAAATCAAATTGAGCTAAATCAGTTATTAAAAGGTTGTTTAAAAAGTTGTCATTTTCTCTAGTTATTTGCACAAAACGAATGACATATTTCAGGCGTTGTTGCTGATCCCTGCTACTAAAACCGGAAAACTAAATTCCTAATTATGTTGTCACTAAATGTTGTTCTACATTAAAATTTTGATGGTATTTTCGTTGAGTTAAAATAATAGATCATTGAACCGAATAAAAAATTTAATGATTTTTACTCATTATTACGCATCATAAGTAACTATTTATAACTTACAAAAGAAGAAAATGATTAAAAATAAAAAAGTTGAGACTTTTTAAAACCATTCCACCTCATTTGGGCCAACCTATATAAGTTATTTATTAATTATGTCTTGTGTTATTAAAGCAAAATAAAACCTGTGTAAGAAATTCATGTATATTATTTTTAATGAACAGTTTTTGATTTACAGAAATTATGTACGATGTGACGCCCAACTGGGTAGCATAGTGCTTTGTTTCACTGCTTGTCATGCAGGAAGATTCGTTCGATTCTCAGCTAGAGAGGCCCTCATTTTCAAAGGTTGAACATGAGGCTGAAAACCTTATTTTGTAAAAAAAATATCGAAAAGTTCTCACAAGAAAAAGGCTTTATTGATCTGATATTTGTCAGAGAGACTTGGAACTGGATTAGTCTGTGAAGCTGTTGATGATGATAAACGATGTGGCAAAAATGTGTGGTGACCTTACTAAGAAAAAAGGGAAAGATAAAAAAATTTGAAATACAAATGTACATAAAATATAATAGTAATTAAATTGAAACGAAAAGTAACAAATACAAAGTACAGTAAAACTCATGAAGATATCAAATTCAAATAGAGAATTCATTTTTGTTATTTTCAATTCATACATTTCTTTGTTAAAGAAAAAAAAAATAAATGAAGTGTTATTCAATAAATACAAATGTGCGGAATATCTCAAAATACTACAAGAACTTCATTTAGTGAGACATTTCTTTGAGTACTATGGAAGCTTAGGGGATTCGCATTCAGAAACAAAAAAACAAACTCAGAGAATTCAAAAAAAGCTGCCAATTTTAAATCAAATAGATAACTAATGATGGGTGGTCTTAATAAACGCAAATTGAGCAGGTTAGTAAAAGAGTTTGGAAAATATACGGAGGTTCGTAACTTTAATTTGTGTATTTAAAGCTTTTATGAGATATCTGGTCAGAAGATATTTTAATAGAAGAATAAATTTTTATTCTTTTTATATTAGAAATGATTACGCACGAAAAATTAAATTAAGAAATTACAATAAATAATTTGGAGTAGTTAAATCGTTTACAGTCGTGATCAAATATGGAATCCTCTTCATTTCAGATCTTTTAAAAAACTCCGTTCTTCAGTTAAAGATTTTAAAAATCAAATTAAGAGGAACAAAATTTAATAATGTAAAAATTATTTCAAAATTTGAATCACATTTTTTTCTAAATTTGAAGTCCTATAATCATGGGTATTACTATTATATACTTAATTTGATACACACACACACATACACACACACACAAACATGTGCTAATAATAAGTAAGTAAAAATCAGTATATCAAAATCTACATAAACTAATGTATTTTTTAAATTAACAAAAAATTCTCAATATGTTATTATTTCAAATATAATAAAATATTTTATTCGTTATTTAATTCAAATTGATTAACAACTCAGTAATATTAAAAAAAAATTAAACACACTTTCAACGAAATACCGTACTGAAATGAATAGGCACGAAAATTATTATTTTTTTTTGAATAACGTCATTAATAGTAGGGAAAGAAAATCGACAAAATTAAAAAGCTAATTTCCTCATGAATACATTTTCAACGAACAACGACTACAAAGCAAAGAAGGCATCATTAAAAATTTAATAAGTAACAATTTTCGCGCTATATTATCTTCTCATTACTGACTCAATATTTCATAGACTCTTTAGAAAAGTTACTGTACGTGGTTTCTTCGAGCGATGTCGGCCTCATTATTTCATAATAATACAGTAAGTTCTTCTTGAAACTGTGACCGACTAAATAGCATAGTCTATCACTCACTAACAATTCCGTTGCTTTTTTAATGACTTAATGAAAACAAACGAACACAAAAGACAAACTTATTATATTTTCGATTATTTGAAAAAATATGGATGAAATATTTAGTAGACTGCAACAAAGCGTTGTATTTTATTGATGAATATATATCGCATGTCAACTATATAGAAAAATATTAGTAACTAATTGATATTCAAACACAATTGATCCAATAAATTTAAAATTTAATAAAAATACAATTAAATGAACTGCAAAAAAATAGAAAATATTCAATATTTGTTGTTTTGGAATTGTGGCTGATTCACTTTACAGAAATGAATTTTAAAAAATATTTTTAAAAACCTTTTTTAAAAAATACCTTTCTAATTTTCGTTTATTATCAAAAACTGATTTTTATAAATTTTTTGGCAGTAAAAAACATAAAATATACAACTTCATTAAGTAAAAACACACTTTGCACAATTTATCTTTATGAGGAGGGTCAATCAAAATTTAATCCGAACTTTTTCAGTACTTTTTGTTATATTATTTTTTTAAACGAACATAAGTCATTTTTCGAACATAATGGGTGGTCCAAATGTGAGGTTAGGAACTGTTATTTGATGAAATGTCAAATATTGAAATGTCTTTACACAAATGAATTTTAACCCCAACACCACAATAATTTAAAGTGTTCAATAATCACTTATTGTTCACTTATTATTTATAATTATATAATCTATAATTATATCGGCTGATGCATTTCGATGGCGATGCCATCATCGTCAGAAGCTTTTTGAGCCTGTCATTATTTAACATTTGTTTAATAAAAACTTGGGAAATTTTAGTGATAGAACGCTACACACTTGAACAATGCATTTTAATAGTGGAAATTGAGTATAAAAATGGTGAAAATTTTATGTCAATGCGTAAAATTCGTGCATGTTTTCCTCGTATTCAAGTGCCTTTTGAGCATGCTGTTCGTAACCTAATCTTGAAATTTCAACCATTTGGTACTGTTGAAAATAACAGAACAAAAACATGTGCTCGTAGTAGCTGTTCAGATAAAAATATCGCTGCTGTACGTGAAAGTGTTAAAGAAACCCCTCAAACATCGATTCGTCGACGTTCACTACAATTAAACATCACAAGAAGCACTCTGAATAACATTTCACGAAAAGATTTGCATCTTCATGCATATAAAGTCCAGCTAACATA
The DNA here is from genome assembly GCA_029203775.1 of Neoneuromus ignobilis. Classification (NCBI taxonomy): domain Eukaryota; kingdom Metazoa; phylum Arthropoda; class Insecta; order Megaloptera; family Corydalidae; genus Neoneuromus; species Neoneuromus ignobilis. The sequence goes on along the minus strand of CP092089.1, from coordinate 12,283,260 downwards.
AGAACTGAAGCCAGCTGACCATCATTTGGGTGGTATGTTTGTTAATTGTTACCAAGAAAAAATAATAGTTTTTAAAAAGTGCTGTAAATTTTAAAATAATTTTTAAAATTTGTAAAAAATGCAATTTTTTTTAATAAAATCATCTTTAGTGATAAATCGCATTTTTAATTAAATGGTTATGTAAACAAATAAAATTGTCGCATATGGGGAAGTGAAAATCCAAAATCCATTGTTACACAACAATTACATCCTCAAAAAGTCACTATTCGGTGTGATTTATGGGCAGAATATGTTTAGAAATAAAAAGAGAAATAACTAATTAAATAAATACTTTTTGTTTTATTTCTATTTCAACTTCTGAAGCCCTTATTGAAGAAATCTATATAATATTATTAATACTAAAATATTGTTCAATTTAACATACACCATATGTTTATATGTTTCATAATACACAATTATTTTGCTTTGTGAATACAAACAACTGTTTTGTATTTATTTTCTATTAGATCAATAACGTTTCTTGGAATACACTAATGATGCCATTTAAATAGATGAATTGTTTGCTTCTGAGATTTCAACCGTTTACAATTCCAAATAAACTCTGAAATAAATATATGTATATTTACCTTAATTGTTTACCGATCTTTTGAAAAGCATTTATAACGAGTACAAGCAATGAAATTCTACAATTTATATGTGTGTATATACAACGCTTAACTTATTTCATCGACCTGAGTGGAAATATGTCGATGAACAAAAAACAAAATGGCACTATTGATAAATTCTCATGCAGCCATTAAAATGTATTAATTTGTATATTTTCAAATATTCACAAGTTCAGTTATAGTTGTTTAAAATGTATGTAATAACAAAGAAATATTTAAATAGTTGATAAGACCAGTCTTAAAAATATAATAACGAATTGCAGATTTATAAAATAGACACCACTAAAATATAATTTCAAAAATAAAACGACCAGAAAAGTCCGTATAAAAACTTTCATTTAATCTTATTTTGACCTCGTAAAAAAGTCATTACGATCGACAAATTGAAAGCAACATTAAAAGTAAATTAAATTCACCTTCATTTTGAAATACCGTCGAGAGCAAGAGTCACCTGAGACAGTAAAAATTTATTCCAATGTCACTCGGTCCACATAAAAAACTTGTGTCATGTAGTCATATATTTTATTTTATGTAATAGGAAGACTTTTTTACAGTACTGCTTTTTTATTAATATCCGTTTGATAAATAACACTCGCGAATATATTTTTTTCTTGGTAAAGTAGCTGACTAGTTTGAAATAATTATTATAATGAATTCTCGTTAGGGTTTTTTTTTGTATTTTTCTGTTCGAAGTATACATACCGTGGCAACAATAAATTAACAAAGTAAAACTAATTACTTACATATGTAATTATCATTCAACGAAATGTTATACAATTATTCAGATTATTTATTAATGATATAGAGACAACTCTATGTTGTCTGTTAAGAAAGAATATGTGGGTTTTAATGTCAATTGTGCGTGTATATATATATATATATATATATATATATATATATATATATATATATATATATATATATATATACAATAATACCTCACATAATCCGGGTTGAAATTACAAAAAAAAATTTTTTTACTTGAAAAAATCTTCTAAAGTTTTTTTTGAAAAAAATCCCGAAAAATTATTTCATAAAATTATTTTTGTACGAAAATTTTTAAGTTTTCCCCTTTATTATGAAAACAATAAAAAATAAAACTGAAATCGTAAATTCACATTACGCGCAACGCATGCGCAGTTATAGTTTTGTGGTCTTTTTTCTTTTTCTATTAGTTTTCAATTCGCAACTTTAGAATAAAGTCGATTTTTTAATAATTAAATTTTAATAACCCATTTGAAAATGAATTTAAAAGGAATGTATAAACCCCTGATTTTATTTTGTTAATACATACAAACATTTGAATATATTACCACCCTCGTTTTATTTACTGAAAAACAGGAAAAGAAAATTTGTTTGGAACCAACTTACGTTTTTTGTATTTAGTTAATGTTTCGATTAGTCCGGCTAATCAATGGAATCGATTATCCGGACTATGCGAGGTATTCCTGTATGAATGTGTGTGTGTGTGTGTGTGTGGTGTGTATATATATATATTTATATATATATATATATATATATATATATATATATATATATATATATAAGGTGATCCAAATGTGACGCCTAGATTTGTGTTTTATTAAAAAGAAACTACACACATGTTTCTTTTTAATAAAACACAAATCTAGGCGTCACATTTGGATGACTCTCTCTCTCTCTCTCTCTCTATCTCTCTCTATATATATATATATATATATATATATATATATATAAATCAATTTCTTTCCAATTACTGCTGAGTGAAGACCTCTTCCAAAATTTTCTAGTTCAACCAATACAATGCCTTTCTTTTTCATTCCATTCCGAAGAATTTCCTTATATCTCTATCCAATATATCCAGTGATGCGTAAACTGTGGGTCGCGACCACTTAAAGAGTCGCAAAAAAATTGTTAAGATCTTGAAAATTTTGAGAAATTCTTATATTGGATAATAAATTTCTAATTGAAAGAAATTAAAAAATATATATATTAAAAAAATATATGAAAATGTCTCAACTCATTATTGAGTACCTGGCCACTTTTTATACGCGGTCAGATAGATTTCATTTTATATAATTTTTCATGGAATCATTTTATATAATTTTTCATGGAATCATTTTATATAATTTTTCATATCAGAGTGACGAAAATTCTTACTTGAACGTATAAAAGCACGATATAAATATATTAAAGGTTGATTGTTTTGAATTACAGTAGCGATTGTGACACCGAATAAAATTTATCTCATTTTGTTTTCCAAAAAGGCCTTTTTAAGCTATGTGAAATAAATATGTGTTTCTACATCTTTACTAGCTTTTATTTCCAATATTTTTTCTATTGTACTGAAAGACTCAATTAACGCGATTTTCATTCGCGTAAAATAAATCCACGTGGAACGGATACTACGCGTAAATAGAGGGACGGGGATATATATATATATATATATATATATATATATATATATATATATATATATATATATATATATATATATATATACACGTATTAATACCCACATACATTTATAAATTTACAAATCTTGAAAAAAGTAATAATATTAAAACCCAATTTTCACAATGAGAATAATAATATTCACGGAACGAGCGAATACCAAAGTAATGATTCATTTTTAAACATCCGGAAATAAAATTTTATTGTTTTGAACGTCGCGTGTTTGATACAGAAGTCCGTTCTTGAAAAAAAAAAACAACATACAATAGAATATTACTAACGATTTCATCAAACCATCATTTCAGATTAGGGAGATTCCTTTTCTCGGAACTACTAAAAGAGATACACAATAAAGATTCGCTGTTTTATGTTGGAATTGTTCAAATAGCTGGAAGACATTTGCAAAAAATACGCAGTAAATATTATTTATTGGTCATAAATGTACAAATTTTGTGTGCGTTTTTTTGATAATGACAGAGATAAGCTGAAAGTAAATAAAACATTATCAATTACATAAAAATGGAAACAGTGAAATATTCAATTATTATATAATATGATTTCCGGATTTTGCTCATTGCAATACTGTGCGTTCCTAAAATCATTTATTATAAAATATTTAATTCATTAGTAAGCAATATGTATATGTGTAATTATGTGTGTGTATGTATGTATTTATATATATATATATATATATATATATATATATATATATATATATATATATATATATATATATATATATATATATATATATATATATATATATATATATATATATATATATATATATATATATATATATAAATATATATATTAATATTTATCTGTTCAAAAAATAAGGTGACTTTTTAATTTGAAACTCGCGCGAAAGTCGTAGTTCAAAAATTTTTTTCTTATATTGACACAACCTTCAGTAACATTCGCTCCTAATTTCAGTTTGATATGTCAAATAGTTTATAAGTAACAGCAGTTTATTTACATCAACTTTTTGCATCTTTTCGATTTTTAAAATGTCTCATATTGTTGAACAATAAAGTTGCATTAAATTTTGTGTTAAAAATGAAATAATTTCTACTGAAACGTTTAAAATGGTACAGAAAGCATTCAGTGATCAATCTTTATAGGGAAAAACTGTATTCCAGTGGCATAAGCTGTTCAGAGAAGATCGTGAATCTGTAGAAGATAAACCGAAGAAAATATTGAAAAAATTAGAAACAAAGTAATAGGAAATCGTCATTTGACTGTAAGAGAGCTTGCTGAAGATATTGGTATATAAATAGGTTCAGTAGATGCAATTTTAAATGATGTTTTGGGCTTGAGGAGTTTGCCAGCAAAACAATTATATTCGTGAATGTGAATATTCGTGATTTTTTCGCCAAAAACTCAACAAATATTACTTCACAAGCACCGTTTTCTCCAGATATGATACCATGACACTTTTTTCTGTTCAGTTGATTAAAAAAACAACTTCGAGGAACCCTATTTGACTCAATTGAATCGATAAAACAAGAATCGAAGGTGGTGTTAATGGAAATCCAAAAAAGTGAATATGAAAAATGTTTTCAAGATTGGATTAAAAGTTGGCGTAAGTGTATTGTAACGGGAGGGAATTACTTTGAAGGAAACAAAATAAATTTGGATGAATAAATAAATAGCATGTGTTTTATTCAAACAGTCACCTTACTTTTTTAACAGAGTAGTGTATGTATATATATATATATATATATATATATATATATATATATATATATGTATGTATGTATGTATGTGTGTATAGTCCCTGCCATTGAAATCCAAATAAGTAAATAAAACACTTTCGGTATTTTCCCTCCGTGTGGAAAGAGTTATAGTGATCTATACTTCTTTTCTCGTTTTTGAAGTTTAGTATAATTTTCTTTCCTGAACAGAAAAATGACTATCTCGACCCATAACAATCTGAAATTTCACCACAATAATCACAAACTTGTTTATTTTTTAATTTAAAACACATTATTTTATTTTATTAAAAAAACGGATTATTACTTATTTAGAGAAAATAAACAACTGTTTGCGCTATACCTATTTTTATGTACACTCTACATGGAATTGTTTTTCACTTATACGGGAAACCCTCTAAAAATGTCATTTCAATATGACACTAAATAATATCAAGATGGGGCATTTAGTGTTGCAAACAAATTGCAAAAGACAGTGTTTTAATATCACTTCTACAATATTAAAAAAGAGAGAATGCAATAAGTTGATGATATACACATTATTTTGGCCAACGGTGTATATATACGAGGTCAGACAATTAAGTAATGTGACAAAATTCAAAAATCGAGTATATTTAAAAATTAAGGTACATCGCTGCAATCCCCTTCAAAGTAGTCCCCTCCCGCATCTATACATTTATTCCAGCGAATTTTCCAGTTTTCGTAACAATTCTGGAACACTTCTTGTGGGACCTCTCCGAGTACCCTCGTCACAGATTCTTGGATATCTTCAACGGAATCAAAATGTCGACCTTTGACGAATTTTTTCATATGAGGGAATAGGAAAAAGTCGCAGGGTGACATGTCCGGTGAATAGGGCGGTTGTGGTAACGTTGCGATGCCTTTAGACGCCAAAAACTGAGAGACACTGAACGCACTGTGACAGGGAGCATTGTCGTGATGCAGAACCCAAGTCTTCGCGATCTCTGGACGCACTCTGAACACCCTTTTTCGTAATTTTTCGAGCACATTGCGGTAGAATACTTGATTTACGGTTTGTCCAGGTGGTACGAACTCTTTGTGAACCACTTCTTTGCTGTCGAAGAAGCAAATCAACATGGTTTTCACTTTGGACTTGCTCATTCTCGCCTTCTTTGGCCTTGGTGCTCCAGGGGACAGCCACTGTTGGCTTTGTCGTTTAGTTTCAGGGTCATATTGAAAGAACCAACTTTCATCACCAGTAATAACTTTTTTTTTTTAGTAATAACTTTCATTACCAGTAATAACCAGTAATAAATTTCTCTGTTCCATTTTCGTGACATGCACTACTCGCGCGTTGTTACAAAACACTAAACAGCTGGCGAAGAAATGATCGTACGAGGGTGGTCAAGGTCTCAATCGAGAGAGTAGGGATCTGCTATTACGGTGGCGGAGTTACAGGTTCGCAGTGTTACCACAGGCCGAGAAAACAAATCGGTCGCATTACTTAATTGTCTGACCTCGTACACTACCGAAATAAAGTCTGCACACACCCATTCTATCTTTATTAATATCGCATATAACATAAAAACACTATTGTTGATAACAAAGTAACTATTTTTTATTTTTTTTGCAAAGTCTTAAAAATTAAAAAACTTCAACAAAACACTTTTTAAATATCAATAAAGTAAAGAAAAACAACAAAAGAAATTTTAAAAAATTACGTAAGAAAAACTCTGCGCACAGTTGCGTTTATCGTTTATTATCCTTAGAATTTTTAATTTCAGCATAACAATTAGCTATCTGATTATTGAAAATGCAATGCAGATTGTTATTCTTAATTTTAGTTTTTGTCAAACAGATAATATAAGTGAATATTATGGAAAATAAAATGTGTAATTTTAAAAAGAAGAAAATAAGTATATCAGAGCGAAAAATAATTATAAAATTATGGGAAGAAGAAAATAGGTACCAAAATATTAAAACAATTTTAGGAAGACAGCATTCATCAATTTATAGAGTGAAAAAAAAATATTAAAACAATCGATATCATAACATCAAAGCCCCGTTGTGGCCGCTTTTAAAAGTTATCTGAAAAGGAAAAACGTTATATCATAAATACAGTTAAGACTAATCCACGATTATTCACTTTTATAATTGCTGAAAGTGTCCATGTACAATTTGATAAAAAAAATTTGATGATACGATAAGGAAAACTCTAATAATTGCTAGGAACCGTCGTCGGATTGCAGGACAGAAACCGTTCATTTCAAGAGTGAACAGAATTAAGCAAAATGAACATGTAAATATGTGGGAGGACTTTTGGAAAAATATAATCGAGAGTAAATTTTATAAATTTGCCATAAAAGGACGATAGTTCATTTGGCGAAAACCTAATATAGTCTTAGATAAGAAAAATCTGTTTCTCACCATGAAACTTGGTGGTGGTCGGGTGATGTTATGATTATGTATGTTAAGTAGCGGCGTTGGTAATATCGAATTTATAGTCAATAATAAATAAATTCGACTATCTCGATATTTTAAAGCGAAATTTAAAAGAAAATGTGGGAAAAATCAGATTAGACCGTAAATTTTATTTCCAACAAGACAATTATCACAAACATACGACCAAGATTATCAAGCTTTGGGTACTCTATAACATTCCAAAGCACTTGTATATGCTCCCACAATCTCCTGACTTAAATTTCATTGAGCATTTATGGAATTTGCTTTAGCATAAAATTCGAAAATTTCGAAGAAATGTCGAAAACTACCATCATCGAAATATGGGTCAAAATTAGTTCTGAATAAAGTGAAATATTAATGAAATTTATGAAAAAAAGATTGGAAGAAGTTTTAAAATGGAAAGGTTACCCAATATTGTACTGAAAGTAACATTTTCAATCTTTTTTTTCATTTTTAATTAGGTGTGTGCAGACTTTTTCTCACATTTTTTTAAAAATTTCGTTTGTTTTGTTGTTTTTCTTTACTTTATTGATATTTAAAAAGTGTTTTGTTGATGTTTTTTAATTTTTAAGACTTTGTAAAAAAAATAAAAAATAGTTATTTTGTTATCAACAATAGTGTTTTTATGTTATAGGCAATATTAATAAAGATAGAGTGGGTGTACGCAAACTTTGTCTTGGTAGTATATATATATATATATATATGAGGGTCGTTTGAGAAGTATGGTAAAAAAGTAAGAAAAACTAAATTGAAAAATTTAATTAAATAAATTAAACAATAAATAAATTTACCATACTTATCAACGACCCTCGTATATATGTAAAGAAAAAATAACTTTAATAACCCATTAAAGGTCCATAATTGATATAAATTGACCATAAAATTTAGTTCCGGTATTATATTCTATTTCGAGTATTCTCGGAATACAATTTATGTATTAGACGTTTTAATGCATGAAAATAGGCATGCATTAAAATGTCACTAATGAAAAAAAATGATTATATATTTATATCTGTTTGAAAATTGATATGTTTTTTACACAGATATAATCGAAATAAAATTAAATATTTATACATATATAAAAAATTGTGATTATTTTAAAACAAACACACGATGTTACTATATTCATAAAATTTTCGTAATTATAGATAAAACGTCAGTCAGTAAATTCAGATTCGAATATACTAATCTCTTTACAATGTTGCTCCCGTGCGTTTGACATTCATCTAAGAAAAAAAATAACAATCGTATGAAACGAAAAAAAAACAATTCTTAGTTCATCTAATGTTTAGTAGTTCATAAAAAGAATAGAAAATATTTATCCAAATAAATCATTGAAACACAAACAAAACCGAATATCAAGAAACATTTTAAAAGTCAGTAAAATACACGACGTAAACTAAAAAATAAACTCAACAAACGATATAAATTTCAAAGTAAAACGTTGTACAAAAATTCACATACATTCTAATACAACAAAAACAAACATAAACACAAAACAACATCCATAACCAACATAGAATCCCCCCACGAAAATAGCAATAAATATAAAACACCCGTGTAAAGGAACAAGTAGCAAAACGGGCATGAAAATATATGTACTGCTCTCGTCCTTCATTCTTCATTCGTTATCCCTTTCTCCGTCCGTGGGTACATAAATAAAAGAAAAAAGCAACTTTTCACATGAAAGCACTGGACGACATTGACAACAAAGGGAAACAGAATCGTAACAATAAAGATAAGACGCTGACGTATCAAAAATTCTATAGTTTGTTGACAGACGAAGTAATAACACTGGGGAAAACCGAGACTAGCAAATACATTCGCTTAATGAACGCTCTAAACTCGAGAATATTTGTTAAAACAGGTGTTATTTTTGAGTAAAAAATTTAACGATTTCTTTTATTATAATCAAAATACAGCTATAAACACAATTATATATATATATATATATATATATATATATATATATATATATATATATATATATATATATATATATATATACACACACACACACAAGTATATATAATTTGTTTATATATATGTTTACAAGATATATAATTTTCATGTATATGTATGTATGTATGTGTATTATACGAGGGTCGTTTGATAAGTATAGTAAAAAAGTAAGAAAAACTAAATTGAAAAATTCAATTAAACTAAACAATAAATAATTTTACCATACTTGTCAAACGACCATCGTGTGTGTATATATATATATATATATATATATATATATATATATATATATATAGAGAGAGAGAGAGAGAGAGAGAGAGAGAGAGAGAGAATCACATCAGAAGCACACACGCATCACCATCTAAAAAACACCATTTCACACTCAAAAACATGCGTTTTAATTGAAAATTAAGTTGTGTGCTCTTTATAGGACACCTTATTTATATATATATATATATATATATATATATATATATATATATATATATATATATATAAATATAATATTCCTAACGAAATAAATTATGTATATATATATATTTATTAACTTTCTTTTCGTAAAATTGTTTTTTACATATTTAAGTGCATATAAAACAGCATTAAATATAAATAAATATACATTGAAGACAGAATTAAATTAGTGGTATTTCATTTTGAAAGTCAGAAGAGTGTTTTATGAATACAAATGAAATTCAGAAGATTTTACAATACTAGGAATTTGCTCTCTGATGCACCCATCCGCGCAATAGTGCAAAAATGTGAAGATACTGGGACAGTGGCAGATAGCAAGATATCAGACAAACCAAGATCTTTAAGGAGTAATGACAATTTTAAGTCCGTAAGGGAGAATATAGAGGAGGACCCCACAACATCCACATCGACAGATGCTTGAAATTTTTTTCATATCGAATTTTTGAGATGATGCTATAGAAGCTTGGTTAAAACAGGATGGAACTGCCGCTCACTCTTCCAGAGCCACAATAGACCTTCTATGGTCAACATTCAATAATCGAATAATATCGAAAAAATTTAACTTTAGGTGACTTTCAAGATCAGCAGATTTGACAGCTCTTGACTTTTTTCTTTGGGGCTACCTAAAAGATAAGGCCTACGGTAATAAGCCCCAAATTTTAGTAGAACTGAAAGATTACATTCGAACCGAAATAGCAGTAATATCAAGATCAACATTACAATCAGTAATGGAAAACGTGTAAAAGAGAGTACAAATTTGCGAACGCTCTAGAGATAAACATTTAAAAGAAATTATTTTTAAACCTTAATCAAAAATTATGTTTTAATTTAGATTTAATTTAAGATCAATAAAATTTATTTTTTTATATTTTGATATTTTTTTGTTTAAAAAACATAAGACATAACTTTTGTCCCACTCTGTATATAGCATCTCTCTGTCTCCTGCTGGATGAAGTCCACTTAATATTTTCCACTTCAACCAAAATAATGCCTTTTTTCCGGTCCATTCCGACGAATTTCCTTATCTTTCTTTATTATCTACTCATGGGTTTTTTCCTATTTTTTTTAATATACCTAGGTTCTTAATAAATAACTTCCCTCGTTTATAAGTTATTACCTTTCTTTACTATTATGTATGTATGTATATATATATATATATATATATATATATATATATATATATATATACACAAAGGTTTTTTTAGGATAGATAGAACTTTCAATAGGAATAGCTGTCAATTCAGTTGTCAGTTTGCGCGCTATAAGTGACCTTTGAATTCAATATATTTTGGCAAATCATTATGGAACATTTTACATTTGAGCAATGTTTCCAATTTGTGGAAATTAACTTCAAAAATTAGTATTCTATTTGCCAAATTTATAATGCACAAAATTTTATTTAGTAATAAGGCTCATTTTTGGTTTAACGAGTGCGCTAATAAACAAAATTACCACAGTTGGAGTGAGACCAATCCCGAAGTGATTTACGAAAGCCTGATACATCCAGAAAAATGCACTATATGGTACGGATTGCATACTGGTGGCATCATCGAATCTTATTTCCTTCGAAATAAGGCTAAAGAGCGCATTATCGTCAATAGTGTACGTTACAGGAACAATGATCAATGATTAATTGTTCCAAAATTTACATAACATCTGGAAGAGATATGATTCAGCAGAATGATACCACGTGCCATACTTCGACCGAAACAATCGAGTTATTGAAACAAAAATTCGACGATAACGTTATCTCCAGAAATGGACTATGAATTAGCCTCCATGATCGTGTGATTTGACGCCTCTGGATGATTTTCTTTGGGGATATGTAAAGTCTCTGGTTTATGCTGATAAACCAGCAACGATTGAGGCATTAGAAGCCAACATAACTAGCGTTATTACGCACATTGCTTGAAAAAGTGACCCTATATTATACTGACCGAATGTGGTATGGCAGCGCTGATACAGATATGCCCAAAATGATTTTTAAATATTAATTTCATAAAATTATCTTTTAAATAATACCAAATAAATGGTCATCCGATCAATTAGTATGTGTTTTATTTTAATTTGAAGTTCTATCATGCTTAAAAAAAACATCCTCCATCTTCCTCAACTATCTCTCTCTTTCTCTCTCTCTCTATATATATATATAGAGAGAGAGAGAGAGAGAAAGAGAAAGTAGATTAAATGAGATTAGAAAGTTTAGAAATACATTTACTTCCATATTATCATTCACTATCCTTCAGTCCCATTGGGGCCACCATATATATATATATATATATATATATATATATATATATATATATATATATATATATATATATATATATATATATATATATATATATATATATATATGTGTGTGTGTGTGTTCACATTTTTTTGAAAATAATGTAAGATCACTTTTAACAATTTATTTTATTATTCAGCTGAATATAGTATTGCTAAAATTGTAACGTGGGCAGCAGCACTATTTCCAAAAAAAATCTACCGTAAATGATATATGAATGTAATATAAATGCAATATAGAAATTTCCCTTTAACAAAAACTGTAGATAGAGCAGTTTCAAGAGAAGAAGAAAAAAATGATATAAAAACTGTATGAAATACACTAAATGAGATTTAAATAGGATGTACTATATGAAATATTTTATAAGATATCGATATAAGAACATTCGAAATTGAAAATTCTAGACTTATATACGAAATGAAAGATGATAAGAAATTTTGAAAAATGTCATTTTTACCATTATATAACAACTGTAGATATATTTTCATCAGCTAAATATAACGACATTGAAATACTAATTTCCCACGCAACACAATTTTTTAATAAATCAGTACTTATTTTCAATATTTAGTGCTTTTTCAAAACATGATTTAAAAATTAAATACTATTATTCGGAACAACAAATTTGAGGTTATGTTATCTACGTCTCATTAACAATTCGCATAAAATTGTTTTTAAAATACGATAATATATTATTTTTTTACAAAAAGAAGTGGGCCACGAAAACTTTTTCGATAAAGAATACATACGGTACTAACTACATTAGCAATGTTTAAAAATAGAACCCACGCTTGATTAGTATGCTGATAAACGTAATCGTATAACCGATCCGCATATTAATATTTAATACGCATATTACACCACAGTTGGAGTTCGCAAGAATCAAGAAACAAACTGGCAGATTATTGTTGTTGCGCTGCAATATTTAAACACAACATTTTGATAAATCAAATGAAAGCGACATTCTGTTTTGTTTTTATATTTGTGACCTTCAGTAAATTAGTTTAGATAAAAAAAAAAACTTTCAAGCAGAAATCAGAAAGTTTTCCCGTTCGAATTTTTTGATCGTATCAACAGTTACATGTTCGTTCGTTTTAAAAGAATCACTCGCTCAGAAAATCACTTATTAGCTTTCTTTTATGACTATCGTAAAATGCTTTTATCTATCATGTTTATGTTTCAATGATATTCACAAGAATTTGAACATCAATTATGTAAATTAGAAACAAGACGAAAAATGATTTATTTTACTGACTTTTATTACTATTATTATTTTTTTTAAAAAAATATATGATTAAAAGCCATAAAATTATACACAAGACAATCATTAGATCGTTTCATACATGCTATATATAGGGTTATTTAAATGTGAAGTCTAGATTTGTGTTTTATTAACCCTTATCGGACTTTAGCATTTTGTACTTAACTTTTCGCTAGGTCGGAGATATATTTGAGTGCTTATTGTAAGAGAAGAGTAACTAAAGTTACTTGATATAAAAAGATAGTTTTGTGCATAATAATTTTCAAGCTCCTGAACATTTCCGAAGATTTGGCGTCCTATATTTGTAAAAGGAATACTTGAAGTTAAATTGTCTTCATCACCACTGTCGATTTCAATCTAATCTTCATCACAATCAGGAACAATTTCTCTTTCCACTTCGCTTTCCTCTTCACGTGAATATTGAAAGGGATCCATTTTTTTCCTTGGCTGAAATGTAACACTTGTATCACTGTCTCCTTCATCACAAGAATCACTTGCCGAATGTTCAGAACTTTCACATATTTCACTACATCTATCACTGTTACTTTCCATATTGCTATAGTTTTTTTTATTCATTTTTGGAGGAATAAAATATTATAAGTAAAATAATTTCTGAAATATGACAGAACGTGTTGTCTGCTATCGAGTAAAAATTAAATTTTAAAAACATACAGTGTGTACATTCAGTAATAAGGACGTTGTTACTTGTTCAGTTTTGTCACCTCGCACGTGACATGCGACTAATAGAGCAAAGTTGTAATGTCACGTCAGAGGTGACATACGACCGATAAGAGTTAAGGATAAGGGTTATTAAAAAGAAACATGTGTATAGGAAAACGAGTGTATAATTTCTTTTATTTCCTTTTAATAAAACACAAATCTAAGCGTCACATTTGGATGACCATATACATTTTACATAAACATAGTATGGTCAGTTACAAAAGGAAAAATTGTACTTACAACGACACATGCTATTTTTTTCAAAACTAGTGCTTATTTAGGTTGTGTAATCTGAAATGTCGAATTTCTCATCAGTCACAAATTGATCGTTCAAGTGATTAGTTATATGTTTAAAAATTATAAGTTTTTTATGCTCATTAAAAGTTTATAGTTCTCAGTAAGTTACTGTTATTTTTTTTAAAAAAATTTTTAGATAACTGTAATTTTTGTAAAAAATTTGTAAAATGGTATCGACCAAGGAATTAAGGGTTATTTTTTTGTACGAGTTCAAATTGGGTAATAACGCGACACATGCCGCTCGCAATATTAACCCTTATCGGTCGTATGTCACCTCTGACGTGACATTACAACTTTGCTCTATCAGTCGAATGTCACGTGCGAGGTGACAAGACTGAACAAGTAACAACGTCCTTATTGCTGAATGTACACACTGTATGTTTTTACAGTTTAATTCTTACTCGATAGCAGACAACACGTTCTGTCATATTACAGCAATTATTTTACTTATATTATAATATTTTATTCCTCCAAAAATGAATAAAGAAAACTATAGCAATATAGAAAGTAACAGTGATAGATGTAGTGAAATATGTGAAAGTTCTGAACATTCGGCAAGTGATTTTAATTCTTGTGATGAAGGAGACAGTGATACAAGTGTTATATTTCAGTCAAGGAAAAAAAATTGATCCCTATTCAATATTCAAGTGAAGAGGAAAGCGAAGTGGAAAGAGAAATCGTTCCTGATTGTGATGAAGATTGGATTGAAATCGACAGTGATGACGAAGACATTTAAAGTGTAAATATAAATATTTGTATGCACAAAACTATCTTTTTATATTAAGTAACCTTAGCTACTCTTTTCTTACAATAAGCACTCAAATATATCTCCGATCTAGCAGAAAGTTAAATACAAAATTCTAACGTCCGATAAGGGTTAACACTGCGCTTGGCGATGGTACCGTTAATGAACGAACCGTACAAATATGATTCGAAAAATTCCATTGTGGAGAAAAGAACTTAAAGAATAAGTCTCGCAGAAAACCACCTGTTCTTGTTGATGATGACGTTTTTCGAACGCTGGTGAAACCTGATCCCTCTCGAACATTGTCTTCCTTCGCAGAAGAACTTGAGGTATCTTACAAAACCATCGGTAACCATCTCATGAACATGAGAAAGGTTAAAAAGCTTGACAAATAGGTTTCACATGATTCGAATGATCAGCAAATGCAGTGAAGATTTAAAATTTGCAGTTCGCTTAAATTGAGGAACAGAAGGACACTCTTTTTGAGAAGAATTGTAACCTGCGATGAAAAATGGATCAGCTACAACAACAGAAAGCGATTGGGAGAATGGGTTCATCGTGGTGAACATCCAAGACACACACCTAAACCATCTCTACATGGCCAAAAGATTATGGTGACAGTATGATGGACTGCAAGGGGTATCCTTCATTATTTATTCTTGAGGCCTGGACAAAAAAAACTGTTCAGTAATATTGTCTTGAAATTGAAGAAATAGATAGGAAACTTATCCAAATGGACCCTGCATTAACCACTAGACATGGACACATCCTCTGTCTGTTTGGTGGTCCAGCGCTGGTATTATCTACTACAGCTTCATGAAACCTGGTCAGTCAATTACAAAGAATGTCTAATATAATCAATATGGGTGCTTGCGATTAAGCTGTCGAGGTTAGTTAATAAAAAGACCAATCCTCTTGCAAGATAATGTTCGATCACATGTCGTATAAACAACGCTACTCAAACAACAAGAGCTAGACTTGGAAATACTCTGTCACCAACCGTATTTGTCAAACCTTGTACTAACTGATTACCACTTTTTCCAGACATTAGACCATTTTTTTGCAAGGAAAAATATTCAATTCTCAACAAGCTGTGGGAAACGTCTTTTGCGATTCCATCGTCTCTCTCTCTCTCTCTAGACTTCTTTGTTGCTGGTGTAAACAAACTACCATTAAGATGGAAAAATTGTGTCAACAGTTTAAGGGGGTATTCTAGTCTAGACGCACGAATTTTAGGTGTTTTTTCGGGCGCTATAAAAAAAACAACAAATATTTTTACTATCCATTTCTTATCAGTTATTTATTGACATTTTAAGAGTATAAAAAAGTATAAGTAAAAACAAAAAATTCAAAATTGAAAAGGGTACAGGCTGGCAAAGTGGGGGCTCGAAAAAAAAGGTGTCTCCTGGTTGACGTGGTTCCAACACTTCCGGTCATTTGAAACAAACTTTTTTTTGAAATTATTGAAAAAGAAGGTTGTAGTAGTATCCCCGCCTAAGGAAATTTTAAAAAAAAAAATTCGCAAAATGGCGGCAGTGTGAAAAACAGTCATTTTTTGCCCTATTTTTTCAACTTTCGGAATTTTTAAAAAATAGTAAAAAACAAAATTTTCACAAAATCCTACGCGGGGGCAACCACTGCTATATTGAGAAGATCTGTACCAAATTTCAAGTAAACCGGTCCATTAGAACTTGCGATATCACGTCAACCGTGTCGAAAAAAGTAGTTTCGAGAAAAACGCGTTTAAAGTTGATTCGTCCGGCCAGACCGGATTGGTTGGCGCGTCACAAAAATAGCTATAACTCCAAAAATAATTCGAATTTCGAAAAATCCTCTTAAGGACATATTCTTAAAGGTCTAAACTTTGAAAATATGCAAAAAAATCGATTTTTTTTCTAAATTCTAGATTAGAATACCCCTTTAAAGATCATACTTTAATTAATTGTACTGCTTTTTATTTGAGATTTAATAAACCAAACTTTTGATTTAAAATTTAATGACCTAATATTTATATTTATTATATTCGTAATTATTAAGTAGTTATTAATCTAAATTCACTTGAACACAAACGAATTATCACCCCCAGCACCAGAATATTATAAAGTGTTCAATAATCACTTATTGTTCATTTTGTTGTTTATAACAACAATGGGCTAATGCGCATTTCGATTACGATGTCATTATCGTCAGAGTCTTTTTGTTATAACAAAGTAATTACTGAATACTTTATAACATATTGTGATGTTAGGGGTGATAATTCATTTGTGTTAAAGTGAGTCTGCCACAGTTCCACAACAAACAGTAAATTATCTTATTGTGTCGACTGTTCACAAGTGATACTATTCAGATATACGAGGGTAGTCCCATAAGTACCCGGCCTGACCTAGAGATAGCGGTAGTTGTTTGAAAAATATCACTGTATTAGAAAGTACACAATCTATAAAGCATATGTTTCAAGTTTGAGGACGTCACGTTGTTTAGTATTTGTTTGGCAGCCATCAATAGTGAACGTTTTCAGTGAATTTGTGAAAATGGAGAAAATTGGTCATCGTTACGTGATACAATACTTTTATTTGAAAGGCCTCAGCCCAACCAATATAAAAGCTGAACTGGATTCTACTCTGGGTGTCTGCTCCTTCGTTTACAACAGTGAAATATTGGGTAGCAGAGTTTAAACGAGGCCGTACGAGCTGCCAAGACGAGCATCGCAGTGGTCGACCAAATGAGGTGACTCCAGAAATGGCGAAGAAAATCCACAAAGCGGTACTGAATGTTCGTCGACTGAAAGTGCGCGAGCTAGCAGACATAGTAGGCATTTCAAAAAGTGCGGTACATCGCATATTATCTGAAAATTTGGACATTAGAAAGCTGTGTACATGATGGATGCCGCGTTTGCTCACACTCGAGCAAAAACAGTGTCGTGAAGATGTTTCAATTGAGTGTTTAGCGAAGTTTCACAGCAACAAAGCAGAATTTTTGCGCCGTTTCATAACCATGAATGAAACATGGGTCCATCACTTCACACCCGAGACAAAAGAGCAATCAAAACAATGGACTGAAAAGGGAGAACCGGCTCCAAAGAAGGCGAAGACCGTTTCATCTGCAGGCAAGGTCATGGCGTCGGTTTTTTGGGATGCGCGTGGGATAATTTTCATTGACTATCTTGAAAAAGGAAAAACTATCAACGGCGAGTATTATGCGAACTTATTGTAACGTTTGAGTGAAGAAATCAAGCAAAAACGGCCGCATTTGGCTAAGAAGAAAGTGTTGTTTCATCAAGACAATGCACCAGCTCACAAATCCGTTATTACAATGGCCAAAATTAATGAATTAAAGTTTGAATTGCTACCTTATGCACCCTATTCGCCAGATTTAGCCCCCTCGGATTATTTTCTGTTCCCAAACTTGAAAAAATGGCTCAGTGGTCAAAGATTTCCCAACGATGAAGAAGTGATGTCGGCAGTTAATGGGTATTTTGAGGAGCAAGACAGTTCTTATTATAAAAAGGGTATCGAACTTATTGAACATCGCTGGGAAAAGTGTATAGAGCTGAAAGGAGATTATGTTGAAAAATAAATATATTTTTTTCCAAAATTTTTGTGTTTTCTTTGTTGGGTCGGATACTTCTGGGACCACCCTCGTAACATCTACTTTATATTTTTTATAAGTTGCATGTTTTTAATTATTTAGAATATTTTATTTTGCTCGTCGCACATACATAGATTTAAAAATTTATACAGAAAAATAGTTTCAATTCTTTAAAAACAACACTTTGCATAAACAAACAAAAAGTGATGAAAACTAATTAAACGTCACCATTTTAAAAAGTAATTACAAATCACAATAAAACTGTCAATTTTAAATGACACATCACAATTATCAATTATAATTTAGCGCAACTTGTATGAAATTCAAATTGGTCATGTGTACCAACCAAACTACTATGCATATAAATTAAAATAAATACCTCGAAAAAGTAAAATTGTTACTAGTGGAAATGTATTTAACAATTCTTATAATATATATATATATATATATATATATATATATATATATATATATACACCCGTCCCTCAATTTACGCGAAGTATCCGATCCACGTGAATTTGTTTTACGCGAATGAAAATCGCGTAAATTGAGTCTGTCAGTACAATAGAAAAAATATTGGAAATAATAGCTAGTAACGTTGTAGAAACACATATTTATTTCACATAGCTTAACAAAAAAATAATGACGTTTTAGAAACCAAAAGTAGATAAATTTTATTCGGTGTCACTATCGCTACTGTAATTCGAAACAATCACCTTTTATATATTTACGTGTATATTGTGCTTTTATACGTTCAAGTATGAATTTGCGTCACTCTGATATATAATAAATTCCATGAAAAATTATATAAAATGAAATCTATCTGACCGCGTATAAAAAGTGCCGCGTAAAAAAAGTCCCGCGTAAATTGAGGGACGGGTGTATATCATTGAACATTCTGAATATAACCAATCGTACGGATTTTTTTCTGCAAATATTCTTTAACATTTTTTTTCAATCAAATTACAAAAATAAAACAACTCCAACTTATTGATTTATCTGTACGTGCTAGGGACATATTGAATGAAACTTTTTAAAAAATGAGAACGTGTTGATAACATTCACCGCACAAATGTATAAAATTCACTCGGGATGATGGAAACAGAACAATATGAACGACGAACAACAATCGCAGTCTTAAAAAGAGCTGATTATATCATAAAAAATGATAAATTTGTCATATTGTCTTTGTTTGTCTTGTTACCGTAGCATACAAGTTTGATGTCTGTAAACTTTACGCCTCGAGTAAAGTCTACCGTACAAAATATGCGTTTTTTGTTTGTACTGATAGTTTATTAGACAGTTATGGCTTTCGTTGAATAGAACGAGACTATTTAGCTTGGGTTCGAATCCCTAAAATGACGTTTGTGAATGGTGTTCAGCACCCGTCGTTTCGAAATAATGGCAGCGTCATAAAATAAAATCTAACCTTTTGTATCAGTGCCGTAGAAAAATATTGAATAGCATAAGGCATTCCCCACTAATATACTTATGTAAATGAAATATTTTCAAGTTAAAAGAGTACTTAAATAATTGAATACATATACACTCATGTGCAAAAGTGAACATATAAGCAAAATTATTTTATTCATTAAACTCTTCTAAAAAATTTAAAATAAATGAATTTTTTTTCAAATTCAATCTTAAATTTAATGTGTTTTATTTTCAACTCAAAACCTATAAGAAAAATTAAATAAAAAAAGTCAATAATTCGTTTTAACTACAAAATAACACATTTTTCGGTGCAAAAGTTAAAATACACTTTGAAAATTTATTAAATAAATATATATTTTTTAAAAATTCAATATGAAGTTGAACCACTTTTATTTTTAATGACTTCTTTTAATTTTTTGGCCACAGAATGGACGATTATTTTAATATTTCTGGTCCAATATTTTCCCATCCATATCGAAGGACTTCTCTCAAAATTTGTTTGTTTTGCACACCTCTTTTCCGTATTTGTCGTTTGATTTCGTTCCATAAATGTTCTATGGAATTTAGATCTGAGGACTGGAGCGAGGTTTTAAGTTGTTTGAGGCAGCTATACCAAAGTCACTCACGCTCTTTGTGTAATCTGTACTTGAAATCGTTGTTATGTTGGAAAATATATGTACTTTCCAGGTTTAATATTATAACACTCTCTTTCAAAATTTGTTGTAAAATGTTCAAATACCCCAAGCTATTCATTGTTGTTTCAATGAAAGTCATATTTACCACCCAGGAGCCGCAAAACATGCCCAGACCACTACGTTTACACCTCCATGCTTCACCGTACAAATTAAATTCTTGGTTTCATTTTCTGAATTTTTTTCCATACACTTTAATCCTTCCATCGTTATCAAAAACATTAAATTTACACTCATCATTAAAAATTATATTCTCACAAAACTTTTTATCCTTATTAAATATTATTTAGCGAATTCAAGACGCTTTTTACAATTAATTTTATTTATATAAAGTTTTTTCCTAGGTACTCTACTATAGAACCCTTCAATATTCTAGATATAGTAGTTTGATGACACTTTTTAGTATATTCTATTGATACGTCTGCGACAGTTTGGGTTAAATATTTTTTTGCATTTTCCTTTACCTTCCCAACGTCTTTGTTTTTCTGTAAATATTTTTAGCCTACAGATCGTGATTTTAAAGCGATACTACTAGTTCTATTGTAATTTTTTATTATTGTTTGAATTGTAGATCTTCTTTATATATTTTTGTTATTTCACCTAACCTATTTCCTTGTTGCCTTAAATCTATTATTAATTTTCGTAAATCATCGGATGTGCCCTTTCTGCGGGGAATAGTTGGCTTTAATTACATTTATTTTTAATTATATCAAAACTGTCTTTCAATTATAAAATAAAATAAAATATTCTTATAAAATACACACTTTTTACAACTTTCCTCAAAAATTCCTGAAAACGAGCTAAAATACAACTGTATGTAGACCTTCGCATACGCTAAATAATATTAACGGAGGATTCCACAATTTTTATGAACAATAATAAAAAAAAATATAAAGAAACAATCTTGCCATAGTGAAAGAATTTATCATAAAAAATTTCATTGAAGAAAATACTCTAGTGAAAAAAAATAATCATTAGTAAAAAATATTTTCTGTATGTTCACATTTGCAAATGAGTGTATGTATGTAAATATATTACACCCGTCCCTCAATTTACGCGGAATATCCGTTCCACAAGGATTTGTTTTACGCGAATGAAAATCGCGTAATTTGAGTCTGTCAGTACAATAGAACAAATTTTGGAAATAAAAGCTACTAAAGTTGCAGAAACACATATTTATTTCACGTAGCTTAACAAAAAAATAATGACGTTTTAGAAAACAAAAGTAGATAAATTTTATTCAGTGTCACTATCGCTACTATAATTCAAAACAATCAACCTTCTATATATTTATATCGTGCTTTTATACGTTTAAGTAAGAATTTGCGTCACTCTGATATGTAATAAATTTCATGAAAAATTATATAAAATGAAATCTCTCTGACCGTGTAAAAAAAGTCCCGTGTAAATAAAGGTATAATTTGCCGCGTAAAAAAACTCGTGTAAAAAAAAGTGTAAATTGTGTAAATTGAGTGGACTCTGTGTGTGTGTGTGTATATGTGTGTATATATATATATATATATATATATATATATATATATATATATATATATATATGTGTGTGTGTGTGTGTGTGTGTGAGCTTATGTATATGTATGTAGTCGAATGCATTCACACGAAACACATCAATATTCGTATTAAAAATTATACTCTGCTCTAAAAAAAAAGTATTCGATCAATATATACTAATACGTTTACAATCTCTGAAATCTTTTCGATAATGCTATGACTAATAAACTTTTTGCAATTTAAAGGAATACGAAAAATAAATAAGACTAACAAGAACAGATAAAAAAGGAGGAGTAACACTGATTTCAAACAAACAAGTCATGAACAAAATAAGAAGAGAAAACCCCGTTCATGGATAATTGAGCAAAATAAATTGCAAGTAGAGTACAAAAACTAAAATAATTGACCAAGAGTTAAAGTATAGGAAGAAACTATGAGAAAACAGATTAATACATTATGAGGATGTAATGGATCTTTAAAACTGAAAGAATTTGAAAGAAACCTTTATCAAATAATAGACTGGAATTGGTTGTTTTGGAACTGTGGCTGATTCACTTTACACAAATGAATTTTCACCCCAACACCACAATAATTTCAAGTGTTCAATAATCACTTATTGTTCACTTGTTATTTATAATTATATCGGCTGATGCATTTCGATGGCGACGCCATCATCGTCAGAGCCTTTCTTAAGCTATTAAATAGACTGGAAGTTATATAAAGTAGAAAAATAGGAATTGATAAAGAAATATAAAATAACATTTATTTTATTACATTTATTTCATTAAATACACACACACACACACACACACACACACACACATATATATATATATATATATATATATATATATAAATGTGTGTGTGTATAAACTGTTACAAAACAAAAACTGGAGCGAAAAGAATCAAAAATAAAAACCACTCATAGGAAGAAATGCAAGTTGCATGGTATGTAGTTCCTAGAGAGAAATGTAAAAGAAGTCATTAAATCTTATTGATTCAATGATAAGAAGATGCGATGCAGTATTGAAAAATAAAAGTTATTCAACAAATTGTTAATTTAAAACAGTAACAAATTCTGTAAAATTTTGCTTTTTCAAATCTCCTTTTGTAAGTTTTTATAAGTTTCTATTACCGTACCTATTATTTTGTCCAAGGACTTATTATTTTTCTCTATTTTTATATTAGCTTGAATTTTTCATTTTTATATTATGTGAAAAAATTGTTTTTGTCAATGTGATTAAATATAAAAATGAGTTAAACATATATAAATATTTTCTGTTTAACACCTTCAAAGTTTATGTCGAGTATATTCGTCATGAAAAGATGGTATTTTTTTGTTTAATGTCGAGTATACTCGACATATTAGAAAAAAATCGTTTTAGTTATTTATTGTAAAATTTAGATAAGAAAAAACATATATTTGTAATTTTAGCACATTTCAGGATATTTCTATGCAATAAAACAAACAAACAAAATGTACACTTTTTAATGTTTTTTTATGAAGTAATTTTCAAAAAATAAAATGTTAAGTTCCGTAAATACCGTTTGTGAATTACTTTCCAATAAAATAAAAAAAATATCATTTTGTTATAATTTAACCTAATCTTACAGCAAGTGCATTTATTGTGTTTTCGTCGAGTATACTCGTCATCTCCTAGAAATAATTAAGCATACCAGTGCATATTCTCAAAATAAAACAAAACGCTTAACGGGTAAATTTATATTTTTTTAAAAAATGTTTAAAGCATCAAATATAATGAACAATAAATGTCTATTGAACATTTTTAGAAAAACATAGTGTTGAGTAAATAATTTATTTGTGCAAAAATAAAATTTTGCAATTAAATAGCATCACTTAAAACTAGTTTCAAAATTTTCTGTTCAATTCAGAATTACTTAATAATCTGAATAAATAAATACTAATAACCTATTTTTAATAAATATAGTACAAGTTCCTTCTTTGTGAATATACAATATTTTCATCTACACCACTGACACATGTTCGTATATCACACACCTAATATTTTACTCTGCTCGGTACGATCGTAAAAAGACTTGCAACCGTACAACGTGGTCTACATGCCTGCGAGTGGAAAGATATGGATGACACAAACGTACGCACATAAGCTGTATGCATTTTATGTGTTACTTGTGAATAGGACATAATTACCAATTTAAATGTTACGCGCCAAACGAGGGGAAACATGCAGTGCAAGAGTGTATGCCTCACTCGACACAGTATATTTTCTTTACTACTTCTATCGCTGACTGTTGCAGCTGAACTATCATTTCGACTTTTATAACGTGCTTAATTCGATTCATTTCACTTGTGTGAATGACAATCAATGGATAGTGCATATACTTAGTACTTATATTGTATCTCCAAAACATATAACAACTGTTAATTCAAATATTCAATCGAGTAAGATATATATTTTGCAAACATCTTGGAATGTACATCATGTGAATGATTTTATAAAGGGTCTTTCAATAAGGGCGTTCGATCTTTAAAATTGAATAAAAAGAGTTGTATGTAAGGTATGCCGGAAATCTTTATTGCGGATTAAAAAACATTCAATGCCATTATGTTTTAAAAACAAACATCATTCAAATAGTCTCCACGGTTTCATGTGCAGAGTCTATCAGAAAAATCGAATTTTGGATAACTCTTCCACAAAAATCGGGTTGAATTTCAGCAATGGTTTAAATGACGTTGTTCTTCAGGTCGTCAATTACAGCTAGTTTATTGGAATATGCCAGAGACTTAACGTAGTCCTAAAGAACAATGTAAGGGTGTTAATCGCACTATCTTGGCTTTTAGGGAATATTCTCCAGATATTATACTTGCAGAAAATGTCAAAATCTAAAAATTGAATTTTTTGACCTTTTAGCTGAGCATGACATATGAATAAGAAAAGAAGATTTCTAACAGGAAATTAAAATTACTGATTAGAAATGCAGAGATATAAAAAAGTTCAAGAAAGAACCTACTGACAAATGGCATAGACTTGAAAAAATTTGTTAACATAGAATTGAAGAAAAAGATATTCAATCAGTGGAAGTGGGAAAATTATGAAAGAGGGTTTTATACAAAAATGGTTAGAAAAAGATAAATGATAATACACCTGAGTCTCTTTTTATGCGATAGATACGTTCTGCAGAAAACCGCATTAAAAAATCACACAAAAAATACTTAACTTGCATTGAACAATTATGGATATGTTCCGTAATTTTCAAAAACCGCATAAAACCAAAACTATAAAGTGAAATTACTCTAAAATTCGCATAAAAATCAGGAAATAAAGAATGCCTAAAAAGAATTGTAAATATCTGCAAAAAAATGATACAAAACAGCTTTTTTACATTATTTTTTAATTAACTATTTAATTTTATTCAAAGCAATGTGTGTACATATGTGTAATTTATTTTAGAATTTTTCATATATATTTTATTCATCATCGCAATAATAACTGCACTGTTTAAAATTAAAAAAAGAAAGTGAATAGCTACACTGTTTTCAAGACATGTAGGCCAAGCCTTTTTCCAACAGGAATTTAATGTGTGGTTTTCTTTGAGTAATAGCAAATGATACATGATTTATAATGTCAAAGATTGAAAAAAATTTCCAAGTGTCAGTTACTGCTATTGACTCATTTTCTAGTTTATCCAATATAAATTGAAAAGTACGTTTAACGTAATATTGTTAAAAGTTGCAATTTTGCCTTGATCTAATAGCTGAATAATTCTTGTAGTATTTGGTGGAAAAAAACATTATCTTTACATTTGGATGTCCTAAACATGGATGACCTGGTGCGTTGTTAACAAGTAATAAAATCTTGAAATCGAGACCTTTTTGCTTCATATACGTTTCCACTTCTGGTAAAAAGCAATCATTAAACCAGTCAGTAAATTTTCAGTTGTCACCCAAGCCTTTGTATTAACCATCCAATGTACCTTCAGTTGTTTTTTTATCTTTGCCTTTTAGAGTGCATGGTCTTAGAGATTGATTTACCATTAGAGGTTTCAGCATCCGATCTCCCGATGCATTGCTACAAAGTAACAATGTTATTCGATCTTTGCTTGCTTTAAACCCACCGGCTCTTTTCTCAGAATTTTCGATATAAGTTCGACTAGGCATTTTTTTCCAAAACAGTCCTATTTCATCAGCATTAAATACTATATGTGAACAATATCCACTATTTTTAATAATTTTAGCTAACTCTTCTGGAAAATGTTTGGCAGCTTCTTCATCTACCGATGCAACCACACCTGTAATCTTCACGTTATGCAGTGCATTCTTTTTTAAAAACCCGGTTAACCATCTTTTGCTAGCCAAAAATTCCTTATCAGTTTAAGAAACAAAAGTAAATAGCACTGATTCCTTTATTTGTTCATAAAAATGAAGAGCATTTCGTTGAATTAACCGCTTAAAGAAATTCTTAAAAAAATCGACATAAAAAGATACTAAGAAGAAATATGAATCGCATTACTTCAAAATCGCATAAAAAGATATTAAGAAGAAATATGAATCGCATTACTTCAAAATCGCATTAAAATAATCCGCACAAAAAGAGACTCAGCTGTACTGATATATGAATGTGTGCAGATATATGGATGTATAAACGTACTTAACATAAATGCAAAATTATAATTAATACTATTTACTTTGAAACTGTGGCGAATTCACTTTCGCACAAATGAATTATCAACTAAAACACCACAAGATATTAAAGTGTTCAATAATTATTTTGTTTGTTTATAACAACAATAAGCTAATGTACATTTCGATGGCAATGCCATCTTCATCAAATGTTGGAGGTAATAATTCATTTGTGTGATTATAAATCGTAATCTAAAAAATTTACAATTTAAAAAACGTATTAAGAAAAAGGCATTGTCCTCTTATAGCACTGAGACAGACCTGATTTTAATGCTTTATTCCTGACGAAATTATCAAGCTATAATTAATTACAAACTAGGCAAACAGATTCGGAGTTATACCTCCATCAATCCACTAAACGCAACCAAATTTTATATCCAAAAAATCAGAATAAGTGAACAGAAAGAGTGCATTTTCCTACTACAATAATGCAAGACTACATGTGGCGAAAAAATTATATAAATATTAAAAAAAAAATTGAACTGGGGTATTTTAAAACGATTCCTTAAAAATCCAATATTACTCCCTCTAATTAACATATGTTTTGTTATTTACAAAACTATCTTAACAAAAAAAAAAAAAAACAAAATAATTTTTATGAACAAAAATTTATCACGAATTTCTTTAGCCAAAAATAATTACACTTTTATGAAGACGGAATTAAGGGGTTATACGCAGTTGCGAGGCGCAAAAACGACGTTTTTTTAGGAATTTTTTTTAGAAACAGTATTTATTTTGCAATTACAAATTATGGTTATTTGAATAGATCCTACTTTCAAGAATAAAATAACATGTCGATCATAAAAAAATATTGAAGTGCACCGCTCCTGCAGATGATGTCCCGAACAACCTCCAAAAAAAGGCGCTTGGCGGTGATCTCCATATCGGCGGTTTGGATTTTCCGAAATCAAAAAATATGGTCAATTCTTTTAAAGGATAGATTAATGCAGGTATTGAACGAAGGAATAATAAAAATTTTCATTTTTGACAAAATGGCGTCTACTTGAAAAAAATTTTTCGTTTTTTACTAAAATTTTCGCTCCAAATTGTTTAAAAAAATAGTAATAATTTTTGTAAACCTTATTCCTTCGTTCAATACCTGAGGAATATATTTGAGAAGATTGTGTGAAAATTTGAGACCGATCGGTTCAGCCATTTCTGAGATATCGAGATCACCGACTATGAAAACACCGTTTTGAGATAAACGCGTTTGAAGTTTCGGAAGTAGTTTACACATAGTTAAAAAAATTTTTTTTCAACTTACATGGTATAATAAATATTTATCGGATTTACTTCAAATTTTCAGAGAATATACTCAAATATATGTGCATTCCGAAAATGCAAAAAAATCGATTTTTTGAAATTTCTAACTGCGTATAACCCCTTAATAAATCAACAAAAAGATGTAGAAGTAACATTAGTAATACAAGAAATTAAGTAATTAATTGAATAGAGAGTTTTAATAATATAATAACAAAAAACTACACTAATAAAATATATTTTCCAGTTAATATAATAATTTTATAAAGTATATAAAAATATAAATACTTTAAAAATCAACTATACTTATGCAAAATTATTGATGTATATCATAAAATGAAATATAAAAAATTATCATATTAATTACACCTATATCTTGAATAAAACTACAAATTCATACACACACTCATATATATATATATATATATATATATATATATATATATATATATATATATATATATGAATATACAAACCAATATGTGAATGTATAAAATATACTGTTTTTTTTATTCTAATACAGATATATAACGTCCGAATTTTTCACAAAACGAATACGATCCATACATTTTGACAAATACGCTATCTTGCACAACAAATGTCTTCAATTACGAAAAGAAGAAAATTCATATTCGATCTTTTAACCTTACATGTAGAAATAAAAATTAGATTTTTCTTATTTTCGAATCTGATAGGGTGCACATACATTTATTCGACGAAAAAAGGAAAACTTTCGAACAGCCAACATTTGTAACAAAACAACGATATTCATAAACATAACTGAATGACGTTGAAAAATTAGTGGCTATTTGGAAAATTCGAAAAGTTTTCCTTTCTGTTCTATTGATCTGATATTCCTCATACCATCACATCGTTCATAACTTTTAAGGTGAAATGATTATGAATTATGACGTATCATTTTTTATATGTCACAATAGATACCAATGAATGATTGGTGAATAGTTGTCATGCGTAGAAAGCAAGCTAAAAGATTATTATGGAATTTATGCCAACAAATAAATGTATGTGTATGTGATAAAATATTTATATTTATATTTATATTTATATATATATATATATATATATATATATATATATATATATATATATATACATGCTTGAAATTATCTGCATACACTTATCAATACGGATATATTCTCAATAAAACAACCTTATTAATGTAAATTTAAAAACTAACATATTTTTTAATAATTCTATAAAGTACTAATTCTTTATACATTCTAAATATTTTAAATTTTCAAAATATTTTAAATTTATAACAAATAAAATAAAAAATAAAACACACAAAAATTCATACAAATTGACCAGAAAATGTCTGCGTACACATTTTATTAAACGGTGAATCATCGATTTTTTTGCAATATTTGCACTTATTGTTGTTTTAAAATTTTCACAGTTTTATGTCCTAGTTCGTATATTGCAATTGAAACGCTAAAATGTTATTTTTAGTAATTAATAGTAAAGTTTTTTGCAAAAAATAAATAAGATGGAATTGAAAAAAAAATTTCTGTTAGCGAGTGTAAAATTAATTTAAAGTTAGGAAAAGAAGGAAACAGTTTTTGTTTAACAGGAAAGGGTATTGGAAGACAACATTCTTTTATTCAAAGAGTAGTAATCAATTTTAAATTCACATTTGAAACCGCTTTCTGGCCTAGATAAAGGCGTAAGATTGTGGATTTAGTGAAAGAAATTCCCTGAATAACTGCACCCCAAATTACAAAAGATATTAAAGTACTATTTAAAAAAACAAATCCGTGCTAATATTGTGCGAAAAATAATAAAAAGGATAGGTATCATGAAAGTGTTGCGCGTAAGAAATCATTTATTTCACGTATCAATACATAAAAACAGTGTGCAAATGAACACATTAAAAAACTAATAGTTTTGGGAAAACATGATTTTCTCAGTCGAGAGCAAATATTGCATTATTAGAATAAAAGGACTCAAAATTTTATGTACATCACTGAATAAAAAAAAAATGTTCCTACTGTGAAAGTAGGTGGTGGTAGAGTAATGGTATAGGGGTGTATAACAAGTAAGGGCGTAGGACAAATGGAGTTTTTAAAATCCACGATGGATAAATATGCTTACTTAAATATTTTAAAACGAAATATAAAGCAAAAAGCTGAAAAATTAAGTCTAGGTCCCGTTTATAATTTTTTGCATGACAATGATTCGAAGCACACGGCAGAAGTTGTTAAGCTATAGATATTATATAACGTTCCAAAACAGTTGCATGCACCTCTCCAATCCCTAGACCTAAACCCTATAGAACATATGTGGCATTTTCTCGAACATAAATTCGCCAACATGACATAACTGCAAAGGAAATGTTGAAGAAAGTTATAGAAAAAGAGTGGAATAAGATTAGTGTTAAGAAAACCACAAAAATTGGACCATACCATGCAAAAAAGCTTATAGGAGGTTCTTAAAAAAAGAGGCTATCCAATCAGTTACTAATTCACTTGAAAAGTTTATTTTACTT
>CP092089.1:12235125-12247625 GCA_029203775.1 Neoneuromus ignobilis | reverse complement strand
GAAAACTAGCGGAACTTTTTCTTTTAATGGGCCTTTTCACACTAGTCAATATGCATACAGTATTTATGGCCAATTACCACTCGTCTCACATGCTCTTACCCGAAAACTAATTTTTTTAGGTGGGGGAGATTGTTGATAAGAGGGTGTGAGACGAGCGGTAGTGGGCGTGAATACTGTATGTATGCTGACTAGTGTGGAAAGGCACAATAGGGAGTACTTTAAAGGCAATAAAATAAATATTCGTGAATAATTAACTTCTTCTGTGTTTTATTTCAAAAGTTTAGTTAGCTTCCGGATAGATGGTACATACACACAAGATTCATTCATATTTTTTTTAATCAAGATACACTTTTATTTAATTATCATTTACATTTGATATTGTTTATCTAATTTACTTAGTTCACATAAAATATTAATCTCTCTCTCTCTCTTTCTATATATGTATATATATATATATATATATATATATATATATATATATATATATAAATTGGATTATCTTTAAATAATGCGATATTTTCGTGTTGATCATAATAAACACTAGAAGTCTTCAAAACCAAATTAGTGGGAAACAGTTTAATACAAAAATCGATGTCCCAAAGGTACTCTATTTATTTTTTAGCACAAAACTGAAAAAGTTTTATCACAAGGTATTGAAAATTTAAAATTAATATAGAAAGAAGTTATAAATAATAATCAAAAATATATGTTGGATTAAATCTTAAATATCGATTTTTTTTATTTCATTTGAACATTTTTTGTAAAAACAGAATCACTTATGGATTGAATCCATATATATAACTAAATTATTGGAATAGAACAACGGTAATTCTTATTTACAAAAAATGAACCGAAGAAAACTTACAAATTATCTAATTATTATTAACCTATTTCCGAAGATATATAAATTATTTAACAAAATTTTTCAAGGGAGATACAAAGTAAACTGGAAATTTTCAGTCTTGAAAATAAACATACTTTCGAAACGGATTTAGCACAGTGAATTGCATTCAAACGGTAAGAAAAGTTATTATTCGATGCAATAAATATCAACTACTACTTGTCTAGGATTTATATATTACGAAATAACCTTCGACTCAGACAATACACTAGCGCTATCGAATAAATTGAAAAGTCGAGGAATTGAAAAAAAACCTTATAAGAATAAATACCTTAATAATAAGGTATTTATTCTTATAACGTTTTTTCTCATTAAGAAATATTTATAGAAATACCACATTTTTTATACAAGTATACGATGGATTAAGAAAATTTAAAATTACAAAATGAGTAAGATAGCACGATGAAATAATAGCAAAATTAATTACAACGATACTAGAAGAAATATTTAAGGCAGTAAACTGAGAAACTGAAAAAAATTAAAGTGAGGGAGCGAGACTTAGATTTACTGACAATGCTATTATTTTCTATACGAAAATAATAACAACGAACGTAGATAAATTAGAAAAAAAATCGGAATATTCCGAAAAAAAATAAACAAAATAGTTTATAATAAATTACATCAAAACATAAATATAGGTAACCCCCGTACAACACAGCACTTCTATAACACGGTTTCGCTTTAGCACGGTTCGAAAATTGGGGAAAATCCTCATACAACACGGTAACCTAGAACACGGTTTCACTCTAACACGGTTTGAGAATTAGATAAATCTCCGTACAACGCTTGAAGTTTTTAAGAACAAAATTCGAAATTAGGGAAATTCCCGTACAACACGGAACGAAATAAGAGCTTTTAAGTGCACAAGATATCTCACTGGAAATTTTTCATTTGAGCGTGTTGTCGTATCAAATTTACTTGTAGAATTTTGAAATTTATTAGAATTTGAAATCCATTTTGTTCGTGGAGTATTAAGTTCATTTTAAAACTTTGTGTTTTTCTTTTTACTACATTATACATAGATTAATAATTTTCGGGTGCGTATTATTCAACCTGTTTTAAAAATGGTAATTATGTTTTACATTTTTGTGAATTAATTTGTAGCCCGGAACTATGTCTGGCGGAAATAAAAAATATCTTTACAAAGACATTTCATCTCAGTAGAATAAAAATTACAGATTTTACTCTCAGCTAAAAACAAGCAATCTAAAATAACAGATTTTTTGCGAAAAGTAGAGCATAGAACTTAAGATAATACTGAAGAAAATTCAGAGAATGAGGATATCTTGTCAAAAAGAAAACCCCCTCGGTTAATGGTGCTTATTAGTGATGACGAAGAAAACATTATTTAACACATTAATATGTAATACTTTTAATGAAAATTGCTTTGATAAATATATTTCTCCTAATTATAAAATTATAATAGTATTTTTTTCTAATTTTTGAAACCTAACTCTCTTTTTGCATTAGTTCTTTGTTTCGTATAATACAGATTCGTATAACAAATTTTTTAGAAACGTAACAACCATGTTATACGAGAGTTACCTGTACTTTGCAATGAATTTTCAGATTAAAAGAAAGTAGAATTAGGAGAAATAAAACAAAATATTAAAAAAATATAATACGTCTTTAGAACATATTTTTAATATAAAATGAATATTTACAGATGAAATAAGAAGGAAAAAACTGAATGGTGTCAATTTGGAACAAACTCTTATAATATAAAATCAATTTATCTATACCTGAAAAATCAATTTTAGATCAATGGTAACTAGCTATTCTTACTATGACAATGAAACTTAGGTCTTAAGTGCCAAAATAATTTAGCGATTCCAAACAACACCGAAAAAGTAAAAAAAGAAAACATACATATTAAGAATAAGAGACAAGAATAGAAACAGGTGAACCAAAAAAGCAATCAAAATTAAAAAAATCGTAACAAAAGTGAAATATTTTAAACTGAAATGAGTCAATCATATAATAAGAAGAGAAAACCAACGATGAAAAATATAAATTATTATTTATGTTTTTCATTGTTGTTTTACACAACACAAACAAAAAATGTTTTTTTAGGTTAGATAGAACTTTCGATAAGGATTCAATATAAAGTTCTATCACGCTTAAAAAACAAATACACACACACACACACACATATATATATATATATATATATATATATATATATATATATATAAGGTGGCCTAAATGAGATTAAAGGATAGTAAAGAATAGTAAATGATAGCAAGCAAGTAAATATATATTTAAATCCTTCGGTCTCATTTGAGCCACCCTATATGACATTATCACAGAAAAATATAATATATAATATTATTACTGAAAGTTATAATATGATAAAAGTACTGATTCTGAATATCCAAATAAATAAAGAGATGATTAAATCGATTAAAAATATAATTTATTTAATTGTATTGTAAAATATATGAACAATTATAATAATTATATATTCAAATGTACAATTCAAAGTTCCAAGTTCTGAGTGTCTCAATGCTGTTATAAATAACTTTCTTGTCCCGCTTGCCACAATTGTAAATCACGCATACTTTTCTACACTATAAACTTCTGATAACATTAAATTGTCTAAATATATAGAATTATCAAAATCTCATAAAGTTCGAAACACGTTATATTATGGAGCAGTGCAACGCGAGAATGTAATTCAAATACGGTGATTTAGCGTCATTATAAAGAGGTAATTAATATTAAAACACATCATTTATACAGCACACGCTCAAAGACATATTTCAATTCCCCGTTCGCTTCCAACTTTGAATTGGAGTTATGGAAAAGCTAGGTCAAAACTGTAACGATAAAGGCGTTCCTATTTCGTTACGGTGACAACGTTTCACCTATTCGTCACAAATATATGTAGATATCAAAAGGATATAATGTGTATGTATTTATATGGACAAAGAGAAAGCAAGCGTGTGACTCTTTGCACAGACGTAACACAAATTATTGGCGTTTGAAAGTTTCGACGGATTTACTTCGAAGTTTACTACAATAATTATTATGAAAGTCGCATCGATAGACATTTACGTCACGAGTCGTTTATGGATTTAGTTAAAATACTCGTACAAAAAATGTATAATAGCTATGCAGGTGGAATATGAAAATTCTGTTATATATATATATATATATATATATATATATATATATATATATATATATAAATATATATACAAATGCTCGAAAATATCTACGTACACTTATCAATACGGATGTATTTCTCAATAAAAGAAACTTATTAATGTAAATTTGAAAACAAATATATTTTTTATTAATTCTATAAATTACTAATTATTTATACATGATAATTCAAAACACTTTAAATTTATAACAAATAAACTACAAAATAAAACAAAAATTCATACAAATTGAGCAGAAAATGTCTGCGTACAAAAAATGAAAATCGAAAATAATATAAAATAAAATAAACTTTTCTAATGAATTAGTAACTGGTTGGATAGGTTCTATTTAAAAACCTCTTATAATCGTTTTTGCATAGAATGGTCCACTTTTTGTGGTTTCTTTAGCACTAATCTTATTCCACTCTTTTTCTATAACTTTCTTCAACATTTATATATATATATATATATACGTTCGAGAAACACACACATATGTTGTAAAAGTGATCATAGATTGGAGAATACTTTTTACGTTATAAAATGATTATTCTTTTTCCGTTCGAGTATTTTCATCAATAAAAAAGTTTCCTCTAAATTCTTTCATTATGGAAAGATTGTTTCTCTATATTTTTTTTCGGTTATTGTTCAGAAAAATTATGGAATCCCCCATTAATATTATTTAGTGTGTGCAAAAACCTACATAGTTACATTTTAGTTCATTTTTAGACATTTTTGAGGAAAGTTGTGAATTGTGTGTATCTTATAAGATATATATTCTTTTTATTTTATATTACAAAGACAGTTCTGAAATAATAAAAATAAATGTAATTAAAGCCAATGACGTCCCGCAGAAAGGACACATCCGATGATTTATAAAAAATAATAATAGATTGAAGGCAACAAGGAAATAAGTTAGGTGAAATAGCAAAAATATGTAAAGAAGATATACAATTCAAATAATAATAAAAAATTGGAATAGAACTAGAAGTATCGCTTCAAAATCGCGATCTGGAAGGCCAAATATACTTACAGAAAAACAAAGAAGAAAGGAAAATGAAGGAATATGCAAAAATTTCTTCAGCACGAATTGCCTCAAATGTATCAACAGAATATAATAAAAAGTGTCATCGAACCACTATATCTAGAATATTGAATATTTAAGGGTACTATAGTAGAGTATCTAGAGAAAAATATATTTATATAAATAAATTAATTGAGAGAAGAGAGAGAGAGCAAGTAGCCCAGATAACACCGAAGGATTTAGACAAACATTTGCTTTTTTCTATCGTCTTGAATTCGCTAAACAATAGGTTAATAAAGATAAAAAGTTTTGGGAGAACATAATTTTTAATGATGAGTGTAATTTTCATGTTTTTGATAACGATGGAAGGAATAAAGTGTATCGAAAAAAAATTCAGAATATGAAACCAAGAATTTAGTTTGTACGGTAAAGCATGGAGGTGTAAACGTAGTGGTCTGGACATATTTTGTGGCTTCTAGGGTAGGAAATATCACTTCCACTGAAACAACAATAAATAGCTTGGGGTATTTTAACATTTTACAACAAAATTTAAAAGAAAGTACTTAAAAATTAAACCTGGAAAGTACATACATTTGCCAACATGACAACGATTTTAAGTACATATTACACATAGTATGTGAGTGACTTTTGTATATCTGCCTTAAACAGCTTAAAACCCCACTCCAGTCCTCAGACCTAAATCCCATAGAACATATATGGGACGAAATCAAACGACAAACCTTTAGAGTAGTGCTTCAATATGAAGAGGGAAATATTGGACCAGAAATAACAAAAAAATTCGTTCATTGTATGGCCAAAAAATTGAAAGAAGTCATTAAAAATATAAGTGGTGCAACATCATATTGAATTTTAAAAAAATTATATTTATATAACAAATTTTCAAAGTGTATGTTAACTTTTACACCGTTAAAAATATGTTATTTTATAGTTAATATAAATTATTGGATTTTTATTTTATTTTTTTATTGGTTTTCAGTACAAAATAAAACAAATTAAATTTGGAAAAAATATTTTTTCATTTAATTTAATTTTTTCAGAAAAGTTTAACAAATAAAATAATTTTGCTAGTTAGCTCAATTTTGTACATGAGTGTATGTATATGTGTATATATGTGTGTATATATATATATATATATATATATATATATATATATATATATATATATATATATATATATATATATATATATATATATATATATATATATATATATATATATATATATATATAGGTTTATGTTATATAAACAATAAGTTTATGTTGCAAGAACATGTAACTTTCTCAAGGCTGGTCACACGGGAATAGCATACATTCTCCACGTGTTGATTATTGAAAAATAATTCCCTTAGGAATTATTTAGAACCATAAAAAACGCGACAATCAATTTTTGAAGTAAATAAAATATCGTAATAATGAGAACTAGAGGTTTCTTTGTTACTTATTACACTTGATAACATCAGTTCTACACTGGACGTTGCAAGAACAACATCAATTCTAAAATGGAGGATGCAACTAAGATGAAGTCAAGTCACTGTTGTTGACTGATAATTGAAGAACCTGATTTTAAACGTTGTAATTAACTGATTGATAAATAAAAAATATGTTTATTTTAAAAACCGTACTTTTGATAATTTAAAATAAAACTTACATATACACACACACACACACACTTGTAAATAATAAAATATATATTTACAATAAAATATTGTTTCTAATTTAAATTAAAATTACATGAACATAAATTGTTCAAATGTAAATCATTTATTAGAAAGACACTATCATAAAATATAGTTTCTAATAGTACAGTCCTGTATACAAAACAGAAAATGTTCAACTGAGTAAATTAATGTTCAAAGGCATTTCCTTATTTATTTCCGTTTACCAAAGTGCGTGATTCAATTCAGGTAGAGAAGTTTCGAAATAGTCTTCATAAGTCATTACAACCATTCTACAAATCCTTTATAGCTAACGCGTAGTTTATGACTTGAAAGGTAATGATATATTTCGTTGCTGTGCATTAGTGCCTTCATAAAACACCAGTTACAAACAGGTAATTGTTTAATAGTGTGAAATAATATCAAACGTAACTTACATTATTAACGTAATAATTTCAATAGGTTTTATTTATGATGTAAAGATTGTACAATTTTTTTTCTATTTTAATTTATGATAGCGGTTTTTAGCTTTACATGTTATATTTAAAATAAACCTGTAAACGAATTTGATCAAATATCAGTAATTTATTTTTTATGATATAAATCTATTGATACTGAACATTAAATAATTAATTGACATTTATATTTTTTTAATACTGAACAATCGAGACAAAATATACAAAACCCATACACACACACACATACACACACAAATATATATATATATATATATATATATATATATATATATACGTGTGTATGTATATACATATGTACATAGAGAGTGACAAGCAAAACTGGATAAAGGATTCAAAAATTTTCGTTAGTATTAAAAAAATTGTTATTAAAAATCAAATTAAAAATTAATATTTTATATTCTTATTGCTAATATATTAGGTTATATCATATGAAATTGTCGAATTTGTAGGCGAGAATTAAAACACAATATTTTTAACAAAACAAAATATATTTAATCAAAATAAGCTTCATCACCAACAATGGTCTTTTGCCAACAAGGAATTAGATTGTTTATTCCATTTTTATAAAAATCGACATTTTTAAAGCTTATCAAGTCTTCGAATCCTTGAATCACTTGTGTTTGGTTTCGGATTTTTTTTTACTTAACCCGTTCGATACCAGTGCTTCAGGAGAAAAACCGCCACTACAGTCCAGACGTTTTATTATTTAAATATGATACCAAATTGTCATTAATTTTTGTGCGATGTATTTATAACGTTCTAAATGAGTGAAATTAGCAATTTTACAAATCGACACACATATGTTTTGAAATATTTGTTTATACATAACCCAATTGGTAGTCTTATAGTTGTTTTACAGATTTCGCAGGCATACATAGTAGACTTCACAGGCATTACATTAACCTTTTTTTTGAAAGTAGAATAACTTCATTTTTAGAAAAAAATTAATAAATGACAGTTTTAGGTATACATAGATGTACTCTTTTTATATTTATAATAACACAGTCAAGGGTGTATAATATACTCATAATTTAAGCAAAAGAAATTTTCTGTATAGTTTTATCGTAAGAATATTATGTTAGAAAATGGTATAGGTCAATTTATTCATACATTGAGATATTTAAAAATTATTAATATAAAAAAAATTTAAAATTGTTTTGAAAATTTTTTTGGAAAATTTATAAGTAAACAATAATTGTTTATTTATAATTTTTTATATAATACAACTACCAATATTCCAAAGTTGATTTTTCGTAATTCAAACGCAAACCTTTAAATATTATACGAGTCGTTTGATAAGTCCGTGTAAATTCCAAAAGATGGCACCACTGGTGCATATCGAGGTTATTTTTAATTAGTAGCACTTCTTGGAAGAACACACATCAAGTTTCAGCCATATCGGTCTATTTTTTGTGTTTGACAATCGTTGGAATCAAGGAAATAGAGTGATTGTCAAATAATGGACGAAAAAGAATTTCACGTGTTGATTAAACACTACTTCATTAAAGGCAAAACGCCTCAGGAGACTAAACAGAAGCTTGATAAACATTATGGTGACTCTGCACCTTCGATTAGTGCGGTTTATAAGTGGTTTCAAAATTTTCGGAGTGGCCATATGAGCACAAGAGACGCTGAACGTTCTGGACGTACTGTTGAGGTCACCACTCCAAAAATCATTGATAAAATCCATGATATGGTGATGGATGACAGAAGAGTGAAAGTGCGTGAGATTACTAGTGCTGTAGGCATCTCATGTGAACGGGTACATAATATTTTGCACTAACATTTGGACATGAAAAAGCTATCCGCCAGGTGGGTGCCGTGATTGCTCAAATCGACCAAAAACGAGGTAGTGTGAAGTGTTGCAAGAACGGTTTGCAGCTGTTTCAGCGAAATCCGCAGGACTTTAAGCGTCGTTTCATCACTTTATATGAAACATGGATACATCACTACACTCTTGAGACCAAAGAGCAGTCTAAACAATGGGTTATCAAGGGGGAATCTGCTCCGAAAAAGGCGAAGACAATTCCTTCGGCCGGGAAGGTTATGGCGACTGTCTTTTGGGATTCGCAAGGAATAATCTTTATCGACTATTTGGAAAAGGGTAAAACCATTACAGGTGCATATTATTCATTGTTATTGGATCGTTTGAAAACCGAGTTGCAAGAAAAACGTCCCCGATTAGCCCACAAAAAAGTCCTCTTTAATCACGACAACGCACCAAGCTCACACCTCAGCAGTTGTGGCCGCAAAACTAATGGAAATAGGGTTCCAAATCGTTTCACATCCTCCCTATTCTCCAGACTTGGTTCCATCGGACTATTATTTGTTCCCTAATATGAAGAAATGGCTCGCGGGAAAAAGATTTTATTCGAACGAGGAGGTGATTGCAGGAACGAATGACTATTTTACAGACTTGGGCAAATCCTATTATTCGGAAGGGATAAACAAACTAGAGCTGCGTTGGATGAAGTGTATAAGCCTAAAAGGAGACTATGTTGAAAAATAAAAACGATTTATTCAAAAAAATGAAGCAGTTTTTATTTTTACACGGACTTATCAAACAATCCTCGTATCTCTCAATGTATAAATAAATGGAGTTATTGCACTATCAAAAACAAACTGTTCAATTTGTTATTAATGAAAGTGGTATAAATCGATTTAAAATTAAATGTATATACATAATGTTATGAAAATAAAAACATTATCTGTATATTGAAATACGTGCCAATAACCTCAATTTCGCACTATATACTGAATATTGGCATGCATATCAATTACCTTTCGTATTGTTTGATAAATTTTTAAATACCACGTGGATTCAATTTACTGTTATTTGTATGATTATTTAGTTATTTTTACATAATAAAATTTAACAAGTTTATAAACATAGTTTTAAAAACATAACCCGAATTTATTAACGTTTGCCAATATTTTTTAATTCATTCAAACATATTCGTATATATACATATTCGTGACGCCCAGATCTTGTAAAAAAAATGTAATTTTCGGTAGACCAATAACATTCTGTATCTATTTTATTGTTTTTAACATAATTCATCTGTTAGCGACACGATTTGGTACAAACAGTTATCATAAACTGATAATGATCACCCGTCACACATTTGTGACGCTGGGCTGAGGTAAGAAAATCGGGTCGTCACATATATGTGACGTTGGTAGCTAACGAGT
Source organism: Neoneuromus ignobilis (assembly GCA_029203775.1). Classification (NCBI taxonomy): domain Eukaryota; kingdom Metazoa; phylum Arthropoda; class Insecta; order Megaloptera; family Corydalidae; genus Neoneuromus; species Neoneuromus ignobilis. The sequence goes on along the minus strand of CP092089.1, from coordinate 12,237,210 downwards.
TAAATATTTCAAGTGGCGAAAAAAATGATTGTTTGTGAAAGATCTGGTGAATAAGGGGATGCGGTAAAATTTCATAATTTAATGAATTTAATTTGGAAATTGTGATACGAGATGTGTGTGGTCGTGAGCATTGTCTTGCAATAGTATTAGCTCATATCTATTGATTAGAACTGGCTGTTTTGTTTTCATTTTTTTATTCATATTTTCGATTTTGCGACAATATGAATCAGTTGTAATTGCTTCGCCTGGATTTAAAAAAGTATAATGGATTATTCATTTATTTTTTCACCATAAAGTAACCATAAGTTTTTTTTTGGTGTAATAACAGCTTAGGCGCGTGTCCTGAAACTTCATTTTCATTTACCTATTGTCCAGATCTTTTTCTGTTATCATACAGAATCCACTTTTCATCACAAGTAATGATTCGATTTGAAAATGGCGTTTTATCATTTCGAATCATCAATAAAGAGCACGCCTCTAAGCGTCTCAAATTCTGACTATCTGTTAATTCGTGCAGCACCCACTTATCCAGCTTTTTCACCTTTCCTATTGCAGTGAGGTGACGATAAACAATCATAACACTAACACTTAAATCACATGCGAGAGCTCAAATTGTTATATGTGGATTAGTTTCCACTATGGCTCTCAAATGTTCTTCATTCATAATGGTTTTGGGCCTTCTTTGAGGCTCATTAATCAGAACGACATTTTTTGAGCTATAAAATCGAATTGTTCTCTGAGTAGCCAACCCTTCTCCGAAAGCCTCATTGATATTTCTACCTATTACCGCTGCATTGTGTCCCAACTTGAACTCATATAAAAAAAGTAGCCGCAAATATTTTACAGACACCATCCTATTAAAGAGTATAAAAAAAAGAAAAATAATAACAACTCCGTACTTAGAGACAATTGAAGTGTACAGTACCCTAGTCAATTCCAAATAGCCGAACTTATAAAATATTGCACAGAACCTTTCTCAATCGCGGTCGACATTTGACTAACTAAAATTCGGCAACTTATGAACAATCTTAGAACAAGGAACTTATTTACAAAAAAATAAAAAACATTCTTAAAATATATATATATATATATATATATATATATATATATATATATATATACATACTATATTTTGATTCCAAAAACAGCATCGTTTCTTCAAGTAATTAGGGATATTCAACAAAAATAATTGCTGAAATGGCAAAGGTATGTTACAAAACTGTTCTTTCGGTAAGAAAAACAATGAATTTATGGTTGAAAATAAATGCAGGAGGTCGTCCTAAACTTTTATCAGACAGTGATCCTCGTTTAATGGGGAGATTAATGAAAAATAAAAGGACCAACTTCCAAACAACCTGTCAAAACTTTGCATAAAAACGTTAACGAATGAACAGCAAGAAAAGAATTAAGGAAAATTGGTTTAGTGTCCGCAGTAGAACAAAAAAGCCAGCCATATCAGAGAAAACCAGAAAGTCTCGATTGGAATCTTGCAAGGAACATAAAAAATGGAGACTCTCGATGACTGGAAACGAGTTATTTGGTTTGATGAGATTTAGGTAAATATTTTTCAGTTTGATGGAAAAACATATTAATGATATAGTTTACATAAAAAAGCATTCAAAGACGTGACATAAAAGAAACAAAAAAGTATGTAATGGTGTGGAGGATTTTAACGTGGTAGCATGTAAATCTATTGGTGAAAATAATTGTGACGATTTAATCCAACAGACATATATGTCTTTTATAATAGGATCAGTGCGAAGAAATTAATTTCCTATCAGATTTTTTGGCATCACATAAGTTTGATATTGATTACAAGAGCAAATGACCTCTGTAATATCTCAATTGAACGGTGATGTAACACCTTACAGTGTGTACACACATAATCCAATTACGCTACTTCAAAACTTTATTATAATTAGTGTCAGAGAACTCGATAGGACGAAGGAAAACGGGGCGAAGTTACGACAAAGAAATTTTGATTAATGACGTTCTTAATTCTAAGCAACGTTTTGAAGATATTCCACTGACACGAAACATTATACTTTCGCGTATACTTTGATGATGCGTTCACCTTCCGCATGC
>CP092089.1:12217625-12230125 GCA_029203775.1 Neoneuromus ignobilis | reverse complement strand
TTTTGCGCCGTTTCATAACCATGGATGAAACATGGGTCCATCATTTCACACCCGAGACAAAAGAATAATCAAAACAATGGACTGAAAAGAGAAAACCGGCTCCAAAGAAGGCGAAGACCGTTTCATCTGCAGACAAGGTCATGGCGTCGGTTTTTTGGGATGCGCGTGGGATAATTTTCATTAACTATCTTGAAAAAGAAAAAACTATCAACGGCGAGTATTATGCGAACTTATTGCAACGTTTGAGCGAAGAAATCAATCAAAAACGGTCGCATTTGGCTAAGAAGAAAGTATTGTTTCATCAGGACAATGCACCAGCTCACAAATCCGTTATTGCAATGGCCAAAATTAATGAATTAAAGTTTGAATTGCTACCTCATGCACCATATTCGCCAGATTTAGCCCCCTCGGGTTATTTTCTGTTCCCAAACTTGAAAAAATGGCTCAGTGGTCAAAGATTTCCCAACGATGAAGAAGTGATGTCGGCAGTTAATGGGTATTTTGAGGAGCAAGACAGTTATTATAAAAGGGTATCGAACTTATTGAACATCGCTGGGAAAAGTGTATAGAGCTGAAAGGAGATTATGTTAAAAAATAAATATATTTTTTTCCAAAATTTTTGTGTTTTCTTTGTTGGGTCGGGTACTTGTGGGACCACCCTCATATATACAACAAAATTTCAATTAAATCGAATAACTGTTGTTTTAAATATATATTTTTACATGAAAGACATATAAATTAGAATCTAATAAACTACACCTACCCCTCGATTTACACGGTACATTTTTACTCGCAATTACTTATTTGCATACCCAATAACTTTTCAACTTTTTAAACAAGTGTGACTAGACTTATTGTGAAAATAATGTCATCAGCAAATCAAATGCGACTAAATAACTCATCCTTTATTATTATTCCTTAAGATTCAGAGTTCAGTACCTTAAACACTTCTTCTAGTGTTATTATAAATGACTCTAGTAATATGACATCATCATATATTATTGTTTTTATAATGTTAATTTTTCTGTTTCTTCGTATAATGCGCAAAAGACATAGAGCATTTACATAAATATATTTTAAAAATTAAATGCTTTTCTAATTAACCCGTTCACTACCAGCGTCACATATATGTGACGATCCTGTTTTCTTACCTAAATATGTGACGAGTGTTCATTATCAGTTTATGATGATTGTTTGCACCAAATCGTGCCGCAAATAGATGGGTTATGTTAAAAAACAATAAAATAGATACAGAATGTTATTGATTGCCGATAATTACATTTTTAATTATTTGACACGTTATAAGTACATCGCAAAAAATTAATGACAATTTGGTATCATATTTAAATAATAAAACGTCTGGAGTGTGGTGGCGGATTTTCTCCTGAGGCCCTAGTAGCGAACGGGTTAAATAAATAGGTGATAAAAAAATTAAGACTAATGTTGATATTTACATACTTTTATATAAAACGACCATTAAAAATCTTAAAATACACCCAAAAATTCGAGGTCGTCTTATATGACAAATATAAAAAACAGAGCTTGGTTTCTCCAATGAATATTTTTTTAAACACCTATATCCTTATACCTATAGTAGAGTTTCAGTTTTTATTTAAAAAATATAAAAACAAGATTAGATTTTCAATAACTCAAAAAATATGTAAGGAATATACATTGTACTTAAAAAATATTTTTGATTTAGTTAGATGAGTTTCTAATTTTCTTTGTAATCTGATGTAAGACATTTATCAAGCTTTCATTGTCTAAATTCTCATCATACGGATCGACATCCAAGTCGTGTTATTATTGTAAATAGAATTATAACCGTAAACAAGTAATTCTCGTAATTTCACCTTTAAAATAATGATATATAGGGTCATCCAAATGTGACGCCTATATTTGTATTTTATTAAAAATAAATAAAAAAATATACACATATTTCTCTATAAACCGCCCTATACAAGTTTCTTTCTAATAAAACACAAATCTAAGCGTTACATTTGGATGACCCTATATTATAACTACAAACATGTAATTACCTTAAGAGAGTATTCTAGTCTAGAATTTCGAAAAAATCGATTTATTTTATTTTTGTATATTTTCAAAGTTTAGACCTTTAAGAATATGTCCTTAAGAGGATTTTTCGAAATTCGAATTATTTTCGGAGTTATAGCTATTTTTGTGACGCGCCAACCAATCCGGTCTGGCCGGAACGAATCAACTTTAAACGCGTTTTTCTCGAAACTACTTTTTTCAACACGGTTGACGTGATATCTCAAGTTCTAATGGACCGATTTACTTGAAATTTGGTACAGAGCTTCTCAATATAACAGTGATTGTCTCCGACTAGGATTTTTTGAAAATTTTGTTTTTTACTATTTTTAAAAAATTCCGAAAGTTGAAGAAAATAGGGCAAAAAATGACTGTTTTTTCACACTTTTGCGAAACATTTTTTTTAAAATTTCCCTAGACGGGGATACTACTACAACCTTCTTTTTTAATAATTTCAAAAAAAAATTGTTTCACATGACCGGAAGGGTTGGAACCACGTCAACCAGAAACACCTTTTTTTTCGAGCCCCCACTTTGCCGCCTGTATCTTTTTCAATTTTGAATCTTTTGTTTTTAATACTTTTTTATACTCTTAAAATGTCAATAAATAACTGATAAAAAATGGATAGTAAAAATATTTGTTGTTTTTTTTATAGCGCCCGAAAAAACACCTAAAATTCGTGCGTCTAGACTAGAATACCCCCTTAAAACTATAAGTCGTCTTATACGCCGGATATTTACTAGACACATGAAATTTAACTTGAAAATTGGGCCTTGTCTTATACGCAGGTCATCTTATACACCAGTATATACATTAAGAGTGTTGTAGGCGAGTAATAATGGATAAAAAATATTATTAAACAGAAATTATGACAACAAGATATACAAAACCTATGAAACCAGCTATTTTAAAGAAAACCTGCTATATAAAGCTATAAAAATGGCTTTATCATTACCATTTAAAAAGAAAAATCATAATAAACTTATTTACACTTTTTGTACACTACAATTGATTTTAAAGTAAATTTGGCCGTTTCATATGTAACGATCCAATATAAGAAACTGATAAAATTTTAAAATGAAATAAACTGTTCAGAAATGCAATTATAAAACGTTTAATCAATCGGTTACTAAACGATGTGTATTTTTAAAGTTCTCGCCGGTCCTGTAAATAAATTCGAATCAATTTATTTCCAATTTACATAAATAATTACTTTGCAGAACACTAATAAATCAATACGCGGATCGATCGAACCGTATTTTTACAAAGTACTATCTGCCAAATAAATTCTGATCGAATAGATCACAATCTGCATTCAATTTACAATCAAGACTCAAGACCATGTACAAAGAACACAAATCTAAAATCCGATGTTATTTGAATCGGGGATGAACAAAAACGAATCGATTCGCATTGGAACGTAAATGCATCGATTGCAAGAGGACAGACGATCGCGTCGTAACGGTGAACGATAGTCGTGTCTCTGTTATATTTAAACGGGAATTTGCGGTTGTTTGCGAAATTTGCCGGGCCTGGCCGAACACAAATGTCGCATACAAATGTCAACCGACAGACCCGATGTCAATCAAAGCGTAGTGTGCTTTGACTTCGGTTCAAGTTACGCGCACCTCCGTCGCCGGAGCCACCCTGCAACGACCCCACTTAGTACCACTGCGTGGCACTTTGTACTTATTAGGAACAGTAACGCCTTTTCGATATTTCCAATTGTTCCTTGACCTTTGAATTGTTATCAAGATATATGTTTCCCTTAATGAGAACGAGCGTCGTTTACACTGGTTTCTAAAAACATAAACGTCCGAAACGCTGACTCGTATGTAAAAGTAATGTCTGTTTAAAAAATCGGTTTCTTTTAATACAATAATACAAAAATATACCCTATACATGTTTTTTTTAAACGAATGAAAATATTCTCATTCGAAAGACATTAACCCTTTGCATTCGAGGCCTTTTTCGCTCGGGTGAACCAGCAACTCGAGACGATTTTCCGCATTTTTGGTGAATTTCTTACAGTTAACTTAACATATGGGATTAAAATTGAATATTAATCACAGGATTAAAATATGGTTTATTTTTTTATATTTCAAATTTATATATAAAACCAAATTATTAGTTGTTTTGGAACTGTGGCTGATTCACTTTACACAAATGAATTTTCACCCCAACACCACAATAATTTAAAGTGTTCAATAATCACTTATTGTTCACTTGTTTTTCTATAATTATATAATTTATAATTATATCGGCTGATGCATTTCGATGGCGATGCCATCATCGTCAGAGTCTTTCTGTTAAAATCTAGACTAACTTTTCAATAAGACAACTAAAAGTTAGTCTAGATTTTAACAGAAACACTCTGACGATGATGGCATCGCCATCGAAATGCATCAGCCGATATAATTATAAAAAAACAAGTGAACAATAAGTGATTATTGAACACTTTAAATTATTGTGGTGTTGGGGTGAAAATTAATTTGTGTAAACCAAATTATGTTTTGAATTTGTAATTAAACAATCATTGCATTAGTCTGTAACTAAATCACCGAAATATGTAAATTATTTATTTTTAGAGAATTATTTTTAGTGACACATGCAGTGGTATGCATAAAAATATGTTTACATTAATTCGAATATTTATATTGTTTAAATGTATTTAACAAAACAAAATGAAAATTGTAATCCTTTTTGTTATGAATTTTATTATTTGCTAACACACAACATCGAGAAAATTAAATTCATTTATAATACAGTCGCGGTCATTGAAATCCGGACACGCAAATAAAATACTTTTTTCAATATTTTTCCTCCGTGTGAGTAGATAAGTGAAATGCGCTTTCTAGAAGTTTTTTTGTATATCTATGCTCTTTTTAAAATGGATAGAAGTCGAGTTTTATTAAAAATGAGCGAAGTGAAAGAATTCTGTTTTATTGAAGTCTTTATTCAATAAGCAAAGCTTTAATAAATCATATAATTGGGACATGAAACTGTTACAAATTAAATTGTTTCAAATTGTAGACCTATTAACCCTTTGCACTCGAGGCCTTTTTCGCTTGGGCGAACCAGCAACTCGAGACGATTTTCCGCATTTTTGGTGAATTTCTTACAGCTTCATTAAAATGATTTCATACACAAATTAACGTATAAAACTTTTATATTTTAATATTTTATGTATCTTTATACCTCAAAGAAGGAAATTTGTTAAACATTAAGCTCTGTATTGTTGCTTTGTATGGTATTTTATAAAACAATCTCTAAGATGCATCCTCGGCTTGTTGGGGTAAGTATCGCAGTAATATGTGGTTTGGTGTCTTTCGCCAGGCTTATTTCATTGAGAGCAAACTTTACAATCCTTCCCAACTCCTGCTGGCATAAGATGTAGCTTCCCATTCAATCGGATTTCATCAAAGCTGCAGGTCGAAGTAGAACCTCGATTTCGTGTCTGGCAAAAATCTCCTCTCAATTGGCAAAGCAAAGTTTTTACATACTGCAGATGAATAAGCGGCCGTTCGTTTCTCTGCTTCTTTACTGATTTATAAAGAATATAAGAATTGATTGAACAGATCTCTAAACTCCCCAAAAATAGCTTTCGCTACCATTTCAAGGACTTTCTTAGAAAACAGTATGTCGAGGCATATTGGTCAGTTAGATCAACACCGCCCATATATTTCATATAGTTTATGATAACATTGGATTTTTTACAGTAACCTCAATACCACCTAGTAAAATCCTTTTTACGGGAGTTATTCTGGCTTTCAAATTTTTTTTTAATAGATCAATATAAACATTTTCATTTGTAATGCCATCTATAAAATTAAATTTCCAACCCCTCTCGCAGACATACACCCCCATACCATAACATGACCGCTCTCATGTTTGACTGTAGGACGTAAGTGTTTTAAAGACATTTCTGTATTTGGTTTCTGCCATACATTATTTCTCCCATTGGATCCAAATAAATTATATTTGCTTTCGTCCGTAAATAAAACATCTTTCCAATAATTAAAACTCTTATTAACATGTTCCCGAACGAAAATTAACCTTTTGTTGCGATTATCTAGATTTATGAAAGGTTTGTTTCTTCCTGGCAATATGAGCATGAAACCAATTTTTATTTAATATATTATGAATTGTTTGAGGGCTTGTTTTTTTTTATTTAGATACTTTTTAACTTCTAAAGTCAATTTGGGCGCGCTAATTTTCGAATTTTCTTTAATTTTTCGTAGAATCCAATGCTCGTCATGGCCATTAAAAATCTTTCAGAGACTCTTTTTGACTTTATTGTCAACACTTTGACCATTTTGAAATCTTTTTATTACAGATTGCATTGTAGCGTGGCTTCTATTAACTATTTTCCCAATTTCCCGTAGAGTTTTTCCATTTTTGTAATGAAAAATCATTAGCATTTGCTCGTTTGTCAATGATTGTTCTCTTTGTTTACTCAAAGTGAAAATCAAACTTATATTTTTTACAAAAAGATTACAAACGACTTAACAACAGGTTTTTTTTATAATCAAAGTGACCAAAAACTTATTTAAAGAGTATACTTTCTTAACACAGCAGTTTTCAAGGGAGAGTAATTCGTTGTATGAGTTTCATTCTGATGTATTTTTTGTACATTATTCAGAAATGGTTACTTTTTCTGGAGTAGAAATATTAATTTACGATTGAAATTTTCAAATATAATAAAAATAACATTAATAAAGAAATTAAGCAAAAAAAAAAAAGAAAATTGTTATTATATTAAAATATATGTGTAAAATTATTGGAAACATAACTCTGTATGAGTTTCACTTTGACTCACTGTATGTATATATATATATATATATATATATGTATGTATATATATATATATATATATATATATATTTCAATTGTTATAGTAGAATACCCGATATAAACAGTAAAATATGCGCCCAGTTTGTAAAGAGACAATATTGTACAAACAATTTGGGAATACCTAATATAAACAATAGTGTTCATCCAGTTTGTAAGGAGACGAGATTACACAAACAATTCGGGGAATACCCGATATAAGTGAGAAAATTATCAACTGGCAATATAAAGTAAACATACCACTAAATGACATTTTTATTACGTTTTACTAAAATTTAGAGTTTTTATAGTAAATGGTAATTTTATTTTAACACAAATGAATTTTAAACCCAACACTACAATATTTTAAAGTGTTCAATAATCAATTATTGTTCACTTAATATTTATAAACATATAGACTGATGCATTTCGATGGCGACGCCATCATCGTCAGAACCTTTCTTTTATTTTATATTTTACACGATGAGTATATACGTCAAACGCACTGAAATAGACTTTTGGTTTGACGTGTATACTCGTCAAACACAGTTAACTGTGCCAATAGTTTTTTCGGAACTATATATATATGATAATCAAAAAATTTCTGACCTTTTTATATGTATCATAATTCCAAAAATTGTTTATTCATCGTATGACTCATTACGTCAAGCACAATACTTGAGTAACAAAGTAAATATCTTGTTTCGGTCATTTACTACAACCCGATGTATTCATTTTAATTTAAAATATAATTTTAACCCTTTAAAATGTCTGTGTAATATAATATAATACATAGATGTTTATTTTACGAATTTAAACATAATGAAGTTGCAAGAAAAATTTGTACCGCACTTAGAGAAGAAGCAGTTATATTATTAACGGCCCAGAACTGGTTAAAAACCATTAAGAAACAAAATCAGATCAGATTGACCATCAAATGTAAATATTGACGAATTACATGATTGAAACAAATTCAAATTTAACACGTCAATAATTTTCTGAAGAGTTTAAAGTGACAAAACAATACGGAATTATTTGCATAAAATAGATTGCAGTATCTTAACATTTGTGTGCTTTTTACTTCATAATTAAAATCTCCAAAATTTAGGATAACATTTTGACCCATGACCAGAAATGAATTGTTTATTCCAACTATAAACGTAGTTACCACTGGCTATCACAAACTGATCTTTTGCCATAAACACGAGAAAAATTCATCGTTGTGTTTGGTGGACTTCAAAAAGAATTATTCTTTATGAGTATCTACAAGCTGATCAAGCCTTTACAGTGAACAGCTACAAAAAGTGCATAATGCATTACAACAAAAAGAACAAGTGTTTGTAAATCATCAAAGAGTTTTATTTTTGCAAGATAACTCTCGGCCACATGTTGCAGTAATAGCAAAAGAAAAGAATTAGATTTAGGATGGGAAATTCTCCCTCATTCCCCATATTCACTGTACATATCTCGCCATCGAATTACAACTTATTTTTGTCTCTGAATAACCATATACGTGGTAAATAATTTAATAATGACAAAGAGTTAAAAGCAAAATTTTCTGTTTTAAAAATTCTGAATTTTATAAAAATAGAATTTACAAATTACCTTCTCATTAGGAAACTGTAATTAAATGTGAAAGTGGAATATTTTGACGAGTAAAATTATTTTAAGTACAAAATACAAATGTTCATGTTTTAATCTCAAAAATGACAGAAGGTTTTTGGTAACTATATATATATATATATATATATATATATATATATATATATATATATATATATATATATATATATTTATATATAATTTGTTGATATTATTTTACTTATAAGTATGAAATATTTCTTCAGCATTAAAATCATATTTATAATGTAACACAATTTTACATAAAATAGAATCATTTCATTGATGAATATTTTATTATGTGTATTCGTGAAATTCATATTTTAATAAAACATCAAATAACAAATTCACAGTGAAATGGAAGATTGAAGAATTAACCGTACATTTCATGTATGATATTCATATTGAAATAGTAGAGATTATTAAATGAAACGAACGTTCAAATATATTAATAAATATTAGTGATGAAAATAAAATCAATAAATTGGTCATGATAGAAAATTATAGTGAAATATAATTTTTTAATTAATTAAAACAAGTAAATCGTGCTTATATATATATATACATACATACATATATATATATATATATATATATATATATATATATATATATATAGCCATATATGATATATATAACATTCATATATATATATATCATATATATATATATATATATATATATTATATATATATTTATATATTCGGGGTATATATATATCGACATATATATATATATATATATATATATATATATTCATATATATATATATATATATATATAATATATATATATATATATATATATCGATACGCAATATCCCGCATATATATATATGATATAACCACTGTATATAGTATATATATATATATATATATATATATATATATATATATATATATATATATATATATGTATATATATATATATATATATATATATATTTATTAGTCATTTGTGATGACTTTTAATAAAACACAAATCTAGGCGTCACATTTGGATGAATATACATACACACTCACATACACACACACACTCACATATATATATATATATATATATATATACACGAGGGTCGTTTGATAAGTGTGGTAAATTAATTTATTGTTTAATTTAATTAATTAAAAAAATTAATTACATTTTTCAATTTACTTTTTCTTACTTTTTTACCATACTTATCAAACGACTCTCGTATATTGGATTAGGAAAAAAGTCCTTTTACAAATTGGAGCGAAATTGAAACAGACTTTTCAAATTGTTTATGATTCTTTTATTAAACCAAATATGTGCTATTTTCAACTACAGCCCTTCTGCCATTTTTTAGTAGAGTTATTATTCTATCAATGTAGAACTTTAGGAGTTTCTAGCCAAAAAAACAAAGACAAATGATTTTTTCAGGTCTATTAAAATCAAGTTCACTCCATTAAGGAGTTCTATCAAAAAAATGACTGAAATAAATCACAGTTTAACAGTGTAAGGTCAAGGCTATACAGTGTATGGATTAAAACTTCCCAGCCAAGCTCTCTGAATTTTTGCCAAGCCTTCAAAGATATGTGTGGTCTAAAGTTGGAATGATGGAAGAAAACATCCTTTTTATTTGCTAATTCCGGACGCTTTTTTCCAAATCGATCGCTTCAATCGGATTAATTGTTGATAGTAGAGATCAGAATCAACCGTTTTGCCTGACGGCAGCACTTTAAAAAGGACAACTCCCTTCCAATCTCACCAGACACACAGATTCACCTTTCTTGGAGTTAATCTGGACTTTACAATCGTTTGTGGTGCTTTATCCCACTTCAACCAAAATCTTTTCCGAACATTGTTGTTGTATGTTATCCATTTTTTATTGTATGTTATCAATCTTTTCAGAAATGGCTTGATTTCATTCTATTTAAACAGCTTTGGGAACTGAAAGTTCAGTCAATTCGATTTTTTACCATCAAATCGTATGGCACCCAAACATCGAGATTTGTGTATTTAGAGTTATGCAAATGATTCAAAACGGTTTTATGATAAATGTTTAACTTCTTAGCTATATCATAGCTGCTTACATGTCGATTTTTTGCAAGATTTCTTCGATACTTGCCACAAGAAGCCAACCAGAACAAAATACGTTTTTCATTTCAAAATGTCCATCTCAAAATCGACGAAACCAATTCGTTGCTATTTGTCTAATTGAAGCATCGTCTCTATAAATACAACAATTTTTATAGACTTGCACAATACCTTTCCGTTTTTAAAATAAAAAAAGTAGAATGTGTCAAAAATGTACTTTTTTTCACTCATCTTCAATATTAATAACTTTTCAATGAATGCACCAATTTCATTTAAATCTATTTGAAAATGTTTTGTGAAATGGCACTTTTCAACGATATATAACACTAATAGGTAACACTAATAGGTCACAAATTTCAATATCAACCAAACATCAATCTATCATTAAATAGTAAAAATACCACTTTTCCCTAACCCAATATATACAGGTGGCCCAATTGAGACTACAGGATAGTAAAGAATAGTAAGCAAGTAAATGTCTGTATACACCATTCAGTCTAATTTGGATAACTCTCTCTCTCTCTCTCTCTCTATATATATATATATATATATATATATATATATATAGTGAAAAATTAATAATTTAAGATTTACTGAGTGCATATAAATATGGAGGCTAGATTGAAAAAAAAACTGACAACAAAAAATAATTCCCAAATAATGAATAATATATTTTATTCTTAATTGAAAATTTTGAAAATATATAAATTTTCAACTGAAGCAGTAAAGAAATTAGGAATACTTTTTTTTAAAGAAGCATTAAAAATATTTAGAAATAAATACCATAAGAAACATTTCTATATTTCAAATGTTAATAAGGAAAGAAATTAAATTTCAAGAAAAAATATACGAAAACACAAACTTCTGGAATAAAATCATTTTTAGAAACGAAAATAAATTGAATATTGTTAAGCTGGATGGAGAATAAATGATTTGGAGGAAATCAAACACTGAAATGGAAAAAATGTGCAACCATAAAACACAGCGGCGGAAATGTTATGACTGAGGAGGAGGTCAGTGGCGTAGAAAATGTAATGTTTATTGAAAATATAATGCATAAGGTAAATTAGTTCTCTCAAAAAGAAACTGTAACAAGTATTTCAAAATCAAGATTTTAGTTAGAATTACGTCGATTTTAAATACATAGATCACATTGTTAATTTTTACTTATAGTATAATTTTCGTAAATGTCTTCATATATCGTCACATTTTCTAGATTCTAAGCCCATAAAACATCTTTGAAAAGAATTAAAATGAAGTCTTCGAAATTTAAGCATTATTAATAAGAAAGAATTAAGAAAAATAATTGTTAAAAAATACACTATTTCTTTTTTATAATTTATTGTTAAATTAGGAAATTCAATGTCTAAACATTTGTAATTAAAATATATATGGTCATCCAAATATAACGCCTAAATTTGTATTTTATTAAAAAGAAATAAAAAAAAACTATACACTTGTTTCACTATACACCATTCTATACATATGTTTCTTTTTAATAAAACATATAAACAAATCTAGATGTCAATTTGGATAATCATATATACTGTGTTGAACTAAAAATTTGGATTTTTCCAATAAGCAAAACCGATTTGTGTTATCGTATGTGATTATAACCTATAAATGTTGCACAATCTCATCAGCTGATAATTAAACAACTCATTTTTTTAAAAAAAATATGTAGACTGATAAATAAAATTTCTACTGCACTAATTCAAAAATAGAAGATTAAAAGCTGTACTTTCAATCTTCTATTTGCAGACTGTTAATACAAATATAAGTCAAATTTAAGTTGTAAGATATTTGAAGAAGATAGGTTATGAAAATTGATAGATTGAGTAGATTTCGCAAAAACTGAATAAAAAATTTTAATAGACCGTATTTATACTTCTGTACCTCTTTAAATACAACTAAAACGATTTGTTTTTGAGATGATTACTGAT
>CP092089.1:12200125-12212625 GCA_029203775.1 Neoneuromus ignobilis | reverse complement strand
TAGTTTTTGTATTGAATTAGATGTGAGTAAATGCTGTGATTCAAATAAAACAACATGTACACATTTTTTTTTATTACCTATTCAACAATTTGTACTTGCTACCAAACTTTTGAACGGTAGTATATATATAAAATACAAAAATATTGTTCTTATTAATACAATATTAAATTTTAAAAAAATCTTATAACGAACGTACAATTAAAATATAATATTTGTAATAAAAATATTGACAAACACGAACATTTTCAAACAATTAATACCGCAAAAAATGTAAACAATACAGCAAAGAATCCAAATTTAATTATATTATAATTATATAAATTACAATCACGAATAAAAAAGTACAAGTGACCATAATACCTTTTTAAAGAAAAAAATCCATAAATTGTAATTGAAACACAACATATTTAACATATACAAAAAGTCCACGAAATAATATTTGAACATTATTAACTTGATTTCGAACCCCTATAGCTCTGGTGCTGTGTAACCTTATAACTCAATATAATAATTTCAAAACGGAAATTGAAACTCAATTTTCTCTCTAAATACATACATGTAGACGAATAAAAAGGCATATTATATTTTAAACTCCCATATTAATTATAATATTGATTTTATTTATTTTTAATAAATGTTCACGAATGGAATTAAATACTCGTAGAACGTACGTTGAAAATATGAAAAATAATCTGGTTCATGAATAGAAAAATATTGATGATACGAGATATTTTCTCTATATTCTAAATATAGATTTTTTTACAATGCACCTTTTTTATGAATGCACACACATATTACAAATATACATGGTTTTATAATAAAACATGTTTTCAATGTACAAATTATTTTATGTAATATTAAATATCAAATATTTTAAAAATATTAAATTTCTATTCATATCGAATTATTAATAAATATGAAATTTCGAAACAATACCAGTTGAAATTATTAATAAGTGAATAGAAAAGAGAAATATTATTTTTTCATAAAATAAATATGTTAAAAAATTTAGAAAAATCACAATTTTTTATACGAATAATCATTGAACCAAATTATACAAGATTCGTTGTTTTGGAAACTGTGGTTGATTTACTTTTAACACAAATGAATTTTAAATATTGTGGTGTTGGGATTAAAATTAATTTGTGTTAAATACAAGATTATATAATAATTAATTACAGTTCACTAAAATCTCTGATGTGCATTTCGATAGTCATGCTATCATTATCCAAAACCTCAATTTATTCTATTTATATTGAAAGTGTGAAGAATTTACTTCTAAGATTTTATAACACAAGACTCTGACGATAATGAAATCGCCATCAAAATGGACATGACCCTATTACTGTTATAAAAAAAGTGAACAATAAGTAATTATTGAATACTTATCAATATCTTGTGGTATTAAAGATGATAATGCATTGTGTAAAACTATATTATATCTTAGATTTTTATATATTTATTGATTTTATACACCAATTTATATTGGATAATGATATAGGGTTTTCCAATAAGAATGTCAGAACTTTGACAGTTAGTGGCAGCCATGTTTGATTTTTTTAAAATTCATTTTGACATTTCAACTCATTACAGTTTGCCAAATTATTATAGAACGTTTAACAATGCTTCGAAATTGTAAAAACTTATTAAAAAAATCAATGTTCGGTTTGTAAAACTTATCGTGTGCTTCGTGAAACTTGCGGTCAACACTAAATAAAAAAAAATACAGAATTTAGAGTGAAAGCAATTCAGAAGTCATTGAATAAAGACCACTGCATCGACAAAAAGTAACTATCTAGTGTGCGTTATATGCTGGTGGTTTCATCGGACCATATTTTTTTCAAAATAAAGCTGGAGATCACATTACAGTAAATGGAGTGCGTTACCAAACCATGATTAATGATTTTTTTCCAAAAATGGTTTGCACGATATATGGTTTCAACAAGACAGTGCTATGTGCCATACATCTATGGAAACAATAGACTTATTGAAACAAAAGTTTAATGAGTATATTATTTCACGAAATGGATCCATTAATTGGGTACCAAAATCATGCGATCTAACTTTATTGGATTATTTTCTGTGGGGTTATGTGAAATCATTGGTTTATACTGATAAACCACGAGCAACAGAAGCATTAAAAATAAATATTGAACGTGTAATTCATGAAATTGGATCACAATTAAGTGAAAGGGTGACTAAAAATTGTCACCCTAAAAATTGTTGAAGTCCTAATAGTCATACGAATGAAATTGTGTTCCATCGTTGGTACCACAGAATATGCTTAAAAATAAAACTAATTAAATAAATACTTTTTGTTTTATAGCCATTTAAACTTCTGAAGCGCTTATTAGAAAACTCCATATAATGGCAATCGAAATCCACTTAGTAATTAAAAACGACAGATAAATAATTATTGAATATTTAAAATGTTTATTCGTTAAAAGAAATAATTAATGTGTATAAAAATGAGTTATCCACAACTATAATATGGCTCAATTGAGAATAAAGGAGTTGGACATACATTTACATGCTTACTATCATTTACTATCTTCGAACCATCCTATATAAATGAATAATGAAAATTGCATATAAATTTTCTTTCAAATTTTCGATTGAATCATAACGTTCATTGGTTTTTTCAATAGATGATTTTTAAATTAGACAACTGCCATGATCTTCATTCTAAAAGTAGCTTGAGACATTACACTTATCAACAACCAAAAAATGGAAGACACAATAAGCTAATTTAGACTAATTCATATAGTCCGGAAAATAATGAAATTTTGAAATAAATCACATAAGAAGTTATTTATTCATCAGTATTTATTTTGTCGCTTTCAAAATAGTCCCTATTGAAAGCAATACACATATTCCAACGATTCTTCTAGTTCTCAAACACCCCCGCGAATGCGCTTTGTGGTATAGCCTTCAGTACACGCAGCGACAACTTGAGTTTTGGGAATAGGAAAAAGTCACACGGAGCTATATCATGCGAATACGGGCTTGTAAAATGATATTGATTGAGTTTTTGACTAAAAACTATAAAACAAATTCAGTATTCTTGGCACCATGCGATAAGCGACGCGTTTCACGCATTTCAGCCAAAATGACATGGAATTGTATTTTTGAGATTGCCACATCAACTCATTCTCTGACGAACATAAAACTATTTTTGAGTACCAATTCCTTGACTTGAGCGACATATTTATCGTCAGTTGATGTCAATTAACATCCAGATCGTGGTTTATCATCGACGACTTCACAACCCTCTTTGAATGCCTTATACCACTCAAAAACTAACGTTCTCGATAGACAATTCTCAGGATACGTCTTTCTTAACATTTCCAACATTTGCGTAAAGTTTATTTGATTCAAAACATAAAATTTAATACAAATTAATATTGTAAAAATCGTCATAAACAACAATCACCGTCTAACAAAAACCACTGTAAATTATTTCCTGAGTATAGCGACATGAAATTCGACACAGATGTCGTTGACAGATATACCAACTTAAAAAAAATTACAACATGACATTCCATAAGTGCGTGCAGTTTCGTTAGTTTCCGGACTTAATGTAAGTACCTGCTAATTACGAATACAATAACTAAAAATCATTATTAACTCTAGTTTTGAAGAGAAAGCTTGTGTCATATTCAGTCTAATTTTGCTCTTTGTAATGGATTATATTTTAAGTACAATATTGCAACACAGCATTGTTTATGATGCGTACCATGAGTTTTTTGTTTAAATTTGCTCTCCAAGAAACTACCTATTGGTTTCACCTCTCAATGCAAATGGGTACAAAAAATGACAATTTGTACATAATAAAATACATTATACCAATAATTTTTATTTTATGGATAATCTAGATTTTACAATACTACGAAATAGGATTATTCGAGTGTAATTCCTAGATTTTTGTTTTATTAAAAAGAAGCATGTATATAGGGGGTGTATAGGGAAACATATGTATAGTTTTTTTCGTTTCTTTTTAATAAAACTCAACTCTAGACGTCACATTAGGATGACTATATAATAGTTTAATAATCAAAATGCACATCAATAAAGAAAGTGAGTAATAACGGATTTTAAAAAACTTTTATATTTTCTTAATAATACTTAATTTGAATAATTACGTCATTTAACATTAGGAACCGAGAAATTCTTCAGCCGAAAACTTATTCGTTCATGAACCTCGTATCGCTTCCAATACACACAACACTCGTTCCATCATTATCATGTAAATTGAATAAGAACTTAAATAACCTTTTACTATTGATATAAAACGAAACGTAATTGAAAAACGAATGCAGAGATGGCTATCACAGACAAATGTTTCGCAGCTAATTAATTACATAGATAGAATTGAAATTCCGTTCCTTAATAGCGGCAGTTAGGAGCACTCATAAATCACATAAACGTAACACGAAAAACTAGTTTAAAATAAACTGTCAAAACAAACAAATAATGAACCTGGTGCAGTACAAATAGCGCAGAGATAAGCCATAAATACTGTAAATCCACGCTAAATCTTGATTCATTTATCATTGTCGAAGAGATGAAACGCGACGTACTAGAGCGAACGAAGACGAAAGTCTAAGCAAAACTATGAGGCGCTGCACGAATAAATGGAACATCGAATTATTATAGATAGTTCTCACTGTAATATCAATACAAATTATTCGTAAGGGAGAAAAACTAATTTTAAACAATCCTACAGACATGGCAAATAAAATTATTTTTCAATTAAACAATAACTGAAATATTTTCGAATTGATTTAATTATTTCATAAATAATTATTAATAGAACAGATAGTAAATTACAAAAAAAATCAAAAGAAATAATCGGCGTTTATACCATATTTCACACACACTTCATACATACACACATACATACATACATACATGCATACATATACATATATATATATATATATATATATATATATATATACATACATATACACACACTCATACACACACACACATACATACACACACACACATACATACACACACACACATACATACATACATACACACACACATACATACATACATACACATACATACACACACATACATACATACATACATACACACACACATACATACATACACACATACATTTATATACACACATACATAAAAAGAACTAATTGCAAAAATACTTGTACGCTGCAAAATGGGAAGAAAATGTCACATAAAATTTTTAATATAAAATTACTTCTTATTCCTTGTAAGTTCAAATATAATTGATTAATCTACGTAATTGAAATTAAAAAAAAAATTTGATAACACAAAAATATGTCGCAAAATTATTCCTACCATTAAGTTTTATTTTTCAATTTCCTAATATCTGTGTCACAATTGGAAATTCATAAATAGTCTAGACATAATTATTTTTACTTTCTGGAAGATCACTCAATCATAAAACGAACTTTTTTAGTACTTTTTATTAAATTAATATTTTTCAAATGTACAGATAAATCATTTTTCTACACAATGGGTCTTTCAATGAAGGCACTCGATTTTTAAAATTGAATTAAAAGAATTATATGCAAGGTATAGTGGAATTCTTTATTGCGGATTGAAGTACATTCAATGCCATTATGTTTTAAAAATAACATCGTTCAAATGGCCTCCACGGTTTTATTTGCAGAAGTCGATCCGAGAGACCCAATTTTAGATTACTCTTCCATATAAATCGGGTTAGACTTCAGTAATGGCTTGAATGACGTTGTTTTCCAGGTCATCAATTGTTGCTGGTTTATTGTCTTAGGCCAGAGACTTAACGTAGCTCCAAAGAAAACAATGTAAGGGTGTTAAGTCGTACGATCTTGACGACCAGTTGACACCTCTTCTCGAAATAACGCAACCTGGAGACTTTTCCCTCAATAACGCTATTGTGTCACCCGCTGTGTGGCACGTAGCATCTTGCTGGAACTACATGTTGTCTATGTCCATATCATCTAATTTGGAACAAAAAAATCGGTTATCATCTCTCGATACCTTTCGCCGTTGACAGTTACCGCCTCTCCTTTTTCATTTCGAAAAACGTATGACCCAATGACGCCGCCCGACCAAAATACACACCAAACAGTCAGTTTTTCTGGATGCAAAGGAAATTTCTGGAACTGATGTAAATTAGCATCGTCCTAGATCCGACAATTTTGTTTATTTACAAATCCATTCAGTCAGAAATACGATTCATCAATGAACATGATTTTTTCATCAAAATTGGGATCCGTTTCCAATTGCTTAAGAGCCCAGTCAGTGCATGTCCGACAAATGCAGTGGTTTTGTGACTTTAGTTCTTGAGACAATTAAATCTTTTATGGATAAAGACCTAAGTCTTTCCGTAAAATTTGTCAAATTGAGGTCGTAAGAAGGTCCACTTCTTGTGAACGACGTAAAATTGAAAAGTTTCGGTTTTCACGCACACTTTCAGCAAAAGTAGCAATATTTGTGTTCAATCGAGCATTGCGGCGACGCACAGGCATTGCCCAATTAGTAACTGAACCAGTTTCCTCGAATTTCGCGTTAAGTCATTGAATTGAGCTCTCGGCAGAACGTTCATGTAGACCATACATTTCACGTAGCTAATGGAACGTTTGGCGAACACAGCACGAATTTTTATAATATTTTTTCACAATTTTGACGCGTTGTTGAAGCGTGTAGTTTTCCATGATTAAATGGAAGCTAACAGAACACTAACGTCACAGAATGACAGCGCTGTCATTTCAAACATAATCATGATCGGCTGGCAAAGTTCAAGCGTGACTATTGAAAGACCCTTTAGTTTCCGTTAACATTTAAAATATGTTGTTATCGGATTGGCAGTTTTTTGATTCCTGTATCGTAGAAAGTAGTGAGACGTGTACGAAGTTTATTTCATATGAAGTGTTCCATTCTTTCATCATTTCGAATCGTTAGAGTATACTGATACACCCATATCTCATTACATGTGAGAATACGATTCAAAAATGCGTCCCCTTCTGTTTCGTACCGATTTAACAATCTCTAAAAAGGGTGTGTGTACTTATGTACGCACGCCAGAAGTGAAATTTCTTTGCCGTAAGTAATAACAAATTATGAAAATGTATTCGTTTTGAATTTCTTCGATTTTCATTGCTTCCTCCGGTGGTGATTGAGTAGGTATAAACGATACAGTTGGTTTTGTGATAAGTAAAGTAAGATATGAATACTTTCGACGTCACATTTTCTAAATACACCTGAGTCTGTTTTTATGCGGTAGATACGTTCCGCAGAAAACCGTATTAAAAAAATCTCACAAAAAAGACTTAACTTACATTGAAAAATTAGGGATACGTTCCATAATTTTCATAAATTGCATAAAACCAAAACTACAAAGTGAAGTTACTCTGATATTCGCATAAAAAATCAGGAAATAAAGAATGCAGAAAAAAAAATTCAAATATCTGCAAAAAATTGATACAAAACAAAGCTTTTTACTTTATTTTTTAATTAACTATTTTAATTTTATGCAAAGCTATATATACATATGTGCAATTTATTTTAGAATTTTTCATACATATTTTAATTATCATCGCAATAATATCTGCACTGTTTAGAATAAAAATAAGAAAATAAAAAAGAAAGTGAATAGCTACACTGTTTTCAAGACATGTAGGTCAAGCCTTTTTCCAACAGGCATTTAAAGTATGTTGTTTTATTTGAGTAATAGCAAATGCAACATGATTTATACAGTCAAAAATAGATTTTTTTTCCAACCGTCAGTTACTGTTATTGACTCATTTTCTAGTTTATCCAATATAAATTGAAAAGTGCATTTAACGTAATATTGTTTAAAAAAATTTGGCAGGTTCTTCATTTGCCGATGCAATCGCGCCCGTAATCTTCACATTATGCAGTGCATTCCTTTTTAAAAACCCGGTTAACCATCCTTTGCTAACCGAAAATTCCTAATAAGTTTGAGAAGCGGAAGTAAATGGCTCTGAATCCTAATTTGTTCATAAAACTGAAGAGCTTTTCGTTGAATTCAATAATCACTTAAAGGAATTCTTTTAAAAAAATCGTATAAAAAGATACTAAGAAGAAATATGAATCGCATAAAAAAAATTCGCATAAAAATATATTAAGAAGAAATATGAATCGCATAACTTCAAAATCGCATTAAAATAATCCACACAAAAACAGACCCAGCTGTACTTCGTGAATACGGCATCAATTGTAATACCATATCTTGTCGTTGTAACAGTTAACCAGTTAACTGTTTCGACCTTATTGGAAAATATGTCCCCTACGTGCGTCGTACAAATTAAGCGATGACGAATATATTCGTCAAACCCAGAGTATGTTTGATATGAAATTAGACTACAATGAAATGACTTTAATATTTTTATTTCGTTATTTATTTCATGTACATTTATTTATATTAACATACATAGGAACCAAAAATATCAAAAATAAATTTCTTACTTTAATTTTTTGTGATAGAATGGAATTCAACAAAACATGGTACAATGCATAAGGCAACTTCACAAATTGAACACCAATATCGCGATTCTTTTCTAATGTTATTTTTAAAACAATGTACACACCTTCGTGTAGATGTGGCTTTAGAAGTGGAGGGTATATAGTCAGGGAAATGTTGCCCGATTAGACGGGTAGAATAAGATTTTGCTCGTCGACTTACTGTTGGTGTTACACTCTGAATTGGATATGACTCAATTGTTTGTTCAATGCACTCCAATAAGAAATTTACTCGCGGCAATTTTCCTTTATTACTCTTATATAATGTAAATGAATTTAGGCAAATAATATCTAAAAAATGAAGAAACATTTTTTAGATATTACTTGCCTAAAAAACGCCGCCTGTTGAATAAATGTAAAAAGGAAACTAAAGAATCCTCATCCCGTTTTTTAATACCAGGCGCGCCACTGATTGCACAGTCTAAAATAATATATGAATCCGTAATTGCTTCAGTGATAACTAATGAAAGACAACGATACATTTATGAAAAATAATTCATACTATATCTGTTTTATTTTCTATAATAATTATTTATAAATTTTTATTAGTTCTTTTTATTTCGACATGGCCTCAAAATATTCCAAATTCTTGCAGTTTAGGAATATATTTTAGTTTTAACTAAAATTGCAAAATTAACTGCCAATGATCACTACTGAAGACGCATGACGAATATATTCGTCATAACACAAAATTTTACAATTTTTTATGACGAATATCTTCGTCATAAACAGTTAACTGGGTAAATAATAAATACAGCGTGATGCTTATTGCTTTGCAATAGTAATCATATGTTAACACGGCGCGCATGAGTGATGGGCCTCACTATCCCTCTACCCAATGCTCTATGTATACTATGTAAGTGTCTCATTTTCATCACATGTAAAAATTTAACCCCAATGCCTTTAAAGTTTCACTTAAAAAAATTTCAAATTGAGCAACATTCTAACTTGCATTCAACAAGTATGAAATCCTTTATGTCTAATTTTTCGAAACTTTAATTCATTCTGAATAATAGACTCCACATTTTCATAACTTATTCTAATTTCTTCACAAATTTCGTCCACTGTTAACCGCAGATCGCCTTCAAAACGTCTCGAACTGCTCGAATGTTGTCTGATGTAATAAAATATAAAATATTGTACATGTATTACTTACTAATCAAACGAAAGCAACTTTTGGGACAACCTAATATATTCATATATATGACCTTTAAAGATGGAACAATGTTCAGAGTGCAAAGGAAAATTTATTTGATCATCTGTCTACGTAGCGTTCGGATAAAACATGTTATAAAAGTTAACATTATACGTAATGTTTGAAATGTTTGCTCTTGGAAGTTTATGCTTTTGTCATAATTATATCAGTGAAAACAATTCATACAATAGTCAAAGAAGATGTTTCTAGTTGTAATATTAATTTAGTGCGGAACTTTTAACGAAAGATTTCCGCCTTGTTTATTTAAATTTATTGTACGTAGTTCGTTATTTTCGTGTCGTTGATTTTAATATGTAGTAAAGCCGAACCTGGATAAGTGTTGGTAAAAGAAGAAGCAAAAGAAGACGACAACCACCCTCGAGTAATAAACGGCACACGCTTGCTAGCTTGTGCTTGCTTGCTCGCAAACTGTGAAGAACGAAATTCGTGTAAATTTATTTCGAGTGACGCCCACAATTAGAATTCACGCATATTTCTAGAACAGATTTATTCGAGTTGAATTCACCCATTCATTACTGAAAACGTACAAAACCCGGACGGAATTAAAGTAAATCCGCCGTCTTCATAATCGCTACCATCTACATGACGAAATCTTGCGTATTTTTGATTTTTACTTGTGAAGCTAGATGAAATTTGTTGAATGATTTCTGTGGAGTTTTTTTCGTATCAAATTCGTGCTCGTTGGAGAAAATACAGCGATATTTTTTTTCATTTTCTTATGTTAATATATGTATAATCGACTGTACAGAATTTTCGATTTTTTCCATTAAATTACGAAAAAATAAATTACTGTACATATATATGCAGCAATACGTCGTATAATCCGGCTTCGATTAGTCCGGTATCACTATAGTTCAGTTCGAAATTTCCCCAAAAAAATTTGTTTACTTGAAAAAATCCTACTAAAACGTTTTTCTTGAAAAAAATACCAAAATATTAATACATAAAATTATTTTTATACGCAAATTTTCAAGTTTTCCGCTTTATTATGAAAACATAACAAAAAAAAAAAACGAAATTGTATATGCACATTATGCACAACGCATGCGCAGTTCTAATTTTGTGTTCTTTTTCTATTAGTTTTCAATTTTCAACTCTAGAAAAAAGTCGATTTTTTGATAATTAAATTATTATAACCCATTTAAAAATGTATTTAAAACGAATGTATAAACCCCTGATTTTGTTTTGTTGATACATACAAACATTCGAATATATTACCCTCGTTTTATTTATTGAAAAACAGAAAAAACAATTATTTGGAACCAATTAACGGTTTTTGTATTTAGTTAATGATTCGATTAGTACGGTTTCAAATAGTCCGGATAATCAGTGGATCCGATTAGCCGGACTATAATATGTATTCCTGTATATGTGTGTGTGTGTGATAAGAAAAATTACCATTTGCTCTGAAAATATATAATTTTAGTAAAAAGGTGAAAACATCTTATTTGGTTGCATATATTATGAATATTATTATTAAAACTGCAATTTCTGATCACCATGTTCAATTTTTATTAAAACATTTTTAAAATGTTATCCATCAAAAGCAAAATATTGTAGCATCCCTTTTCTTCTTACAAACTTGGTTGATTATTTTCTTTGGTATATCGGGTATTCCCCGAATTGTTTGTAAAATCTTGCCTTCTTACGTACTGGATGGATACTTTACTCGTTATGTCCGGTATTTCCTGATAATTGATATATACAGTCAGTCACAAAAGTCATCGTCTTTTTCCCAGGTTGCTTATTTCAAAGCTAACACTAGAAAGGAAGATTACCTATAAATGAGAAGACACATAGCTAGCGTCGGGGGTTACCTCTAGGAAAGCTAGATAAATCAAGACAATAAATAAATCAAAAGTTAGACCAACAACTGAAAGCGCAAAAAAAAGTCATCGTACGTCCCCATATTTTAACGTTTTTATATGAAAGAAAACTCGGATCAACAAAATTTTGAATTTATTGAGTACTAATTAGCTTAAGAATAATTTTAGTACAAAAATAAAACATATTGTTGAAATAATAACAACAAAATTAACAAAAATTAAATTATCAATCCTACAAAAGTGATCGTACATTTCCAAAAAATAATGTAACAATAGGTTTACAAAAAAATTAGTACCTTGTTGCATTTATTGATAATAAAATCAGAAATAAATTCAAAAAGTTTTAGAAAAAGTAAATTTTAAAAAATATTTTTACAAAAAAATAAACTATTTTTTTGTAAAAAAACTATATTTATTGTCCTTTAGAATGAATATTTTCGTTGACTATTGCAAACCATAATTCTTATAAATAAATATAAGTAATGTAAATAAATTTTCATATTCATTTTTATCATCATCGAAATACGCATTAGCCTATTGTTGTTATAAACAACAGAGTGAACAACAAATTATTATTGAACACTTTATAATATCTTGTGGCGTTGGTGTGGGGGTAGCGGGTGATAATACATTTGTGTGAAAGTAGAATATCAGATTTTTAGATTGCACAGTCACATGCACAAGCTAGTTAAACAATCGTTATA
The DNA here is from genome assembly GCA_029203775.1 of Neoneuromus ignobilis. NCBI lineage: Eukaryota > Metazoa > Arthropoda > Insecta > Megaloptera > Corydalidae > Neoneuromus > Neoneuromus ignobilis. The sequence goes on along the minus strand of CP092089.1, from coordinate 12,200,356 downwards.
TACTGCACGCATTATGGTATTTAGAATAAAATGGGTAGAACACATAAATATATGTGTGCATTAGCTTTTGACATTCTTTTCGTGGAACCAAGTTAATTTTTCTATGAGTTATAGCAGTTAGAAAACAGAATAGTGATATATCACTCCTGGTAATTTTTACAAATGTACGGAAAAGCCATGTATCGTTCCTTAGCATTCCAAGAGTTAATATAATGATAAATATATATATAT
>CP092089.1:12127625-12195125 GCA_029203775.1 Neoneuromus ignobilis | reverse complement strand
CCATGTTGTCATATCGATAATATTAATTGATAAAATCTATGTTTATTTCATTTCTATCTACGGTATTATAATATATGATTTTATAATACTGCAATCTAACGATGATATGATTATCAAATTCTATATTTTAAAAAATGTAAACAAGACTATTAAACACTATTTACGATAAATAGACCAATCAATAGGGCAAAAAAACACCTGTTTTTGACTAAAATTCTGGAATGGATGAGGCCGTTTTTTTTTTGTTGGGGGCGATGTTACAAGTAACAATATGTGTTTTGCAACTGAAAAAAACGGTATTACTAGGAAGGTGCAAAGTTGGCGAAATTATGTTTTTCGTTCTGCAAGCATAGAAATGCATTTTAGAGAAAAAAGTTTTAGATAAAAGTTGTAAATAATGAAAAAACCTTTAATTTGAGCCATTACTTGATAAATTACGTTGATTGATTATTGCAAAAAAAGCGAAAACCCATAAAAATGGCCATTATTTACAAATAAATTATTTTTTGAAACTTTTTCGGCATGCGTGGTGAAGCTTATACGAATTTAAACAAAATACCGTGTTGAAAATAACTTACTGTAAATTATCCCGAGATGCCCAATGTACGAGGCTATAACTTTCTAATGGCCGAAATCCAGTTTGAAAAGGGCTCAAACTCTTTAGCAAAATTCATTAGCGGCGTATAAAAATTTTTGTATTTTATTGCATAAAAAGTCATTAGAAAAAGTAGTTCCTTATTTGCTAATAAACAATTAAATTTTCAGCGATCCTATACATTGTGGCAATATATAAAATAGAAAATCTGAAAGCTTATTGCAAGACGCAGATTTTTTTAAAAAAAAAAAAAATCTGCCCAATAGAAAGCCAGATATATAAAATCGTAGCCCTTTTGTTTACAACATTGAAGAAACAAATTTAGCGGCAATGGGTACCGTAAACCCTATATTTTTAATATTTTTATGTAATTTCAAAAGCTAACGTTTATTTATCATCAAAATTGAAGGGAAACTTGACTATTTGAAAAGTAACGGACCGGTCAAGGTGGTGGGGGGACGTCTGCCAACGAACTCTAGCGCGGCCGAAACAAATTGACTCTTACCTTTGAATCAGCAGCGGTCGGTCGCTCGGCGAATTTCTTGATAATTTATTAATATATAGATTTTTTTTTAAAAAAAAAAAAAAATCTGCGTCTTGCAATAAGCTTTCAGATTTTCTATTTTATAAATTGCCACAATGTATAGGATCGCTGAAAATTTAATTGTTTATTAGCAAATAAGGAACTACTTTTTCTAATGACTTTTTATGCAATAAAATACAAAAATTTTTATACGCCGCTAATATAACATAAAATATATTTTTTCAAACTGGAAACTTTCGGCCATTAGAAAGTTATAGCCTCATACATTTCGGGATAAACAATTTACAGTAAGTTAGCAATCTAATGAACGAATTCGAATTTTCAACACGGTATTTTGTTTAAATTCGTATAAGCTTCACCACGCATGCCGAAAAAGTTTCAAAAAAGTGAAAAATGCAATAAATAAATCAACGTAATTTATCAAGTAATGGCTCAAATTAAAGGTTTTTTCATTCTTTATAAAATGCATTTTCTATGAAGAACGAAAAAATAATTTCGCCAACTTTAAACTTTATGCACCGTTTTTTTCAGTTGCAAAACACATATTGTTACTTGTAACATCGCCCCCAACAAAAAAAAAAACGGCCTCATCCATTCCAGATTAATTTCCTTGTTTTTGCCCTATTGATTGGTCTAAAAATGATTTAAATATTCTCTTATGTTTAATCATTTAGACCAGGAGTAGTCAACCTGGTCCCTACCGCCCACTAGTGGGCGATTCAAGCTTTCATGGTGGGCGGTTTTTGAAAAATTTATAAATAAACAATAATTGTTTATTTATAAATTTTTATATAATACAACTAAAAATATTCCAAAGTCGATTTTTTGTAATTCAAACACAAACGTTTAAATATTATATCTCTACGTATAAATAAATGGGGTTATTGCACTATCAAAAACAAACGGCTCAATTTGTTATTAATGAAAGTGGTATAAATCCATTTAAAATTAAATGTATATACATGTTATAAAAATAAAAACATTATATACTGTATATTGGCATACGTGCCAATAACCTCAATTTCTCACTATATAACTGAATATTGGCATACATTTATTACCTTTCGTATTGTTTGATAAATTTTTAAATACCACGTGGATTTAATTTACTGTTATTTGTATGATTATTTAATTATTTTTACATAATAAAATTTAACAAGTTTATAAACATAGTTTTAAAAACATAACCTGAATTTATTAACGTTTGCCAATATTTTTTAATTCATTCAAACATATTCGTATATATACATATTCGTGACGCCCAGATCTTGTAAAAAAAATGTAATTATCGGCAGATCAATAACATCCTGTATCTATTTTATTGTTTTTAACATAATTCATCTGTTTGCGGCACGATTTGGTACAAACAGTTATCATAAACTGATAATGATCATCCGTCACACATTTATGACGCTGGGCTGAGGTAAGAAAATCGGGTCGTCACATATGTGTGACGCTGGTAGCGAACGAGTTAAGCAGCTTCCGCACTAGTAGACGTTGTATCGATGGAGATGCAGAAATGTAGCATCAAATTAAATTTTCTGTGTATTATAAACATACGCAAAGTATAAATAAAAAGATAAATTTAACTACATATTTTTACTAAACCTCTACTCAAAAATTACGAGTATTTTGCAGTTACGCTAAATTATGCTACTGCGGAATCAGTGGGTGGTAAGAAAATTTTACTGCTAACAAAGAGACAAAATTGGGCGATAGGTATAAAAAGGTTGACTACCCCTGATTTAGATGATTTTTTTTTGTATCTTTTCCATAAGTTCTAAAGTCGATAAACCGTAAATTGATCAATTCTCAATGCTTTTGAAGAACCAATAGTCGATTTGAACTGAGTTTTCATTAAATAACATTAGCAATTAAATTCAATCATCAAATTCACATTTTTTTATTTTTTCAAAAAATTTCTTATCTTTATCATCACAATCAGCCCTTCGAATTCTTTTAAACCAAAATTCACAAGTACTAATTGATACATAACACTCCACATAAGTCTCGAAAACTGTTTTATACGATTCAGCAGTACTTTTCTTCTGATCAAACATAAAAAATAAAACGTGTCGAATATGCACTTCACTACGCTCAAATTTTCATTACATTAAAACGACATTTATTTCAACAAAAAAATATCCTATTTTATATTTCAATACAGGATAGCCAACATTAAAAAACACTAACATTTCTCGAGGAAAATAAAATTTCAATGAATATTGTTTACATCCGTTTGATATTTATTTTCAATACATACCACAAATAATTTATATAAAACTTATTGGATCCTTCGGAAAGTAATTTCGTTTTTTTCCTCGAGTGTCGTATTTTTAACCAGTCAACTTCATTCTAAACCATATTGTCATTATATATTTTGACAGATAAAATTTCAGTTTTTTTTTAAAAAAAATTTTGATTCTGTGAAGTTGTTTTTTTTTGGGTGTCGTATCAAAAATGGAAAATAAAAAGAAGCTTTCGGCATATTTTGCTTTTTTATTACCGAAAAGGTAGGAATGCTGTTCAAGCAAAAAAAAAAATTATGTAGAAAGTGTGTGGAGAAGATGTGTTAACAGAACACCAGTGCCAGAACTGGTTTGGAAAATTTTGTTCTAACAATTTCGATATTAAAGATGCACCGCGTTCTGGAAAACTAATTGAAGCTGATGAAGACAAAATAAAGGCATTGGTTGAAACAAACCGCCGAATCAAAACACGATAAATTGCAAGAGATTGAATTTATCGAATTCGACCGTTTATGATTATATGAAACGACTTGGTTTCGATTTAAAGCTCGATATTTGGGTTCAACATGTTGTCAGAGAAAGAGATTTTCTCCGTCGCATTGACATCTGTGATTTGCTGCTTAAAAGTCAAGAAAGTGACCCATTTCTGAAGCGAATCATAATTGGCGATGAAAAATTGATTGTTTACAACAATGTTAAACGCAAGAGATCATGAACCAAAAGAGATGAGCCGGCTAAAAGCACTTCGAAAGCTGATATTCATCAAAAAAAAGTAATGCTCTCTGTTTGGTGGGATTTCAAGGAAATTGTTTTTTTTTTTGAGCTTCTACCAGACAATTCCATAATTAATTCGAATGTGTACTACCACCAATTGGACAAATTGAGTAATCCCATCAAACAGAAGAGACTAGAATTAATTAACAGAAAAGGCGTAGTGTTTCACCATGATAGTGCCAGACCTCACATAAGTTTGATGACGCGCTAAAAGCTGTTACAGCTTGGATGGGATGTGCTACCGCACTCACCATATTCGCCAGATCTGGCATCCTCTGATTATTACTTGTTCCGGTCTTTACAGAACTCTTTAGACGGCGAAACATTTAGTTCAAATGAGATGTGAAAAATCACTTGGTTCATTTTTTTCAAGCAAAGATCGGAAGTTCTACAAGCGTTGAATCATGCTATTACCAGAAAGATGGCAAAATATATTGGACCAAAATGGTCAATATATAAATAAATAAAATATTTATGTACTATAAAAAAATTGTCGTTCATTTTCCTGAAAAAATCTAACAGTTTCCGATCAACCTGATACATATATATATATATATATATATATATATATATATATATATATATATATATATATATATATATATATAAATATATATATATGTATGATAAAGGTGTTTTTTTAGGTTAGATATAACTTTCGATAGGGATTCAATTAAAGTTCTATCACGCTTTAAAACTTTCTCTACATGTATAATATATATATATATATATATATATATATATGAGAGTCGTTTGATAAGTATGGTAAAAATGTAAGAAAAACTAAATTAAAAAAAATAATTAAATTAAATAAATAAATTTACCATACTTATCAAACGGCCCTGGTATATACATATATATATATATATATATATATATATATATATACATATATATATATATACACACATAAATAATATATATATACATAAATTAATAAAAATCTTTATAATTTATTTTTATATAATATTTTATACGCAATAAAAACATACATTGCAAAATATTGTTACAAAAATTCATTTTTAATATAAATTCTTTGATTGTTTCTCAAAAAATAAAAAAATAAATGAAAAAATTAAACACTCACCAAAGAAAAGTAAAAGTAAATTGACACAATTACTGAACGACGTAAAAACTCACCTGAAACAAATTAAAATTCAATCAGAAACGATTATCATTTAGTTACATGTAATTTGATATTGGAGTAAAATTAAAATTACCTACACTAAAAATAACAAATACATGAATATGTAGCAGATTGTATACATTGTGTGTATTATTATTATATATATATATATATATATATATATATATATATATATATATATATATATATAGATACACATACACACACACACACACACAAATATATATATATATATATATATATATATATACATATATAAACCCATTCAGAGATTACAAGGTTAATACATGTTTATCCTTTCTCCTCCATTTGTACAATTGTTAACGCCTTGGGATTGAATGTTTTCCCAAGGAAGATATTACAATACAAACATTTTAGAAATCACTAGATTGTTTGAAGATATTACAATACAAACATTTCTAGAAATACACTAGTGTGATTGTATTTTTTATATATATCATATATATATATATATATATATATATATATATATACATATACATATATATATATACATGTGTAATAATTTTTTGAAATAATTTAAGTGTAGAATGAAATACAACCTCAGTTATTTGAAATAAAAAGCATGCTTACTGATAAATGACATTGCTATAATAGAACGTGGCTGATAATAGTGGAACATGATACAAGTATATGTTCAAGTTCTAAAATAACTCATTAACGTTGTTACTATTAAAAATACTTTTATTTTACCCTTTAAGTAGGAACACGCCCAGCAATAACTCACAATCCTAATGAGTGAAACACAGCTAAAATAAAATCACCAACGTGATTTCTTTTATTACGGTGGATAGCAAATCACGTTTTTATTGTTTAATCGATATCATCGCCCGGCACGCATTTCTCTCGTATCTTTATTTTTTTTTCGAGTCATTTAGCTTGAAGCTGTTAATTCGGGCGAAGCAAGCGGACGGGCTTTAGTAGGTGATTGTGTAAAAGGTGGAGAGAGGAATGGTGTGTTTGGAGTGCGCTCATTTTCATCGCTGCTGCTGCTGTGATGCGTCGTCGTTCACGCTCAACACAAGACCTCCCACTATTCTCCCCACTCCAACTATACAACGACTATTTCTATAAAACCCACCACTGCCACAACTACATCGAAACCAGTGGTAGCTCGTTAAAAAAGTAGACCATAAAAATGCTCGCTAAAACTTCAATTGGATAAAAATAAATAATCGGCTTCATTATCAGTTTGAATTCAAAAAGATTATAGCACGACGTGTCAAATATTCATTAATGATTTTAAATCATTCTACTTCTGTAACAATACCGTATAGGAATTAAACTCCACGATAGGTTTGATAATCAAATACAAATTTAAATTAAAAGGTTCACTCAAGTTTCAAAAATATGCTTGTGTATATATATATATATATATATATATATATATATATATATATATATATATATATATATATATATATATATATATATATATATATATATATATATGTATACATATATATATATATATATATATATATATATATACCCGTCCCTCAATTATACCCGTCCCTCAATTTACGCGTAGTATTTGTTCCACGTGGATTTGTTTTACGCGAATGAAAATCGCGTAAATTGAGTCTGTCAGTACAATAGAAAAAATATTGGAAATAAAAGCTAGTAAAGTTGTAGAAACATATATTTATTTCACATAGCTTAACAAAAAAATAATGACGTTTTAGAAAACAAAAGTAGATAAATTTTATTCGGTGTCACTATCGCTACTGTAATTCAAAACAATCAACCTTTTATATATTTATATCGTGCTTTTATACGTTCAAGTAAGAATTTGTGTCACTCTGATATATAATAAATTCCATGAAAAATTATATAAAATTAAATCTATCTGACCGCGTATAAAAAGTGCCGCGTAAATCAATACCGCGTAAAAAAAGTCCCGCGTAAATAAAGATATAATTTGCCGGGACGCGTAAATATATATATATATATATATATATATATATATATATATAAATATACATACACGAGGGTCGTTTGATAGGTACGATAAATTTATTTATATAATTTAACATAATAATTAATTGAGGGTCGTTTTTTAATTTAGTAAATTTATTTATTGTTTACTTTAATTAAATTTTTCAATTTAGTTTTTCTTACTTTTTTACCATACTTATCAAACGACCCTCGTATATATATTATTCAAGCAGTATAAAAAATAATTAATCGATGCAACGAGTATTAAACACCATTTTGTCTTGAATTTATAGACTGAAAAAAGCCTTCGACTCAATTAATACATAAACAATATTAAATGCTTTGAAGAATCAAGAAATTGAAGAACCATATAATGAACTCTTAAGAAACATTTATAAAAATGTTACATCCTATGTAGAAGTATAAGAAGAAACAGGATGATTGAAAATGATGAAAAAAGTGAAATATTAAAATTATGAGGATGATGCAATCTCACCAAAACTATCAACATCTGTAACACAAAATAATTTTTATCTCTAACGCCACAATGGCTATATAGTGTTCAATAATTACTCATTGTTCACATTTTGTTTTTAACAATAGTCGGGTGATACGCATTTCGATAGCGATGCCATCATCGTCAGAGCATTTAACAAAGAGGCTCTAACGATGACGGCATCGCCATCGAAATGCATATCAGCCGACTATTATTAGAAACAAAATGTGAACAATAAGGGATTATTGAACACTTCATAACCATTGTGGTGTTGGAGATAAAAATTCATTGTACTAAAATCATTAATTTTTATTAAATTTGTTAACTGATCTTTATATTAGGTTGTGTAATATGAAATATCGGATTTCTCATCAGTCACAAATTAATCGTTTAAGTGATTAGTTACATGTTTAAAAGTTATAATTTTTTATGCTCACTTAAAGTTCATATAATTCTTACTAAGTTACCGTAATTTTTTTAAAAAAATTTGAATAACTGTAATTTTTGCAGAAATTTTATATAATGGTGTCGAACAAGAAATTAAGGGTTATTTTTTTGTATAAGTTCAAATTTTGTAATAGCACGGTACATGCTGCTCGCAATATCAACACTGTGTTTGGCGATAGTACCGTTAATGAACGAGTCGTACAAAAATAGTTCGAAAAATTCCTTTGTGGAGAAAAGGGCTTAAAGAATAAAACTAAGGGAAAACCACATGTCCTTGTTGATGATGACGTTGTTCGAGAACTGGTATAAACTGTTCTCTCTTGAACATTATCTTCTCTCGCAGAAGAACTCAGGGTGTGTTGCAAAACTATTTGTAATCATCTCAAGAACATTAAAAAGGTTAAAAAGCTCAATAAATGGGTTCCGATCTATACAATAATGATTCGATTTTTTTATAATTTATACACACATACACACAATTATATATATAGAGAGAGAGAGAGAGAGAATGATGGCGGGGGGAAAAAGTGGGAGAGAGTGGGAGGATGATCCAAATGAAACTAAAGGATAGTAAATGATAGTAAGTAATTGTATATCTAAATCCTTCAATTTCATTTCGGCCACCATATATATATATATATATATATATATATATATATATATATATATATTATATATATATATATATATATATATATATATATATATATATATATATATATATATATATATATATATATACAAAAAGAGACAGAAAAAGAGTGATAATTATAGAGAAAATATTAAAAATTGATAATAGTAACGTAAAGATAAGAAATACAAACATAATAATTTAAAATTGCAACTAAAATGTTCATTAGTAAAATTTTGAAAAAATACGAATATTATTCAAGCAGGTTTTTGAAAATCTCTCCTATGACAGCGCCCACAAGCAGTAGAAAAAAATACCAAACATAATACAGACTACTTCCATTCATATAAGTGAAATAATTAGAAATGAGGCAATTTAGCCCTAGTTGAATCAACATGCATTTTATTCATAAGTATTTCTAAATCTTAGTAATAAGTGTAATTTACTTACTTATACTTAATTTCACTAATCTTTTTTTTTATTGTACAAATAATTAAATTTCATTTATTAACATAGAACAATTAATAATAGTTTTTCTTCTAAATAGTATGATTAAAAAATAATAAAAGAAAATTTTTACCAATGAAAAATAATACTACACTTAAAATAAAATTATTACAATAATATATAGGGTTATCCAAAAATAACGCCTAGATTTATGTTTTATTAAAAAGAAACTATACACATAGTTCTTTTTAATAAAACACAAATCTAGGCGTCACATTTGGATGACCTTACATATATATATATATATATATATATATATATATATACATATACATATACTTCTCTATTCAAAAAATAAGATGACTTTAAATTGCAACTCGTGGGAAAGTCGTAGTTCAAACAATTTTTTTTCTTATGTTGGCACAACCTTCAGTGACATTCTCTCTTAATTTCAGTTTAATATGTCAAATAGTTGATAAGCTACAGCAGTTAATTTAGATCAACTTTTGCCTTTTTTCGATTTTTAAAATGTCTAATATTGTTGAACAAAGAAGTTGCATTCAATTTTGTGTTTAAAATGAAATTAATGCTACTGAAACGTTTAAAAGTGTGCAGAAAGCATTCGATGATCAATCTTTATCGAGAAAAATTTTATTCCAGTGGCATAAGCTGTTCAGAGAAGGTCATGAATCAGTAGAAGATAAATCTCATTCTCATCGTCCATTAACATCAATAACCGCAGAAAATATCGAAAAAATTAGAAACAGAGTAATGGGAAATCGTCATTTGACTGTAAGAGAGCTTGCTAAAGATATGGGCATATCAATAGGTTCAGTAGACGAAATTTTAGGAGATATTTTGGGCTTGAAACGTTTGTCAGTGAAACAATTAAATTCGTGATATGAATATTCGTGAGTTTTTTTTGCCAAAAATTCAACAAATATTGCTCCACAAGTACCGTATTCTCTAGATATGTCACCATGCGACTTTTCCCTGTTCAGTCGATGAAAAAAAAAACACTTCGAGAACCCAATTTGACTTAGTTAAATCGATAAAACAAGAATCGAAGGAGGTGCTGATGAAAATTTTCCAAAAAGTGAATAAGAAAAGTGTTTCCAAGATTGGATTAAACGTTGGCGTATGTGTATCGCAACGGGGGGAATTACTTTGAAAGAGACAAAATAAATTTGGATGAATAAATAAATAGTATGTTTTATTCAAACAGTCACCTTACTTTTTGAACAGAGTATTGTATGTATATATATATATATATATATATATATATATATATATATATATATAAAGAGAGAGAGAGAGAGAGGAAGTGAGATTTAGAATAAGAATGTCAGAACTTTGACAGATGGTGGCAGCCATGTCTAAATTTTTTTAAAGCTTGTTTTTTCGTAAATTTCAAAACTAATTAAAGTTACATAGGTGATTGAAGTAAATAAAATAAACTGTAATTATTATGCATAAATCGTTTATTTAAAAAATAAAAGTCTTATACAAGAATATAATAAACATTGCTCTTTCGCACTGTTATAATAGCGACAAATGACATCATCGTCAAAGATCGTACACTGACTCTCCACACCTCATTTGCTCATCGTATTTATACCGACAATATTTATACAATTCAAGTACGGTTATTTATATTTGATAAAAGGAACAACTTAACTTTCATTGTTGATAATTTATCAATAAACGAATGCTATCAGCAGATAGAGGAATATTTCAGCACAGATCGGGTTTCATTTCATCCGTATAAGACGTCACTACACATACGAGTTTGATAACTGGACACATTGGGTCTTCCTACACTAGTCAACATGCATACAGTATTCACGGCCTATTACCACTCGTCTCACATGTTCTTACCCGAAAACTTATTTTTTTAGGTGGAGGAGTTTGGCGATAAGAAGATATGAGATGATCGGTCAACATGGTCGTCTCACACGTTCTTACCCGAAAACTTATTTTTTTAGATGAAGGAGTTTGGCGATAAGAGGGTGTGAGATGAACGGTAATGGTCGTGAATACTGTATGCATGCTGACTAGTGTGGAAAGTCCCGTTGTATGCATGACATCATGTAACGTTGACACATCAGTGCGACTAGTGTAAATAGGCCCATTTATATGCTGACTAGTATGGGAAGGCTCACTGAATTTTTTTACTAATTTCATTTTTAATATTATTATTATTATTACTGCTACGCAACAAAGCTCATTTTGACATTTCAACTCAGTATAGTTTGGTAAATTATTATGAATGGTTTAAACTTGAACAACGCTTAGAAATTGTAAAACCTTTAATAGACTTATTGAAACAAAAGTTTAATGAGTGCATTATTTCACGAAATGTACCCACCAATTGGCCACCAAGATCATGTGATTCAACTCCATTGGATTATTTTCTATGGGGTTATGTCAAATCAATGGTTTATACTGATAAATCACAAACAACTGAAGCTTTAAAAATAAACAATGAATGTGTAATTCATGAAATTGGACCACAATTATGTGAAAGAATGACTAAAAATTGCACTAAACGAATGCATTATATTAAAAGAAATCGTGGTGGTCATACGAGTGAATTTGTGTTCCATCATTAAGTCCATAAAATATGCTTAAAAATAAAATAAATAAATTTATTCTTTTTATTTTATTTCCATTTAAACTTCTGAAGCGCTTATTGGAAAACGCTTATTACACAATTTGTATTTAAGCATTTATTTAATTAGAAATCCTGTTTATCAAATTAGTATAGTAAATGTTTCAAACATTTCATATAACAGACAAATGTTGTAAGTTTCGAAAAATAAAAAAAAAATAGCAATAAAACGGAATCGCGTTTCGCAACAAAGTTCGATTGTGAGTCGAGTTTATTACAAAGTCCCGCCACTGATCTCAACCATCCATATCTTTATCCGACTATGCCATGTAGCGGTTTTCTTACGCTTTTGCTAGCATACTCCTTCCGGTTTCGTTCAGTACTCGTCATACTTTATCACTTCCTCTGTTCTTTTTTCATAAAAGAAACTCTTCGTCGCATTTCACTAGCATATTTTTCATAGCATCTTTTCTTCATAGATATATGTGTGTACAGAGTATACAAGATCATAAAAGGTCTATTCTCGTTGCCATGCTTTCAAAAGTTGATATATATGTTTACTGTATGTGCAGTAACCATTTATTTCTTTCGAAGAATTTTCGTACTTTGTACGACTTCACTATGTAAGAAAAATATGCCGCTATAAAAAAATTAAACTCGAACACCGATTGAATACATCTGCATAAAAAATACTATTGTCCATTCAAAATATACAGTTCCTGAATAATTTTAACTGAGCTATAAAAATTCGCTATTTTATATAATTCGTGCAATTTACATAAATATAAAGTTATTTATATACATATTTCTTCTACACTTTTATATATATATATATATATATATATATATATATATATATATATATATATATATGTATATATAAATGATGTCATATTACATCTTTATATAATATATATAAAAAAATCATTTTTATGTTTACAGGTCATAAAAAATATGTAAATAACATTTTCATCACGGACTAAAACCAAGATATTTTTTTAAACATTTATTTTAAATTATCTTCCATAAATATTTATTAGCAAAAATAAATTTTAATAAAATTCTAAATATTATGATATATAAAGATTATTAAAAAAAATGTTTTCATTAATAAATATGACACTATTTTTTAACATACATCATTTAATATATAAATACGGTTTTACACACACAAACACACACTCATATATATATTTACAGTGAGTCAAAGTGAAACTCATACAGAGTTATGTTTCCAATAATTTTACACATATATTTTAATATAATAACAATTTTCTTTATTTCTCTTGGTTAAGTTCTTTATTAGGGTTATTTTTATTATATTTGAAAATTTCAATCGTAAATCAAGATTTCTACTCCAGAAAAAGTAACCATTTCTGAAAAATAAACAAAAAATACATCAAAATGAGACTCATACAACTAACAAATTATTTTACAATGAATTGAATTATTTTAGTACTTAGTAGAGTAGTCTTTATTAATTTTTATAGCCTTTAAACGATTCGGGATGGATTTAACTAATTTTTCACAATAAGCTAGATCATTTATTTCCATTCTTCTAATAACGCTTTTTTAAATCATTGTTATTAATAATAGTATGTGTTCTAATGGCAACTTCGAAGTGATTCCATAGATTTTCAATTTTAAAATGAAAAAAGACACTTTATAAAAAAATGAACTTATGATTAGTGTTAGAACTATACGAAGATGATTAAATGAAGTTAATTTATTTGGTCGACAGGCACGTAAAGTACCTTATATCAGCAAAAAAATTTACAAAACAGAATGAAATTTGCTAAAGAACATACAAATTTGAGAAAATTGAAGAAAAGAAAGACAGGCAAAATAATATTTTCCGACAAAACAAAAATTATTTATTTAAGCCTGATGATCGAATATTTGTAATGCTAGCTCCAAAAACTGAATTAAAACCATATCACACACATAAAATAATAAAACATGCTGACGACAGTATAATTATTTGAAATTCTTTTTCGTGGCATGGAATTGGGTCTGTATATTGAGTTCAAGAAAAAATGACCAAATATTCTTAAATAGATTTGTTATAGAATATCATACTACCTTACGTCGAAGAGAATATGCCACTGATTTAAAGTTCTAACAGGATAATGACCCCAAACATACCTCGAAAAATGTCAATAATGGGTTTATGGATCGAACTGTTTCAGTTGTGAATTGATCTGCTCTATGAACTGATTTAAACCCGATTGAGAATTTGTGGAGCGGTATCAAAAAAGTAATTTGAGCGAAAAATATCAAAAATAAGAAATATCAAAAATGAATAGTATGTAATTCCTGTAAAGAAATATAGAAATCTTATTGATTCAATCCCAAGAAAATGCGATGCAATATTAAAAAATAAAGATTACCAAACAAATTATTAATTCAGAACGGTAACAAATTCTATAATATTTTACTTTTTTAAGTTTTCTTTTGTATGTTTTCATAAGTTTCTATTAATGTACCTATTATTTTGTCCAAGGACCTATTATTTTTCCCTCTATTTTAATATTCACTTAAATTTTTAATTTTTATATTGTTTGGAAAAAAATACTTTTAACAGTGTGATATAAAATAAAAATAAGATAATCATGAATCAATGTTTTCTATACTTTAATTTATATTTAAGAAAAAAATAATCTCTTTACTTATTATTTTTATCACAGGTGTATATATATATATATATATATATATATATATATATATACCGGAGTTGGGAATAAAACAATTTGTATTCTTCTCAAGTTCATAGCTTTTATATATTTCACAACTAAATCAATAATAATGGAAACTGAATAAAATAAATTTTTATGTACACTGTATTTACGACTAATTTTTTGTACATTTTTATAATTCGAAGAAACCTCTGCTACATTTTTATTTTAAATGTTTTTGTCAGATTTTTATTTTAACTGCTGTTTTCTACGTGGCCAAAAATTCGTATGTTTTTTAATTGAAGAATTCATTTACATGAATAATTTAACTGTTTTTATTTTATACGTACCATAAATATTAAATGAATAATTTATTAATATGTCTTATTATAGAAATTATGCTGTTTGTAAGGTTAAGGTAGATTACATGTCAAAAAGGGTAAAAATTCTAACAATACGATAAATACTTTTTTAAAATGATTAAAACACTCGATTATCTTTGGATAATATTGTGTAAAGATATAATTTGGCAATATTAACAATTGTATCCATTATTCAAAGATATAAAGGAAACACACGTCCATTAATCTGCACAGAACTAGTAGACCACGAAAAATTATCAATCGAGATGATGTATAGGGTTTTCCAATAAGAATATCATAACTTTGACAGCTGGTGTCAGCCATGTTTGAAGTTCTTCAACCTCATTTTGACATTTCAACTCAGTATAGTTTGGCAAATTATCATGGAACGTTTAACACTTCAACCATACTTACAAATTGTAAAAATTTCAATAGACTTATCGAAACAAAAGTTTAATGAGAATATTATTTCACGAAATGAACCCATCAATTGGCCATCAAGATCATGTGATCTAACTCCATTGGATTATTTATTGTGGGGTTATGTGAAATCATGGGTTTATGCTGATAAATCACAAACAACAAAAGTATTAAAAATAAACACTGAACGTGTAATTCATAAAATTGGACAATTATGTGAAAGAATGACTAAAAATTGGACTAAACCAATGCACTATATCAAGCGAAGCCATGGTGGTCATACGAGTGAAATAATGTTCCATCATTAATGCCATAGAATATGTTTAAAAATAATAAAAAAATTAATTAAATGCGTTTTGTTTTATTTTCATTTGAACTTCTGAAGCGCTTATTTGGAAAACCCTATATATATATTGTATATGTATATGTATTGATAAAGTACTATCTGGTAATAAATCATTATCAGATAATATGTATTAATCTATAAAATAAAAAAAGTATACTTATTAGGGCTTAATTAAAAAAATAATAACTTATTGCAGATAATAGATTATAGATAAGGATATATAGATACAGATAAGAGACACAGTTTAATGAAATATATATTTATACATTTTTAGATGTTCGATGTTAACAGGCAATATAACATATGTGAGAATGTGTGCATTTTTCAACATATGTATGAATGTACACTTATAAAATATTATCTACATTCAACCTGACATTTAAACATCAATAAACGAATTACGAAGCATCGTTTGATTAAACAATAAAATCGAATATTCTACTAAGATGTGAAACCCCATATCAAGAATATCATAAAACAAACATTGAACAAACTAAAATCGAATACGGACAAGAGAAGTAAAGGTTAAAATTACCGAATAAAAATACAAGAAGCACCTATTACGATAAAGACATCCACAATATTATCAGTATAGATATGCCAATAAAAGATAAAACAAGCACAGACAGTTCAGATAGTCGACCAATCGAAAGCCAAATGAAAATGACATTTTGTCCAACTGTTACATATAGTGATAGCGACGTACACCATTCCCCAAATCGTCGGAGAACATCGAAGGAGCTCAGTAACCATTATCAACTCTTGATGATGATCCGTTTATTCGTACGATGTCGACTATTTCCGTCGTAGTTCGGCTTAAGCACACTATGTGCTTGTAAAATACTGATGTTTGTTCTAACGTTAATGTGCAGGCCGGTTCGAGACCCGACATGGTAATGGTCTGACCGATTAACGCTAGAAATTCAGCCGGCAAAGTTCCTCTATATAATTTCCCATACATGTATTCTAATATACATATATATATATATATATATATATATATATATATATATATATATATATATATATATATATATATATATATATATATATATATATATATATATATATATATATATATATATATATATATATATATATATATATATATATATATATATATATATATATATATATATATATATATATATATATATATATATATATATATATATATATATATATATATATATATATAACCTATATACAAAACAATGTACTTTCCAATTACGATATTTAGATAAAATAAAAAAATAATATTGCCTAGTTAACAAATTTAGTAAATAGATAATTCAAATCAGTTTCAAAAAAATTTTAAGAAACAATTAAGAATTTTTTAAACAATTACTCCAGAATTACTGACATGAATAAAATACATATAAATATATATATATATATATATAAATATATATATATATATATATATATATATATATATACATACACGAGGGTCGTTTGATAAGTATGATAAAAAAAAGAAAAAGTAAATTGAAAAATTTAATTAAATTAAACAATACAAAAATTAACTATACTTATCCAACGATCCTCGTATATCTATCTATATATATATATATATATATATATATATATATATATATATATATATATATATATATACACATACACACAAAGAGAGAGAGAGAAAGACACACACATTTATACATATGGAAGAGTAAGACATTTGATTAATCAAAGAGTGGAAAATTTTTGAGGAAAGAAATATTCATTCGACAGTGGATTAAAAAAATAAAAGAAAAAGATGATGTATATGCACAAACACAACACATACATATAATGAAGACGTAAATGCTGTATGTATATATACTAATATATATATATATATATATATATATATATATATATATGTATATATATATATATATATATGTCATCCAAATGTGGCGCCTAGATTTGTGTTTTATTAAAAATAAACAAATGTATACAGTGATGTATACGGAAACATGTGTATTGTCTCTTTTGATTCTTTTTAATAAAACACAAAACTAAGCGTCATATATATATATATATATATATATATATATATATATATATATATATATATATATATATATATATATATATAGGTCATTTAAATGTGACGCTTAGTTTTGTGTTATATATATATATATATATATATATATATATATATATATATATATATATATATATATATAGGCTCTATCTTCAAGAGTGTGCATTTATTGTTGGTCAAAAAACATCATAGCTTATTTTTAAAAAAAGGTACGTTTTATTTAAAAATTAAGTTATGGGTTTCTGATGGATCTCTCTCTCTCTCTCTCTCTCTCTCTCTCTATATATATATATATATATATATATATATATATATATAACAAAATTTTATAGTTTCGTTATTGAAATTAATTGATTCTTGAAAGTTATAACTATTGGTTCACTCAAGTACCAATGCCCAAAGACCGTCACTCTGTGTATATGTGAATATGTGTGTGTTACATGCATGTGTATGTATACATGCATGTGATTGTATACATGCATTTGTGTGTGTACATATATATATATATATATATATATATATATATATATATATATATATATATATATATATATATATATATATATATATATATATAGATATATATATATATAAACATGATTAAAAAAAACAATGAGTAAAGTTTAAAAAAAAATTGACAGATGTTATAAAATTAAATTTAAATGGAAATGGATTAGTCATACAGCAAGAAGAGAAGACCACCAATGGACAAGAGAAATCATTGGCCGAAAAATTCAAAAATATAAAAGAGTTCAAATAGAAACCTGTGGAAACCTGGAAGAGAAAAATTAAAAAGAGAATATTTATTTATCTCATATATATTATATATTAACCTTTGTATATCAACTACTTCAGTGGTATTCAACTATTTCAATGGTATTGAAATTTAAAAGTCTATATTCAATCTTTTCCATAAATTTTAAATAATTATTAATTATCGTTTTCCATAAAATTTAAATAAAGTTTAATAATATATTATATATATATATATGTATATATATATATATATATATATATATATATATATATATATATATATATATATATATATATATATATATATATATATATATATATATATATATATATATATATATGTATGTATGTATGTATGTATATAAATACACAATCATATACACTGTTCACTATTTTAATTTTATTTAAAATAATAAGCAATAAAATTCATACGAATAATATATATATATATATATATATGTGTGTGTGTGTGTATGCATGCATGCACATGTATGATATATAACAAAACAAAATTGTGTACTAAATATAATTTTTTTGATATTTTATACATAAAAAAAATATTTTTTCGGCGTTAAAGCATATTCAAATAACATTTATAAGTAAATTTAAAAATAAAATCAAATACGTATCTGTCGACCGCAACATAGAAGTTCAAATTGCTGAACGTTTTTTTTACTCTACCAATCACTCGTTCGTTTATCGATTAATAGTTATCATAACTTTTTATTTGTCTGCCGTTATCTGGCTGAGCGGAATGAAATGAACAGCGAGGAGTATTCGTGAAAAGCTTAACGTTGAAAAAAATCCATCGTTGTCAGAGAAGTGCCAATTTGTGTAAAGTACGGAAAGGTTCATCTGTACGCTTACTGTATGTGTATCTGCTGTTCTATTGACTAAAGAATGTTTTTAAGGTGGAAAATATTTTTTATGAAATTATCAATAAAGGCCGAAGATATTTTATGAACTTTGGAAAAACTTGATATATTTTTTGGAATAGAATTATTTCAACATCTTATGATTTAGTATTATTGTAAGTATAAGTGTGTTTATGCATACATATAGGGGTGGCTGAAGTGAGACTGAAGGTTTTAGACATACAATTACTTCCTTAATATCATTTACTATCCTTTACTCCAGTCTCATTTGAGCCACCTATATAAACTGTAATCTCTCGATAATACGTCAAAAAGAATTCCGAAAAATGACGACATAACGAAAAACGTAAATAGAGTAAAAGTAAAAATAAAAGCTATAAAATCGAAATGAATGAGAAAAAAATCCGTTTTTTAGTTATGAATTTTTAACATTTATTTAAATTCTTTTATAAACATTGTACATATTTATATACACTTAACTAAAAATGAATATATACATACATAAAGCTTTCAAATATATAGAAAAATATTTTCCTGTTACAATGTATTACATATTAATATTCAGGAGCTATTATCATCCCATGAAATAATTTCTCATCCACAGTATGTACTTTGAGATGATTCAAACTCCTGAGCAGTAATAATTTAGTCTCGATTTGTATAAGACCCTCCAAATTATTTTTCAAAAATTTACTTAAAAATGATTATATTTACATTTTCGTTAAGGGGGTATCCTTTTATTTCAACCCTGAATATGTGTGTTTTTGGACTTTTTTATGCACTCAAAATAATCGGAAGACTTTAAAAATTATACTTAATTTTTATTGGTATATGCAGTATACATAAAAAAATTCCATTTAAAAATCTCCAAAACAATCATGAGTTTCACACACTTTCGCAAACCTCTGACGAAATTTCCTTATCACACGGTTGTCAAAGACATCTCCACTTCCGGTTCTCCGAAATAAAAAAATCAAAATGCGGGAAACTCATCGTGATCGTGTGAACTAGGATAATTAAAATATATTGATGAATGAAAAATGGAGCACAATTAAAAAAAATCAATTTGCGGGAAAAAATTTTGAATTTGAATTCAAAAAAAATCCAAGTTTACATCCAATTTTAATTATTCTAGTTTACACGATAGCAACATTAGTTACGAACAGAATGAGCTATCATTCATGAAATTAGATCCACTAGTTTCATAGAAATCTTGCCAATTAGTTGAAAAGAAATGGTTTCGAGAATATCGCATTTAAAGTTTTTTTTACGTTCACTGCTGTAATTGCTCATATCTTCTGAATTATTTCGCATTTCTAGGAAATTCATTCACGTATGTATTCTTTAGAGCCCAAGGAGTAATCCATAAATAAAAAAATTGATTTTTTGGGGGCCTGATTCAAGAGAATACTTCAAGTTCATTTTTTTCTTTACATAAAGGCCCTTGTAATATTCCACAATACTATAAACCATAGGTTCCCAAAGTGGTTTCTACTGACCCCCAGGGGTCCTTGTGACCGTTGAGGAGGTCTGTGGTAAATTAAAATTAATTTGGAGGTGCGTGGACAACGTCGGGGGGTCTGCGAAAAGTTTAATATAAAGTAAAATAATTGTGACCCATTTTCATTATTATGAAAGTTAAAATAAATAACAATAAATAAATTGGAAGTGATTTTTACGTACTGATTAAAATATAAGTATAGATAGGCACATAAAATACAAGTAATGACAAGCATCGCAACGGTAGGAGTTAGACCAACTGCGGCCGTCTATCTATATATCTATGCAGATTTAAACAGGAACGGAATCTTGCAATAACTTGTTTAAAATATTGCACTATAAAAGAGTCGTGCATCTAAAGTTCTGTTTTGTGCGTGATGTGAAGTGCATGCAACAAATTTTCCTAGTTTTGAACAAAAAACAGTATATAGTATCGTTGGTTATCTAAAAGTGCATGTTTGGATCGATTTTATGCACTCGTTGATTCAGTGTTGAAATTCTTGGAAAGTAAAGACAATGATTTGAGGCTCAATTTAATTAATTCGAAAAATGACAGCTTATATGACTGACTTATTTGCTAAATTTAACGAAACCAATTTGAAGCTAAAAGGTGATAAATGAAATTTAATCAAAACTAAAAGTATGATATCAGCGTTTGTTGCAAAACTTTTTCTATACAAACAAAACTTGGGGAGAGAAGAATGTTCTCAGTTTCTAAATTTTTCAAAATTGCAAAAACGAGATGAAGATTTGCTTGCTTATTATCAACACTTAACGGCTCTTCATTCTGACCTCAGCCAAAAATTTAAAAACATTCTTCACTTGGTTATCCCCGATTGGGTGTTGGACTCTTTTGCAAGTAGACCCACAAACCCAGATGACTCCATACTAATACAGGAGCAATTTATTAAATTATCCACAAATGAGGAACTGAAACCAATGTTTGTTGAACAAGGATACCACAAATTCTGGTTACAAAAACAGATATCAAATTTATATCCTACATTATGGGTCATTGTACAGAAGCTGTTGATTGCTTTCCCGTCTTCCTATTTAGTAGAACGTGGATTTAGTGCAGTTATGAGCCTCATCACGAAAAAAAGAAACCAACTGGAAATTAGTGCTCTTGGAAACTTACAAATGTTACTCATAAACATAGAGTCAAACATAAATAATCTCATATCATCCCATCAGGTTCACTCATCTCATTGAAAAAAATAATGATGTGTTTTGTATTTTAAAACAAAAGTTATAATTTCAATAAATACTACTTTAAATATCAAAATGTTTTATTTATATTTTATTTTTACATCACCATTTACCATTGAACACATCAAAGTTAAATTTGTAATTTTTCTATTATGCAGTTATGTAAAATTATTTTATTTGGGAGTTCATGGTCAGATTTTTACTATAAGAAGGGGTCCATGGACATAGTCAGTTTAGGAACCACTGCTATAGACCAAGTGCCTTATTAACTCGAATTTTGGTGTATCTTTGTCATATTTCTTAAAAATATTGATAGCTTGGTCTATATAATTAAGAGACTCGTATACATTTCTGGAATTCAATGAATTCCAAAAACAAGAAAGAATTTTTGGGAATGTACATCAATAGAAATAAAACGTAAATCAAGTCACAGATCTAAATTTTGTGTTGAATGTTATTTACACTAATTTTTGTGTTAATAATTATATAGGTGTGTTTTAAGCGTGATAGAACTTTAAATTGAATCCCTATCAAAAGTTCTATATAACCAAAAAAAAAAACACCTGTATAAGTTATATGTAACACATAATCCGTTCTCAAAACAAATCACACAAAACACAGCATACATTGTCACCACGTGTCGACTATTGAACAATAATTCCCTTGTGAGTACAAAGAGGTAAATAAAACTATAAAAATGTAACATAATCCCTTATCAATTTTTGAAGTAGACAAAATATCTTGATGACCAGAACCAGAGGTTTCTTTGTTCATTAAAACACTTTGTAAAATCAGTTCTAATATAGAAATTGTAACAACAACTTATAGAGCTCCTCAAGCCACTGTTGCAGCTGATTGATGAATAAAAATATCTCTTTGAACACTGTAAAAAGCTGTAGTTGACTGATAAATAAAAATATCTTTTTAAAAATTGTACATTCGGTGCATTAAATAAAACTTATATACATGTGTGTATGTATATATAAAAGTTAAAAAAGATTTTTTTTTAGGTTAGATAGAACTTTCGATAGGAATTCAATTTAAAATTCTATCACGCTTAAAAAACATAAAAATTAATGTAAATAACATTCAACCCAAAATATATATTTTATGATTACTTTAAGTATTATACACTCCTGGAAAAAATCATGCATCTTTAAAATTATAATTTCTATAAATAGACTAAAGAAAAAACATCCAATTATATATAAAACGCAAATGAATGTGAGTTGTTATAATCTGTAATGACCACATCACATGATTCATTACAATTTGAACATTCGAGATATCAGTAAATATTTCATTTATTTCAATAATAATATAACGCTACATACAAAAACAAGATGTTATATATATATATACAAACACACACGTATTCTTTATAATACCTTTGAGGTTAAAACTGATTGTGGAGAAAAAAACGTACGATGAATAATAAAAGAAAATTTCTTTTATTTAAAAAATGTAAATCAATTTTATCAAGAAAAATGTGAGTGAATTTCCTTTGGGTATATCTGTCGATGTCGATATCTAAAAGGACAATTAAAACACACACACATAAATTATGGCCCAATTTATTTACAATTGAATAAAAAATGGTTGTATATTTGGATATGTTCGACATTTAAAACATGTTTTTAAAAAAGAAAAAGGTTTAACATTGAATGATTAAAATTACAAGTACAACTGAAGTGACATGGATAAAGCAACATACTTTTCGATAAATCTAAATTTAATTTAATTGATCGTGATAAAATTTCACACGCGGCACTTAAAAGAAAAGTCATTGTGAAAAACGAGACATTTTTAACAATAAAAAAGTCTTTGTATGTAATATTAAAAATGCTTATGATGGACATCTACTAGTAATTATTGACAGAATGAATAAACAGATATTTATAAAAAGAACAAGATAACACTGTTTAAACTTAGAACAAATGTCATGTTTCATATAAATGAATTATCACCTCCCACATCATAAGATATTAAAAAATGTTCAATGCATACTATTCATTTTATTTTTGTTTATAACAAAAATTAACGAATATCTATTTTGTCCTATTAGGCTAATCTTCAAAGAGATAGCAACGACCACCATGTGGTCAGTTGTTAGAGGGGTACCCGGAGGTAATGCCTCTAGTCGCGCAAATGCCTGAACGTCGCATAGATAGAAGGAATGCACAATAGGAGTCTATCTCAAATTCCAGTGGAACAAAGTGCTCCACTGAAACTGTTGCAAAACGTTTGACCAGGGGGAGCTCCAAGCCACCGAGGTAGCTCTTGCTGGTCAAGTTTACCAAGAGTCGCACGGACCTTTACGAGGAAGCTCCAAGCGGAGCAAGCAGACGGGGCCGTTTGTGCTTGGAGTATTCATCGACAAGGTCGATAGTCCCCAACGCCCTGAGAAGGGGGTTGTCGCTACGTTCCGACCGCTCATACAGCCTACGAGCCTGCTCACGAATAAACTCATCGACCGTAGGAAGTCGGAGATCACGATGAAGGGTAGTGTTACGAACAAAATAGTGCGCATTAGTCATTAACCTAGCACACCTATTTTGGAACACCTGCAGCTTTTTCACATTGACGTGATTATATGCCCAGGCCGAACTCGCATACGTCATAATCGGTCGGATGCAGCTGAGGTAAAGCAAACGCTTAGACCTCAGCGACAGCTTCGACTTCCTATTCAGTAGCGAGTACAGCCTGCAGAGCTGTGCCTGAGCCTTCGCAAGTACATAATCAGTATGACTCTTGAAAGTCAGACTTCTGTCTAACATGACACCAAGGTACTTGGTCTCCTTTCCCCACTCCACATCGGCACCGTTGAGCACGAGCGGGCTGGATTCACGGTTTTTCCGCTGCAGAGGAGGTCGAAAAAAGACCGCCACGCACTTCTGCACATTCACTCGGATCCTCCACGTTCTATAGAACGCGTCGAGTTCATCAAGTTGAGATTATTAGGCTAATCTGAAATTAATGTCCAATTTTATACACACCCATACAAACATTATTCGTATTGCATGTATGGACGGGCATTCCCTCATTTTTTAGTGAAATAAAGCGTAAATCATATAATATATAAACACTGACATTTCACCATCTAACGTTAGTATTTGCAAAGTTTTTGAAATGTTAACATGGAAGTCAACAACGAACATTTGAAGTATTGTATACTCTATGAGTTCCAAAAAGGCAATAATGTGAGTGTGGCTTCAAAAAATTTGTGTGAAGTTTTTGGGCAAGATGCTATATCTGAAGATACGGTGCAGAGGTGGTCTGCAAAATTTTGTGGTGGCACTTTAGCCTTAAAATTGAACCAAACAGAGGAAGAAAATCAGCACTTGACGATGAGGCTCTTACAACGGCATTAGAAGCAGATCCGCTCAAAACAACAAGAGTAATTGCAGAACACTTTAGAGTGGCTCAATCTACAGTTGTTGAACAAATACGCAGATTGGAATTTGTCCATAGGAACTCAAGGTTAGTCTCACAAAAATTTAGCGAACAGAACTTGGTAGACCGGATACATGTATGCAATTATAAACTTCTTCGTCAGAATTCAGAGGCATTTTTGAGTCGATTAATTACAGAAGATGAAAAATAGATCTACTACGAGAATGTGAAATGAAAAAGAACTTATTGCTAATCCGATCAAGAAGTTTCTACAACAGCAAAACCACCAGTGCATCAAAAGAAGCGTATGTTGTGCATTTGGTGGGACAAGGAAGGATCTATACACTACGAGCTTCTTCCAGAAGGAGTATCAATTACAACTGAGGTATATTGTGAATAGTTAGAACGTTTAAACCAAACTATTCATCGAAAACGTCCCGTACTGGTGAATAAAAAATGAGTCGTGCTCCAGCACGATACGCACGACCCCACATGCCAGTTTAAAAATGCAGCAAAAATTAGCTGAATTTCAATGGGAAATTTTAGCTCACCCACTTAGCACCTTCGGACTATCACTCTTTTATGTCACTTCAAAACTTCTTAAGCGGAAGAAAATTCGTCAAGTTCGATCAATATTTCTCATCAAAAGAGCCCATTTTTTTACAAGTGAAATTAATAAATTACCAGAAAGGTGGCGCACAGTTATCTGAACCAGGGTCACTACATTGATGATTAAAAAAATAAAATAAATTTAAAATATTATATAACTCATTTATTTTATTTAAAAATCCGACATTGATTCCGATCAACCTGATATTATCATTAGTGCGTTGTGTTCTAAAATCTGAATATTAACACAAATAATTAATCACACCGAACACCTCAATATGCTATAAAGTGTTCAATAATCACTTATTATTCACTTTGGTGTTTATAACAACAATTGGTTGATATGAATTTTAATGGTGATACTATTCATCGATTTTACAGCATTAGCCCGTCGTTGTTATAAACAACAAAGTGAACAATAAGTGCTTATTGAACATTTTATAACATTTAATGTGTTGAGGATGATAATTCAATGTGTTAAAATAAATTTGCCACAGTTTTAAAACAAATAATCTTGATTTTAATTTTATAACAGCGATTTTATAACACAACTGAATAAAGATTTATAACAAAACACTCTGGTGGTAATGGCATGGTTATTTATTATAAACAAATTAAGTAAACCATAAGCAATTTTGAACACTTTAATATCTTTTGAGGTTAGAGGTGATAATTCATTTGTATAAAAGTGGATTCGCCACAATTCCAAGCCAAAAATTTATTATCATTGTCACAATTTTTATGTTAAATTTTTTGAAAAAAATACATTCTTAAAAAACGCGTTTCAATACACTACTGTTTTTATTCTATCATACATTCCTATATGGTTGTTATATATACATATACTTATATATATATATATATATATATATATAATGAAAGTATAAATTTTGACAACAAAAAAACGTTTAATGTAGCGATTATTTCCCCACCTGAGTATTACTTTATAATATACCAGTTATTTGAACATAAAGCCACATGAAAAGCATGCATGCTTTTGTTATTTATTAAAAAGAATCACTACATCATTTTTGTTTGATAATATAACAGGTGAATAAGTGTATGTGTGTGTGTGTGTATAAGATATATATATATATATATATATATATATATATATATATATATATATATATTGGCACAAAAGTCATTGATGTTTTTTATCACATGATTTTCAAAGCAATTTTATTAAAATAAATAGCAAACATTAATCAATTATATATTAGAGTCATTTTGTTCGATGACCTTTTGCCATCTTTCAGTCAATTTCATAATTCCGCTTTCATAGAAAGTTTAGTTTTAGAGCAAAAAACTGAACCAACTCATTTTTGACAGCCTCATTGGAATCGAATGTTTTTCCATTCAAATGGTTTGAAGTGAACGGAATAAATGATAATCCGAAGTGCAAGGTCACTTAATATACGGTCAGATGAGGCATCACTTCCCAGCCTAACGCCAACACTTTCTTTTGGCATTTATACCAAAGATGTTGTGATATGGCGTTGTCGTGATAGATGACGCCTTTACGATTTGCCAGTTCTGATGAACTTTGCCCTTAATTTCTTTATCCAATTCCATTAGCTGGCGACAGTAGACATGTCGAATTGATGGTTTGGTTCTTGGTAGCAGACCAAAATAAACAATACCTTTGAAATCTCACCAAAAAGTCAGCAAAACCCCCTTTTGACCACAAATACGATTTTTGATGTTCGATTACTTCAGGCTCATCTCGTTTGATCCATGATCTTTTTCGCACGACATTATCGTCCATAACCCATTTTTCAGTCG
Source organism: Neoneuromus ignobilis (assembly GCA_029203775.1). Taxonomy (NCBI): domain Eukaryota; kingdom Metazoa; phylum Arthropoda; class Insecta; order Megaloptera; family Corydalidae; genus Neoneuromus; species Neoneuromus ignobilis. Next base: position 12,167,263 of record CP092089.1, on the reverse strand, counting down.
CCCATTTTAAAAATGGATCGGTAACGTTACGTTTCAGCAATATAATCGCAATATGGAAATTCGTTTGGCGCATAATGAATTTCTTTCAACCAGTTGGGAACCCAAATATCGAACTTATCAACATAATGGCAGTTGTTTTAAATGTCTTTCAACCTTGTATGTGATATGTGAAGTTTCTCTGCGATCTCTCGTGTCGTACTACACCGGTTATTTTCGATCATTGCCTTTATTTTGTCGTCGTCAACTTCAGTTGGTCATCCAGACCGTGATGCATCTTCGAGATTAAAATCTCCGGAACGAAAACGAGCAAACCAATTCTGACATTAGCGTTCTTTTAGTGAGTCTTCACCATAAACCGCACATTTTTTTTCTGAGCTTGCACTGCGTTTTTACCTTTCCGGAAGTAATAAAGTAAAATATGGCGAAAATAACCATCTAGAATATCCATTTCAAATCAATGTAAAACACTAAAGAAACAACAAAACTTAAAACTTTTTTTTACTAAATAATCTATGAAATGTCAACTGTCGAATACCATATACGGTCTGAAGTTTTCAATGGAGAACTACTTAGAATGACTTCAACCATCTATCGGAAAAAAACGCAATGACTTTTGTAATTTCAATCAATTATATATATATATATATATATATATATATATCATATAATATATATATATATATATATATATATATATATGGAATATTGAATATATATATTTATATGTTCTTATATTTCATTAAAAGTCGTCATAAAATTCTTTATCACATCCATAAAATACTAAAAGAAATTTATCAACGTATTCTACTATCAATTATAAAATATAGAGTCATCCAAATGTGACGCCTAGATTGGTGTTTCATTAAAAAGAAACATGTGTATAAAGAAAAATGTGTATAAATTGTTTTGTTTCTTTAACACACATGAATTTTAACACCAACACCACAATGGTTTAAAGTGTTCAATAGTCACTATTGTTCACATATTATTTATAAATATATCAGCTGATACATTTCGATGGCGACGCCATCATCGTCAGAGTCTTTGACGACAGAAAGACTTTGACGATGATGGCGTCGCCATCGAAATGCATCAGCCGATATAATTATAGATTATATAATTATTACGTACACACACACACACACACACACATATACACACACACATACATATACACATACGTACATACATATATTCGTACATACATATATATATTGTAAATGCACATAAATGTACATGTAATTCAAATTCAAATCAAATGGACTTAGTACTAGAACATTGGAACACTCTCGTGAATGGGTTTGATTAATTCGATTCAATTTCCTATTATTATGAACAGAATTGCCAACATCGGGAAGTGACTTCCCGAACCAAGTATGGCCGAGGCAATAGATCTGATAGATTGAACACAAAGCGATAAAACACAATAAGGCAGTAAATCATACTATTGTAGAGCGAATGTAGCGTGCGTTATTGTATAGTAGAGACGATTCTATCGCAAGCTTGATACAGACAAATACATACATATAATACACACACACATACATACATACATGCATGCATATATATATATATATATATATATATATATATATATATATATGCATGTGTGTATGGATTTACGTTATATATGTATGTATTTGGACACATTTATGTGCATATATGTGTGTATCTATAGAGATATGTTCGAAATACCTCTGTTGTCTATAGTAAAAGTCGATATATTTTATCTGTATTTCAAGATATCACGATATATAGTCCTTCGAGTGTATACACACGTATGTATATACACAGTGGACGTAACAACAAAAGTAAATGTCAACAAACCGTGCATGGTTACCGACGGGTAAACAGTGACATAAAAGACGATGATTTCCAAAAGAATTGACAGTTGAAAATGACATTTTTATTGAGAAAATTAAAATCGACGAAGGAGCAAATAAATAGTGACAGTTTATGAAATCGACATAGCCGTCGATTATAAAATTGGACAAAAAAAGAACAATCCTTCGTTTCGTTTGTAGTTTTTGTCATAAATTAAATATTGAGAAAATGAAAACCTAATGAGAAATGACAGTTGATGTTTTTCTTTCATTCATATAATTCGATTTATTATATTCAACACCTCTGACCACTCTTCTTACTGTGACTTCCGTTACAATCAATTTCAACAGTTTATATAGAGGTGTTTTTTAAGCGTGATAGAAATTTATATTGAAATCAATTTGAATTTCTACCACGCTTTAAAAAAATATTCTTTATAAGAAATATGCTTTCGGTTTTTTATTTACTATGCAGTCTTAATTTTTAATTGAATCCATTTTTTGTAAAATATAAAATATAATAAACTATAATTAAACGTTTTGGGGTGATGACATGGCTATCAAAATGCGCATTAACGAATAAAGTGGGCAATAAATGACTGGTGAGCATTTGGAAGAAAGTTTTGTGCCATCGATGAACAGCACCTTTTACTAGCAGAAAATGTTATCTTCCAACACGACTCGTGCTCATCTGGAAGATATTGATGCTTGCATATTCCTACTTATTTGAATAACTAGACAGAACACTAATTTTTTTAATTCAATGTCTCTTTTCTTTTAAAGGGGAAAAATATCTTGACGAACTACGCGTTTCAAAGCTGTCATGGCCCGGGAATAGCCCTGATTTTAATCCGATAGAAAACCTATGGAGGCTTATTAAGATTCAAGTTGCTGAAAAAACACCAAAAACATAAAGAGTTGAATTACTTGATCCAAAAAGTGTGACGCGAAGAAATCACGCAGGAAACTTTTAAAAAATTAGTCGATTCTATGCCAAACCGCATTAAATGAGTTATTCAAAAATGGAGGTTTAACAAAATATTAGTAATGAGTCTTTTTTTATGTTAACCCTTTGCACTCGAGAGGTGACTCTCGGTCACCACATACTTTGTTGCGGCAACTCGAGTGGTGACTCTCAGTCACCATTTGGTTTGACGCGATACGTGATCACCGTTATACGACGGCGATGTTCATTTTCGTTTGATTTCTATGACATAAAAGAACCATTAGATTTTTTTACGTTATTTTTTACCGATCAACTAATTAATGAAATAGTGCTTGAAACTAATAATTACGCTACAAGGAAGTTAGAAGGGAAGCATTCTATATGGCGAACTTGATATGATGTGACCATCGAAGAATTTTACTAGATGGTATTGAGGTTACTGTAAAAAAACTCAATGTTATCATAAACTATATAAAATATATGGGCGGTGTTGATCGAGCTGACCAATATGCCTCGACATACTGTTTTCTAAGAAAGACCTTGAAATGGTAGCGAAAGCTATTTTTGGAGTGTTTAGAGATCTGTTCAATCAATTCTTATATTCTTTATAAATCAGTAAAGAAGCAGAGAAACGAACAACCGCTTACTCATCTCTAGTATATAAAAACTTTGCTTTACCAATTGAGAGGAGATTTTCGCCAGACACGAGATCGAGCTTCTACTTCGACCTGCAGTTTTGATGAAATCCGATTGAATGGGAAGCTACATCTTATGCCAGCAGGATTTGGGAAGGATTGTAAAGTTTGCTCTCAATGAAATAAGCCTGGCGAAAGACACCAAACCACATATTACTGCGATATTTGCCCCGACAAGCCGAGGATGCATCTTGGAGATTGTTTAATAAAATACCGTACAAAGCAACAATACAGAGCTTAATGTTTAACAAATTTCCTTCTTTGAGGTATAAAGATACATAAAATATTAAAATATAAAAATTTTATACGTTAATTTGTGTGTGAAATCATTTTAATGAAGCTGTAAGAAATTCACCAAAAATGCGGAAAATCGTCTCGAGTGTCTGGTTCGCCCGAGCGAAAAGGCCTCGAGTGCAAAGGGTTGATAAGTCTACAGTTTGAAACAATTTAATTTGTAACAGTTTCATGTCCCAATTATATGATTTATTAGAGCTTTGCTTATTGAATAAATACTTCAATAAAACAGAATTGTTTCACTTCGCTCATTTTGAATAAAACTCGACTTCTATCCATTTTAGAAGGAACATAGATATACAAAAAAACTTCTAGAAAGCGCATTTCACCTATCTACTCACACGGAGGAAAAATATTGAAAAAAGCATTTTATTTGCGTGTCCGGATTTCAATGGCCGTGACTGTATTATAAATGAATTTAATTTTCTCGATGTTGTGTGTTAGTAAATAATAAAATTCATAACAAAAGGGATTACAATTTTCATTTTGTTTTGTTAAATACATTTAAACAATATAAATATTCGAATTAATGTAAACATATTTTTATGCATACCATTGCATGTGTCACTAAAAATAATTCTCTAAAAATAAATAATTTACATATTTCGGTGATTTAGTTACAGACTAATGCAATAATTGTTTAATTACAAATTCAAAACATAATTTGGTTTTATATATAAATTTGAAATATAAAAAAATGAACCATATTTTAATCCTGTGATTAATATTCAATTTTAATCACATATGTTTTTATCGGTGCAAATAGTTACCATGAATGGAAGTAAAGCATAAAAAATTGATAACATTTACATCAGTACGATTACAAATTCGTCGTCATATGATTGAAACACATTTTATTCCTGTACGAACTCGAAAACTGAACGAAAATAGTCGAAGAGGAAAATAATATCTATGTATTTTCGAATCGTTCCCGTCGTCCAGTGAATACAACAATACAAAAACCGGGGCGTCGAAGTCATCGCATATAACAACATCGTCAAAATCGAACGTAACAAACTTCCTCTGTTCTGATAGTATCAATAGGCCCACGTTAAAAATTTCAATGCACGAGTCCTTTTTCACGCGGAAAAAACGTCTACCTTTCTCAAATTCGCAACAAAGCTACAAACATTTCAACTTCCGCCTCGACACGCACACTTAGATAATATCGAGTCACGTCAACGAATGATTTCTTTCTTCTCAATATTCGTCGCCATGTCGCGCTGTTACACGGAGATGCTTTTAACCCAGGAGAAGGTCGACCCCGCTTCGGTCAGATCATCGGTAACACTATCAGCATCTAATGATCCGTATAAAATCGATACTCTCTTTGCTACATGTACCGATGTAGCTGCCAAAATATACTTCGGCGAAATGCACACAAGTAAACATGGATGACACATCTTTTCATTAACAATGCGAACAATCGATTTATTATCTTTCTAAAACAAAGACGATATCTGAGATGAAGAAATGGAATTCAACCACTATTAAAACGAAACAATTCAGAATACACGAACACGAATACAGTGTTATAAATAATTGCCATATGTAACTCATAAAAAAATACAAAAAAAATCACTAACATAACACCAAAAAATAAAAAATTACAATGAAACAGAGAAAACAAAACTATCAGCAAAATATAATCAAATACACGTGTTTCATATGTGTGTTTTTTATCTTTGTAAAGAATGGGCCAAAAGTAACTTCCCTAATGAAAAAAATATTTTTAAATTTTTGTTCTTTATAGATTTAAGTAGAAAAAAAACATTAAATATACGAGGGTCGTTTGATAAATATAGTAAATTTATTTATTGTTTAATTTAATTAATTAAATTTAATTTTTCAAATTATTTTTTCTTACTTTTTACCATACTTATCAAACGACCCTCGTAAATAAATATATACTGCAAGAAAGAATTAACATTGTGGTATTTCACCTTGAAAGTCAGAGGAGTGTTTCGCAAACACAAATTAAATTTAGAAGATTTTACAAAACTAGGAATTAGCCCTCTGGTGCAACCATCCGCACAGTAGTGTAAAAATTTGAAGATACTGTGATAGTGACAGATAGTAGGACATCAGACAGTCCAATATCTTCAAGGAATAATGACAATATTGAGTCCGTAAGGGAGAGTGAAGCGGAGAATCCAACAAATTCCACATTGATAGATGCTTGAAATTTTTTTTATACTAAATCTTGGAGATGATGCTAAAGAAGTTTAAAATGGAGCTATAGCTTATTCTTCCAGAGCCACAATGGACCTCCTACGATTAACATTCAATAATTGAAAAATAACGAAAAATTGAAATTTTAGGTGGCCTCAAAGATCGCCAGATTTGACGGCTCCTGACTTTTTTCTTTAGGGCTACCTAAAAGATAAGGCTTACGTTAATAACAATACAGTCAGTAATGGAAAACGTGTTAAACAGACCACAAATTTTAGAACGCTCTGGAGATCAACATTTAAAAGAAATTATTTTTAAAACTTAATCAAAAAATCATGTTTAAACTTAGATTTCATTTATGATCAACAAAATTTACTTATATTTTGATTTTTTTTAAAAAAAAAAGATAGGAAATCACTTTTAGCCCACTCTGTCCTGTAAATGAGGATCCTCGTAAAGGTAACCTCTGGATTAAAATAATGCCTTCTAGCTTTCTAATAATTAATACTGTCATTGAATGTGCATTAAAAATTAAAGTGCACAGTAAATGATTATTAAACACTTTTTTTTAGAAATCTTATGGTATTAAAATAACAATTCCTGTGTATCAGAGAAAGGCAAAAATTATCCGATTGACAACTAACGACTAAAATTTTAGTCATTTTAAATTTGTCATTAGTTACAATTTCTCTATGTGATGCCTAGATTTGTGTTTTATAAAAAGGAACAAAAGAAACTATACACCCCTGTTCTTCAACCAGCGGTCCGCGAACCAATCCCTGACCGCGGAAATTTCTTGGCAGTCCGCCAAAAATTTAGGGGTCTTGTACAAATATTTTTTTCTATGAGAAATAAAATGAGTTCTTTCAAAAAAAGCTAGCTCTTTAGGATAGTCACGTACAAGAGAAAGATATAGAAATATTTCCACTTTTGGGAGAATTTTCAATTGCTGCTGATATCAACTAGAAAGTCATATTCAACATAATAAGTCAACATTTAAGGGCGTTAGCTGAAAACTTTAATAATTATTTCCTTGAAAATGAGGATCCTCGTAAAGGTAACCTCTAGATAAATAATCCCTTCTTGGAAAATATAAAATCATGCGCATTTGATCCTCGTGAAAAATAAAAGCTGATCGAGTTGTTTTCTGATGTCACTCTGGTGTCCAGACATAAAATACAATCATTGTCTCAATTTTGAATATCACTCGAAAAAGAATATCCATGTCTGAGTTACAAATCTATCAAATTATTGACTTTTTTTGACTTCCTATTTATGTAAAAAGATTTTTTCAGTCATACCAGTAATAAAAACCAAACAGAGAAATCGAATTATTGTTATTGCAGCGCTTCGTCTTTTAGAAACCGTGCTCTAGCCAAGTACATAAAATTTTCTAACCTCTAAGCAGCAGCAAATGTCGCACTAGCTAGAAATTGTAATCTTATAACATTGGATCTAATAAAATAAAATACTATCCACATTGATTTTTATTTCTGTCTTAGCCGTCAGACAGTCCTTGAAATATTTCTCTTATTTTCCCCGGTCTGTGGGTGCAAAAAGGTTGAAGAATGCTGCTCTACACTAAATTAATATTTTAAAAGACTCGTTATTATCCTGTATTGAATATTTTAACAACGCGCGTCAAAATATAGTTTTTATGTAAAACAATGACCAGAAGCATATAGCCCGAATACGCAAATTCTAGCTCCAAATAAAAATATTAGTTTACTCCTACGACCGCTATAACTTCCCCATCTCCCTCACCTCAATCCCATTGGTATATATGGTTCACACTAAAACAAGTTCCTGAATTATCTCTAGAAGAGCTTTGTAATTCTTTAGGATACACTAACGTTTAGCAACTCGATAAAAATATTTGTTCCTAATGTATCTAAGGCAATAAAACAGATAATAAAATCTCCAGAAAATCATACAAAATATAAGTTTTCTTGTTTTTATTAACATATTTTTGAATATTTTTATAGGTGTTATAAATATTCATATATTTATAATAAAATGAAATTATGGGGTTAATTTCATACAATACTTTTTATTTTACAATACTTTTTGCCCTATAATACTTTTTATTTTAAAAAATAAACTAGGTATAATACAAAATACTAGACTAAAAATGGGAAAAAATATTAAATTTTTTATTTATTTTTTTTTGAAAATATTAGGTTGGCAAATATCTCCCTTCCGCCTTCTGGTCTTTTGAATTTCGCAGCTATGTACAAAAAAAAAAAAAAAAAAAAGCGGAAGGGAGATACTTGTCAACCTAATACAACATCATATTGTGTTACATTTTTCACAATTTACATATGAGCCGTTTTTTTTGAAAGTGGAATAACTCCATTTTTGGAAAAAATGAGTTAATGGCAGTTTTAGGTAGACTTAGATGTCCTCTTTTTATATTTATAATAACACAGTCAAGGGTGTACAATATACCCATAAATTAATCAAAAGAAATTTTCTGTATAGTTTTATCGCAAGAATATTATATTCGAAAGTGGTATAAGTCCATCTATTTATACATTAGGATATTTAAAAATTATTAATATTAAAAAAATTCAAGTATTTTGAAAACTTCTTTGGAAAATTTGTTTAAAAAGTTTTTTGAACATCCTTCAAAAAATTTTTTTGAAAAATTTATAAATGAACAATAGTTGTTTGTTTATACATTTTTATATAATATAATTAAAAATATTTCAGTCGATTTTTCGTTTAAGTCAAACGCAAACCTTTATCTCAATGTATGAATACATGGACTTATTCCACTGTTCAATTTGTTATTAATGAAAGTGGAATAAGTACATTTAAAGCTTAAAAAACGGTTATTTTCCTTAACAATTTTAATTATTTTTACATAATAAAATTTAACAAGTTTATAGTTTAAAAAACATAACCCGAATTTATTAACGTTTGTCAATATTTTTTAATTCATTCAAACGCAAACCTTTAAATATCTCAATGTATGAATAAATGGAGTTATTCCACTTTCAAATATAACGACTCATATGTTTAAGTTTTACAATTAGGATTTTTACATCTCAATCGAATGAAATACCAAACTGAAAAATGGTTTTTATTACATAATTGCACATTTTGTGACACATTTGATTTTTCCTTTTTAAATTATACCACAACAAAACATGATGAAAACACTTCTAACGTTCATCTGACAAAATATGCACACCGATAAAATTGAAAATTTTGACAAAAAATAGCATCATATTTTGTCAGATGGATATTTAATATACGAACCATTAGCATTTATTATAAAATTACTATTGAAAAAATTAATGATTTATAATGAAAACATTGCGCACTATGCAATTAAAATACAAACAGATATTTATAATAATTTGTATACATTTAATTACGTTCAAAAAAATATATACTTTTAAATCAAAAAAAAAAGTTTTCTGCACATTTCTCAAGCTGAGTTTTAAACAAATTCTTTTACTTTCGTGAACATTTTTGCGTATCGCTAATACGTTTTACTTTTTTATTATACGAGTATGTATGTATATAAATTCGTAAAAAATACTATTTAAAAAAACGAATTCTCAATAGAGCGATATTTTTTTCAAATATAATTAGATTAACATTGAACAATGTCTTAACAATTATTAACACTCGAACCTATCTTCCAAACAATGTTTGAAAAATATACAAAAACACGAACGAGTATTTAATTTGAACGCAAGAGAGCTCTGTTACATTTCAGTCTTGTCAGGTGGTAGAATTATTTTTACTGAATGTAGAACGTGAGTGTGGGCGGTGAAGAAGAACACAATGAAGGTGGTGTAAACCCGTCCGTTCGTCCGAGAACCATTTATCGTGCATTGACACTTTTTTGGATAGCGATCTTTGTGGAAATTTTTTGTTATATGTCAAGTTTAGCAAGTATGTTTTTATATGATTTCTTTAATGTTTTTACATTTGTTTCGTTAAGGAGCGAACAAAAAAAATAACGATTTATTTTTCAAAAGCGTATTACTGAAATATGCTAGCTATTATAATGTTTTATAGAAATTATGATTATTAATTCAATATTTAATGACGATTAGATTCGACAAAAAAATTTCAAATACACAGTAAAATAATAAACTGTTATAACTTTTTAGTTTTCATTTCTTATGTAAATTTAAATACACTTCTTTGAAATATAAAGTACAGGTATTAAAGAAAATTGATAATTATATACATCCGTCCCTCAATTTACGCGACTATCCGTTCCACGTGGATTTGTTTTACGCGAATGAAAATCGCGTAAATTGAGTCTGTCAGTGCAATAGAAAAAATATTGGAAATAAAAGCTAGTAAAGTTGTAGAAGCACATATTTATTTCACATAGCTTAGTAAAAGAATAATGATGTTTTAGAAAACAAAAATAGATAAATTTTATTCGGTGTCACTATCGCTACTGTAATTCAAAACAATCAACCTTTTATATATTTATATTGTACTTTTATACGTTCAAGTAACAATTTGCGTCACTCTGATGTATAATAAATTCCATGAAAAATTATATAAAATGAAATCTATCTGACCGCGAATAAAAGTGCCGCGTAAATCAATACCGCGTAAAAAAAGTCCAGCGTAAATAAGGGTATAATTTTCCGCGTAAAAAAGTCCCGCGTAAATTGAGGGACCAATGTATATATATATTTATATGTGTATGTGTGTGTGCCCTTAATTATGAAAGTGGTCTAAGTATTTTTTTTAAAAAAAATGAGTTTATTAGTTACTGGGCATCACATTATTTGAACCTAAAATAATGCAATGTAATTGTTACGAAATTTTAAAAAATGAATCCTTAAAATGTGTTAGCTATTGCGTCGTTAAATGGAATTCATTTAGTGTTTATTTTGATAGTGAACTAAGTCAGATGCGCTCTTGCGAATTTATTATCCGTGGAAAAATAATTAATTATTTTACTATTATGTCATCAGATAGCGGTTCATATAAGTTCATGTCAACGTATGTATGTGAATAAGTTAATTATTTGGATGTGATTTGCAGATATACGACCATGAAATCTGAGTAATACTTCTAAGAAATGGAAACGAATAAAACAATTATCATCTTCAGATGAATCAAACCAGGACTTTACTGCAAACATATTGCGGGCAAATTCAGAAACCCCAGAAATGGAGCAAGGTAATACAAAAAAAGGGGACAAGAAATGAACTTAATTATGCACAAAATATCAGAAAAATTAGGAGAATACAAGACAAACAATTCAAAAGTTGTTAGTGCTAAAGTTTTTGAAAATAAAAATTGCCTTTGTTCAAAAAAATGTTTGGATCTCGCGAATTACTTATACAACCCTGAACATTACTATGAATTAATAGACCGATGTAGTAGAAAAAATTCATCTTCGGTAGAACGAATGACGCAGCAGGAGTTTATTTCAACGAAATGACAAGAAGAGTAAAAAATACCGCGGAAAATCTGTCTCTTGGCTGAAAATACAATGGATGAGATTGTTAAAAAAATCCCCTTATAAGATGTTTTATAAAACTTTTTAATTAATGTTTTTGAATTCCATGTTGTAGACCTTTCCAAAAGAGGAAGGCCAAAAATATACGGAAACATCCACTTATTTCCAATATACACCACCAATTGACCAATAATAGAATAAAAACAAAGATATTATGTATTTACTACCCTATATCTCGCTAGTTTACCAGGAAGTATTTAAATCTCACAAAACTCAAAATGCTATTTTCAAAGAATGATAAAAACCAGAACTGATAAAAATAAATTACTTAAAAACATAATTAAAAAATGTGAATGAATTATTTGATTAAAATGTTTGTTTCTAATAAAATTCGTAGTTTTTTTATTGTTTTCAGTCATTTTTAGGCCATTTGGTTAATTTTGAAAATGGTCTCTCATTTCAAGCTTTAAAAAGCACATTTCCTTATAAGCTTCACACAAAATTTCACAGCCATAATAAATTTTCATTTACCAAGACTAAATAAATTCTGAAATATTTTGTTATATACACTTATCCCTCGATTTACACGGTACTTTTTTTACACGATTTCACTTTTACACGGTTTTCAAAATAACGGAATTTAAAATAAAAATAAACATTTCGGCTGCATACATAGAGAGCATAGGTTTACGCGGGATTTTTTTACGCGGCAAATTATACCTCTATTTACGCGGGACTTTTTTTACGCGGTCAGATAGATTTCATTTTATATAATTTTTCATGGAATTTATTATACATCAGAGTGACGCAAATTCTTACTTGAACGTATAAAAGCACGAAATAAATATATAAAAAAATTTATTGTTTTGAATTACAATAGCGATAGTGACACCAAATAAAATTTATCTACTTTTGTTTTCTAAAACATCATTATTTTTTTGTTAAGCTAAGTAAAATAAATATGTGTTTCTACAACTTAACTAGCTTTTATTTCCAATTTTTTTCTATTGTACTGACAGACTCAATTTACGCGATTTTCATTCGCGTAAAATAAATCCACATGGAACAGATACTCCGCGTAAATAGAGGGACGGGTATATATATATATATATATAGTGTTTTATATATATAAAAAAAAAGTTCGTAGTGTTTTTCGATTAATATCAAATAAATGTTCATTTGGTCAATTAGTATGTGTTTTATTTCAATTTAAAGTTCTATTACACTTTAAAAAAAACACCTATTTTACTATAAATATATACATTTTACTTTCTTAATTGAAAATATTTCATCAAGCACTTTATTTTTTTATATATTTATTCATTGCGTAATAACAAAAAATAGAATTAAAATTATTGCCAATTACATTATAAATCGTAACTAACTAAAAAAAAAACGTTCATTCTTTCTCCAAAACGTACTGACAGAATTCAAATTAATTTTAATGAGTTGATAATCCTTTTCCATTAATCACTTTCTCGTACTATATAACATTTACGATACGAATTTTTTAACACCTCCAGCCTCATTTCCAAATTCATCTCCCATTACCTCTCTTACTTTAACTTTATTAATAATAAAATGGTTTCTAATCTATATTCCACATTTGTTCCAAGAAAAATTTATGTTAAGAGACCATGGGAGAGTATTTAAGATATAGTTGTGTACGAAGGTCATCTGAAAAGTTCACGGCCTGACGTATAACTGTAAGTACAATAGTAACTATGTTGAAAGTTTTTGCCACGTCCGTCTTACAAACAGCTGTCAAATAGCAAGTAAATTTGTCAAGTAGTTTATTATAAACAGCTGTTTAAATAAAGTTATCTCAATGTACTTTTCAGATAGATAAAATCGAACATTGTGTAATAATTATATTTTTTAGAGGTTTAACGTTAGTGAAAACTTGTAATGAGGTGACAGATGTGTAGGGTGATAGTGAACCTTCATTTCAAACGTTCAACTTTCATGAACAATTTTAACACTAGAACTATCGACAGTTGGACGAAGCTATTTCTACCAAAGCCAGTCAAAATAATTTGTCTTTAAAAAACATGTAATAAAAAAATATTTTTATATTTTCTTACAAAAGGAATTCCATGTTATGTAGTACATTTTCTGTATTATTAACCCATTTGGGACCATGATCCCTTAATGAGGATTGGCACATTTTAACACTTACACATCAATAATAATAATAAGTATAATAAAGAATATATGCTTTGGTAAAAGAAAATTAAAATAAATTTCCATTTCAAAGTTAAGTTATTCTTATAGTATAAAGCAGTGGTTCTTAAACTTTTTAGTTGAATATAAAAATAAGTTCTCGCACCCCTTTGAAAAATGTGTTTCTGTTTCTTTATTTAGAAAATTACATCTATTGCAAGATAATTTTTTTATTGAAATATAAACACATACATTTACATATACGAGGGTAGTCCCATAAGTACCCGGCCTGACCTAGAGATGGCGGTAGTTGTTTGAAAAATATCACTGTATTAGAAAGTACACAATCTATAAAGCATATGTTTCAAGTTTGAGGACGCCACGTTGTTTAGTATTTGTTTGGCAGCCATCAATAGTGAACGTTTTCAGTGAATTTGTGAAAATGGAGAAAATTGGTCATCGTTATGTGATACAATACTTTTATTTGAAAGGCCTCAGCCCAACCAATACGAAAGCTGAACTGGATTCTACTCTGGGTGAGTCTGCTCCTTCGTTTACAACAGTGAAATATTGGGTAGCAGAGTTTAAACGAGGCCGTACGAGCTGCCAAGACGAGCATCGCAGTGGTCGACCAAATGAGGTGACGACTCCAGAAATGGTGAAGAAAATCCACAAAGCGGTACTGGATGATCGTCGACTGAAAGTGCGCGAGCTAGCAGACATTGTAGGCATTTCAAAAAGTACGATACATCGCATATTATCTGAAAATTTGGACATGAGAAAGCTGTGTGCAAGATGGGTGCCGCGTTTGCTCACACTCGAGCAAAAACAGTGTCGTGAAGATGTTTCAATTGAGTGTTTAGCGAAGTTTCACAGCAACAAAGCAGAATTTTTGCGCCGTTTCATAACCATGGATGAAACATGGGTCCATCACTTCACACCCGAGACAAAAGAACAATCAAAACAATGGATTAAAAAGGGAGAACCGGCTCCAAAGAAGGCAAAGACCGTTTCATCTGCAGGCAAGCACATAACGTTGGTTTTTTGGGATGTGCGTGGGATAATTTTCATTAACTATCTTGAAAAAGGAAAAACTATCAACGGCGAGTATTGTGCGAACTTATTGCAACGTTTGAGCGAAGAAATCAAGCAAAACGGCCGCATTTGGCTAAGAAGAAAGTGTTGTTTCATCAAGACAATGCACCAGCTCACAAATCCATTATTGCAATGGCCAAAATTAATGAATTAAAGTTTGAATTGCTACCTCATCCACCCTATTCGCCAGATTTAGCCCCCTCGGATTATTTTCTGTTCCCAAACTTGAAAAAATGGCTCAGTGGTCAAAGATTTCCCAACGATGAAGAAGTGATGTCGGCAGTTAATGGATATTTTGAGGAGCAAGACAGTTCTTATTATAAAAAGGGTATCGAACTTATTGAACATCGCTGGGAAAAGTGTATAGAGCTGAAAGGAGATTATGTTGAAAAATAAATATATTTTTTTCCAAAATTTTTGTGTTTTCTTTGTTGGGTCGGATACTTCTGGGACCACCCTCGTACATACAAAACAATATTTCAATTTTTAATGGCTACGTTGTTGTTTATTCATAATAATATTTTTGAATAATAATAATTTAGAAACTTCTCTCACACTCTTGGAAATGCTTTCTCGCACCCCCAGGGGTGCAGACACCGCAGTTTAACAATCACTGGTATAAAGTAAATTATTGGGTATAAAAAATTCATAATTCGTCCCATTTCTTACAAACGTAGTATTCTTCTGAATGCATTTTACTCATACATGTTTTTTATAAGTGTTACAAATGGTGGTAGTCCTATTATTATTATTACAGTACCCTATTTTAAACCATTTGCGTGAACAAAGTGAGCCCTCTTAAGTTGTCTATACATTACCATCTCGTGATTCCATCCCTGGTTTTAAATTTTCAGCGGCATTTTCAGTGGCAAGTTCATCTGCTAGTTGAAACATAAAATCTTTTCTGAATATCTTTTCAGCTGTTGTTTCTTTATATAAGATCCAGGCATTTATGACAGCTAGATCTAAAATGTTGAAAAATACTTGAAGTACCCATCTTCTCGATCCTGATTTCACGCTATATTTCTTTGCCATTTGATCTGCAATGTCTACGCCAAATTTAGTCTTATTATAAAATTCAACTCTTTCAAGTAAGCGCTTGTTACTTTTCTCAATTCTGACGAATTTATGTTTCGAACTCGATAAAAAAAACTTTTTTCTTCGGCTTACTTTTATAAATTGTAAGAGCACACACATTTGATTTATAAAGTAATGATGAAAAACGAGCCATAGTATCCTTCTTTGTTTTAATTAAATTTTGGGTAGTTCCCTTTTGTTTCCGCGTTTCGTTCAATTTTGGCAATAATTCAGAGGTTTTTAATCGTTTTTCCATTTTCAAGACTTATAAAAATAAAATAAAACTAGTGATTACATAAAATTTATAGTTGTATTCATTTTTCTCACCTCACACTAATTGAAATAATATGTCGTTTATTATATATTTATATAATTATTTTTTTTTATTATTTATTAATAAAATTTTAATTTTAATTTTTTTTTATTTATATATATAAGTGTAACATATAGAACAGAGGTGCCCAAAGACGTAGACCACGGTTGACCAGTCAACCGCAAGACCTCTGGAAGTCACCCGCGAAGCTGACATAAACATTGGCAAATTTTAGTGATATATTCATATTTCAATGCATTTTTTTCAACATATTTGTGCGAATCAGCATTTTCCTGCATGAATGCGATAAAAACATAGATTACAATTATCGAACCTACATTTAGAATCGTGTTTAAGAATTAGTTTAAGTTCATACGAGCCAAATTTTGACAAATTAGCCAAAACTATGCAATGCCAAGTGTCATCAAAATAAAAAAAATCTATTTTTTTTACTTTGTAATTTTTTTTTGTAAAATTTGCATCTAATTTATTTTAAAACAATTCTAGAACAATAATTTTCTTTTTTTCTCTATATTTTCTTGACTTTTTTTTAAATTTGGGACCAGTTCTAAAAAATAATTATTTATATGTAATTTAATAGTGGTCATAGTAAAATGCCTTCGTCAATTCGTGTCTTATAGAAAAAAGTCACCAATTCGTAAGTACATTCTAAAAAAACGTAGTCGCCCTCAGGTACACTTCCACCACAAAAGTCGCCCAAAACGTCTAAAAATTTTGCCACCCCTGATATGTAACAAAAACTTCAATTCACCTTCTACGTCTCCAGATCTAAATGAACGACTAAATATATTTTCGAATAAATGCATTATTTTTGCATTAGCATCATGATCAATCCGGAATTTTCCTGATAATTAGCACCATCTTATTGAATGATTCGCAGTAAAAATTCTAAAAACGTGTGAGAAGTTGTACAAAACAATAAAACTGGTTAATCGGGTTCGGTAAACAGATTGCAGGACTCTTTTAAACTTTCACAAATAGCAGTCATTTTGACTGGTATTGATATAAGTAGCCATAATACAAAATTATTTTAATTTCGAATAAAAAAAAATAAAATAAAATCCATTATACTATTTCTTTAGTTATAGCTCCAAAAGTCATGACATCACTGCGGAAAAATGTAACATGAAGTAGGAATTTTAAAATAAAATTGTAAAACCAATAATTTTAACTCGTGTGTTAGTTTTAATGTAAAAAGGTGACCTTGACAATGGACTCACAAAAAATGCTACACCAGAAATCATCAATAAAGTGCATATTATTTTAGAGAATCATAAATTAAATGTACTTGAAATTATTATTTGAGGTTGTGGGTATTTGAGATGAATAAATATTTTAAATACTAATCGAAGAATTAGTTAAGAGAAAGATAACAGCAAAATAGGTGCTGTGCTTACTAAAAGTTAAACAAAAACGTATTAGAGCATAAATTTCTCAATAGTATATGGACTATTTTTATTTATCGATTTGTAACCATTGATAAAATATGAATCTACTTCTACCTTTACCAGAAACAAAATAACAGTCAAAACAATGAAAGCGTAGTAATTCTCAAGCACTAAAAATGAGGAAGTTCATTATATCTACAAGAAAGATTATGGATTCCATTTTCTGGCATGCTAAGGAGACATTAGAAATAAATTATCTTCCAAAAAATCAAATAATAAGGGAAAAGTACTATACTAACATTCTGAATTAAATAAATAAAAAAAATTTGGAAAAAGACGAAATATACTAATGAAAAAAAAATCCATCAGGATAATGCAGGTCCATATACAAATTACAAATCAATGACAAAAATTGTCAAATTGGAGTACGATTTGTTATCCCCATCAAACTTATTCTACCGAGTTAATTCTGATTTTCATTTATTCCAAATTTAAAAAATCCTTAGTGAAAAACAATTTTCTTCAAATGATGAACTAAAATCAGCAGCAAACGTTATTTTAAGAGCCTTGACGAATAAGATTTCAGAAATGAATTAAAAGAACTAAAGCATCGCTGGACAAAATTTAATGAAGTTCAGAAAAATAAAATAATTCTAGAAAGAAAAATATTGTTTTTATTATTAAATTGAAAATTTTTCAAATTAACATCGTATAATATTAATTCCTGGAATATAAACGTAGACTTTGAAAATGGAAAAAAAACTAAAACATCGGTAAAAAAGTTTACTGAAATTCGGAGAAATTATATCGAAAAAGAAAAATAATTTCAGAAATAAAAATACTGTTTTTTATTATCAAGTTACGATTTTTTTAAATTAACATCGTATAATAATAATTCCTGGAATATAAACGTCGACTTCCAAGATGGGAAAAACAATTAAAACATCGGTAAAAAAGGTTTACTGAAATTCAGAGAAATTATATCGAAAAATCAAAATAATTCCCGAAAGAAAAATACTGTTTATTATAAGTAATGAATTCTTCAGATTAATATCGTATAATATTCATTCCTGGAATATGTGAGTGTTATATGAAAAATCATTGTTTTGGTAAAAAAAATAATAATTTCCGAAACATTATTAGTTCACAGACAAAAGTTCATAAACAACTTCATCGAATATAAAAGTACAAATAAAATTATATTTCAACAAAAATGTTATCTCGAAAAATTTTCACAAAGAAAAATAAATTCTAATTGAAAAAATACTATTTATTTTGAATCTGTGACAAGTTTACTTTCACACAACTGAAAGATCACTTTCAATGCCACAAAATATTATAGAAAATGTTCAATAATTATCTGTTATTCACTTTGTTTATAACAAAAATAACTTAATGTGCATTTCAATTGCGATGTCATTATTGTCAGAGCGTTATATAAATGATTTTTTACACAACACTTTGACGATTGTGATATCGCTATCAAAATGAGCAAGAACTTATTGTTGTTACGAAACAACAAAGTGAACAATAATTACTGAATATTTTTTTAATATCTTAAGGTGTTTGCATTGATAATTCATTTGTGTGTGAAAATACCCTTAGTGAATCTTAATCATACAATGAATATTGTGATATGATGAGATATTATTAGTAGAATATTTAAAACTTTTTATTTTACGTCTGAAGAGTGAAGGCATCAAACTACTATGAAGTTTATTTTTGATCAATAATATAATACACGTTTTAAAAGGATGTAAATGGGCCTATTTACACTAGTCGCACTGATATGTTAACAGTACATGATGTTATGCATACAACGGGACTTTCCACACTAGTCAGCATCCATATAGTATTCACGACTATTACCGCTCATCTCACACCCTCTTATCACCAAAATCCACCACCTAAAAAAATTCGTTTTCAGGTAAGAGCGTGTGAGACGAATGGTAATGGGCCGTGAATACTGTATGCATGTTGACTACGGTCAATTAATAAGTGTTTTATTTCAATTTAAAGTTCTATCTCGCTTCAAAAAACACTGTTTAGTTTTAAAACTTTGTATTCGTGTATTACACAAACTAAAAGATTTACGACTAGATAGACAAATTTACGATTTGCACGACCTTACTTCCTTGTCAAGGCAATAAACCATTTGAAACGAATTGTAACAGGATGTGAAAAATGGATTTTATACAGTAATGTACTGCACATAACTGACTAAATTGAATAAAGTAATGCATGTCAAAACGTGAGACTTGGTGAAAAAAAGTATTTAATCTTTAACTAAGATTAAAACTACACAAAAATTTATAAATGTCCAAAGAAAAGTGAAAGATCTTAGCTAAAAAATTCTTGTACATTAAAATTCACTCAATCTGACACAGTTCTTGACAATATTATATCAATAAAAAAAATTAAAAACATATGAAAAAGATAAAATCGTTTATTAAGAACTCTGCAACCAAACAATTATAAATAAACTTCCTAAACATGGAATAATAATAAATTTATATAATCTATTAAATTCATAAGATAAAAGAAAAAAATAATTTTCTTTGATACATCAGAGCCAAAGAAATATTCTCATCAGCCTATCCTATATACAAATAAAGACACCCTACTCTGAACATCGAAACTAAAAAAAATTTACTTCTATGTCGACTTCAATTTTAAGTTATTTGCAAAACTGTTCGACTGTATACAAGAAAAGCACTGACTAATAATAATTTATATTAGTTTAATTTCCTAAAGACGTCACTAACTGACGTTCCATTTCCAGGTTCGCTGCAGGATAACCTCACGCCTCTCTTTCATCAAACAGTGCGCTCTGCATACTTGCTTCCGTTCTCTGGTGCAAGTCTGTACCGTGCTTCATTTGCCCCGAGGGTATTTGAGACAAGATATTTTAAATTATATTTGTGTGGAGAAAATTTATTGAGAATCTTTTAATAACCTTATAAAACGAAAATCTAATCTAATATATATATATATATATATATATATATATATATATATATATATATATATATATATATAATGTTATTTTTATTGGGAATAAATAAATCAATGAAAAATATATTTTCTTAATTGCATTTACCTTATACAAATAATATTTTTTTTTACCTTAACTAAAAGTAATAAATATACATTATTTTTATAAATAATTGTATATTATTTATAAAAACATATAGTGTGTGAATTATATGAATAGAAAAAAATTAATTTATATAAATAAATAAAAGAGTACTTGAGGTCTTTTCTGTATGCAAATCAACCTTTTGTGAAGATAAAATATTTTTTTTTAAAAAAAACTACAATATAATAATAAACAATAACGGAAATGAATATAATCAATTGACACAAAATATATTTTTTTTATTCCAAAAATTGAAACAGAAAATATGGGATAGCCTAAATGAGACCGAATGATAATAAATGATGGTAAAGAAATAAATGTACAGGAATACCTCGTATAGTCCGGCTAATCAGTTCCACTGATTAGCCGGACTATTTGAAACCAGGCTAATCGAAACATTAACTAAATACAAAAAACGTTAATTTCTTTTATTAAACTTCTGAAGCCTTTATTGTAAAACTTTAAATAAGACAATAAACAAAGTATACTGAATATTTGCCATGTATGCAAATATATATAACGAATATTTCATTTTTTCATAAATTACTAAGTTTAAAAAATAATTACAACTGCTTGGATAATATCTTACGCATATATAATAATAATGAAAAAACATTTATAAAGTTAATCAATTACCATTAAAAAATATTTCGTGTCCTTCCCCATATGTTATTCCCTAAACAGCAATAATATATTATACTTTGACCACTCATCAATTTATATAGAAAAAATACAAGAATTCCAGTTAAAAAGGGAAAACCCAAGAAAAATGCTTTTCTCTCTAGATTGTCTTCTATTTTGACTTCTCGTTCACCCAAACTACCGTATCGTACAAAGTGATAAATTAAGGATTTTACAAATTGGTCTAAGTGGCACACAGGCAGGGAAGATTCTGATATAGTGTAACGATTGGAGTATAACTTTTCAAGCTTAGAGTCGACGAATATTTCCCATTCCATTGTATCTCAACAAATTGATACAACTGCTGGTGATTTTTCTTTGAATATTGCAATAATGTATCGTACACGAAATCATCAATAAAGAAACGAAAAAGAAAATACAAAATCGAATATTACGTACTTTCAAACAATGTTTTACTTGCATCACACAATTATTACAATATGCATTTATTATAATAAGACTCTACAGAATAAAAATAAAAGAAAATAAAAATTAAAAAAAAGAATACTTGCAATAAATATACAATGTTTTTTTAAGAGTGATAAAACTTTAAATTGAATCCCTATCGAAAGTTCTATCTAACCTAAAAAAACATTATTTATCATACCTTTATATGTACATACACACACATTTGTATATAAATAAAGAATGTTTTTTTTAGGTTAGATAGAATTTTCGATAGGGACTAAATTTAAAGTTCTATCATGCTTAAAAAAACACTATATATATATATATACATATATATATATATATATATATATATATATATATATATATATATATATATACATATATATATATATATATATATAAATGGCCCAAAGAAGACTGAAGGTTTTAGACATACATTTCCTTCTTTACTATTATTTTTTTTCAACTTATTTGGGCCATCCTCTCTCTCTCTCTCTCTCTCTCTCTCTCTATATATATATATATATATATATATATATATATAAAACTTATTCATCAGTTTCTTTTTGTAAACTACTGAATAAGTCATAACATTCTTCGTACAATGTCATACGTATGTACATAAATTATGGATTTTTTAAGAAATTATTATTTCATTACTCACATTTTTGAATTGAAACACACGATAAGTCTGAACATTTACCTGAAACAACAAACAAAATGTCAATTATACAATATTATAATATAAATATAAATAATAATTGTTCTATTCCTGTGTAAAAAGTTACAAAAATCAAAAACAATAATATTCAGTATGATATTTAAAAAAATCAAGGAAGATTTAAATACATAAAATATTCATTAGTATTTATACACAATAGTTAACTTAGTTTACAAAAATGAATCGAGCAGTAAAGGTTACAAAATTTTATAAAAATATTCAAATAATCACTCATTATTAACTTGAATCATGATGTATTGCAATTATCAACAAAACATTGCATTATAGTCTCTCATATGTCTGTTTCTTGTTTTACTTTATTTGTTTATATGCATTTCAATGACAATGTCAACATCGCCAAAGCATTTCATTGAAGTCTTATAGAAAAAAATGCTTGCTTAAAAATAAGTGCTTATTTATTCTCATTACAATTATATCATCATTAACTAACTTTTTCTATCCACTAACGGATGAAAGCCTTTCCCAAAATTTTCCATTTCAATCAATCCAGTGTCTTTCTCCTCCAGTCCATTCTCACAAATTTCCTTATTTCTCTATTCCATCTATCCATAAATTTCTTCCGGGCCTTTTTATTTATCTAGATTTCCAATTAATCAATATTTTCAGTTGTCCATCGGTGGTTATTTTATATACATATAAAGAGGAGGAGGGGGTAATGAGACTTAAGAAGAATACAAGAGAATAACTAAATGTATGTCTAAATACTACAATCAGTAATTTCCAAATAAGAAATAAAATATAATTAAGTGAAGATAGATTCAAAATTGGAACTTTTGCAATCAGACTTGAAATTCTAACAAAAAATTACTATTATTATTCCAAAAAAATGAGGAGTTTTTATATATAAATTTCTAAATACAAATCACTTTTCAATGTAAAAATTACAATAAATGTTTGAAACAATAAATAAAGTAACTATCGATCTCTTTAGACTATAATTGAATTGAACATGAGTTATTGCATTAAATACAACTAAACTCTACAATATTATAGAATCAAAGCTAAAAAAAATCATACAATAAGAATAATTATACAAGTCTGCTGTAGTTAGATTTTTATTTCAATACAAGTACATTTATTTAAATGTTATTTTCATATAAAAAATATATATTTACATCCTTGATTAGCTACATTGAAAACCTTTTTACTTATAATTCTATACGAGTTTACCTCAATTACCTGTTCGCAAGTATTGATTGGCTTTCACACCCATGTTATTATTCAATTTTATACATCCTGCCCTGTCTTATTCGTTATTTCCGCAATATTTCTCATTAAATTCTAGATTTTTTCTCTTAGTTTTTTTTTGTTAAATAAATCGTATTTTATGTAAATATTCGAAAAAATATTCAATAATGTATTTTCTAATCATGAATTAATATATAAAATCAAATATTATAAATAAACTTTCTTGGTCCACATTCATAAAAATATTATCGTACAATTTTGATATATACGAGGGTCGTTTGATCAGTATGGTAAACTTATTTATTGTTTAATTTAAATAATTAATTTAATATTTTTTTTCAATTTAGTTTTTCTACTTTTTTACCATACTTATCAAACGACCATTGTATATATGTGTGTGTGTGTTTGTGTATGTGTAGAATGATCCAATAAAACTGAAGAATAATAACTGACAGTAAGCAAATAAATGTATCTATAATTCTTTAAGTCTCATTTGGGTTACCCTACACATATAAAGAACAAACATCTCAATAGAAATAAAATCGAGATAATATTTTCCAAAATAATTTCTTAAACGACAATCCTAAACTATATCTAAATTTCACAAGTAAATACAAAAATAAATAAAAATGTGAAATACATATAAAAATTATGTAAAATACAATAAACATATATTTATTAA
Source organism: Neoneuromus ignobilis (assembly GCA_029203775.1). Lineage (NCBI taxonomy): Eukaryota > Metazoa > Arthropoda > Insecta > Megaloptera > Corydalidae > Neoneuromus > Neoneuromus ignobilis. The sequence continues at coordinate 12,142,984 of CP092089.1, read as the reverse complement.
GGGGTTATACGCACTTGCGAGGCGCAAAAACGACGTTTTTTTAGGAATTTTTTTTAGAAACAGTATTTATTTTGCAATTACAAATTATGGTTATTTGAATAGATCCTACTTTTAAGAATAAAATAACATGTCGATCATAAAAAAATATTGAAGTGCACCGCTCCTGCAGACGATGTCCCGAACGACCTCCAAAAAAATGCGCTTGGCGGTGATCTCCATATCGGCGGTTTGGATTATTTGAAATCAAAAAATATGGTCAATTCTTTTAAAGAATAGATTAATGCAGGTATTGAACGAAGGAATAATAAAAATTTTCATTTTTGACAAAATGGCGTCTACTTGAAAAATTTTTTTCGTTTTTTACTAAAATTTTCGCTCCGAATTGTTTAAAAAAATAGTAATAATTTTTGTAAACCTTATTCCTTCGTTCAATACCTGAGGAATATATTTGAGAAGATTGTGTGAAAATTTGAGACCGATCGGTTCAGCCATTTCTGAGATATCGAGATCACCGACTATGAAAACACCGTTTTGAGATAAACGCGTTTGAAGTTTCGGAAGTAGTTTACACATAGTTAAAAATTTTTTACAAATTTAGGTGTATGTCCGAAAATATTTATCGGATTTACTTCAAATTTTCAGAGAATATACTCAAATATGTGTGCATTCCGAAAATGCAAAAAAAAAATATCGATTTTTTGAAATTTCTAATTGCGTATAACCCCTTAAGGGGCGATACTCAGTCAGAAGGTCAAAAAAAATCGATTTTCTATAAGTAGAATATCTGGAGAATATTCCTCGAAAATTTAAAATTCATCCGACTAAAATTGCTAGAGGTAAAGGTATTTAAAATGTACGCTCGCCTCGAACATTTGGAGTAGATAAAGTGTGTAAACTAGTTTTAAAACTGCGTTTTTCTAAAAATCGTATTTTGAAAAACAGTGACCAAAATATTTCTAAAATAACTGTATTTGCAGGGTTATTTTAGATACAAAAAACTAAACCTTGAATGATTTTTTCCGTTGCATAGTTTATTTTGTATGGACTAAAAACGAGCGATTTTTTCATCTAAAATAGGAATTTGAAATTATAATATTCATCATTTTGTTCCAAATCAATATTTCGAAAAATTGATCGTTCAAGGACTTCATAATTTAATGTATAAAATAAATCTTCTTAATTTTTTTATTTCATATGATCCAAATCTGAGCAGCAATGGTTACCGTAAACGCTCTTTTTTCAAAGAACCTACAGAAGAATGACCATATCTATTTTATTTTTAAATATGTTTTATTGAAAAAAACTTCTTTCAAATGTACGTTTTTTAATACCGGAACATTAGTTAAGAAACGTGTAATAGTTCTTGAAAAATCCCAAAAGTCACGCTTTTTTCGTTCTATTGACCGAGCATCCCCTTAATATTATAAAAAATCACAATCCTAAAATACACTAACATACCTGAATATTTTGTTTGATACCATTTTTTTAAAAAACACACTTTTTAAAACATTTTTTTAAATCATACGCTTTTGATCAAATTACAATTAGAGTTACACGTTTAAAAACAAACATCGACAGCTATATATAACACTTCCAAACCTAACTCAATTTACTAGACACTGCAGTTGTATCATAAAATGCATTAAACGTTTATTAGGAAAATAAAGATTTACAGTGAACAAAGGACAACACATAATTTACAAATAACATATCCCCACGAACACAAAGTGTTATAAATTTCCAAATACGATAGTCGGGATCACTGCTGCACTGTATACAAAAATGAAATAACCGACCTGTTACATATTTTATTACACTTTTTCACACGACTGTTATAAAAATGTACAATATACCGTTATAGTTCTAATTTACATGGATACAAATCGTTTCATTTAGTTACTGATTCGACAAATTGAATGTTATTTAAATGTACGATTAAGAAATACAAGTTTATTTTCAGTAACTTTAGTGGAAATTAACATGTTTTTACATGTTATACAATTTTAGAAATAAAATGACAATGTATTTTAATGCAAATACATTTACAATGAGATATCAACGACGAGCTGCAAGTTTTTACAACAGATTATACATGTATTATATATATATATATATTGATATACAAGATAACAAATAAAAAAATTTAATTTTGATGTAAGTGAAAATTTATGATTTTTTTACCTAGAAAGTTGATGAGAACCCTTGTTGGTAAGCATCTGGATATTATTTTTATGATTTTTAGATGTAACCTTATTTATCGACTTGTTAACCAGTTGCGCTGGAATGACGTGCTATGTACGTCAACTGCTATCTGTACCAAATGTCGATAAGACGTACATAGCACGTCGTGTGATTTTTGCTAAGTTAAAATAACATCGGAGTTTAGTTAGCAAGTGTCACACTTCTGTTTTGAAGGCATACAAGTGCTTTTTTGTAGAACTTCATTAATTTTACATATTTTCATTGAATAATAATCAAGTAACTACAAAACACAATAACTTTTTTTTATTATTATAAAAAACTATTTTATCAAAGAACTATTTTATTCTGATAATAACGCATCAGAAAATGTTGTACTGGATTTATGTAGATCTTTAGTTGATTTTATACACACCTTATTTTTAGATAACTGGTATTCGTCACCAAAACTGTATCGGAAATTACATTTGCAAAAAATTAATACTATCGGAACAGTCAGATCTAATAGAAAGAATATGCCAAAAGATCTCGCAGAGACAAAATTAAAAACATTTTAAGTTCTTTTAAGATCTTACAATGGTATCTTAGCTGTAAAATGGAAAGACAAAAAAGATATATATTTACTTTCTTCAAAACATTCCAAAGCAGAAATGATTGTAACAAAAAAGGAAAAATGTAGAAATTATACAGACCAAAATGGAAACATTACAAAACCTAATATAGTTTTAGATTACAATGATGGTATGGGTGGAGCAGACCTGCAAGATAGCTATTTATCATCTTTTCCTTTAATGAAAAAATTTGCAAAAAGTTACAGAAAAATATTCTTTTATCTAATGGATATGGATTTTTTAATACCTCTTCTATTCGGTAAAATAACAAACGTACCAAAACCCAAGAAATACTCCTTTTCAAAAATTATTAATAAATTTGTTAATCAATTTAAGAGTTTTACTATAATGTTAATATGTGTGTGTGTCCAAAACTTTATAAAAAAATGATTTCAAATACTAACTCGCTGCGAATTGCTTTGGACGGATTTGCCACGAGTGCATGTTAATTAATTGCCAGCGCAACTGGTTAATTAGATGAATCCTCTATAATATGTCAGACCAAATGTGCATTGCTGTGCAATACAATAAGTACTTTTAGATTTTTCATTCATATCAGTTTAGTGTTGTGAGTTGAATACGATTTAAATGCGAAAAATAATTAAATAGATTCTTTTTTAAAACAAAACAATATAGATTCTGTATTTATAGTCTAATATAATTAATAAAATGGGATTTGGAAAACATTGCACAGCAGCTCAACGAGATTTGATAAAAAAAGTTAAAAAGCAAAGATAAAACATTTGTTAGTATTGCAGAATTGTTAGTATGTCCAAAAATATGATAACAAGTACATTAAAATGTAGATCATTACCTGAAACTAGAGGAAGACTGTGAAAATAACAAGAAAATAGATAAAAGGATAGTTAAAATACGTAAATCTATCCATTTTCAACTTCAACAAATATAAAAAGTAAACTGGATCTAAATATAAATGCTAGTACAATTACAAGACGCTTGATAGAAAATAATGTACCAGCAATGAAGCCAAGAAAGGTGTCTTTATTATCACAGAAAAAAATAAAAAACAGATTGGAGTTTGCAAGAAAACATCTTAAATGGCTTACAACAAAATGGAGCAATACATATGGACCGACGAGAAACCAAAATAAATTTATTTGAGTCAGATTCAATTAATAAACCGGACAGATATCCAAAAAATATTGCTCTGCACCCTAAGTACATCTTAAAATCAATAAAGCATGGCAGTGAGAGTATAATGGTTTGAGGGTCATTTCATGGTAGGGACTTGAAACAATTCACTGGGTAAAAAACACAATGACTCGAGCGGTATATGTTGACATATTAGAGAATGTAATGTTGAAACATGTAAAAAAATCACTCATACAACAAAACAATGATCCCAAAAATATGTCTAAAGCAGTAAAAACATGGTATGATCAAAATAAGATAATAGTTTTACAATGGCCATCTCAATCACCAGACCTTAACTCAATTGAAAATATTTAGGCTGATGTTAGTAAGAGACTTGCAAAATTAAAATCGAAGCTAAAAACCAAAATTAGTTATGGGAAATTATTAAAAAAGGTCTAGGAAGATATCCCTATTGATAAATTAAGACAATTAATAGAGTCTACTATGCCACATCGATGCAGAAATATCATTAAAAGGAGGATACATAATTGATTATTAAATATACATCCCCAATTAGTAAATATGAGCGACAATTTTTTTTTAATTATATTAAGTTTACAACTCTAATTTGGAAATGTACATATTATTTTGCACAGCTATTAAAATAATTTTTATTTTCTTTTATATTGTATTTTGTGTTTTTTCATTTAGTAGTTCTTTTTTAGTTTTTGTATACTTTATAAATGTAAAAAAAAGTAATTTTGTCAATTTTGTACTATTAGTTTTCTAAATAATATTGGAAATAAAAAAATACTTAATTGTACCTATTATTTGGCACTCTAATATATGCATACATACATAAAAAGAGACACACACATACGACATACATGGTTGTGTTTTATTCGATCAGATTATTATCGGACAGTTCTTGTACGCAACGTTTGTTTATGAAAATGCTGAAAAACATTCCCAATTTGTAAATGAATTAAGTACAGTGAGTTGTTTCAGTGAATTCCACAAAATAAATAACAAAATACTGCAACATAAATATACCTCCATACAGATCCACAATAGAAACGTAACTACATCCCATAGTAGTAATTTATTAAAACATCCTGTTTGGCATGGATTACATTAAGCAAAAACAACTCATTAGTGGGGGACACGAATTCACAAACATTCAAACCTCACATTTCCATTCTCACTCCCGCATAAAATAACTGACCCGCGATCCTCTAGCAACTGATATGCGTACCATTCACCCTCCATTCAATTTATATATATATATATATATATATATATATATATATATATATATATATATATAAGGTCATCCAAATGTGATATATAGATGCGTGTTTTATTAAAAAGAAACTATAGACATGTTTCTCTATACACTACCTATACACGCATCTTTTTATAAAACACAATTCTAAGCATCACAGTTGGATGACCCTATATATATATATATATATATATATATATATATATATATATATATATATATATATATATATATATATAATGGTCGAAATGAGACTGAAAGAAAATAAGAAAGTAAATGTATGTCTAAACTCTTCAATCTCATTTAAACCACCCTCACCTCTCTCTCTCTCTCTCTCTCTCTCTCTCTCTCTATATATATATATATATATATATATATATATATATATATATGTATATATGTATGTATGTATATATAACATACCGCATTATAAAGAGTTGTTTTTATCAATTTTTTGTATCTGTCGTTTACGAGTCTTTTTCAGTTATCGCTCTAGTAAAAAAAGATCGTAAATGTAAAACGGAATGTTCTACTACGAGGTTACATTTTATACCTGTGTTACTCATAAACCAGCCTTCAAAATGTTTGTTTAGAGCTAGAAAAATTCCACAAGACATCAAATAAAATCAACCTCAATAACTAGCGGCTAAATATTTAGCATAAACTTATACAGAAGGAAATAATTGATTCCATATTTTATATTAAATACATTTTATTGCACACGAGTTTAATGTACTAAGAAAATAACTTGAATGCTAATAAAAAATATTATAGAAATTATTTACACATTTAATAGATTCATGAATTATTTATCAACATGATGGTTAATGAACTTAATAACATTTGATTACATGCACAATTTTCAATAAGTCTGAGGTTTTATGAATGTGGAAATATTTTAAAATATATATATACATACATGTATATATATATATATATATATATATATACATAAAGATAAAAATATATATATATATATATATATATATATATATACATATACATATACATATATATATAGATAGATAGATAGATACATGCTGATTTTTTAAGCATGATAAAACTTTAAATTGAATCCCTCTCGAAAGTTCTATCTAACCTAAAAACACCTTATATATCTACATGTGTATGTATGTATATAAAGGTATGATAAAGGTGTTTTTTTAGGTTGGATAGAACATTCGATAGAGAATTCAATTAAAAAAAACGTTTAAAAACACACATATGCACACACACACACACACACATATATATATATATATATATATATATATATATATATATATATATATATATTTGCCAAATCAATTAACTCCATAAAACAAAAAATGGAGAAAAGTGACAAAATAATATACATTACTTGTTGTTTTGAAACTGTGGTTGATTCACTTTACACAAATGAATTTTGACCCCAACACCATAATAGTTTAAAGTGGTTAATAATCACTTATTGTTCACTTATTATTTATAATTATATAGTCTATAATTATATCGGCTAATGCATTTCGATGGCGACGCTATCATCATCAGAGCCTTTCTGTTAAAATCTAGAGATAATATACATTGTTTTTAAAAATTCCTTTTAAAATATAAATTCAAATAAAAATTGTAGAATGTATTATTGCAGATGTAGCTTCTATTTAACGACATATAAAAAGCACAAAATAGTATATCAAAGATTAATAGTTACTATTATTACAATTTTTGCATCACTAAGAGAGTTAATCGATTTAGCAAGTGAAAATTAAAAAAAAAAAACAAAATTCAATCTTGAAATTTTTTTTACTACAGAAAAACTTCACTATCATATATTTTTTTATTAAATTTTTGTTAAAAAAAGGAACATTTTATATTTTATCACTACTACAATTATTATTATTGGTTACTATATTTTTTATAATATTTTTTAATATAAACGTCCGATAGGGGTTAAATTTTTATTTTGTTCAATAAATGTTATATTGAATTACATACTTTTTATAAGTTTTTACATTAATAACCCCTATAAATATGACTCAAATTTAAAAGTAAATACTCCTTTACCAAAGCCACATCATTGTGGCTGATCATTTCAAATTCCACTGCAAAATGTTAACTATTGTCCAAGTTACACAAATTTTAGTAATTTCCACATGATACTGCGAAAATATGCCCGCCGTTTATGTATTCAGCAATAATTTATCCCCCGTCACTTAAGTGTTAAAAATGAATTTCTAATAAATAAAATAATAAACTTTATTGTTCGCTTCTATTCGTACAAATCTGATTATTGTCAACAAATCGTTTAATGATAATATGCTCAACTACATGAAGATATCATAATTATCGAAACTACAATTTATTTCTAATAATACAATATATCAATTAAAATAATAAAATTATGATTTTTAATTAATAAAGGTTATAATATTTTATTTTGAGTTTAATATAATATGAAAATTAAACATGATAACAAATTTCAAATAAAAATTAACTGTAAAAATGTACGTATGGTAACCGTAAGAAATATATGTGTGTAATAACAGTTCTTGTGACCTTGAATGTGAGTGACTCACTTTCGTTAAAATAAACCTGTCGTAGTACCAAGATAAAAATGAAGAAATGTAATTAATATAAAAAATCAATATGGAAAGTATTTATTCAAAACACAATATACATTACATTTATCCAGTAAAATTCTATTCTAAATTATCATTTTAATAAACTTGATTTTTAATTCAATTCGTTTGTATTAAACAGTCGTTTTTACCGCACCTAAATACCAAGGCATCAGGGCAAATAATCACGAAGTTGAACTAAAAGCGAGTACGACTGTAGTCGGTAGTGACCATTTGGGCCGGTCGCACACGTCGGCCCATGAGATATTACCGCTGTTAGTGGCCCCGATATCAATGTTATCTATCATCCCCTTGCACGGTGGCCACACCCAACAGAGAGCTACAACCACACGTATAATCCCACACACGTACGCATACACACACAAATGCATACAAACATACAAGTATAATGGCTGAACACACAAAACAATACCATGTCCTGCTCTACACGAAATTACACAAGGATATAAGATGAGAATCATATCGATTATCAAGTATATGTTCACCTAGAAATTCTTGAATAATTTAAATACAATGTACGAAATAACATTGTATTTTTGAATTTTAGATTTAATTAGTTTCATTCGAAATCACTCACATTTATTTTAATTAAACAGTTACAATTTCAATAAATTTCCCTTTGATTTTAATAATTATCATTGAAACACTATTTTCAAAACAATTTTATCATAGGGGTGTATTTTTTATGAGATATCAAAAAAATAACAATTTTAATTTATGATCGACAGTATTAGATAATTAATCAAATTAATATCTATATTAATTTAAACATATAGATAAAATAAAAATTGTAATTTTCAAACACAAACAAGAACAAAATTATTATCATAAAAGTTTGAAATGTACAGTGAGTCAAAGTGAAACTCATACAGAGTTATGTTTCCGATAATTTTACACATATATTTTAATATAATAACAATTTTCTTTATTTTTTTTTACCTAATTTCTTTATTAAAGTTATTTTTATTATAATTGAAAATTTCAATCGTAAATTAATACTTTTACTCCAGAAAAAGTAGCAATTTCTGAAAAATGAAAAAAATACATCAAAATGAAACTCATACAACGAATTATTCTCGATTGAAAACTGTTGTGTTAAGAAAGTATACTCTTCAAATATGTATTTGGTCACTTTGGTTACGATAAAAAACCTATTGTTAAGTCGTTTGTAATTATTTTGTAAAAAATATAAGTTGGATTTTCACTTTGAGTAGACAAAGGAGACAATCATCGACAGACGAGCGAAAGCTAATGATTTTTCATTACAAAAATGGAATAATTCTACGGGAAATTGGAAAAATAGTTAATAGAAGTCACGCTACAGTGCAATCTGTAATAAAAAGATTTAAAAACGGCCAAAGTGTTGACAATAAAGTTAGAAAGAATCTCCGCAAGATTTTTAATGGCCATAACGAGCGTTGGATTCTATGAAAAATTAAAGAAAATTCGAAAATTAGCGCGCCTAAATTGACTTTAGAAGTTAAAAAGTATCTAAATAAAAAAGCAAGCCCCCAAACAATTTACAATATACTAAATAAAAATGGGTTTCATGCTCGTATTGCCAGGAAGAAATCTTTCATAAATCTAGCTAATCGCAACAAAGGGTTAAGTTTGGTTTGGGAACATTTTAATAAGAGTTTTGATTATTGAAAAGATGCTTTGTTTATGGACGAAAGTAAATATAATTTATCTGGATCCAATGGGAGAATTAATGTATGGCAAAAATCAAATACAGAAATGTCTGTAAAACACTTACGTCCTACAGTAAAACTTGAGAGTGGTCATGTTATGGTATAGGGGTGTATGTCTGCGAGAGGGGTTGGAAATTTAATTTTATAGATGGCATTATAAAAAAAAATGTTTATATTTATCTATTAAGAAAAAATTTGTAACCCAAAGCTCAAAAACTGACGATTTTACAAACATTTAATTTTTATCAGGACAACGACCCCAAGCATAACGCTTATAAAACACGTAGTTGGTTGTTATATAACTGCCCCAAAGTACTGGAAACACCACCATAATCACCTGATATAAATGTTATTGAAAATCTATGGAATCACTTAGAAGTTTCCATTAGAACACACGCTATTAGTAATAAAAATTATTTAAAAAAGCGTTATAGAATAATGGGGAAAAATTGATCTAGCTTATTGTGAAAAAATAGTTAAATTCATCCTGAATCGTTTAAAGGCTATAAAAATTAATAAAGACTACTCTACTAAGTACTAAAATAATTCAATCCATTGTAAATTTTAATTTAATAAATAATTTGTTAGTTGTATGAGTTTCATTTTGATGTGTTTTTGAATGATTTTTCAGAATTCGTATTTTTTTTTGGTCTTTAAATATTATTTTATGATTTATTTATTTTTATATGATAAAAATATCCTTAATAAAAAAATTAAGTCCAATATAAAAGGATTTTTTTATTTAAAATTTTATATACAAAAATTCATTGAACATAATACTGTATGAGTTTCACTTTGACTCACTGTATATTAAGTTATAAAAATACCAGGCCTACCTAAAAGTTCTGTCCGCTTAACGGACAATTATTTTAAGCACGTAAAAAAGTGTTTTAATGAAAAATATGATTCATTATTTTTACGGTTATATTTTATTATCGGTGCTCTCAATATACACTGAAATAAATATTTTATCATCAGTATTTACCAAGGAAGAGAGAAGGAAGGATATTTGTCGATAAGATTCGTTTTTGATTCAACAAAGAAAAAATTCGATAGAAACATACAGAAATTTATTAAAAGTTTTTGGAACGAACGCAGTATCTGAAAGGACATGCAGAAAATGGTTCGAAAATTTAAGAATGGAGATGTTATCATTTAAGATGAACTACACTAGAAGACCTTCGATGAAATCAATGATGATATTCTTCATACGATTTTGGAAGAAGATACAGATTTATCCAAATCAGATATAGCAAAAAAAAACTGATATAGCCAAACAAACAGTTTTTATTAAAAAATTCTAGTTTAAATTATTTAAAAAAAAAACAATTTTTTTACCTATATACACACACACACACACATGTATATATAAACGGTGTTTTTTTAGGATAGAATTTTCGATTGGAATTCAATTTAAAGTTCTATTACGCTTTAAAAAACACCTATTTAAAAAGAAATTAGCCACAATACTAAACGAATAGTGAAAAAACACATTATTATTACAAAATTAATAAACATTTTCAGTCTACACAATAACTCACACTTAAATATCCTAAATGTACTTTTAATGACATATTAGATTAATTAATAATACTTATGTATAACTCGGAAAGTTGTTCGAAAATACTAATTCATTGTACATTATCTTAAAAATTACAAAAAAAAGAAATAATACAGATAAACAAAAAAATTAATAAAGTAAAAATTGTTAGAATTCAATAACTATCTAAAAAAATAAATTAAAAAAACAATTTTTATAATGTATAATACGTAATTATAGAATTGTAATTTATATTTATCTTTTATTAATAACTTAACACACACACACATGTACATAGTTAATTTATATACGTGACTTTATAATAAATGTACAGTTTAAATGTTTACAAGAAGTGAAAAACAATAAGCTCCTACGTAAAAACAGTTTCGGCACGAAGAAACACACTTAAACGCATAAAAAACGAAAATGCCTCTATCTATGCGAAACCACGGTATTATTTGATATCAACACAAAATGGATTCGCATTTTTCTCAGCTGACCTTTTAGTACGCGCAACCACTTCCACGGCTATTTCGTAAACTTATTTGTTTTTTTGTTTGCGTGAGCTTTTTGCCCTTTTGTGTGCGCTTTATTTCTTTCTTATGCCGAAACTGTTTGAAATATGGCCCAATGTTATCGCTCATCATTATGTAACGTCGGTTCTTAACTTTATGGACTTCGATAAAGATTCATAGAGCGCATGTATAGATGAAAGAAACTAAATTTATCAACAATTTTATCATCGTAATATGTCGTTCCATGTAAGTTGAACGTTTCTATGCTATCGTTGTATTATATTTTTAATATTTTATATCTTACATTCAGGCAACTAAATACTATATAAATATTAATACTATGTATAATAAAAAAATATTAATATGTATATTAAATTACATATATATATATATATATATATATATATATATATATATATATATATATATAAATACACACACACACACCTAAACTGAGAATATAATGGAATAAATGTAAATGAAAGAAATGCTTAGTTACTTAAACATTTCATGACGTCATTATTTTTTTTTAATAATTCAGATTTCTTTAACAAACAAGCTCTGACGATGATGGCATCGCCATCGAAATGCACATCGATCGATTATTATTATAAACAAAAAGTGAACAATCAGTGATTATTGAACACTTCATAATCATTGTGGTGTTGAAGATAAAAATTAATTTGTATTTAATTCAGATAAACTTAAAAAATGGACAAATTGGATAAAGCAACTCAGAATATTTCTAAAAAAAAATGTACAATTAATTTTCAAATTAAGAAAAATCAGACTAAAAAAATAGACGAAATTAAAAATCATGTATGTCTAGGACAACTCATTAACACTAAAAGAATATTTATTGGTGAAGTACACAGGAAAATTAAAATGGAATAGTCGATTCAAAAAATTCTCATATTTTCAAGTAGAATATTCCTACTATATTGAGTTATCGAAAAGTAAGGACGCATTTTGACTTCGTTTTTCGAATGTCAGTTATTTATATAAAGGGCTTTGGAGGCTTATATAAAGGAAGAAAGAGCTTCGGAGGCTTGCACCGTGCCAACTGTTAAACACGGCGGAGGAAACATAATGGTCTGAGGATGTTTCGGTAACAATAAATCGGGAAAATTAGTAAAATAGAAAGCACATTAAATAAATAAGGATATTTAAAAAATTTACAAGAATCATTGGACATAGTTTTGTTTTTCAACAAGATAATACCTCAAGTACACTTCTAACTTATGTAAACAATTAATTAATCGAAAAAAATTAGCAGGAATTATTAAAGTCATGGAGTGGCCGTCTCAATCTCCTGATTTGTTTTTAATAGAACTGATCTGGAATGAACTGGACAAAAAAATTAAAAGTCATACTACAACTAGCTCACAACAACTCTGACAATATTTTCAGACATAATAAGAAAAAATAGATGAAGAAATTTCAAGAAATTAATAAATAAAATGCATAAAATTTGTTTGAAATTAATGAAAAATAAAAGTGGTCACTTTGACGAGGCAAGAATTTAATTTACATAAGGTATTGTTTATTTTGGAACTGTGGTGGATTCACATTAACACAAATGAATTTTTAACCTCAATACCACAATGGTTATAAAGTTTTTAAAAAATTACAAAACTAACACATGCAAATATTCAATTCATCTCAAACAGACTTCATAAACCTTTACAAAATTTCAAACACTTTGACAAGAAAGAAGTAATAAATACCAAGAAGTTAATTCAATTCATTCAAAGGGACACAAATCTATGACACGAAACATGTAAAAAACGATAAATAATATCTATCTATTTAAATATGGCAAAATTCTCATATACAGACAAGCAAATAGATACAGATACGTATTACATTTTCGAACCAATTGACGAAATAAAAAGAGAGAGTCAACCCACAGTTAGAGATAGATTGAGAAAAGATACCAAAACAAATTAGTATATATAAACAAGTCAAACAATTAGTCTGGATTTTAATAAAATGGCTCTGACGATGATGACATTGCCATCGAAATGTGCATCAACTGACATAGTTATAAACAATAAGTGATTATTGAACACTTTATAACCATTGTGATGTTAGAGAGAAAAGTTTATTTCTGTTAAAGTTAGATAAGGTAGTTTTTGTATTTTTGTATTGAATTAGATATAAGTAAATATTGTGATTGCAATGAAACAATATAGACACATTTCTTTTATTACTTATTCAACAATTTGTACTACTTGCTTCAAAATTTTTGAACGATAATATATACATTGATGCACATAAGTCATCGCCATATGGGTAACATAAGCAATTTATTGATATAATTCAATAAAGTCGTTAAATTAAAAAAAATATTTAATTGAAAATAAATATTAAATAATGAATATATTTGTATTAATAACTTTTTCAGTCTATAAATTGATGAATGCTGTCTTCCTAAAATTGTTTTAATATTTTGGTACCTATTTTCTTCTTCCCACAATTTTATTATTATTTTTCGCTCTGATATACTTATTTTATTCTTTTTAAAATTACACATTTTATTTTCCATGATATTCACTTGTATTACCTGTTTGACAAAAACTAAAATTAAGAATAACAATCTGCATTGCATTTTCAACAATCACATAGCCAATTGTAATACTGAAATTAAAAATTCTAAGGATAATAAACGATACACGCAACTGTGCGCAGACTTTTTCTCATGTAATTTTTTAAAATTTCGTTTGTTTTGTTGTTTTTCTTTACTTTATTAATATTTAAAAAGTGTTTTGTTGATGCTTTTAATTTTTAAGACTTTGTAAAATAAATAAAAAACAGTTACTTTGTTATCAACAATAGTGTTTTTATGTTATAGACGATATTAATAAAGATAGAATGGATGTGCGCAGACTTTGTCTCGGTAGTGTATATATGTGTATGTGAGTGAGTGTGTGTGTGAGTGAGTGAGTGTGTGTGTGAGTGAGTGTGTGTGAGTGTGTGAGTGTGTGTGTGAGTGAGTGTGTGTGTGCGTGTGTATACATATTATAAGATATAAAATATATTTTATTCAAAATGGTTACCAAACAAACAGATAAATAGAAACTATTAAAAAGTTTAATAAATTGTCATCTTTCTAATTCGAATAGTTTTCTTAACTAATAAGCAAAAAGTTTATTTAACCAAGTGTAATATATGTACAAAAAATATGCATTATTATTTTCAATGAAAACAACGACGCCATTCACGATTCTAAAGTGATTCCATCAGATACAAACAAACACAATTGTATTCAACATACAATGATGATTTCGAAATCATTACAGCATGTGTCAACAATTAAATATATTGTATTAGATATATACCAGTTTATTATTATACAGTTTAGTGAATAGCTGGCCCCAATTCAATCATCTAACATACTCGTCTATGTTGATAAGAAATTGAATACACATCACAATTATTATTATTGTTTCAAAAATTTTATTATATAGGATGGCTCGAATGGGACTAGAGGATAGAAAGAATAGTGAATGATAGTAAACAAGTAAATGTATGTCTAAAAACCATTCAGTCTCATTTGGGCCATCTATGTATAAAATATATTTAAATACAAAGTATCATATTAAATTATTAAGCATTTTTTAAAAAAATATTTTATAGATCATTTATATAAAAAAGCTTAATTTTCAAAAAGTTACTTTTTTTAATAAAACAAATTAGACACACACACACACACATATGTATATATATATATATATATATATATATATATATATATATATTTATATATATACACACATATAAGATATTTTTTTAGGTAAGATAG